>OX344797.1:38431442-39051442 GCA_947034925.1 Eudemis profundana | reverse complement strand
ATTACTACCTATATACACACAGTACTAACTAATATCTGTCTACTGCGGATTGTTCATTTATATATTGTATCCTCACTTTAGATAATGTAGCTTAACTTATACTTTGTTATTACTACTCTGTAATTTCAAATCTTTATCCACAGAACTTGTTCACTTTGTTCTTTATATATTTACAACACAACAACATATAACGCTCTATATCACTTAATCTTTAATTATAAATGTTTTGCTCATGAAAACTCTCTAAACTCTCACCTCCTAAGCTATAAAATGTAACAGTATTACATCCTATACTCTAGAGTGCTCATTTACTTGATATTGTCATTCTCACTGTGTACTTAATTCATGTTATGCTTATCACTTTGCTATTTACATTCTGAAAACATTGTTTATATTTATATCTACAATTTCCTAATCTATCTGCTTAACATATACATATATATGTTTCCTCCTCCGTGCGCGGAGTGGCCGAGCCGTTCATCGGCTTAGCCGTTTTGCGTACGGATTGGGAAATATTGTATTTTTCTCACACTTTTTCTTCTGCCAATGATATATATTTTATATATATTTGCTCGTCCGGGCGCGGAGCAGCCGGGCCATATTCATGGCGCGACTGCTCCGCGTGCGGACATAAGGGCAATGTTATATTTTTTCCATCTCTCTCTTCTCTTTTCCTAACATATGTATACTTTACTTATCTACGTAATCTCAATCGAAACCATACGTCTATTTATGCCGGTATCCACATCGATTACACAAGCAGCCATTCCAAACAACATAAAATACACAACTTTGCAAAAACCACTTATACATTCACGACCATACACATAACTCTTTTCAAAAAACACAATGTTGGGCATGACGTGTAGACCGTTAGCACCGATTGTCCAACGACCCACACTACACACAAATGGGGGGAGGTTTTAGTCCGTAGGCGTTTGTGGATAGACTCGAGATAACGTGACGCTGGAGTCTATCCGCGAGCGAGTCGGGCATGCGCACCAGGACCGGCCTGGTGGTATCCAATGAGGATCTCCTCCCTCCACGAAAAAAAAAAAAAAAAAACCTAACCTAACCTTTTTTTTTTTTTTTTTTTTTTTTTTTTTTTTTTTTTTTTTTTTTTTTTTTTTTTTTTTTTTTTTTTTTTTTTTTTTCTCGCTGGGAAAATGCGTTTACCCCCCTCGGAGTCCGAGGGGGCACATACCCCCCGGGGTTGGAGAAGGCCCATGGTGGGGGGTTATGTGGGGCTCACTCCCACCCTGCTCCTGCTAGCCAGGAGGGGGGGGGAGCATACCCACTAAAAACCCAGCGGCGTTACCCTCTATGTCTGTGTTGGTGTTGGTGGGACGCCACGGGGATTACTAGTATTACTACCGTGACGTCCACAGACTGTCCCGGATTCACACCGGGCGCATCCTCGCGCCAAAGGAGGGAAGGATTGGCAACGCCTCAATCCTTCCCTTAGACTTGTTGGGCCCTATTGTGGATCCCCAGTCCACGGCCCTACTCGGGGAGTTCGCGGTTGGCGTATTGTAACCGCCTTCTCCCCACTCGTCTGCGCCGGAGCGGGTGCGCATCAGCCCTTTCTTCTCGCTCCCGCTCCGCTGCCTCTTTCTGCGACAGGACGGCTTCGCAGAATCTAGTCCCGGCCTCCCACAATCTCTCGCTGGATAACATACCGGAAATCACCCTGTGCAGCGAGAGATCGTCCGTCCCTAAGACCGCTATGAATTCTTGGCGCTCACCGGCCCAGCTGATGCAGTCTGCCAGTGTATGCTGGGCCGTGTCGTCCTCGTCACCACAATGGTGACAGGCTGGTGTTGGCTCCCGTCCTATTTGGTGCAGGTAATGTCCGAAGCAGCCATGCCCGGTCATCACCTGCACCAACCTATATGTTAGGCTGCCCGTCTTGCGGTCCAGCCAAGCCTCCAAGGATGGGAGAAGTGCCCCTGTGGTTCGGGTGCCATACGGGGACTCCTCCAAGATCTCTTTCCAGCGGTCTCGCTCCCGCCGGACCGCCATACGGCACCTCGCGGCTACCTCTTCTCTGGCCAGATGCACGTCAATCATGGCCTCCGCCCGCTGCTCATACCGTTCTGCCATCAGCCTAGCGTCCAGCTCCCACGGCAGGGTACCGGCCAGAGCGCAGGCCGCCGCAAAGCTCACCGTTCGGAAGCATCTGGCCATCCTTTGGGCTATCACCCTCTGCGGTCTCCGGAGGAGGGCCTTCGTCCTCTCGGTCAGCCTTCCTGCCCATATCGGCGCACCGTACAGTGCCATGCTCCTCACCACATTGGCGAAGAGGCGCCGGCATGGGGCTTTTGGGCCACCTACATTTGGTAGGAGGCGGCCCAGCGCGGCCGCGGTGCCGACGAGTCGTGGAGTCATTTGTGAGAAATGCTCTTTGAAATCCCATCTCCGGTCCAGAATCAGGCCCAGGTATTTAATATGGGCCTTGACTTGGACCGTCTCACCTCCCACGGGGATGGTCTCATCGGCCCGCAGCCGCCAGCCCCTCCCTCCAAAGACCACCGCGTCTGTTTTTGCGAGCGCAACTTTGAGGCCTAGGAGACCGATCCTCCCGACTGTCAGTTCCGTGGCGACCGCCGCCCTTCTTAGGGTTTCCTCATACTGTCTCCCCCTCACGGCCACCATTGTATCGTCAGCATAACAGATGGTTACCGTGCGGGGGAGCTGTACACCTCGGATCGCCCAATCGAAGCCGATGTTCCAGAGCAGGGGCCCTAGTACCGACCCCTGTGGAACACCGCACTCCATCTTCCGCTCAAGGCGACCATTCGCTCCTTCGTAGAGCACTACCCTTTCTGAAAGGTAGTGCCCCACGATTGCCTTCAGGTAGGAGGGCACCCGGTGGTAGCGAAGGGCTTCCTTAATTACCTCGTAGGGGAGAGAGCCAAAAGCGTTGGCAATATCCAGTGACACTGCCACGGTCCCCTCACCATTCTCCCTGGCTAGGTCACTGAACCTTTTCAGTGCGCCCACTGCATCGATCGTTGACCGCCCCGCGCGGAACCCGAACTGCATCTCGCTCAGATTCGGGCCGTCGTCCTCCAGATGTTTCGTGATGCGCCCAGCAATCACCCGCTCGAACATTTTGCCTGTTTCGTCCAGGAGGACGATGGGGCGGTATCCTGAAGGGGAGTCAGCTGGACGACCCTCCTTCCGCAGCAGGCACAACCTCCCCTCTTTCCAGCATTTTGGAAATGTTCCCTCTTTGAGGCAGTCGTCAAAGATGCCCCGCAGTCTGAGCCCCAGGTGTTTCATTGCCATGGGTATGACTTTCCCTGGCACCCCATCAGGGCCCGGGGCCTTCCTGCAGGCTTTGAGGCGTGCGACTGCCCCAAGGATCTCCACATCAGTCACGTCCGGGATTTCAGCCGCTTCCTCAGGGTCCTCTGTCGGCACTGTCATCACAGGGGGCGCAAAGGGCGGTGCCGCCGGGAAAAGACCCTCCACTATCCTCGCGAGAAGCTCTGGTTCCAAGGAATCCATGGGGGGAGCATGCTTCAGCTTGTTCTTCACAATTTTGTACGGTCGCCCCCACGGATCCCTATCCAGTGTGCAGATGAACTCCTCGCGAGCCTCGTCCTTCTGTTGGGCGATCGCTGCGTTGAGGGCTCCCTTTGCTGCGGTTAGTGCGACCAGCAGCTCATCTTCCTCCTCTCTGGTGTGTCGCCGGCGCCTGCATCGGGTGTATGCCCGCCTGGCAGCATTCGCAGCTACACGGAGGGCGGCTATCTCTTCCGTCCACCAATAGACCTGACGCTTGCCGGGCAGTTTCTTCCATCTCTTCATTGCGGCGTCGCATATTCGTGTAAGCGACGCTCGGAAATAAACTGCCCTTTCCTCAGTGCCCAGATGAAACCTAACCTAACCTTTTTTTTTTTTTTTTTTTTTTTCTCGCTGGGAAAATGTGTTTACCCCCCTCGGAGTCCGAGGGGGCACATACCCCCCGGGGTTGGAGAAGGCCCATGGTGGGGGGTTATGTGGGGCTCACTCCCACCCTGCTCCTGCTAGCCAGGAGGGGGGGGGAGCATACCCACTAAAAACCCAGCGGCGTTACCCTCTATGTCTGTGTTGGTGTTGGTGGGACGCCACGGGGATTACTAGTATTACTACCGTGACGTCCACAGACTGTCCCGAATTTACACCGGGCGCATCCTCGCGCCGAAGGAGGGAAAGATTGGCAACGCCTCAACCCTTCCCTTAGACTTGTTGGGCCCTATTGTGGATCCCCAGTCCACGGCCCTACTCGGGGAGTTCGCGGTTGGCGTATTGTAACCGCCTTCTCCCCACTCGTCTGCGCCGGAGCGGGTGCGCATCAGCCCTTTCTTCGCGCTCCCGCTCCGCTGCCTCTTTCTGCGACAGGACGGCTTCGCAGAATCTAGTCCCGGCCTCCCACAATCTCTCGCTGGATAACATACCGGAAATCACCCTGTGCAGCGAGAGATCGTCCGTCCCTAAGACCGCTATGAATTCTTGGCGCTCACCGGCCCAGCTGATGCAGTCTGCCAGTGTATGCTGGGCCGTGTCGTCCTCGTCACCACAATGGTGACAGGCTGGTGTTGGCTCCCGTCCTATTTGGTGCAGGTAATGTCCGAAGCAGCCATGCCCGGTCATCACCTGCACCAACCTATATGTTAGGCTGCCCGTCTTGCGGTCCAGCCAAGCCTCCAAGGATGGGAGGAGTGCCCCTGTGGTTCGGGTGCCGTACGGGGACTCCTCCAAGGTCTCTTTCCAGCGGTCTCGCTCCCGCCGGACCGCCATACGGCGCCTCGCGGCTACCTCTTCTGGGGCCAGATGTACGTCGGTCATGGCCTCCACCCGCTGCTCATACCGCTCTGCCATCAGCCTAGCGTCCAGCTCCCACGGCAGGGTACCGGCGAGAGCGCAGGCCGCCGCAAAGCTCACCGTCCGGAAGCATCTGGCCATCCTTTGGGCTATCACCCTCTGCGGTCTCCGGAGGAGGGCCTTCGTCCTCTCGGTCAGCCTTCCTGCCCATATCGGCGCACCGTATAGCGCCATGCTTCTCACCACATTGGCGAAGAGGCGCCGGCATGGGGCTTTTGGGCCACCTACATTTGGTAGGAGGCGGCCCAGCGCGGCCGCGGTGCCGACGAGTCGTGGAGTCATTTGTGAGAAATGCTCTTTAAAATCCCACCTCCGGTCCAGAATCAGGCCCAGGTATTTAATATGGGCCTTGACTTGGACCGCCTCACCTCCCACGGGGATGGTCTCATCGGCCCGCAGCCGCCAGCCCCTCCCTCCAAAGACCACCGCGTCTGTTTTTGCGAGCGCAACTTTGAGGCCTAGGAGACCGATCCTCCCGACCGTCAGTTCCGTTGCGACCGCCGCCCTTCTTAGGGTTTCCTCATATTGTCTCCCCCTCACGGCCACCATTGTATCGTCAGCATAACAGATGGTTACCGTGCGGGGGAGCTGTACACCTCGGATCGCCCAATCGAAGCCGATGTTCCAGAGCAGGGGCCCTAGTACCGACCCCTGTGGAACACCGCACTCCATCTTCCGCTCAAGGCGACCATTCGCTCCTTCGTAGAGCACTACCCTTTCTGAAAGGTAGTGCCCTACGATTGCCTTTAGGTAGGAGGGCACCCGGTGGTAGCGAAGGGCTTCCTTAATTACCTCGTAGGGGAGAGAGCCAAAAGCGTTGGCAATATCCAGTGACACTGCCACGGTCCCCTCACCATTCTCCCTGGCTAGGTCACTGAACCTTTTCAGTGCGCCCACTGCATCGATCGTTGACCGCCCCGCGCGGAACCCGAACTGCATCTCGCTCAGATTCGGGCCGTCGTCCTCCAGATGTTTCGTGATGCGCCCAGCAATCACCCGCTCGAGCATTTTGCCTGTTTCGTCCAGGAGGACGATGGGGCGGTATCCTGAAGGGGAGTCAGCTGGACGACCCTCCTTCCGCAGCAGGCACAACCTCCCCTCTTTCCAGCATTTTGGAAATGTTCCCTCTTTGAGGCAGTCGTCAAAGATGCCCCGCAGTCTGAGCCCCAGGTGTTTCATTGCCATGGGTATGACTTTCCCTGGCACCCCATCAGGGCCCGGGGCCTTCCTGCAGGCTTTGAGGCGTGCGACTGCCCCAAGGATCTCCACATCAGTCACGTCCGGGATTTCAGCCGCTTCCTCAGGATCCTCTGTCGGCACTGTCATCACAGGGGGCGCAAAGGGCGGTGCCGCCGGGAAAAGACCCTCCACTATCCTCGCGAGAAGCTCTGGTTCCAAGGAATCCATGGGGGGAGCATGCTTCAGCTTGTTCTTCACAATTTTGTACGGTCGCCCCCACGGATCCCTATCCAGTGTGCAGATGAACTCTTCGCGAGCCTCGTCCTTCTGTTGGGCGATCGCTGCGTTGAGGGCTCCCTTTGCTGCGGTTAGTGCGTCCAGCAGCTCATCTTCCTCCTCTCTGGTGTGTCGCCGGCGCCTGCATCGGGTGTATGCCCGCCTGGCAGCATTCGCAGCTACACGGAGGGCGGCTATCTCTTCCGTCCACCAATAGACCTGACGCTTGCCGGGCAGTTTCTTACATCTCTTCATTGCGGCATCGCATATTCGTGTAAGAGACGCTCGGAAATAAACTGCCCTTTCCTCAGTAGCCAGATGATCCGGCAAGGCCGCACACCAGGTCTCTATTATAGCCGCCTCCTCCGCCACTTCGCTATCGAGACTGGCTAGCGACCACCTTGGGAAGCTCTTCTCCGCCCGGTTCCTAACAGGCAGTGGGGCCGCCAGCGTCGGGGAGACCCTCATACGGATGTAGACGTGATCGGAGAGGGTCTCCACTTCCTCCATGACGCGCCAGTCACCGATTCTGTCGGCGACAACAGGGGTCGCCAGCGTGACGTCAACGATGGACCCCCCCTGCCATCGCACACAGGTGTTGGCGCTTCCACGGTTGACGACGCTCAGCCCCATCACCACCGCCCAGTCCCTGAGTGTTGCGCCCCTCACGTCAGTAACGGAGGAGCCCCAAGCCGCGCTCTTGGCATTGAGGTCCCCCATCAGAAGCACCGGCTTTGGTGCAGCCCTTCTTAGTACCCTTGCTAGGTTGTCCAGGTGCCCCTCAAAGGCTCTAAGCGGCCGGTTAGGAGAGAAGTATGTCCCCACTATTACTATATTCAGCCAGTTGGCCGCTACGTAGCCCGGCCCTTTGTCCAGTTCTACCAGGGGAGGGAAGTCGCCGATAGCCGGAGCAATTATGGCCACGCTCCCATCGGATGCGCCCGCCCAGTTGGGCCGAGGTTGGACACAATACGGCTCGGCAACCACCGCTACGCTTACACCCCACTCCGCCATGACCTGCATTACGAGGTCTTGGGCGCGGATGGAGTGGTTTGCATTTGTTTGCAAGATCTCGTGTTGGCGTAGCGACATTATTGGTCCATTGTTTGTTCCTCTTCAGCCTGGTTGGCATGTCCTTGGCTGCGCCCTAGGGTCCCCACGGGGTTTTGCCTTCCTCTTGTCCTTGGGGGGTTGCAAGCCTGGCCCCCCATAACGTGCCCGGCTGGTCTTTTAGCGTGATGGCACACCGCACAGAAGGGTGTGTCCGTGCAGGACGACGCCTTGTGCCCCGGCTTACTGCACCTATAGCACAGTTGTCCCCTCTCCGTTTCAGATGGGCACGTTGCCCTGGTGTGCCCTGTCCCCATACATTTATAGCACCGGAACGGTGCCCGGTCCAGGGCTTGGACTAGTGCACTGGACCAGCCCACGTTTAGCCTCCCACCTTCGCATACCTTTTTTGCCGCCACCACGGGGCACTTCACCAAAGTTGACCCCGATCCATCGTATGCAGTACGCAGTGAGCCAACCTTTACTTCGTCTGCTCCGCAGCCACCCTTTGCTGCGATTGCCGCCGCCAGGGCTTCTCGGGTCACCGATTCCATCAAGCCCGAGACCCTAAGGCCACCAAATTTTACGGGCATATAAACCCGGGCGTCCTCACCGACGATGGCCTGCAACTTTTCGCGCAGACGATCGGCTGCCCTGCCATTGTCTGTATTGGGGACTTCAATAATTCGGGCCCCATTGGCAGTCTTTCTGACCCTCACGTGCTCCAGCCCCACTTCCGCTAGGCTGAACGAAGTTGTAGCCTTTGTGAGAATGGAGGCGTATGAGGCCTCCGAATCCGGCTTGAGGGCCAGTACTACGGCAGCAGAGGGAGGGACCACTAGCCCGTGGCTGCGTGGTTTCGGCTTAGGTTTGGGCGCCTGCTGAGATGTTGCTGCTGGCGCTGAGTTCGTCTTCTTGGCCTTGTTTTTGGCCTTCCTGCCTACGACCTGACTCCATGTGCCCTCCCCTTGTAGCTCCGCTTGCACCTGCGTCGTAGGTTGCGACGCTTGTGGTAACGGTGCGGTATTTGGTCGCTGCAGTTGTCGGGGTGCTGGGACAGGGCGGGCAGGTTGACCAGACTTGGCAGACTGCTGTGGGGTTGACTCCTTGGAGGCCTTTTTCTTCCGCTTTGTTTTAGGCGCCTTGGAAGCAGCAGACTTCGCAGGTGGCGCAGGCTCCAAGGTCGTCCTTGACGCCGCTGGCCGCTGGCTCACCGGTGGTTCTGCCGGGTGGGCAGCAGTTTCGGGCGCTTTCCGGTGCGCTGCCAGTGGAGGGCGAAGGGTCGGCTCAGGGGGGAGACGTTGCCTAATATCTTCGAGACGAACGTTCATCATCTCTCCGATGCTCACAGAGATGTCCCTCCTCAGCTCCTCTCTCATCTCCGAGACCACACTTTTGATGAGTGCTGGGAGCTGCTCAGCCATTGCTTCCGACTGCGATTCTCTGCGGCTCTCTGAGAGGAAGGCCGTCTTTAGCGCCCTGGTCTCAGCCTGCGCTATCGCAAGCTGCTCCCTCATGAGCTTATTATCTGCCCTGAGAGCGCGTATCTCCTCATCTACTGTTCTGCCCTCAAGGCAGTCCATAGCCGAAATTATCACTCGGCAGGCCCTGTTCATGCGCCCCCAGACTTGGCCGCTAATGTGACCCGACTTCTTAGCCTCCTCCAGGACCGAGAGGGCTGCTTTCCGCGTTGTCTCGATATAGCAGTCCTCTCCGTCCCAGGGGTTCGGGCTGAGGTCCCTCGATTGAGGCCGCTTATCTGCCTCCTTGTCTTCCGCATTCTTTGATTTCGACGCATCGCTCGTACCGGGACTGTAGCCGGAGGCCGTGCCGGTTTCCCCCTCTAGGCCATCGAGGCGGGCCCTGATTTTTCCCCTCGCCCCGGCGATGTCGATGAGCAGACTCTTGGCGCCTGTCAGTCGCCCTCTCCGCGACGAGTTCACTTTCGCCTTAGGCTCGAGTTCGGCGTCACCCGTATGATGCCTCTTTATCTTTCTTGCTGGCGGCTCTAGATTAGCCGCCTTTCCCTCATCTGGATCAAGTCCCGGGTCCCTTAAAGATGGCAGTTCTGCGCTGTCTGGCCCTTCCAAACGATGCAGCAGCACTGTGGGCTGCATCTGCGCATATGTTGCCTTGCCCTCTTTGATGCGACGCTCTTCGCCACAAACCTCATTTTCCTTACATACTAAACCCTCCCCTTCCCCATTTTTTTTTTGCTCCGTTTTTATTCCCACGAGTATGGGGGAAAGACGGTCACTCCGGGCGGTGCCCCCTGCACCCGGAGAACCCTAATACCGCTGGGAGGGCGGGCGGTCTCCCAGGGTTGGCCGCTAGCGGCTGAGTTAACCTACTCAGCCACTCCTCAGGGTGTCGGTCGGGGAACTGCGTTGCGCGCGGAGGTCTGGTGTCTCCCCCCCCGCAGCCGCCATTTGGAGGCCGAAAGCTCCCCGGACATGCCGCGGGTGTGTGTGATAACCGATGTGTGAGCCTCTTACCCCGCTAATACCGCCAACCCGCCAAGAGATGGATCTGCGTTTGGATTTCTCAGAAATCCAATGCACAATCCTTCCAGGCAGGTAGGCAGTGTCAGGGAAGCAAAGGGCTCCTTGACCAGAGAATCACACACACCTATGACACGCCAGGGGTCCTTTCGGCCACCTCCGGTACCCGCGGGGGGAGAAACCCCAGAGGTCCGAGCGCAAAACAGTGCCCCGATCGACACCGCAGGAGAACCTCGACGCCACGCACCACAGCGCCGGGGTTTAGGGATTTTTTAGAGAGGTTTACTCCTCGCGGCCCGGCCGGTTAAGGCAAGGCCCTCGGCCCTTAGAAAGGGTTACGAGCGGCGGTGACATGGGCAGCAGCATGCTCCCCGTGTCTGTCCGATGGCAGTGCGAGTGCACACCGGACCCGTCCCATGGCTCATCCACTGCGCCGTCTGCTATTCAGACGGACGCGCGGAGAACCCTCGCGAGGTAAGCCACCTCTATCCCTCCACCTTTGCTCTTCCACGGCGCCCTCTGCTGATCAGAGGGACGCGCGGAGAGCCCCTCGCGGGCCGAAGCCCCCCTTTTGCCCCCCCGGTGTTTGGTTCGCGGGACCATGTCCTACCCCGGCTCGACGACGGCCGGGGCATTCCCCTATCCACCACCTGGGGACGCGCCACGTCGGGGTACACCTCCCCGCCCACTCGGACAACCGAGCAGGTCCGTGTCCATTTTTTTTTTTTTTTTTTTTTTTTTGACGCTGTGGGAAATGCTTTACGCATACCCCCCGGGCTGGGGTGGGCCCATTGGTGGGGGGTTATGTGGGACTCCCTCCTCTCACACCCCTCTGAAAGCAGAGGGGGGGGAGGAGTATACCCACTAAAACCCACAGCGGCGTTTCCCTCTCCTTGCCGTTGTACAGGGGCGTCCTGGGATCACACTGTGCAACCATGACGCCCCCCGGCGGCCCTGGCTAACCTACGCCAGGGCACCCGCGCCAAAGGAGGGGAAGGCCAGAAACGCTTGGCCTCCCCCCCAGACGTGTAGGGCCGTGCAATGCGGGTTCCCCAACCCGCGGCCCTACTGGGGGAGCATGCGGTTCATGAACCGCCCACGTGCTCGACCCCTCCGTCTACGCCGGATCGGGAGCGCATCCACCCTCTCTTCGCGCTCCCGCTCCGCGGCCTCCTTCTGCGAAATAACTGATTCGCAGAAGGAGGCCACCGCCTCCCAGGATCTCTCGCTGCTCAGCATGGCCGCCACGACGCTGTGCAGCGAGAGATCACCCACTCCAAGAGACGCCACAAGCGTGCGGCGCTCGTCGGCCCAGTGCACACATTCCGCAAGCGTGTGCTGGGCCGTGTCGTCATCGGCGCCGCACTCATGGCAAGCGGGCCCGGGCTCCCTCCCAATACGATGCAGGTAATGACCGAAACAGCCATGTCCGGTCATTACCTGCGTCATCCGGAACCCGAGCTTGCCGTGGCGCCTCTCCAACCACTCATCGAATGACCCGAGGAGGGCCCCTATGGTGCGGTGGCCATAGGGGGCGTCCTCGAGGTCGTTCTTCCACCTCTCCCGCAGCCTTCGCTCGGTTTGGCTGCGGGCGGCCCTCACCTCCTCAGGAGCAGGGTACACCCCAGTGGCCCTGCTCCTAGCCCTCTCCCGGTGCGCCTCGGCTAGGGACTCCGCGTCCAACTCCCAAGGGGGAGTCCCAGCCAAGGCGCACGCTGCTGCCCCGGCCACCGTTACGTATGCCCTGCATATACGTAGGGCCACCACCCTTTGTGGCCTCCGTAGCAGGGCTTTGTTTGCCGCCGTCAGCCGGTCCGCCCATATCGGGCACCCGTACAGGGCCATGCTCCGGGTGACACCGGCATAGAGACGGCGGCACGCGTTCGATGGCCCTCCCACGTTGGGCAGCAGCCGGCCCAAGGCCGAAGCCGTCGCCACTATTCGGGGAGCAATCTGGCGGAAATGCTCCCCGAATGTCCACCTGCGGTCCAAGGTGAGGCCCAGGTATTTGATATGCGGCCTCACCTGGACCGCCTCCCCGCTTACGTTGAGGGAGCACCCTGCGGGAGGTCGCCAGGCCCTCCCCCTCCCCCCAAAGATTATTCCTTCCGTCTTTGGGAGGGACACCTTCAGGCCCAGCAACCTGATCCTGGCGACTATGAGGTCCGCCGCCACCTCTGCTCTCCGCAGGGTCTCCCCCAACCCCTGCCCCCGGACGGCCACCATGGTGTCATCTGCATAGCAGATGACAGCCATCCGGGGGAGGAGGACGTCGCGTATGGCCCAATCGTACCCCAGGTTCCACAACAAGGGCCCCAACACGGAACCCTGGGGTACGCCACATGCCATGGGCCGCGTCCTCCTCTGCCCTCCCCTATCTTCGTAGAGCACTACCCGGTCCGTCAGGTAGTGCTCTACGATGCGCCGCAGGTACGGGGGCACTCCATGATATCGGAGTGCCTCCCCTATCACGGAGTACGGGAGGGAACCAAACGCGTTGGCGATGTCCAAGGACACCGCCACCACTCCCTCTCTCCTTCCCTCCGCGTACTCCGAGAACCCTCTCAGGGTCCCGATCGCGTCGATGGTGGACCGCCCCACTCGGAATCCAAATTGGCGGTCTGACACGTCGGGACCCGTGTCCTCCAGATGCTGGAGGATCCTGGACGCTAGGATCCGCTCCAGCATCTTCCCCACCTCGTCCAGCAGAACTATGGGTCTCCACCCCGATGGAGAGTCTGCTGGACGGGCTGCTTTACGAAGGAGGCACAGCCTCCCCTCCTTCCAGCAGCCCGGAAACCGCCCCACCTCAAGACACTCGTTGTACAGGTCCTTGAGGCGGTTTCCGAGGTGGGCCATCGCTATCGGGAGGACTCTCCCATGCACACCGTCCGGGCCCGGGGCCTTCTTGCAGGCCCTCAGACGGTGCACCGCCCAGGTGACGTCGGCGTCCGTGATCGGCGTCACCTCCACCTCTCCTTCTGGTTCCTCCGGCGGGCCCATGGCCGGGGGAACAAACCCTCCCTCCACGGGCGGGAACAAACCCTCCAAACCTAACCTAACCTAACCTAACCTAACCTAACCTAACCTAACCTAACCTTTTTTTTTTTTTTTTTTTTTTTTTTTTTTTTTTTTTTTTTTTTTTTTAACGCAGTGGAAACGCGTTACGCGTACCCCCCGGGCTTGGGGAAGCCAGATGTTGGGTGGGGGGTTATGTGGGGCTCTCTCCTCCGAGTGAGGAGCCTACCCACTAAAACCACTGCGGCGTCTTCCTCGTTGCCGTTTTGGGGGTGTTTAGGGATCGCGAGCACGTCTATCCAGAACACCCCCCGGCCGCCCCGGCTCGTTATGCGCCGGAGCCCCGCGCCAAAGGAGGGGAGGGTCAGGAACGCCATGACCCTCCCCCCAGGCGTGTAGGGCCGTGCAGTGTGGGTCCCCAGCCCACTGGCCCTACTGAGGGGGGTATCAGACTACAGCGGCCTGCATGTACTGCAGACGCCGTCTCCCCCTCCGCCTGCGCCGGAGCGGGTGCGCAACAGCACTGTCTTCGCGCTCCCGCTCCTTGGCCTCCTTTTGCGAAATAACGCTCTCGCAGAAGGAGGCCACTGCCTCCCATTTCCTCTCGCTGCTCAGCATGGCGGACACGATGCTGTTCAGCGAGAGGTCGCCCGTGTTGAGCGTCGCCACCAATGTGCGGCGTTCTTCTGCCCATTGTGGGCACACCGCAACCGTGTGCTGGGCCACGTCGTCGGGCTCCCCGCACTCGTGGCATTGGGGCCCTGGCTCCCTTCCTATCTTGTGCAGGTAGTGACCGAAGCACCCGTGCCCGGTCAGTACCTGCGTGAGCCGATATGTAAGGGCCCCTTTTTCCCTCTTTAACCAGAGGTCGAACGACGGGAGGAGTGCCCCTATGGTGCGGTTTCCATAGGGGGAGTCCTCCAGGTCGTTCTTCCACCGGTCCCTCATGCGCTCTTCCGCCATACGACGCGCGCGCTCCACCTCTTCGGGGGCTGGGTGAACTCCCCGTGCCCTTTCCTCCACTTTCATCTTGTACCTCTCCGCCAGCACCCGGGCGTCTAGCTCCCAGGGTGGGGTACCGGCGAGGAGGCACGCCGCCGCATGGGACACGGTTGAGTAGCCTCTTATTGCCCTTAGGGCGATGGTCTTCTGTGGGCGCCGCAGGAGGGCCCTGTTTTTTCGCGACAGTCTGTCGGCCCAGATTGGGGCCCCGTAGAGCGCCATGCTCTTGATCACTCCTGCGAACAGGCGCCGGCATGGGGCTTTTGGGCCTCCGATGTTAGGCAGCAGTCGGCCCAGGGCCGCTGCCGCACCCACAAGTCGGGGAGCCAGCCTCGTGAAGTGCTCCTCGAAGCTCCACTTTCGATCCAGGACAAGTCCCAGATATTTAAGGTGGGGCTTGACCTGGATCGACTCTCCTCCCACCGGGATCGCGGTATCGGGGCGCAAACGCCAGCCCCGGCCCCCAAGCACTATGGCCTCGGTCTTGCTGAGCGCCACCTTCAGCCCGAGAAGTTGAATGCGGCCGACTGTTAGGTCGGTCGCGACAGCGGCCCTCCTCAGGGTCTCTTCGAGCTGTTGCCCTCGCACGGCCACTAGAGTGTCATCTGCGTAGCAGACGGTGACCATGCGAGGGATTTGGGCTCCGCGAATAGCCCAGTCGTATCCGACGTTCCACAGGAGTGGCCCAAGCACAGACCCCTGTGGAACGCCGCACATCATTTCCCGCGCTCGCCGTGTTCCCCCCATTTGATAGAGCACTACCCTGCCAGACAGGTAGTGCCCCACCACCCGCCTGATGTACGGGGGCACTCCATGGTAACGGAGTGCCTCCTTGATGACCTCGTAGGGCAGGCTGCCAAAGGCGTTGGCGATGTCCAGGGACACCGCCACGACGCCCTCTCTTCTACTGGCCGCGTACTCCCTGAACTCCCCCAAGGAACTAATGGCGTCCATGGTAGACCGTCCCACCCGGAACCCGAACTGCCGGTCGCTGATGTCCGGGCCCGTGTCCTCTAAGTGCCGGATAATGCGGGAGGCCAGGATCCTTTCAAAGATTTTCCCGACCTCATCCAGCAGGACGATGGGACGGTACCCTGAAGGAGAATCCGCGGGGCGTGACTCCTTTCTTAGGAGGCACAGCCTGCCCTCTTTCCAACAGCCCGGAAAGATCCCCTCCTTCAAACAGTCGTCGAAGAGGTCTCGGAGGCGTACCCCAAGGTGCTTCAACGCCGCCGGGAGGATCCTTCCGGGTACCCCGTCTGGGCCTGGGGCCTTGCGGCAACCACGCAGGCGGTCAATTGCGACGACCAGCTCCGCGTCTCTTATTGGCGGAGGGTTGAAGGGGCCCTCTGGCTCTTCCTCTGGGGCAGCCATGGCAGGGGCAGTAAAGTCCGGCGGCGCTTGCGGGAAGAGGCCCTCAATTATTCTCCCGAGGAGTTCCGGCTCAAGAGAGTCCATGGGAGGGGCGTGTTTCAGCTTGTCCCGTACAAGCTTGTACGGCCGCCCCCAAGGATCCCTATCCAGCGTGACCAGGAACTCCTCCCGCGCCTCGTCCTTGCGCCGCGCTATGGCCGCCTTGAGGGCCTCCTTCGCCTCATGGAGGGCTGCATGGAGAGCCTCCTCCTCCTCTGCAGTGTGCCGCCTGCGCCTGCAGTGGCCATATGCTCGGCGGGCCGCATTGTTGGTAGCCCGGAGGGCCGAGATCTCCGCAGACCACCAGTAGACCTCTTTCTTTGCGGGCAGTCGCTTCGCGCGGGGCATTGCCGCATCACACACTCTTGTGAGTGATGCGCGAAAGCGAACGGCCCGTTCCTCCACTCCCAGGGCCATCGGCGGAGGTGCACACCAGGCCTCCACCATGGCCGCCTCATCGACCATCTCCCTGTCGAGGCCAGCAAGCGACCACCTGGGGAAATTGCCGCCCGTTCTGCCCGCGCCGGTCACATTGGACCCGCCTGTCGGTGAGACCCTCATCCGGATGTATAAGTGATCGGAGAGGGTCTCGACGTCCTCCAGGACGCGCCAACACGATACTCGCGCCGCCGCCGTGGGGGTTGCGAAGGAGACATCCACGATGGATCCCCCCTGCCGGCGTACGCATGTGTTGGCGTTGCCCCGGTTTAGGATAGTCAGGTCCAGCCTGACCGCCCAGTCCCTAAGGGTCGCCCCTCGGGGGTCCGTGCTCGGGCAGCCCCATGCCGTGCTCTTGGCGTTAAAGTCGCCTAGGACCATCAGTTGCGCCGGAGCGGCACGCCGCAGCACCCCTTCCAGCCCCTGCAGGAACCGCTCAAAGGCTACTAGCGGCTTGTTGGGGGAGAAGTAAACCCCAACTACAATGATATTCCCCCATTTGGCCGCTGCGTAGCCCGGCCCCTTCTCGGTTCCTACAAGGGGAGTGCCTCCCGTCGCCCGTGTGACTAGTGCCACGCTGCCGTCTGCAGCTCCTACCCAGTTGGGCCGGGGTAGGACAGCATATGGCTCCGCTACCACTGCGATGCTAATCTCCCACTCCGCCATTGCCTGCATGAGCAAGTCCTGAGCACGGGTGGAGTGGTTGAGATTACATTGCACAACCTCCAAGTCCTGATCTGGTTGTGCTGGCATTAGCTGTCCATTGGCTGTCCCTCCTGGATGTTTTCGGCCGCTGCTGGGGTCGCCTGGGCCGCTGTGGCAGTCGTCTGGGCCCTTGCGGGGACCTCAACACCTCTGGTGGCTGGGGGTGAGCAAGACAACCCAGTCATGATGTGTCCTGCAGGGCGCTTGGCCTGATGACACACGGCACAGAAGGGGTCGGCTCTGCAGCCGCTCATGCGGTGGCCTGGCTTGCTGCACCGAAGGCAGAGCTCACCCCTATCAATCGGAGAGGGGCATGTCGCCCTCGTGTGCCCGGTCCCGAAGCATTTAAAGCACCTTAATGGTGCTTTACGCAGTGCCTTAACTGAGGCAGCCGACCATCCCACGGTCAGACGGCCTGTCACAATCAGGGCGTTGGCCGCCACAACCGGGCACGTGACTAGGGTAGCCCCAGCGCCGCTCCTCTCCATTCGGATATTGCCCGCTTTGACGTGCTCCTGTAGGCATCCCGTTTTAGCGGCCACTGCCGCTGCCACCGCCTCTGGTGTTGCTGCCTCGTCGAGGCCCGAGATGACCAGCCTCGCCATGGTGACTGGCCGATATACCTTCGCCACGTCGCCGATAATGGCGTCAATTTTAGTGCGGAGGTTGTCGGCCGTTCGTCCGCTGTCCGCACCGGGGACCTCTATGACGCGTGCTCCGTCAGCTGCCTTCCTCATCTTCACATGCTCCAGTCCTACTTCCTGGAGCTTCAGAGTCGTGGTGATTTTGGACATCACAGAGGCGTACGTTGCCTCCGTGCCCGGCTTAAGGGCCACCACGATGGCTGCGTTGGTGGGAACCGGAAGCTTTTTGGGTGCCGCGTTCACCGACTTGTTGGGCCGAGTAGCCCCGGTCCGGGGCGGGGCCTTTTTTTTCTTCTTTCTGCCCCCCACCACGGTCCACGTTGGGTCGTTGGTCGGGCTGGGGGCAGGTGGTGCGATGTTTGGTCGCTGCAGTTGTCGGGGTGCTGGAACAGGGCGGACAGGTTGACCAGACTTGGCAGACGGCTGTGGGGTTGACTCCTTGGAGGCCTTTTTCTTCCGCTTTGTTTTGCGCGGCTTGGACGCAGCAGACTTCGCAGGTGGCGCAGGCTCCAAGGTCGTCCCTGACGCCGCTGGCCGCTGGATCACCGGTGGTTCTGCCGGGTGGGCAGCAGCTTCGGGCGCTTTTCGGTGCGCTGCCAGTGGAGGGCGAAGGGTTGGCTCAGGGGGGAGACGTTGCCTAATGTCTTCGAGACGAACGTTCATCATCTCTCCGATACTGACAGAGATGTCCCTCCTCAGCTCCTCTCTCATCTCCGAGACCACACTTTTGATGAGAGCTGGGAGCTGCTCAGCCATTGCTTCGGACTGCGTTTCTCTGCAGCTCTCTGAGAGAAAGGCCGTCTTTAGCGCCCTGGTCTCAGCCTGCGCTATCGCAAGCTGCTCCCTCATGAGCTTATTGTCTGCCCTGAGAGCGCGTATCTCCTCATCTACTGTTCTGCCCTCAAGGCAGTCCATAGCCGAGATTATGACTCGGCAGGCCCTGTTCATGCGGCCCCAGACTTGGCCGCTAATGTGGCCCGACTTCTTAGCCTCCTCCAGGACCGAGAGGGCTGCTTTCCGCGTTGTCTCGATATAGCAGTCCTCTCCGTCCCAGGGGTTCGGGCTGAGGTCCCTCGATTGAGGCAGCTTCTCTGCCTCCTTGTTTCCCACATTCTTCGATTTTGGCGTACCGCTCGTACCGGGACTGTAGCCGGAGGCCGTGCCGGGTTCTCCCTCTAGGCCATCGAGGCGGGCCCTGATTTTTCCCCTCGCCCCGGCGATGTCGATGAGCAGACTCTTGGCGCCTGTCAGTCGCCCTCTCCGCGACGAGTTCACCTTCGCCTTAGGCTCGAGTTCGGCGTCACCCGTATGGTGCCTTTTCGTCTTTCTTGTTGGCGGCTCTAGATTAGCCGCCGTTCCCTCATCTGGATCAAGTCCCGGGTCCCGTAAAGATGGCAGTTCTGCGCTGTCTGGCCCTTCCAAACGATGAAGCAGCACTGTGGGCTGCATCTGCGCATATGTTGCCTTGCCCTCTTTGATGCGGCGCTCTTCGCCACAAACCTCATTTTCCTTACATACTAAACCCTCCCCTTCCCCGTTTTTGTTTTGCTCCGTTTTATTCCCACGAGTATGGGGGAAAGACGGTCACTCCGGACGGTGCCCCCTGCACCCGGAGAACCCTAATACCGCTGGGAGGGCGGGCGGTCTCCCAGGGTTGGCCGCTAGCGGCTGAGTTAACCTACTCAGCCACTCCTCAGGGTGTCGGTCGGGGAACTGCGTTGCGCGCGGAGGTCTAGTGTCTCCCCCCCCGCAGCCGCCATTTGGAGGCCGAAAGCTCCCCGGACATGCCGCGGGTATGTGTGATAACCGATGTGTGAGCCTCTTACCCCGCTAACACCGCCAACCCGCCAAGAGATGGATCTGCGTTTGGATTTCTCAGAAATCCAATGCACAATCCTTCCAGGCAGGTAGGCAGTGTCAGGGAAGCAAAAGGCTCCTTGACCAGAGAATCACACACACCCATGACACGCCAGGGGTCCTTTCGGCCACCTCCGGTGCCCGCGGGGGGAGAAACCCCAGAGGTCCGAGCGCAAAACAGTGCCCCGATCGACACCTCAGGAGAACCTCGACGCCACGCACCACAGCGCCGGGGTTTAGGGATTTTTTAGAGAGGTTTACTCCTCGCGGCCCGGCCGGTTAAGGCAAGGCCCTCGGCCCTAAGAGAGGGTTACGAGCGGCGGTGACATGGGCAGCAGCATGCTCCCCGTGTCTGTCCGATGGCAGTGCGAGTGCACACCGGACCCGTCCCATGGCTCATCCACTGCGCCGTCTGCTATTCAGACGGACGCGCGGAGAACCCTCGCGAGGTAAGCCACCTCTATGCCTCCACCTTTGCTCTTCCACGGCGCCCTCTGCTGATCAGAGGGACGCGCGGAGAGCCCCTCGCGGGCCGAAGCCCCCCTATTCCCCCCCCGGTGTTTGGTTCGCGGGACCAAGTCCTACCCCGGCTCGACGACGGCCGGGGCATTCCCCTATCCACCACCTGGGGACGCGCCACGTCGGGGTACACCTCCCCGCCCACTCGGACAACCGAGCAGGTCCGTGGAACCTAACCTAACCTAACCTAACCTAACCTAACCTAACCTAACCTAACCTTTTTTTTTTTTTTTTTTTTTTTTTTTTTTTTTTTTTTTTTTTTTTTTTAGGGGGCTGCAGGTACGCTCGCGCTTGACTTCTACAGCACCACCAGCACCGGTCTGCTCTCGCAGACTACTCCTTTCTCGTCCTTGTCGGCTTCGTTCCACCCGTACTTGGCCGTATCCGGTACGCTCCCGGTACCGCCACCCTCTTCGGACCTTAGTCTGGCAGGATGGCAGGCGTCCCCGTGCCTGTCATCCTCAGGTCTTGTTTATGGAGGCAGGCGGCGATCGTGAGCGACCCGTCTACGCCGGGCGCGCTTACGACGCCTTTGGTCGGCTGTTGGGTCGACCTCCCTGGCTCGTTCCGCCTCTTCCTTCTGCAGGAGTACGCTTTCGCAGAAGGTGCTCACTGCTTGCCATGATCTGTCGCTGTCTACCATGGCCTTAACCACGGCCGGCAGCGACAGATCCGGCCCCACTACGGCGATCAGGTCGTCCCGCTCGGGCCCCCACGCCGGACACTCCTCCAGCGTGTGTTGAGCGGTGTCCGTCGGTGCTGCACACCCGTGGCACTCCTCAGTTGGCTCCCTCCTGGCAATCCGGTGCAGGTATCTCCCGAAGCAACCGTGCCCCGAGAGAACCTGCACGAGCCGGAAGGTGAGCGAGCCGTGCTGTCTTCCCAGCCAGTGAGACATGACTGGCCGGATGGCCTCGATGGTCCTGGCCCCTGCACTGGGTTGCGCCAGCCTCTCCATCCACTCATCGACCGCCACCAGGGAGAGCTCCTCCCGTTTGGCCTGGATCTCCTGCGGTGCTGGCCAGTGGTCCCGGGCCCGCGCCTCCTCGCGCCAGACGAACACTGACGCAAGGGTCCTCGCGTCCAGGTCCCATGGCAGGGATCCGGCCAATACGCAAGCAGCCTCACCAGCAATAGTCCCATAGCCCCGTATGAGCCTTATAGCCATCACCCTTTGCGCTTTGCGCAGTGCGGCAGAGTTTTGACTATTGAGCCCTCCGGCCCACACTGGGGCTCCGTACAGGGCCATGGAACGTATTACTCCCGTGTATAGTCTTCGGCTGGATGTTTTCGGCCCTCCCAAGTTAGGGAGCAGCCGCCCAAGCGCCGAGGCTGCGCCCAACAACCTTGGCCCCAGGCGCTCGAAATGAGGTACGAAGGACCATCGGCTATCGAGCACAATGCCCAGGTACCGCATGGTTTTTTCGACGGCTATCCTCGTGCCTCCCACCGTGATGTGAGCTCCGGGTCGGGGTGCCTGCCTAGGCCCGTGAAAGCAAATGGCCTCAGACTTGCTCAGGGCCACCTCCAGTCCCAACCTCTTGATTTTTCCCACTACGTGGGCTACCGCCGCCGTTGCAAGGATGGAGGCTTCCCTGAGCGAGGCTCCGCGGGCCGTGACCAGCGTGTCGTCCGCATAGCACACGAGGTTCACCCTTCGGAGGAGTGCACCCCTCAACACCCAATCGTACCCGATGTTCCACAGGAGTGGCCCCAGGGCCGACCCCTGTGGAACACCACACACCATTTGCCTGCGCCTCCACTCATCCTGCCCGGCGAAGGCCACGAACCGGTCTTGGAGGTATGCCTTCACTATTCGGCTCAGATGGTGGGGCACTTGGTGGTAGAGGAGTGCCTCGTTTATGCAGTCCCAGGGGAGGGTGTTAAAGGCGTTGGCAATGTCTAAAGACACTGCCAGCACGACATCACCCTGGGATACTGCTTCCTCCGCTATGCTCCTCACCCGCAGTATCGCGTGGACCGTCGAGCGACCGCTGCGGAACCCGTACTGGCTGTCGGCCAGGTCAGGCCCTTCCGTCGTCAACTGCTTGATGAGCCGGTTAGCAATTATCCGCTCAAAGAGCTTTCCGATTTCGTCAAGCAGGACGATGGGCCGGTAGGCTGACGGCGAGTCCGCGGGTCGGCCCTCCTTCCGCAGCAAGACTAGCCGACCCGTTTTCCACAGGCAGGGGAAGCGGCCCTGCTTAAGGCACTCCGAGTAGAGTTTTCTCAGCCTTGGCCCCAGAGCTTCCATAGCCAGGACCCATGCACGTCCTGGGATCCCGTCCAGTCCAGGAGCTGTGTTTTTTCTCTGGAGCCTAAGGACTGCTGCCGTCAACTCCCCCTCAGTGACGGGTGGCACCTCTGCTTCCGCTTCCTCCTGCCTTTCGGCCGCTCCTGGCGGGGCCATGGGCGGGGGGGATTGCTGGGGCCTGTGCGGGAACAGGGTGGCCACAATATTTTCCAGCAGCTGTGGCTGGAGACTCTGCGTTAGCGGAGGGGCCCACGGTCGGAGCTTCTGCATCACCATCTTGTATGGCCTCCCCCATGGATCGCTGTTCAGCGTCTCCAGGAACTCCTGCCGTGCCCTGTCCGTGGCCAGCCCGATAGCAGCCTTCAACGCCGCTTTCGCTGCTTTGTACAGGGCGTACCGAGTAGCCTCCGCCTCCGGGTCTCGTGGTCGGCGGCCTCGTTGTCGCGTGTACTGGCGCCTCTCGCGTACGCATAACTCGCGCAGCTGCGCAAGCTCCGGAGACCACCAGTACACGCAGCGTCGAGGAGAGGCGGCCCTTGCTCTCGGCATTGCCGCGTCGCAGACTTCGGTCATGCTGCTGCGGAACCATTCGGCTTCGGCCTCGACATCGGTCCCTGCCTCTGCTTCCGGAGTCCACGATCGCACGATCGCCGCCAACTCCAGGGTCTCACGGTCCAGTTTTTTGAGCACCCAGCGTGGGCCGCTCACAGCTGGGTTGTTTCTCCGGCTTGGAAGGGTGAGTCTCGGGAGAGCAGAGACTCCAAACCGAATGTATCGGTGGTCCGACAAGGTCTCTACTCCCACCAGGACCTCCCATCCCTGAACACGGCGCGCCAGGGCCGCGCTCGCAAACGTAATGTCTACAATAGAGCCGCCCTGTTGCCGCACGCACGTGTTTGCCGTTCCTAGGTTTGAGACCGCTAGGTTGGCAGCTATCGCCCACTCCAACAGTGCGTGTCCACGGGCGTCCGTCGCTGGGCTCCCCCACGCCACGTTCTTGGCATTGAAGTCGCCCGCCACTATGGTTGGGGCCGGATGTAATCTGCCTATTAGGGTGCCAACCTCCACAAGGAACGTCTCGAACTCCGCAAGGGTCTTGTTCGGAGAGAAGTAGACACCTACCACCGCAATATCGCCACAGACTGCGGCGACGCAGCCGTGTCTCCTCTCTACGTTCCTGAACGGGTTCGAGCCGGCGGCGGTCCGAGTGACTATGGCCGCGGTGCCGTCCAGATCGCCGGCCCAGTCGTCTCGAGTTGGCACCCTGTAGGGCTCCGAAACCACGGCAACGTGGATTGCCCACTGTGCCATGGTCTGGTGGAGGAGGTCCTGAGCCTTGGCATCGTGGTTGAGGTTCACCTGGAGGAATTCGGTGATTGCCATCTATCCAACAGCCGGCTCTTGAACCTCCTCAGCCTCAGCCTGATCCATGGCGGCGGTGCCGGTTGTCGGCGAGGGCGCTCGAGGACCGCTGGCACCTACCTTCGCCTTCCCGGTCGTCTTCGGTGCAGGGCACGCCCTGCTGCTCATTCTGTGCCCTGCTGGTTTCCCAGCAGATGCACAGATGACACAGTGTGGCGGAGCATCGCATTGTGCAGCCTTGTGACCATCCTTGCCACACTGGAAGCAGCATCCAGACCGGTCTGGCTCCGCCCCACATTGCGCGCTTACGTGCCCGATTCGGTGGCATCGGAAGCACTTTATGGGCCTCTGCTCTTGTAGTCTGACTTGAGCAGAGACCCAGCCCACCAATAGGCGCCCCACAGTGGCAATTTTCTTTGCCGCTAGGACAGGGCAACACACCGAGACCACCCCGAGGCCCGAGTAACCCTGGCGTATTTGCCCGGCCCTAACACTCTCGATGGCACATCCCCCGGTTTCTGCCACCGCCTTGGCCACCTCTTCCACCGTCACCGATTCGTCCAGCCCAGTGACACGGATGTCGGCACTCTTGCACGGCCGCGACACCCGTGCGACGTCTGTGCCCAGTTGCTGGCGGAGTGCGTCGGCCAGTTTATCGGCTTTATCGCCGCTGGCCGCTCCCGGGACCTCCAAGATACACGCCCCGGTTGCCGCCCGACGGAAGCGGACGCCCCCAGGGATTTCCAGCTCGGCCAGCTGGATTTTCTGCCTGGCCTCGACAATCACCTCCTTGTAGGTGATGCCCCTCTGTGCTGCCTCTGGCTGTAAGGTGAGCACTACTGCTGATGAGCGAGGTGCTTTCAACCTTTTGGCCTTCACCTTTTGAGGGACATCACCTTGCGGGCCAGCCCGCTGGGCAGTCCTCCCCTTCTTCCCTTTGCCGGCCACAACGCTCCAGCTCTCTTTCATAGAGGCCGGAGCGGGCGGAAGCGGGCGGGAGATAGGAGCCTCCGCGTCCTGTGCCCTGGAACCACCTCTTTTCTTCTTGGCCCTAGATTTGGGCTTCCTCCTGCCTCCGGCTGCCGATTGGTCCTGCGGCTTCTTCGTGGCGTCAATAACCTTGGCGCCACTGGGGCCCGAAGCGTTCCTTGCAGCAGGAGGAGCCGAGGGAGGTGGTTTTGCTGGGAGCAACCGTCCCTCTGCCTCCAGCCCATCCAGGCGAGCATTCACGATAGCTCCCACCTGGAGGGCTATCGAGCGCGTGAGCTCCTCGTTTAGTGGAGCGGGAGAGGGAACCGTCGCTGGCTGCCGCTCGCGTAGAGGGCTTTGTGCAGGCGCCTGCCTCTCCACCTCAGATCTTAGTTGCGCCAGCTCCTTTCGGAGACTGGCCATCTCCGCTTCTAGCCGGGAGTTTGCCGCCTGCAGCTGGCGAGTCTCGTCCGAAATTGTGCGTGCACTCAGGCTTTCGCAGGCTTCCACTATGGTGGCTGCTGCCTCATTGAGTGCACGCACAAAGGTCCCCTTCAGATTTTTTGAGGATGCAGCCACCTTTTTGATGACTGCAACCTGGTCCGACACCGCCTTTGAGAGGTCCGCGGCCGACTTTTCCGCCATGTCTGGCTCACCGGGCGGCGACTGCGAGGCTGTGAGCCGCATCGCCGCTCGCAGCTGCCTTGCCTCGGCCGCTTGGTCAGCCACCGCCTGTTCCGCCTCCAGCTCGAGGGCCTCCCGTTTGGCATCATTGAGAGCCCTCTGAGCCGCCGCAAGGCCGACGTACTGCCCTGTTGAGGGCGGTCTGCCTCTGCCTCTTTTAGAGGCGCGTTTGCGGAACTGACTCCGCGAACCACCTTCGCTCTCAGAGGCATTGCTGCCAGACCCGGAGGAGGAGGTCTGGCGCTCGCCCGCCGACCTCTTTCCGCCCTCCCTGGCCCATAGCCTCCCGACAGACTCGTTATGGTCGGGGTCCTGCCTCGAGCAGACCGTTTTGAGGCTACCGACCGAGGAGTCCGACTCAGAGAGCCGTAGCCTGGCCACAGCCTCGGTGTGCGTCGAGGTTGGCGTGCCAAACGCCTCTTCGCCGCCGTCGGTTTTCGCCGGGGAGAAAAACTCCTCCGTCCCCGGCGAGAGTCGCTCGAGCACGACCCGCGCTCTTCTCCCGCAATACACCCTTGTTGGGATGGGCGTGGCCATGCCCCTAATGGGCCGAAACTCCGTCAGAGACGGGAATGGCGAGTGAACCAAAGGTGGCGTGGAAACCACCTCGTCCTCTTCGCTGCTCCCCCCTCCACGCAGTCTCAGCGACTCCACCTCTTTATCAAAGTCCGTTGTGCGTTTGCCAAAGTCGTCGTGAAATCTGTCCGCGAGCGGTTTGCCCCCCCCGAATACGGAATGGGGCTGCGTGTCATCACAGCGCGGGTAACTGCCCGTTCTGTGATGACACCGAGGATTACAACCTCCTGGGGTAGTCTTACGTTTTGGACCACTCATATTGGCTATTTTTAAGGAGGTTTGCCCCCTCCCTGACGTTAGCGACTGGGCTTCCCCCCCAGCCATGCATCCCATCGACACGCCTGTCACATCTTGGGATTGGGGGATTTTTATAGTGGTTTACTCCACGCGGCGCTACTCTCAATGAGCAGCGCCCCCGGTCCGCTCCGTGCGGGTTACGGGTTGCCCGGCGGGGGGCCGAGACCCATCTAGCAGCCACAAAAGTGGCCGCCAAACCCGCCGCGCCGTGGGCCTTGCAGGCCCACCATCCCACGCCGCCGAAGCAGCCGCCGGCCCAGATGGGCCCTAGTGCGGAGCAGCGTAGCTACGCCTCCGATGTAGCCGATCCTCTGCCACCTCAGATGAGCTGAGGCATGCCAGGAGCGGCTCCCTCCCTGTGGCGCTCGCACTGTGCCCTCTGCTACCTTCAGAGGGACACGCGGAGACGCCCGCCGTGTGTGCTGCTCTTTGTCTGGTCTCTCACCCCAGGCCAGTCCGGTATGGGTAGCCCTGTCCGGCGTAGCCCCGAGGATCATTGAGACACGCAAGCCCCCCCACCACGGCAAGGTGGCAGCACTTCGAGGGGGAACCTAACCTTTTTTTTTTTTTTTTTTTTTTTTTTTTTTTTTTTTTTTTTTTATAGAGGGGAGAAATGCTTTACGCATACCACCGGGGTGCGGGGACGGACCCGCGGTGGTTATGTGGGACTCCCATGTAGGCTAATGAGGCCCATGGTATACCCACTAAAAAACCCCTCTGTCTGCCGACGTCGTGCTGTGGCGGTGGGCTGCAGGTACGCTCGCGCTTGACTTCTACAGCACCACCAGCACCGGTCTGCTCTCGCAGACTACTCCGTTCTCGTCTGGCTACGTTCCACCCGTACTTGGCCGTATCCGGTACGCTCCCGGTACCGCCACCCTCTTTGGACCTTAGTCTGGCAGGATGGCAGACGTCCCCGTGCCTGCCATCCTCAGGTCTCATTTATGGAGGCAGGCGGCGATCGTGAGCGACCCGTCTACGCCGGGCGCGCTTGCGACGCCTTTGGTCGGCTGTTGGGTCGACCTCCCTGGCTCGTTCCGCCTCTTCCTTCTGCAGGAGTACGCTTTCGCAGAAGGTGCTCACTGCTTGCCATGATCTGTCGCTGTCTACCATGGCCTTAACCACGGCCGGCAGCGACAGATCCGGCCCCACTACGGCGATCAGGTCGTCCCGCTCGGGCCCCCACGCCGGACACTCCTCCAGCGTGTGTTGAGCGGTGTCCGTCGGTGCTGCACACCCGTGGCACTCCTCAGTTGGCTCCCTCCTGGCAATCCGGTGCAGATATCTCCCGAAGCAACCGTGCCCCGAGAGTACCTGCACGAGCCGGAAGGTGAGCGAGCCGTGCTGTCTTTCCAGCCAGTGAGACATGACTGGCCGGATGGCCTCGATGGTCCTGGCCCCTGCACTGGGTTGCGCCAACCTCTCCACCCACTCATCGACCGCCACCAGGGAGAGCTCCTCCCGTTTGGCCTGGATCTCCTGCGGTGCTGGCCAGTGGTCCCGGGCCCGCGCCTCCTCGCGCCAGACGAACACTGACGCAAGGGTCCTCGCGTCCAGGTCCCATGGCAGGGATCCGGCCAATACGCAAGCAGCCTCACCAGCAATAGTCCCATAGCCCCGTATGAGCCTTATAGCCATCACCCTTTGCGCTTTGCGCATTGCGGCAGAGTTTTGGCTATTGAGCCCTCCGGCCCACACTGGGGCTCCGTACAGGGCCATGGAACGTATTACTCCCGTGTATAGTCTTCGGCTGGATGTTTTCGGCCCTCCCAGGTTAGGGAGCAGCCGCCCAAGCGCCGAGGCTGCGCCCAGCAACCTTGGCCCCAGTCGCTCGAAATGAGGTACGAAGGACCATCGGCTATCGAGCACAATGCCCAGGTACCGCATGGTCCTTTCGACGGCTATCCTTGTACCTCCCACCGTGATGTGAGCTCCGGGTCGGGGCGCCTGCCTAGGCCCGTGAAAACAAATGGCCTCGGACTTGCTCAGGGCCACCTCCAGTCCCAACCTCTTGATTTTTCCCACTACGTGGGCTACCGCCGCCGTGGCAAGGATGGAGGCTTCCCTGAGCGAGGCTCCGCGGGCCGTGACCAGCGTGTCGTCCGCATAGCACACGAGGTTCACCCTTCGGAGGAGTGCACCCCTCAACACCCAATCGTACCCGATGTTCCACAGGAGTGGCCCCAGGGCCGACCCCTGTGGAACACCACACACCATTTGCCTGCGCCTCCACTCATCCTGCCCGGCGAAGGCCACGAACCGGTGTTGGAGGTATGCCTTCACTATTCGGCTCAGATGGTGGGGCACTTGGTGGTAGAGGAGTGCCTCGTTTATGCAGTCCCAGGGGAGGGTGTTAAAGGCGTTGGCAATGTCTAAAGACACTGCCAGCACGACATCACCCTGGGATACTGCTTCCTCCGCTATACTCCTCACCCGCAGTATCGCGTGGACCGTCGAGCGACCGCTGCGGAACCCGTACTGGCTGTTGGCCAGGTCAGGCCCTTCCGTCGTCAACTGCTTGATGAGCCGGTTAGCAATTATCCGCTCAAAGAGCTTTCCGATTTCGTCAAGCAGGACGATGGGCCGGTAGGCTGACGGCGAGTCCGCGGGTCGGCCCTCCTTCCGCAGCAAGACCAGCCGACCCGTTTTCCACAGGCAGGGGAAGCGGCCCTGCTTAAGGCACTCCGAGAAGAGCCTTCTCAGCCTTGGCCCCAGAGCTTCCATAGCCAGGACCCATGCACGTCCTGGGATCCCGTCCAGTCCAGGAGCTGTGTTTTTTCTCTGGAGCCTAAGGACTGCTGCCGTCAACTCCCCCTCAGTGACGGGTGGCACCTCTGCTTCCGCTTCCTCCTGCCTTTCGGCCGCTCCTGGCGGGGCCATGGGCGGGGGGGATTGCTGGGGCCTGTGCGGGAACAGGGTGGCCACAATATTTTCCAGCAGCTGTGGCTGGAGACTCTGCGTTAGCGGAGGGGCCCACGGTCGGAGCTTCTGCATCACCATCTTGTATGGCCTCCCCCATGGATCGCTGTTCAGCGTCTCCAGGAACTCCTGCCGTGCCCTGTCCGTGGCCAGCCCGATAGCAGCCTTCAACGCCGCTTTCGCTGCTTTGTACAGGGCGTACCGAGTAGCCTCCGCCTCCGGGTCTCGTGGTCGGCGACCTCGTTGTCGCGTGTACTGGCGCCTTTCGAGTACGCATAACTCGCGCAGCTGCGCAAGCTCTGGAGACCACCAGTACACGGAGCGTCGAGGAGAGGCGGCCCTTGCTCTCGGCATTGCCGCGTCGCAGATTTCGGTCATGCCGCTGCGGAACCATTCGGCTTCGGCCTCAACATCGGTCCCCGCCTCTGCTTCCGGAGTCCACGACCGCACGATCGCCGCCAACTCCAGGGTCTCACGGTCCAGTTTTTTGAGCACCCAGCGTGGGCCGCTCACAACTGGGTTGTTTCTCCGGCTTGGAAGGGTGGGTCTCGGGAGAGCAGAGACTCCAAACCGAATGTATCGGTGGTCCGACAAGGTCTCTACTCCCACCAGGACCTCCCATCCCTGAACACGGCGCGCCAGGGCCGCGCTCGCAAACGTGATGTCTACAATAGAGCCGCCCTGTTGCCGCACGCACGTGTTTGCCGTTCCTAGGTTTGAGACCGCTAGGTTGGCAGCTATCGCCCACTCCAACAGTGCGTGTCCACGGGCGTCCGTCGCTGGGCTCCCCCACGCCACGTTCTTGGCATTGAAGTCGCCCGCCACTATGGTTGGGGCCGGATGCAATCTGCCTATTAGGGTGCCAACCTCCACAAGGAACGTCTCGAACTCCGCAAGGGTCTTGTTTGGAGAGAAGTAGACACCTACCACCGCAATATCGCCACAGACTGCAGCGACGCAGCCGTGTCTCCTCTCTACGTTCCTGAACGGGTTCGAGCCGGAGGCGGTCCGAGTGACTATGGCCGCGGTGCCGTCCAGATCGCCGGCCCAGTCGTCTCGAGTTGGCACCCTATAGGGCTCCGCAACTACGGCAACGTGGATTGCCCACTGTGCCATGGTCTGGTGGAGGAGGTCCTGAGCCTTGGCATCATGGTTGAGGTTCACCTGGAGGAATTCGGTGATTGCCATCTATCCAACAGCCGGCTCTTGAACCTCCTCAGCCTCAGCCTGATCCATGGCGGCGGTGCCGCTTGTCGGCGAGGGCGCTCGAGGACCGCTGGCACCTACCTTCGCCTTCCCGGTCGTCTTCGGTGCAGCGCACGCCCTGCTGCTCATTCTGTGCCCTGCTGGTTTCCCAGCAGATGCACAGATGACACAGTGTGGCGGAGCAGCGCATTGTGCAGCCTTGTGACCATCCTTGCCACACTGGAAGCAGCATCCAGACCGGTCTGGCTCCGCCTCACATTGCGCGCTTACGTGCCCGATTCGATGGCATCGGAAGCACTTTATGGGCCTCTGCTCTTGTAGTCTGACTTGAGCAGAGACCCAGCCCACCAATAGGCGCCCCACAGTGGCAATTTTCTTTGCCGCTAGGACAGGGCAACTCACCGAGACCACCCCGAGGCCCGAGTAACCCGGGCGTATTTGCCCGGCCCTAACAGTCTCGATGGCGCATCCCCCGGTTTCTGCCACAGCCTTGGCCACCTCTTCCACCGTCACCGATTCGTCCAGGCCAGTGACACGGATGTCGACACTCTTGCACGGCCGCGACACCCGTGCGACGTCTGTGCCCAGTTGCTGGCGGAGTGCGTCGGCCAGTTTATCGGCTTTTTCGCCGCTGGCCGCTCCCGGGACCTCCAGGATACACGCCCCGGTTGCCGCCCGACGGAAGCGGACGCCCCCAGAGATTTCCAGCTCGGCCAGCTGGATTTTCTGCCTGGCCTCGACAATCACCTCCTTGTAGGTGATGCCCCTCTGTGCTGCCTCTGGCTGTAAGGTGAGCACTACTGCTGATGAGCGAGGTGCTTTCAACCTTTTGGCCTTCACCTTTTGAGGGACATCACCTTGCGGGCCAGCCCGCTGGGCAGTCCTCCCCTTTTTCCCTTTGCCGGCCACAACGCTCCAGCTCTCTTTCATAGAGGCCGGAGCGGGCGGAAGCGGGCGGGAGATAGGAGCCTCCGCGTCCTGTGCCCTGGAACCACCGCTTTTCTTCTTGGCCCTAGATTTGGGCTTCCTCCTGCCTCCGGCTGCCGACTGGTCCTGCGGCTTCTTCGTGGCGTCAATAACCTTGGCGCCACTGGGGCCCGAAGCGTTCCTTGCAGCAGGAGGAGCCGAGGGAAGTGGTTTTGCTGGGAGCAACCGTCCCTCTGCCTCCAACCCATCCAGGCGAGCATTCACGATAGCTCCCACCTGGAGGGCTATCGAGCGCGTGAGCTCCTCGTTTAGTGGAGCGGGAGAGGGAACCGTCGCTGGCTGCCGCTCGCGTAGAGGGCTTTGTGCAGGCGCCTGCCTCTCCACCTCAGATCTTAGTTGCGCCAGCTCCTTTCGGAGACTGGCCATCTCCGCTTCGAGCCGGGAGTTTGCCGCCTGCAGCTGGCGAGTCTCGTCCGAAATTGTGCGTGCACTCAGGCTTTCGCAGGCTTCCACTATGGTGGCTGCTGCCTCATTGAGTGCACGCACAAAGGTCCCCTTCAGATTTTTAGAGGATGCAGCCACCTTTTTGATGACTGCAACCTGGTCCGACACCGCCTTTGAGAGGTCCGCGGCCGACTTTTCCGCCATGTCTGGCTCGCCGGGCGGCGACTGCGAGGCTGTGAGCCGCATCGCCGCTCGCAGCTGCCTTGCCTCGGCCGCTTGGTCAGCCACCGCCTGTTCCGCCTCCAACTCGAGGGCCTCCCGTTTGGCATCATTGAGAGCCCTCTGAGCCGCCGCAAGGCCGACGTACTGCCCTGTTGAGGGCGGTCTGCCTCTGCCTCTTTTAGAGGCGCGTTTGCGGAACTGACTCCGCGAACCACCTTCGCTCTCAGAGGCATTGCTGCCAGACCCGGAGGAGGAGGTCTGGCGCTCGCCCGCCGACCTCTTTCCGCTCTCCCTGGCCCATAGCCTCCCGACAGACTCATTATGGTCGGGGTCCTGCCTCGAGCAGACCGTTTTGAGGCTGCTGACCGAGGAGTCCGACTCAGAGAGCCGTAGCCTGGCCACAGGCTCGGTGTGCGTCGAGATTGGCGTGCCAAACGCCTCTTCGCCGCCGTCGATTTTCGTCGGGGAGAAAAACTCCTCCGTCCTCGGCGAGAGTCGCTCGAGCACGACCCGTGCCCTTCTCCCGCAATACACCCTTGTTTGGATGGGCGTGGCCATGCCCCTAATGGGCCGAAACTCCGTCAGAGACGGGAATGGCGAGTGGACCAAAGGTGGCGTGGAAACCACCTCGTCCTCTTCGCTGCTCCCCCCTCCACGCAGTCTCAGCGACTCCACCTCTTTATCAAAGTCCGTTGTGCGTTTGCCAAAGTCGTCGTGAAAACTGTCCGCGAGCGGTTTGCCCCCCCCGAATACGGAATGGGGCTGCGTGTCATCACAGCGCGGGTAACTGCCCGTTCTGTGATGACACCGAGGATTACAACCTCCTGGGGTAGTCGTACGTATTGGACCACTCATATTGGCTATTTTTTAGGAGGTTTGCCCCCTCCCTGACGTTTGCGACTGGGCTTCCCCCCCAGCCATGCATCCCATCGACACGCCTGTCACATCTTGGGATTGGGGGATTTTTATAGTGGTTTACTCCACGCGGCGCTACTCTCAATGAGCAGCGCCCCCGGTCCGCTGCGTGCGGGTTACGGGTTGCCCGGCGGGGGGCCGAGACCCATCTAGCAGCCACAAAAGTGGCCGCCAAACCCGCCGCGCCGTGGGCCTTGCAGGCCCACCATCCCACGCCGCCGAAGCAGCCGCCGGCCCAGATGGGCCCTAGCGCGGAGCAGCGTAGCTACGCCTCCGATGTAGCCGATCCTCTGCCACCTCAGATGAGCTGAGGCATGCCAGGAGCGGCTCCCTCCCTGTGGCGCTCGCACTGTGCCCTCTGCTACCTTCAGAGGGACACGCGGAGACGCCCGCCGTGTGTGCTGCTCTTTGTCTGGTCTCTCACCCCAGGCCTGTCCGGTATGGGTAGCCCTGTCCGGCGTAGCCCCGAGGATCATTGAGACACGCAAGCCCCCCCACCACGGCAAGGTGGCAGCACTTCGGGGGGGGGGGAACCTAACCTAACCTAACCTAACCTAACCTAACCTAACCTAACCTAACCTAACCACTAACGCCGTGTTCACACTGCGCCGAAACCACCCACAATTACAAACAGTGTCCTAACAAAACAAACAAAACACCGCAATGTTACAACTGTCTATCCCATAACTCTAAATCTACATCAAACAAAAAACTACAAACTGACCACACCGCCATTAATCCTAACTGCCCCAGAATCGTCTCTGCCAAATTAAATCTACAACAAAAAATTGATTACCCCCACTAATTAAGGAAATATTATACTTATTGTACACACGAGTCTCTTTTTAAACTATGTACCTTTCTCTTTTTATTCGATCTTTAAAAATACAATTCTCTGTGCTAAATATCACTACTGTCTCGTTATATTGTCAATATGCTTTGCCTTAAATTCTAATAACTGTAAACGTAAACTATTTTAATCACTGTAAGTCTTCTATTCCAAAAATGTAACATTTAATCTTAATTGTATTCAATTTGTAAGCTCAAAAATTATGAAAGCAATTCTGTGTAAACCCTAATCTGTTCTTTTCTAATGACAATGTCTTTCTGTGATCATTTTTATATATTTTTATATTCTGCTGATCACTTGTGTAATATATATTACCTATACCAGTGTTTACTTGTCCGGGCGCGCGGCGGCCGCTTCTTTGTTGGGGCGGTTGCCTCTCGTGCGGATGGGGCAATATTGATATCCTATTTATCTCCTAACTCCCTTTTCTTAGGTCTTTATTATGCCAACTATATATATAGAATCTATATATATTTGCTCGTCCGGGCGCGGAGCAGCCGAGTCATTCTGAGTGGCATGGCTGCTCCGCGCGCGGACATGGGGCAATGTTATATTTTTTCACTCCTTCCTAAATATTTATTTATCTATTATATTTTATAATCTTACTTTCCGAATATACAATTTTATTAAATATTCGTCCCATATGCCGGTAACCACATCGAATACACAAGCAGCTATACCAATCAACATAAAACATCTAACTTACAAAAACCACACTACATTCTCACGACCATACATATAACTCTCTCTCAAAAAACACAATGGTGGGCATGACGTGTAGACCGTTAGCACCGATTGTCCAACGACCCACACTACACACAAATGGGGGGAGGTTTTAGTCCGTAGGCGTTTGTGGATAGACTCGAGACAATGTGACGCTGGAGTCTATCCGCGAGCGAGTCGGGCATGCGCACCAGGACCGGCCTGGTGGTATCCAATGAGGATCTCCTCCCTCCACGCAAAAAAAAAAAAAAAAAAACCTAACCTAACCTAACCTAACCTAACCAGTTGCGCTCCGTCCGCCGCCCTTAGCGCCACGTTTTTACGCCGCTCCGCAGTTAAAAATTCAAAAAAGTGGGTTTTTCTTATCCGATTTTGACAAACGAAGTGTCAAAAGTTGCGGGCCAACGCAGTGCATACGGCAGTGATACAAGTTTGAGCCGGAAAGTGAAAGTGCTGTGTGAAAGTGACAAAAAACCTCAAATTTAGAGGTTAAAATAACTTTGGAGACAAAAATCTCGTGGTTTTGAACATCGAACCACCACGTGCGATACATCGCCAAAAGCGTCTCAGCGAGCCCTACAAAACGAGCTATCTACAGGGCGTACACGCCTGACCACCGAGGCACAAACAGCAGAAAAACAAAAACCACGTGGCGGCGTGGTCCTTGAAGGAGTGGAGCCAGCAACACCGTTTCCAGCAAGGAGAAACTACACACCAACAGGACTCTTCCGGTACAAATTTCATATTTTTTGGACATTTAGAAACGAAATTATAGACTTTTCAAAATTGAAACTTTAAAAGACAATAACTCAAAAACTTCAGGCAGACCATAGTGTTTTTAGTAAAGAATCCGGTGCGCGCTAAGAATATCTACGTGCTTACAAAATTTGGAAATTTTTGGACAATTCTATAGTGAAAAATTTTTGAAAATTGTGTAAAAACTGAAAAAACTCTACCGTGAAAAACTTTTCTTCTACATTTATTTTATTTAGTGTGTGTACCTATAGACCTGTGTATAAGCTATTTTTTGACGTTTTTTGTGTAATTTTATGTTGAGCGATACCAGAGATATCAAATTTTTTGTGTTTTTCCTACTTAATTCTGTAAATAATAATAATAATTGTGTTTTCTCGGTGCCATAGTGTTTAGAGCCCCTATCCCCATTAGACCAACCCCAAACGCCAGGTCGATAGCGTTAAAATTGCCGAGAAACCAGAAATTCGGCCATTTTTCTTTTTCTGGTTTCAAACTTTAGTTAGGTATAACTCTGGAACCGCTTCACGTAGAAGGACCGCTTTTCCTGTGTCTGTAGTAGTTTTAAGATCTTTTTCGATTGTGTAAGGTTTCAGGCTGATATCTCGAAATTTTTTATTTAGCGTCCAAACGCCCGTAATTGTGTAAAGGAGATAAAGCCCATAGTGGGGGAAAAAACTAGAAGTCTCTACGACCACTGGTTGCCGAGAAAATCGACATCAAAGACGTCATTTGACAGTTCGGCGGCCATCTTGTTTTCACGCAAGCCCTTATATCTCGGCTACCTTTGGTCCTAGAAACTTGCGGTTTTCGGATTTAGGACAGGGAACCCTCAACCCACCACATCGTCCAAGTTTCAGGAAAATCCAAGTCCTGAAATTTCAGGATCCTGAAACCTATCCCAACCGACAGGGAGGGTTGGACTTCCTATAGCCACTCAAAATCCGGACTTTCTACGACCCCTGGAAGAGGAGAAAACGGCGTTCAAAGTAGCACTTTGACAGTTGTGCCGCCATCTTGAAAATAGAAAAAGACCCATAACTCCCAAACCGGGTGACGTAGAAAATCGGGGTTTCGACTGAGACTGACGGCAGCATCTCCCCAAGCCTGCCTATAAATTTTCAGGAGGTTTCAGGAACCCAAAAGTTTTCAGCCAGAAAACCGACCCAGTCGACGCGAATCGCTGAGCCCAGCAAAACGAGCCCAAGCACGACTTTCTAGGACCCAGGACTTAGGAACTACAGCCAGATACCAATTCTGATACCAAATACCAAGTTCGATACCAGAAACTTTGGGAAGCTGTAGCTCCGAAACCCCTGGGAATAATTGGGTCGTGTTTGGGGTCTCTGGAAAGGGCTTGAGGAGAGCTGTCGATTGACATAGTGATTACGACTCTACCGTAGAGTCGAAAATTGGACACCCCCTTTTTCGGGCGAAATATTGTACAATTGTATTATTAATTGTAAAAATAGTGTACATAGAATAAGTAGCAACCTCTAGCTAAATAAGACCGGCTCTACATAGAGCAATAAAGATTTTGTGTGTATTTCGTTCCATATTTTGTGACCTTATTCTCTACATTTTTTAGTAACGACAAACTCACCCAATATACAGGTGAGTTATAGCTATAAGGTGACTCTACCACAATTTATTACATACTCTACATAGAGTCAAAAACATTTCTTGCGTGTTACGACATACCCACCCACTATACAGGTGGAGAAACATTATAATAAGACAGTTTCTGGTAGAGCCAGAACACTTTTCCCCCCGAAAAATTAATAGACTAGGACAGGAGCCACATAGCTTATCGGGCTTTTAGCTTTTACCGTAAAACATACACATGTTTGGATACCGAACCCCGATCAAAATGCCTGGAAGCACGGGGAGCCAAACTGGAGGGAATGAACAAGCGACGGCGTCAAACGTCAGACGTAGTATAGGAGAGTGGGAGACGGCAGGGAAGAAAAAGCAGACCCCCCCAAAAGAAACCACCCCGGAAATAGCCCCGAGCCCCTGTGGAACGACGCCTGGATCCCCGCAGACCCAGGAGTCCTCCCGCAGAGACCCCCCGAGGCAAAAAACCCCTCCAAAACACAAACAAAAAGATGATGGACTAAAGGCAGCAGAATCGGTAACATCACCAGCGACCACATACCCGAAAACAGCAGAGGCCAGGCAGCTGCTTATGAAGGCAAAAAGCAACATGGCAGCATCGGGAAACATAAAAAGAGAAATCAAACAAGCAGTAACGGAATCCATAGAGAAACTCTACAAACTGGTCAGAGAAGTGGAGCTGGAGAAGAAGCAACTAGAGAATCTAGGACCCACCCCCTCCGCCTCGGAAAACCGGAAACAAAAAGCCAAAGAGGCTGATAGAAGTGAAGAAACAGACACCACCAAAGGAAGAATGGATCTCACCATGGAGTTGATGAAGAAGATGGAAGAACACTCAAAGAAGCTACAGGAATGTAACGAGAGGACAGAACAGCTAAATGAAAACCTAAAGAGTATCAGAGAGGAGAAAATCACCTACGCGAGTATGGCAGCCCGACCTGTTAACAGACAGAGTCAACAATACCCAACTCTGCACTCGGTTGCCATTACATCAACGGATGACAGAGATTCCGGAGAGGACGTCCTAGAAAGGTTAAGGAAGGTAGTCGACGCCACAAAAGAAGGAATACAAGTGGACAAGATCAGGAAAGCGAAAGATCAGAAGGTAATAGTAGGATGCAGAACGAGGACGGAAATAGAGAAGATAAGTGAAAAGGTAAGGAAAACGGGAGGACAGCTAATAGTAGAAGAGATCAAGAACAAGGATCCACTGGTAGTCCTAAAGGACGTGCTGACCTACCACAAAGAAGAGGAAGTACTGGAAGCCCTACGGAGACAAAATGGGAAGATATTTAACGACTTAGGAGAGGAAGATGATAGGATGGAAATAAGGTATAAAAGGCGAACTAGGAACACCCACACACACCACATCGTGCTGAGAGTGTCCCCCACCCTATGGCAGAGACTGACGAACCTGGGGAGAGTCCACATAGATCTCCAGTGGATTAAAGTCGAAGATCAATCCCCCCTGGTCCAGTGCAGTCGATGCCTAGGATATGGCCACAGCAAACGATTCTGTAAGGCAACCGAGGACAAGTGCAGCCACTGCGGGGGGCTGCACATGAAAGCGGAGTGCCCGGAATTCAATGCAGGAACGGAGCCAACATGTTGTAACTGCCAACAAGCTGGGAAAGAGGCAATAACACACAATGCATTCAGCCAGGAGTGCCCAGTCAGAAAACGGTGGGAGCAAATAGCGAGGTCAACGGTAGCTTATTGCTAAGGTGGCCACGGGCACTACAATTAACACAACAGCAATAGGCACCAGTGCAAAGCCATACACGGTAGTACAGGCAAATCTCATGAAAAAACAGCTAGCCACGAATGAGCTTATAATGGAAGCAGGAAAGAAAAAACTAGACTTTGCACTGGTACAAGAGCCATATGTGGGGAGCGTGGGGGGCATGAGGGACTATCCCGGGACAAGAGTTATACAGCACATCCGTAAAGGTGACGAGATAAATAAAGCGGCGATAGTCATATTCAACCCAGATATAGACGTCATCCAATGCCCCACGCTAACCACGGAGAACATAGCAGTGGCGAAATTGAAAACCCAAACCTGGGACCTAGGCATAATCTCGGTGTATCTGGAGGACTACAAGCCAATAGAACCCTACATAGAGTGTATAAAAACAATTATGTCAAAAATAGGCACGAAAAACATAATAATGGGGGGAGACCTAAATGCGTGGAGTACATGGTGGGGCAGTGAAAGTAGCAACAACAGAGGAGAGGACATAGTGGGCATGCTAAACGAAATAGACATGCATATACTAAATGAAGGAACGGAACCTACCTTCGATACCATCAGAGGAGGGAAACGCTACAAAAGCCATGTAGATGTGACCACCTGCTCAACCGACATGCTGGGATACACGGACGGATGGAGGGTTGATACAAATCTCACAAGTTCAGACCACAACGCAATAATTTTCAAACTCAATCTGGAAAAGTCAAAAGGAACAAGCATAGAAAGGACGACTAGAATATACAAAACAAAAAAGGCAGACTGGATAGCGTTTAAAGAAGAACTCACCAATAAACTGAATCAGGATAAAATAGACATGGAAGAAATAAATAAAATAGTAGATGTAGAAGACCTAGAAACAAAAATAGAAAAGTACATAAATAACATAAAAAATACGTGCAATGAGACAATACCTAAAATAAAGAAAAATACAAAGATAAACTTACCTTGGTGGAATGAAGAACTTGCGGGACTGAAGAAAGAAGTAGCCACGAAGAAACGCCGTGTCTCCTGTGCAGCACCGAAGCGAAGAGCATGGGTGGTTGAGCAGTACCTGGAAGCAAAAAACAGATATGAGGAAACAGCAAAACAAGCCCAAACGGAAAGTTGGAAGAACTTCTGTGAAAAGCAAGACAGGGAATCAATGTGGGACAGCATCTACAGGGTAATAGGCCGAACGATTAAGAGGAAGGAAGACGTGCCTCTGGTTAAAGATGGGAAGGAACTGGGGCAAAATGAGTCGGCAAAATTGCTAGCGGAGGTCTTTTATCCCGAGGACAACCCGGAGGATGACAGTGAAGAACACCAGAGCGTCAGAACTAGAGCCAAAACAATAAACGATGAGACACATAGTGAAGTATGGGACCCACCGTTTACCATAGATGAACTAGTGTACGCAACGGATAGCTTCAATCCTAAGAAAGCGCCAGGACATGACGGATTGACTTCGGATATCTGCAAGCGGGCAATAATGCATCACCCGGATACTTTCCTGGCAATAGCCAACAAATGTCTGGAGCTGTCTCACTTCCCAAAACAGTGGAAAAAAGCCACAGTGGTGATACTTCGAAAACCTGCAAAGTCGGATTACACACAACCGAAATCCTACAGGCCAATCGGACTTCTCCCAGTCATGGGCAAAATTCTCGAGAAAATGCTCATTAGGCGGATCAAATGGCACACTCTTCCGAAAATGAACTGTCGCCAGTATGGCTTTGTCCCGCAAAAAAGCACCGAAGACTCCCTCTATGACCTCATGAGATACATCCGTGGAGAACTTCATAAAAAGAAGATCATCACGATGATATCGCTGGACATAGAGGGAGCCTTCGATAGCGCATGGTGGCCAGCCATCAGATGTAGACTGGCGGAAAAAGAGTGTCCACTAAACCTCAGGAGGCTGGTCGACAGTTACCTGGCAGAAAGAGAAGTCATGGTCCGATATGCGGGGACCCAATACCAGAAAATGACATCAAAAGGATGCGTCCAGGGATCGGTCGGAGGACCAACATTCTGGAATATGTTACTGGACCCCCTACTGGACGGACTTACTAATAGGAAAGTATATTGCCAGGCTTTCGCTGACGATATTGTCTTGATGTTCTCCGGAGATACAGGACAAAAAATCCAAACAGAGGCCAATGCGGCCCTCGCCTATGTGCAGGAGTGGGGAATACGTAATAAGCTGAAATTCGCGCCGCAAAAAACTAAGGCAATGGTCATTACAAATAAGATGAAATACGATTCTCCACTCCTGCGCATGGGCGGTGTAGACATAGAGCTGTCTAACGAGATTAAGATCTTGGGGCTCACCATTGACGATAAACTGACCTTTGCCAAACACGTCCACAACACTTGCGCAAAAGCAGTGGCTATCCACAAGCAACTGTCAAGGGCGGCAAAGATCAGCTGGGGGCTCCAACCGGAGATCATCAAGACAATATATATAGCGGTCATAGAGCCCATAATTATGTATGCAGCAAGTGCATGGGCGCCGGCAACCAAAAAGCTGTATGTCAGAAACCAACTTGATGCGGTACAGAGGTCCTTTGCACAGAAAATCTGCAAAGCATACAGAACCGTATCCCTCAACTCGGCGTTATTGCTCTCGGGCTTGCTCCCCCTGGATCTTAGGATCCAAGAGGCGGCAATATTGTACGAGGCGAAGAAAGGGATCCCGCAGCCATCAATTGGAGACCGAAGGCTCGAGCTGAGGGCCAGCATTGACTCAGCACCGCATCCTGCCGAGAGCACAAAAGTTAAATTCCAATGTCTGGAAAACATGGAAAGCGTGGAGAATGATGACAGCTTGAAAATCTATACAGACGGCAGCAAAATCCAAGGTAAAGTTGGAGCGTCATTATCCTGCTGGTATAATGACGCAGAAACAAAGGCTCAGAAGTTCAAGCTGGAATCATTCTGCACAGTTTTCCAGGCGGAGATGTACGCGGTGCTAAAGGCAACAGAAGTGGTGCTCACGGCCAGACAAAACAGTTTTGGAATATACAGTGACTCGAGGTCCACCCTGGAAGTAATAGGTAACCAAAACTCCTACAACCCAATAGCCACCGACATCCGCAAAAACCTCAAAAAGATCAAACAGCAGGGAAAGAATCTAGAGCTGTACTGGGTCAAAGCACATGTAGGAACCGTTGGAAACGAACGCGCAGACACACTGGCTAAGGAGGCAGCGCTAAAAACAAAATCCAAGCCGCACTACGATCACTGCCCCTCCTCATACATCAAAAAAGTAACGAGAACGGAGAAGCTGAAGGAGTGGAATCAGAGGTATGTTACGGGCAGCACAGCCTCAGTAACCAAGATATTCTTTCCGGAAGCGGTTGGTGCATACGGCATTATTAGGAAAATCAAACTAAACCCCACCCTAGTCCAAATCATGACCGGGCACGGTGGGTTCTCCGAGTATTTACACAGGTTTAAATGCAAGGAGAACCCATCGTGCCCGTGTGAACCAGGCACACCCGAGAGCGTCCCACACATTCTGATAGAGTGCCCCCAATTCTCTATAAACAGGTACAACATTGAGAGCGAAATAGACACAAAAATAAGTATAAGTAATATTAGTAATATACTAGGCAATAAAGATATTAGATATAAATTTTTAGAATACTGCTACAATATAGCTAAAATTGTAATAAATAGAAATAAATAAGCAATAAAAGATAAACAAATGTATATTTGTAAATAAACATGCTGTTTATCAACATAAATAAATGTAAATCTAATATCGATAGATATAATAAAAGAACTCACCGGAAATGTAAAAGCACACCGCTGTCACTGGTACCACACCACCTGCAAAGAAAACCATGTATTAGAATAATTAGAAATAAATAGAAATAAGGAAAGTAATGTAATAGTATATAAGTGAAATTGTACAAAAAGAAAATAAAATCACGTGTACTCTTATTACCCCTATAAGAAATAAATAAATAAATAACAGAATAGATAGTTAGAAAGAGTAGGCATAAATAGGTGGGAGTCCCACCCACATAAAGTATAAAAGACGAGGAAAGAAAGAAAGATAAGTATGAAGAATGAAAGTGCGAGAAGCAAATCAGCGAGAACTGGTATGGAAGTGTAAAAGCTAAAATAGCCCCCGATCCTGTCCGGGGAAAAAGTGTAGAAAAAAAAAAAAAAAAAAAAAAAAAAAAACCTAACCTAACCTAACCTAACCCCGATCGAAAATTTTTTGGGACCGAATACTCCTAATTCCACGAAATTTAGATTGAAGACGTAGAAAATTTTTATCTTTCATTCCCCATCATCCATTTTAAATTAGCTCCCCCCCTTCTCAAGTTATTCGCATTTTCCTGTTTTTGACGACTATTTCCGCACTTAAAAATTTTTCCCTTCTCTCCTATTCATCCGATCCCTTATCTCTTTTTATAGTAATATAGTCCTCCCTAATACCCTTCTTTCCTTCATAGATCACTACCCCCTAGCTCCTATACATTCTCCCCCACTAAATTTCTAAACTCAAAATTCTCTCTTTTTCGTACTTTTAACTTCTTTTTTCTATCGGAACCTCTTTTTTCACAATAGTACTTAAAGACTTTAATTTCACCAATAATCCCTCATCATTGAAATCACTTACGATTTACCCCTTCTCCCACAAATAAATTTCAAAAATTTGCAATACTAAAAATGTATCGCACACCCCCGCCATCGATACAAAGCTCGCCCAGAAAGACGCGGAGCCAGTCGCAAAGTGCCGTAGCACAGCCAGAGCCCGCATGCGACCAGACTCCGAACCAATTTCTGGATGAGCCCCTTACAAAAATTGAGGATTTTACTCTGAACTCCACCTTCACAGTTGAGCAGGCGGACAGAATCGACAAAGTTGACGCAGATCTGTCATGGGCACCCGAAAAAAAAAAAAAAAAAAACGGTGAAACCCAAAGCCCCTGTAGCATTCGAAGTCCCCAGCTCCTGTGAGGTTGAGGTGGACTCGTTTAGGCTGGGCCAGAGCATCCCCTGCAGCCCCAGCACACAGGACCCTACAGTGAGGTTCTTGGTAAATATCCGCCGAAATGTAAAGGCAATCCATGCCGCCCTGAACGCACACAAAAGTGTGAAAAAAGAGGACAAGAGGGACATCGTCAGTGCTGTCCAGGACGTGTTGACAAGCACGGAGCGCTTCGTCAATGAAGTAGCCAGCATTGGTATGTCCCAAAGTCCCTCTCTGGAATTAGCGCTTAACGACTTCTTCCGCAAAACCGGCGCTGAAGTCGCAACCAAGCCCAAGAAGACGGAAACGCAGGACATTGAAAAGGTTCTGACCACCGAGGTCAAAAAGCCTGTCAATGCCCTGCGTGAAGAGGTGGGCAAGCTACGAACCATTGACATCACCAAGATGCAAACAGAGCTCGCCAAGATAAGCGAAATGCAGCAAAAACTGTCGAATGAGCACACTGTAAGAACGACCAATGCGGAAGCAATGGTCGAAGCCCTGAGGAAGGAGGTGCGCGAACTAAAATCCTTACCGCGCACTGGAACGGCTCCGGCGGTAGCCGCAGAGGAGGTAAATAAGCTGACTACCCAAATGGGAGAGCTTCGTCGAGAGTTTACTTCCTATGCGGCGGCTGCAAGAGCCACACCCGCTGTCCGCCCTCCTCCACCCCAGCCGGCCAAGACTATCCTGGTCTCAAGCATTGACCCCACGCACACAGCTGACCAAGTGATTAAGAGGATAGAAGGAGTGGTCAATGCACGGGAGGAAGGGATTTGCATTGATAGGTGCCGCAAAACCCGCAATGCTAAGGTAGTCTTGGGCTGCTCCGACCCAGAAGACGCAGTACGCTTGGCACAACGTCTTAGAGCCGGTGAACTGACCGTTGAAGAACCAGCAAGCCGTAAACCACTTGTGGAGATTACGGGAGTGATGGCTTATTACACCGATGAGGAAATCATCCAGTCACTCCAGCTGCAAAATAAATCCCTGACAAGTTTTTTGGACATGAAAAAAGAAACTGCCCGGATTCTATTCCGACGTAAAGCACGAAATGCCCTTGAGTGCCATGTCGTGATGGAAGTCTCTCCGAAGCTGTGGCGCGCAATGACTGACATAGGGCATGTGTACATTGGAATGCAGCGCAGACCGGTATACGATCGCTCACCATTGGTCCAATGCTCATGTTGCTTGCAATATGGGCATACAAAACGCGTATGCGAGGCGCAAAAACCCCTGTGTGGCTACTGCGGTGGAGAACACCCGCGTGCGCAATGTGAGCGAGCAGAGCGAGGAGAGTCACCAAAATGTGTAAACTGTATGCGTGAAAAGAGGCTGCCACATGAAAGCGCCCATAATGCCCTGGCTGCAGACTGCCCAGTACGCAAACGATGGGATGTCTTAGCCAGATCCCGCGTTGCGTATTGTTAAGGGCGTCCCTACGAAAATAATGCAAGCCAACTTACAGCGGGCAAGACTAGCGACTACGGAGATTTTTATGAAGGTGAGCTTACACAACATTAAGTTGCTACTACTTCAAGAGCCATACGTGGGGGCGACCGGTGAACTAGCTGCTCCTATGAACGCCAGAGTAGTGCAGGCGATAGGAGCTACAAGAGAAGCACCCAACAAGGCAGCTGTGGTAGTAACGGATCCTAGGCTCACCATAGCAATAGACCCTGATCTCCAGTCGCCTAACATCGCGGCGACAGTGGTCGACTTGCCAGATGGGAAGTTGGCAGTTATTTCTGCCTATTTCGAGCCTAGTACTGACATTGGGCCACTTTTGGCCCAGTTAAGACGGGTTGTGGCAGCGCTCACGCAAGATACACCGCGGCTTCTGATTGGAGGAGATTTCAACGCCTGGAGTGTATGGTGGGGCAGCTCGAGGGACAATGATAGAGGCGAGGAGCTAATATCGTTGATCCACGAGCTGGACCTCCATATACTTAACGAGGGCACGGATCCCACTTTTGAGGTCTGCCGTGGAGACCAAGTCTATGAGAGCAGGGTTGACGTGACGCTCTGCAGTACTGCCCTCTCGCAGCGAGTCCGGGAATGGTGTGTCATGCCGTACACCACTTCCTCGGACCATAACGCAATCCTTATGTCCATCAGCAGTGGCGCTGCAGCCCCGTTCCCACCACCTACCACAACTCGTATCTACAATACAACAAAGGCCAAATGGGAAAAATTCGACAAAGCACTGGTCGATAACCTTACAAACTGCGGCTTAGGAAACAAAGAGGATCTAAAAATCGAAACTGAGGAAGAAGCAGAATTAGCAGCGGAGGCCTACACTGGAGCGGTCACGGACGCCTGCGATAATGCTATACCTCGAAGACAACCTCCTAAGTTCGAATCAAAACCACCCTGGTGGACGGAGGAATGCAAACAAATGAGGAACAAAATGATGACGTGCAAAAGACGTATCCGGTGTGCTGCTGCAAGTAGGAGAGAACACGTTGTCGCGGAATACCTCGCGGCAAAGGAAGAATTCCTAAACGTGGCAAAGGCGGCACAAACGGAAAGCTGGAAAAACTTTTGCACGTCAACAGAACGAGACAATGTTTGGGATGGCGTCTATAAAACATTCCGAAGAGTGGAACCGCGCCGTCCTGACATTCTTCTAAAAGACGCAACAGGAATGGTCCAATCAGCCAGCAACTCGGCTCGCTTGTTAGCAAATGCGCTTTTCCCGGACGATGACCCACGCACCGATACCTACGAACAAACATTGGTCAGAGCACAGGGAAATTCAATTTTACCGCTTGCACCGGATGACCCTCCTTTTACCAAACACGAGCTCCACCAGGTGGCACTCGGCTTTTCCCCCAAGAAGTCACCAGGGGAAGACGGACTTACTGCTGATATCTGCGCCCGTGCTGTACTGGGAGACGGAGGGGTCTTCTTGGCACTTATCAATAGGTGTCTCGATTTGGGAGTCTTTCCCAGGATCTGGAAGGGAGCCTCAGTTGTAATAATTAAGAAACCCAATAAAGACGCGACCCAGCCAAGATCTTATAGGCCGATTGGGCTCCTTTCGGTCCTGGGAAAGATCTATGAGAAAATCTGGGTTTCCAGAATAAAATGGCATCTCACCAAAACCCTAGACCCCCGGCAATATGGCTTCATGCCCCAAAAAAGCACAGAAGACTCCCTCTATGATCTGGTGAACATGATCAGGATGCACATAAACGAGAAAAAGATAGCCATACTCGTTTCACTAGACATAGAGGGAGCTTTTGACAATGCTTGGTGGCCAAAAATTAAGTTAGAAGTGGCAAGGCGGCACTGCCCGGAGAACTTGCTAAAGGTTCTTAACTCGTATCTCAAAGAAAGAAGAGTCTGTCTTAGATACGCGGGTGAGCGGTTCGAGAAGGTACCGACGCGTGGCTGCGTACAGGGCTCTATTGCTGGACCAGCCCTGTGGAATCTCCTTCTCGACCCGCTTATTTCGCACTTTGCACAGGACGAAAGGATACATTGCCAGGCCTTTGCGGATGATATTGTACTTGTTCTCGCGGGAGAGAACATGGTGGACCTGACCACACTTACGGAACAGGCACTTGACTGGGTGCATAAGTGGGGATCAGCTAATAAGCTAAAATTCTCTCCCGCGAAAACGAATGCAATGGTACTAACTCGGAAAAAGCTGGACAGAGATGCCATACAACTCCGCATGAATGGCGCCAACATACCAATAGTGAGGGACTTTAAGCTGCTGGGTATACAGCTGGATGATGGACTGACCTTTAATACCCATGTGAACTTGCTATCGAAAAAGCTCGTGGGCTTTTATCAAAGGCTGGAGAGAGCAGCGAGAGTCACATGGGGATTGAATCCAAGTATTCAGAGGCTGATATACTTAGCAGTCATAGAACCTATAGCCTTGTACGCGGCTAGTGTATGGGCGCCAGCAGTTCAAAAAATAGGTCTCCAAAATAAATTGAGATCTGTACAACGTGGCTTTGCGAGACGCATCTGCAGGGCATACCGTACAGTGGCGCTAGCACCAGCCCTAGCCATAGCAGGATTGCTACCCCTCGATTTGCGTGTTACTGAAGCTGCTCGTCTATATGAAGTAAAACGAGGCCACCCTCTGCCTCAACTACCAGACAGAGAGTATGAGATGAGAGTCTCATACCTGGACACACCCCACCCTGCGGAATCGGCCCCATTAATTTTCACGCAAATTGAAGATCTGAGCGAGGAAACGGTGGCTAAATATCAGATACATGGCTTAAATCTTTTCACTGACGGTAGCAAAATAGAGGGCAAAGTTGGCGCCGCGGTCACGGCATGGAAAGAAGGGAACGAAATTAAGCAAAGAACTTTTAAATTAGAAAGCTACTGCAGTGTATATCAGGCGGAGCTTCTAGCAATCTTGAAGGCGGGTGAGATGGCGGACAAGCTAAAGGAAGAGGACGTAAATATTCTCAGTGACAGTATGTCCTCGCTACAGGCTATCGCAAATAACACCTGCCTCCACCCACTCGTCTTTGAGATACGAAAGCTTCTAGGCTCACTACTGGCAAAAGGAGTAAGGCTAAGGCTTTTCTGGTTGCGAGCACACTGCGGCACAACCGGGAATGAACGAGCCGACCAACTGGCCAAGTACGCCGCCCTAAAGAAAAAGACCAAAGCCGAGTATGACCAGTTCCCATGCTCCTACGCTAAACGAACCATCAGGGAGGACACTCTAAAAACGTGGTCAAAACAATATAAAGAACTAACATCTGGTAAACACATAGCAGCTTTCCTCCCTGATGCATTCTCGGCCTATAGATTTGCCATAAAACACACACCGGACAATCTTCTGACGCAAATTATAACTGGACATGGCGGCACGGGCCAATATCTACACCGCTTTAAACTAAAAGACAACCCGTCATGCCCCTGTGACCCGAACATTATCGAAAGCGTGGAACATATCCTCGCAGAATGCCCACGTTTTGACTTGCACAGGTTCAATGCCGAAACTAAACTGAAAGAAAAAATCACAAAATCGAACTTTAACATCTTGCTGGTTGGCAAATCAACCCATGAGGTATTTGCCAACTACTGCAGAAGGCTAATTCTTAAAGTCTGCAAAGCAAATGGCAGCACTGCCCCATGGGCAAAAGATAAATAGATATTGTAAATATTGTAAATACTAAATTAAAGAATGAAGAATGTATATTGTAAATAATATGTATGATTCTAGTTGATTGAATATAAAAACTTTGCAAAAAAAAAAAAAAAAAAAGAAGAAATTCATACTATTAAGTAAACTTAGTAAAATTAGTTTTAAGTCCAGCACTTACTAGCTCGCAATATAAACATAAAGAAGACAAAAACTCGGATACATGTCTGGGGATAAAATGCAAACGGTCTAATGCCGTAAACCTTATAAAAAAAAAAAAAAAAAAAAAAACCTAACCTAACCTAACCAACCTCTGAAAGACTGGTACCTAAATTACCGAATCCAACCAAATTTCAGACCAACATTCCTAAATTTTTTCCCTATTCAAATCCGTTTTCCATTCTTCTCTATCTCTTCCCGTTTAAAAGTTATTCCAATTGTTGACCTCCAGTGTAAGCTCCGATTCTTTGAAAATTTTTCCTGCCCCCCCCTTTCACTTTACCCCCCCCTTTTTCGTCTCGTCCTGCTCCAAAAAAATTTAGCTTTCATCCCCTATACGCTCCATATTTTTAAGACTTTCCGTTCTCGAGTTATAAAATCACCCCACATTGCAATCACACTTTTGGCAGGCACACCCGAAATTTCGAAAATTCCTAATAAACCAGTCTTTTGCATAAAAATTCTATTAACTATCCTATCCTACTTCTAAAATTTTTCTTCAATAGATTCCGCTTTGAACTTTCCAAAAAATCCATCCCTCTCTTAGTTATTAAGAAAACAAAAATATTGCCTGTCGACTTTTCGTTGGCACACCTTTCTAAAATCTTCATAACTTCAAAACTGCTCATCCGAAAAATTTTCTTCTTGGATTAAACACATAACCACCTCTTATTAGATCTTTTTCCATACCATTCTCACCGGCTTCCATAGGAAAATTATACAATCTCATACGCCACTTTCCTCTCACACGTCCCTCCCTTCACACCCTTCTCTTCCAACCTCTCTCATCTACCTCAACTGATAGACCTCTTCACTGCCCTCCCTCCCCCCACCACCCCTCTTCTTACAATTTACCCATTCTCTCCCAATTTAATTTCTCTTGTTTTATTTCCCCTCTTCCACTCCAAAAATTAACATGCCGCTAACGCGAACACCACCCAGCACCCCGCGAAGGTCGGAATTCATGAAAACCCCCCCCCCCACAGTGGCCACGGACAAGGACGACTCGGACAAACAAACGGAGACCGCCGTTCTTGCTCCAGAACTGCTCCGGACGCCTCCAAAGAAGGCTAAAACAAAAACCAAAGCCACTCCCAAGGCCCCCAAAAGGGCACCAGCTCAGAACTCTTCCTCGCAAATCTTGCAGGACCTCTGCTCTTCTCAGGCCTTGGCTACTGCAGAGCCACTCCTCATTCAGCTCGAGGAAGAACTGGCCACCCCCAGGAAAACCAAAGCTAAAAAGAAGCTCCCACAACCGCCGCTGAATCTACTCAGCCTTGTCCAAATCGACCTCGACCAGGAAGACGAAGCCCTTATTCCGCTTGGCGGAGACCGACTCCCCGCATCTGACAAGACCTTCACGATCGCCCCGACCCCAACTGAGGAGGCCATCAATCTAGATCACTCCGGCTCCACTAACATGGAGACTCTTCGTCTGAGCCTGAGCCAGAACTCGCCAAACACACCAACTACTCAGGACAACTTCGGTGCTGACGATGCGAGCAGGATGTGGCGAATGGTCCGCAGGGACCTGGAGGCGATTGATCGCGCGCTTCGTCGCCACAGAAGCGTGACACGTCCGGACAAAGACGACATCAGGTCTCTCCTCGCCTCCATCGGACAGACTGTCGGCCTCTACACGGGAAAGGTTACGATTCAGAGCAGAGAGTCACGTGCCGGTATCACCCCGCCAAGGGGACAAACAACTCGGTGCACAAAACCTGCATCCACTCAGACCAGTTCTGAACCTGAGCCTGGGCCTGAGCACGCCACCGTTCTGTCTCCCACAACCGACAAAAACCAAAACGCCACAACTCTCGCTGCTATCAGGACAACTATTAGGGAGGAGATCAGGGAGGAGTTCAGCAAATTTACTGCAGCCGCCAGTCTCAGCGCCAACAAGAGCTCGGCTAGCAGGGACACTGGCAGCATGTCGTACGCGTCCATAGCTGCCAGGACCCGCTGGCCGACGCTACAGAGCTCCCTCCCGGACCCGCCTCTTCCACCCCCACCACCAGTCAACAAGCCGGCCCTCATCCTCGCTCCAAAGGTCGCCGTCAAAACTCCTGCGGAGACGCTGCTCGCCTGGAAGAAAAACGTGTCCTTCAAGGACACAAATTTCGCCCCGGCAGCCACTAGATTCGTCTCCAATAACAAGGTCAGGGTAGAGTTTGATAGCACCGAACAAAGAGATGCCGCCCTTCAAAGGACCAACACCGCCAATAACACCATGGTGAGCGCAGTGGCTTCTAAAACTCTAAAACCCATGGTGATTCTAAAGGGAATCTCGGAGGATGTGCCGGCGGAACAACTGGCGCAAATTATCCTGCACCAGAATGAGCGGATTGGATCTTGCGCGCAGAGCCCTGAAGACCTCTCGCTGAGGTTCAAGAGAGGGAACCGCAACCCGCGACTCTATAATGCGGTCTTTATGACCACACCCTCCATCTTCAAGGCTATTATGCAGCAAACAAAAATCAATCTTGACCACCAAAGAGTCCACGCCTGCGAATACGTCCCGCTGCTCCAGTGCTACACCTGTCTGGAGTATGGACACACCAGGAAGTTCTGCGACAGGACTCCGATCTGCTCGCACTGCTCTTCACCCAACCACGAGTACAAAAACTGTCCCGTCAGCAATGACCCCTCTAAAGTCCTGTGCCACAATTGCACCACCTCCCAATCCAACACCACCAATAGCTCCGCAAAAACCAATAATAGACACTCTGCCACCTCTACTGATTGCCCCCGAAAAACCGCAATGTTAAACAATATCATATCTCGCATCGACTATGGACAATAAACCTAAAACAGTTACTGGCAATACTATCAAAAACACCAAAAACTCACTAAAATGCATACAAATTAACATGGGGCATGGCAGAAACGCCTATCAGGAAATCGCCAACCACCTGCACCAAAAGAACGACTATGACATCGTATTCGTAACTGAACCCTACATTCCTGGAGGCAGCACTATCATGAAAACCATTCCCGGCTACATCATTTACCAATTCCCGGCTAAGGACAGGACCACCAAAGCTGCCCTTCTAGTAAGGGATAACTACACCAGCACACTGGGGGTAGCTGGCTTCTCGTCCCCTAACATCAGCATAGTGCAACTCACTCAAAAATCGGGAAGAAACACTTATCTTATCTCCGCCTACGTCGAGCCCAGGGTGGATAAGCACGGTACTTTGGCTAAACTGGAGCTCTTCCTTGCGAGCACGGCCGGTGCTACCCATCTCATTGGCGGAGATTTCAACGGTTGGAGCAAGCTCTGGGGCTCTAGGCAAAATAATGCGAGGGGAACTCGCCTGGAGGACCTTCTTATAGCACACAATCTGGAGGCATGCAACACGGGGAAAACTGCAACATTTGAGACCATCACAAATGGAATCCTGCGATCCTCTATAGTCGATATCACCCTTCTCACCAACAAATCTAATTGCGGACAATTTCAACTTAAGATGTTAAACTGGCAAGTTGACACATCTCTCTGCCCCTCCTCCGATCACCACGCTCTTCTCTTCACACTCTCTACAGGACCAAATAAATCCGATCAGGGACCGTTTTCGTTACGATATAAGCGGTACGGTACCGCTATAGAATATCGGTACCGTAATGATATAAAGGTAGACTATACCGGTTGAAATATTTTGTTACTGTACCGCTTTATACCGGTACGTACCGCTAATGTTGAAAGCGGTACTTATACCTTTATTATTACGGTACCCAACCTATATTTTTTCAGTACCGAAATTTTTCGCTCGCATATTGTGGCTTTCCATAAGAAAAGGGACCTTATGGCAGTTTCTAGTTACGGAGATATGGACGTTTTTGTGAAATCCTTCAAAATCATCATTTTTTTCTTTTATGCAAAATTGTAAAATATAGGAATAGACGTGTATTTGTAGCTTCGTTTCACTGCTGTACGTTAATTTTTTCTATATAAGAATTGGGTTCAAAGTTTAGGAGAAAAGGGTCCTTATGGCAGACTTCATACAAAAATGATAAATCTATTGATAAAATTGTTTAATAAAATTTACTTGCAACTTTTGCTTATTTGTATTTCTTTTTTATACCACGACGGTGGCAAACAAGCACGCGGCCTGCATAATGGTAAGCAAAACTTTCAAAATGATCCCAGAAAGTTGAAGATTTGGAAGGAAAGGGTTTGGGGGCCACAGATTAGGAATTAAAAAAAAATGAAAATAAAAATAAATACATTTGTATGTCGTTTTTTTAAAGCTTATTTAGGAAAAAGTTTTTAAACATTTTTTAAAAAGTGTTTTTGGCAAATCGTATAACTTTTTGACCATTTTAGAAAAACCTTGTTTTTTTTTTCAAAAATTACACAAAAAAGACACTGGCGAATGCCTATCATTTTTGAACATTTTAGAAAAAGTTTTTTAGTTTTTTTTTGGATGTTTCTACAATTTTAGATCACTTTGTCATGTTTAAAAACCTTTTCAGAAAAAGATTTATAAACATTTTTTTTAAACATGAAAACGTGTTTTTGGCGAATCGTAAAACTTTTTGACCATTTTAGAAAAACCTTGATTTTTGTTCACAAATTTTACAAAAATTAAAAAAAAAACAATCTGGCGAATGCCTATAATTTTTGACCGTTTTAGAAAAAGTTTTTTAATTTTTTTTTCGAAATACTTACGAAAAAGGTTAGTTTTTTGGCGGTTTCTATAATTTTTGACCACTTAAGAAAAATAATCCTTTTAATTTTTTTTCAAAAGATCAACAAAAACAAAAAAATTTTTTTGGCGAATCCTATCCTACCATTATGATTTTTTTATAAAACTCGGTAATTTTTGGTTTTATAGAAAAGTCGTCCATACAAAACACATTTTATTTTAGCGTATTTTATATGATAGCATCACAAAGCATAGGTCATCATAACACCATGGTGTGAATTATTCAACATAGTGTTATAATTATGAGAATAACTCTTAATTGACCAAGATTTGAACTAAATTTCTAAAAACCTTTTTTCTTCGGTATTCTGTTTTAATACAAGTTTAGTAAATAAATAATGTTAATATCGTGCGTGCCATACTGTAATTATCAATAAGTTTTACCTGTGATTGGTCATAAGGTCATAATATCCCATACATTTGGGAAAAGGGACCTTATGACTAATCACTTAAATTCAACAACGTTATTTGAGAATTACTCTTAATTGATCAAGATTTGAAGTAAATTTCTAATAACCTTTTTTCTTTAGTTTTCTGTTTTAATACAAGATTAGTAAATAAATAATTTAAATATCGTGCCATACTGTAATTATCAATAATTTTTGCTCATGGCTGGTCATAAGGTCCCTTTTCTCAAATGTATGGGAGTAAATTTGTGATTTTTACGTAACTTCAATGGTTTATAAATAAAAAAATAAGACTTGTAGAATAATAATGACACTTTTGTGATACTTGTGTAGACTGATTAAATATGATTTAGAACTCACTATACGAAAATTGTGAATATTATAGGGATGATGAAAAATATAATAAAAATGACATTTTAATAAAAATAAAAATATTTCGTTAACTATGTGATTGTATTTCTATCCCAAAATGTAAATTCAAATATCTTCAACTACATTATATACAATGATTCAGATTACTTTATATTAAAGAACAGGCCGATTTTTTTTTTAAATTTCGTTCTCATGAGCGACTTCCTCTAATCAAAGGCTGATTTTTCACGACCTGGAAGTCACATTAAAAAAACCATTACTGATTTCCAAAGAAAAACAGCTTGAGATACATAATCAATCATCATCTTCATAACTTCCATAATTTGTTTTATTTCTGTTTTTTACCTTTTTTGTTTTTAGTTTGTGTTTATTGTTATTTTTCATTTATTTTTTATTTCTTTAATTTTTTTGTTTTTATTTTGTATTATTTACTTTATTTGTTTTTAGTTTGTGTTGATTGTTATTTATTGTTTTTATCTTTAATTTTTTTAGTATATGTTGTTTAGGTATTTTTTAAAAACAAATTAAAGTAAAAAAACAGAAAATACCTAATCATCACAAACTAAAAACAAATATAAGGTAAAAAAAACAAATAAAAGAAAAAATAGCAATCAACGCAAACTTAACTACTAATACAAATACTAATAAAAACAAAATAAATAAACAAACAAACAAAAAATACCTAATCAGCAGAAACTAAACACAAAACTAAGGTATAAAAAAAACAAAACAATACAAAAGAAAACAAATAAAAGGTAAAAAAAACAAAAAATAACAATCAACACAAACTAAAAACCAAAAGGTAGAAAATTTTAAATATAACAAAAAAATTAAAAACCCCAAATGAAAGAAAACAGTAACTCAAAATTAAAACAAACAAGGTACAAAAAAAACAAATTTAAGATAATAAATATAAAAAGTACCTAATCAACACAAACTAAAAACAAAAACAGGTAGAAAATAAAAAGTAAATCCAGTACATCTAACATAAAAAAGCATAAAATACCTAATCAACACTAACTAAAAACAAGAATAAGATAAAAAAACAAATAAAAGAAGAAAAAAATAACAAAAAATAACAATCAACGCAAACTTACAACAAAAATAGGTAAAAAAAACAATAAAATACAAAAATAACACAAATTAAAGATAAAAGACAAAAACACCTAATCCACACAAACTTAAAACAAAAATAAGGTAAAAAAACAAATAAAAGAAAAAAAAAAACAAAAAATTACAATCAACGCAAACTTTAAACAAAAAATGTAAAAAAACCAAAAAAAATAAAACAAGTTAAAGATAAAAAAACACCTAATCCACACAAAGTAAAAACAAAAAAGGTATAAAATACAAAGTAAAACACATTAAAGATAAAAAAACATAAAATACCTAATCAACACAAACTAAAAACAAAAAATAAGGTAAAAAAAACAAATAAAAGAAAAAAAATAGCAATCAACGCAAACTTAAAACAAAAAAGGTAAAAAATACAAAGTAAAACAAACCAAAGATAAAAAACAAACAAGAAATACCTAATCAACTCAAACTAAAAACTGTTGGAATATACAAAAATTAATCTATCTCGCTTCAACTATGATTTCTCTTTCATACGTGTGAGCACCACTTAAGAGTATAACACAGCCCTTTGTTTTTTTGTCAATGCTCGGAACCTTTCCTACGTATCGGTTTGCATACCGGCGTGGGCTGGCTCTGTAGGCACACACACCTTACCTTGCTAAATAACGATATAATAAACATCATATATATTCGTATCGTTAAATGTGTCTTTCAATAGTATCCCAAACCTAATAGGTTATGGGCCCAGCGATTTAAAAAATTATACAGACTTTTATAAATGTGTTCGCTTACGTAATTTGTGGTTCAAGTGAAGAGACTTGTGGTTCGTGGACTTAGTAGCTGTTAAATAATTGAACAATTTATTAAGTGCTTTGGTGATCAGAAAAATGGACAGTATAAAGTTAAAAAGCAACATTTCACCGTTTGTTGGAGTCAAATATAGTGTGTGAAAATTTCGCGTACGTAATTTATTATGTGAGTTAAAATTATTTGAAGTCGTCAATGAAGAACCCCCGGTGGAGCCAGACAGTACGCGTCAAAGAAAATAAAAAAATAAGACCACAATAATAGAGTATTTACGAGATTCGTTGCTGCCTCACTAAGAAGCGAAAACTGAAAAAAATTATATCTATGCAAATAACCTCAGAAAACAGTTACTAAATTTATAATAGAAGAAGGATACACATCTACCGACCGAAACTTCAGAATCATTTAGAGGGATATCAAACTACTTATACATACAGTCATTCCAGCTTCAAAAGATACCCAATTCGAAGACAGCATAAGACGCAATTTAGACGAATATAAAACCAAGAATAAATCAAAGCAACTGAAGTGCTTTTATGGCTGACAATTAGACGAGTTATGGAACAGATGAGTTTAACTAATACATCTGGTGCGGTGCGACTACAAATCGTGAAATTTAAAAAAAAAAGGGGATCGAGAACAACAGGCGGTCGCCTGCACTTACGACTGTCAGGTACGACGGGCACGTGATCCATGTGCACAGTTATCATTTTTTAAAAATGATGTATGGAAATGGAATGCACGTAATCGTGCACATCCAGAATTCTTCTGGGTTGTTGAGGGTAAGGTAATCCTTTGAATAATTAAATTGGATATTATTTTTGTACTTGATGGAATGTGGTTTATGTTCTGAAAGCTCATTGAATAGAGTCGTTTAAAATAATTGCTCGGTTTTATCTAAGGATTGAGGCCTGATCTATTTGATCATATAGATAAAGGAATTTAAAGATTTTATTGTATGAAATCAAATTAATTACATTGCATTTCACAATCTAAAAAAAAAAAAGACTAAAGATTGTTTAATAGTATTAAAAATAAAAAAATAGTAGTTAATGAGTCAGACTACTTATTACTTACCTACAAACGGATTTTGATAGAATATGATAAAAGCGACATCTATTCAATGTGTTCGCGCAATGTGTGCGGTCCCGTTCACTCCTTCAATTCGCGCCCGTGTCATTCCAAGCACATTTTTTTTTGTACAGATAGACACTTATCCATTCCATAGTTAAGTGCTTTGTTTATATTTTTTTTTTCTCATTGCCTGATTCTGTTCGGTAATAACCGTTCAAATGGTGCAAAATGTGGTACGCTATTTGCTTCGCCTAGGTTCTAGTACCAGGTATGATCTAACTTAATCATAATGCTTGATTATTTTGCAATGTGAAGCTCGTTTTGATTTGAGATTTGTTGACTCGTTTTGGAAAATGATTGTAACCTTGAATGGATAAAGGTATTACCTACCACTTAACAGTGCGGTATTTCACAGCTGTGCACGGCTAGTGATGATACGAGTAATACCATTAGAACGATTTTGTGACATATGTTGATATAAGATTTATTTGTGCCGCACCTGGCAGTGAGGTGGCCGCTTTCTGGCCGGGTGTGGACATAAAATGATGTGCGCGGCACGGGAGGTAATGGGGAGGGCCCTTGATCGCGTGTTTGCGTCCCTCGCTTGCAGCTCGGGCCGCAGACTTCTGCGATCTCGGCCTTTCTTTGTGTTGCCACCCTAGTTGTGTAATTATAAATCGTTCTTGTGGGGAGACTGTGATGGCAATGTACGGAATACGGTTCCACTAAAAGCACTGGTAATAGAAGGACACACCGGTTCAGTACTGAAATACAAGTAATAAGAGAAAAATCCAAATTTGATGAGGTGTGAGAAGTGGTAGCGAAAAGTTTGTGGAAGTCAGAGAGGTAATGGTCATTTGACAGAATACGAGTATGTCATGTTGGCCTGGGACCCTGCGAGGTCTGCAGGAATTAATTCCTACGTTAATTGTGCCTCTGACTTTGCAATCTTTGTACAAGATTGCCTGATTATGTAGAATCAGCAAAACAAACGTAATACCTGTTTTGTAATTAGGTGCACAACCTAAGATCTGTTTGTGAAACAGATGAACATACAAACTAATGTAATTCCAAGATGAATAACACTATCTCAAAATGAGCTAATCACATACTTTATAAGGGAGGAGTGATAGGGATAAAAAGTCAATCATTGTTTGTTATGACGAGAACTGAAATGGTATTTCTATGCAATAATCAGGTATATGATAGTTATGTGATATTTGCCTAACATTTAGCACAAAAAGGAATAAGGAGGATAAGCAATTATGAAGGAAGATGTTTAAGATAAAACTAAATCGCTTAGCTTCGAGTATGTTTTATTATCTGTAACCGTTGTACGAACCTAGGTTAGCTTATATATTTTCTGTGCCTAGGTAAAAAGAAAACGCTTACAGAATCAAAACGTTGTGAGTTTGAGCGTTGTAAGTTTCGTGATTGTATAAAATAGTATTTTTTTTTGTACCTATATTAATTACCTGATTGTGAAAATCTAGCATTCGGAAGAATGGTGATATTCTTAAGTCACATGTTCAATTGGTTTTATTCAGCTTGACCCCGTAGATATATTGGTTTGGTGGTTTGAGTTCCCGTGACTGATACCATATTAACAAAATGACAATTTGGTAATGAGGGTCGGAAAGAGTCGGAAGGTAGCTACCTACTCAGCTGATTATTTAACGTAATACTGTTTACCTAACTTAAAAAGTTATTTTTTGTTGTTATTCATCAAACCCGTACGATGTAAAGCGCGGTTTTACCGTAATTTTTAATAACGGTATAGTTCAATCCTGTACTGAAGTTTATAGTGGAAATATGTTGGGATTTATTTCCAAAGTATTAAATGCAAAGTAAACATAATAAGTTCCCGTCAAACAGTCAAGACCTTTGTCGAAATATTATCAGGTAGGTACTTGACTTATACACTCGTTCAGTTTGAAATGTGAGAGTCATTGGGTTAACTCACATAACAGTCATCCACTTTGGTTATAATATTGAAAGACTGTTATGGCATAAAGCCATAAACTAACGTAACATTAATGTTTATAGAGTTGTGTCTTGAAGTGTTTTGGAAGTGGCTGGAGTTTACTAAAAAGCTGTGACTGTTACTGAACCAGCAAGCAATACATCTTCAGACCGGTAGTAAATTATAATCCGGTGATATTTGAGTTCAGTTTTATTGTATATGGAAATAACTGCACTGAAGTAATTCATAATAAAACAAAACCAGATTATTTCCTTTGCTTCGCGGATAATAGACAAAGCTGACTAGTTACCTTTATGCACATATTTAAATGGCAAAATGTTGAAATTGCTATGTACTGGAAAATAAAGGAAGCTTTGGTATAAAATCTATCAGCGAGCTGTGTATAAGTCTAGAGCTCTGTAGAAGACTGCCAAGAGAGCTGTGTCTGTGTGGTAGATACTGAAAGCGGATAAGATTTTAGTTCCACTTGGTACCTACTGTTAGGGAGAGCTATGTGATGAAATTGACAATTCACTGGTTATGAACGAGTCAATATTTAGCTCTTGGTGAGCTGTGCGATGAAATTGACAATTCACTAGTTATGAATGAGTCAATATTTAGCTCTTGGTGAGCTGTGTGATGAAATTGACAATTCGTTGGTTATGAATGAGTCAATATTTAGCTCTTTTCGAGGTTGTGGCAGAAGCTCTGTAATTAGAATTCGAGTGACCAAAAACCACAACAATTAAAATACAAGAGGTAAACCATATTTATAAAGCAATATGAGAGTTTGTGTATGTAATATGTAACTAAATTGTGTTGGAATGGGTTCGAATTAACCTTATAAATAACCGATACATAAGTTATCAATGTATATGTATTAAATAGATTGTTCTTAAAGAACAGGGTGTGAATAATTTAATGTTACTACAACTTGACAACTCAACAATGAGAGTAAGAGTCATTTGTGACTAAGGATTTCTCTAGATTGAGAAAATTCGGTAAGACAATTTAAATTCTTCTGGACCTTGTCGGTCGGAAGGAATTACAAATTCCGGTATAGATGTCTCTGACTTGCAGTCTCCGCCCATGTGGAAACCTGATAGTGTTAAATCAGGAAGGGAGATGAGCGAAATATTGTAGTCTCCGCCCATGTGGAAACCTGGTAGTGTTAAATCAGGAAGGGAGACGAGTGAAATATTGTAGTCTCCGCCCATGTGGAAACCTGGTAGTGTTAAATCAGGAAGGGAGACGAGTGAAATATTGCAGTCTCCGCCCATGTGGAAACCTGGTAGTGTTAAATCAGGAAGGGAGACGAGCGAAATACCTGCGGTACTAAATCCACCGTCTAATAATAAATTTGTTTGTGATTCTGATGCACAATCTGACTGTGATGTAATTCAGAATAATGTAACTTTATCTCAAAATGAGCCATTTCTACGAATTTTAAACTAATGTAACTAAGTGTGTTATGTTGAGCGATGTAAAACTCCGTGTGTCATATGTAAATGATTAGAAATGATTGATGTCATAAGAAGCTTAGTTTACCTCATTTAATGTTGTCTATACAAAACTTGTCTAGCTCATAAAATGTAAACATGTAATAGATATGTAAGTAGTATTTAAGATAAATCGATCTGATCAATCGGTTTAAATATGTAGATCTACATAAGGGTAATTTATAAGAGATGGTACCATAGAAATAAGTTTGAATAGTAAGTTAGCAAATAAGACGAATTGGTCTGATTAGGTTTTCCTGGGTTTCCCTAATCCTACGCAACGAATGTTGGACCATGAAAATTGTTTCCCAGACAAAGGAAGGTGTGTAATATTTGGTTTGTAAACAGATTATTAATTTAAGATTTATTTTTGAGGGGGCGTGTTGGAATATACAAAAATTAATCTATCTCGCTTCAACTATGATTTCTCTTTCATACGTGTGAGCACCACTTAAGAGTATAACACAGCCCTTTGTTTTTTTGTCAATGCTCGGAACCTTTCCTACGTATCGGTTTGCATACCGGCGTGGGCTGGCTCTGTAGGCACACACACCTTACCTTGCTAAATAACGATATAATAAACATCATATATATTCGTATCGTTAAATGTGTCTTTCAATAGTATCCCAAACCTAATAAAAACAAATAAGGTAAAAAATACAAAAATAAAACAAATTAAAGTCTTCGGGGAAGACCTATGTTTAGTAGTGAACGTCTTAACGTTGAAATGATAATGATGCTCAAGGCTAAAGACGACGCGATTGAAACTTGACGACGCGACGACGCTCGGCGCACACACATAAACCTCAAACGGTACCTTTTTAAAACGGTTAAGGTTACCGAAAAAAAATTACGGTACCGTTCAATTTCGATACCGTTTCATTTCGGTTGCGCTACCGAAATCATACCGAAACAAACGGTATGACGTCATACCGCTTTAAAACGCTACCTTCATTTTTCGGTTATGCAGTCCCTGTGATAAACCAAGACACTTTACCATTTTCAATAAACTTTCTCTGTCGGAAACAACTCTGTACATATACTTCGTTAATTATGCATGTTAATCAATCAATCTGTAATTTAGTAAACAATCACACAGGAGAGAATCCTATTGGAATAAGAATCAAGTAGTTATAAGTACCTTTTATTGTTTGATTATGTTTAATTGGTTTTATATTATTGTCTTTATTTTCTTTATTGTCTTTGTGAATTATATGTGAAAATTACTTTGGTATCATTTACCCCTAAAAATAATTAGAAATTGGCTTGTATTGTAGGAGCATTGTATCGTGTGTTTTAACACTAGAACCGCCGCCGTCCCATTTTTGTCCCACCCGCAATTTTGATCGTCGCTAACTTTTTTATTTTTTGATTTAGGTGCATGAAACTTGTTGACTTTAATAATTTATTGCATTTATAATGCTTAAAATGTTTTCAATTCGATAATAAGAATTGTTAATGAAACAAAAAAGGATTTACCTAGAACTGCCGCTGGGTCATTTTTGTCCCACCCCGTCATAAATTTGTATAAAATTATAAATAACAGCAAAATGAAGCGCAAAGACTTTATTGCAACTAGGAGAAGAATTAGAAACGCAGTGTATGAATTCATAATACGAAAACAACAATACCTACCTGTAGACATTCCGGAACACATACCCGAAAGGAAAGATAAGAACAAACAAGGTCAAGGTCAGGTCAAGTCAACATGCACAAATAATAAGTAATGAAGTGCCATCAGTGTATGTAATGGATATTATTTGGGTTTACTAATATGTGGCCGAAAATTATAAGGCAAATTATCACTTCGCAAACTATTTTTCCCATAGTTTCATTTCGCAGAATCATCTGATGGCAAACCAATGCTTCGCATATATAACATATCGCAAATTATTTTTTAGAATATTATTAGTTAGCAAAATATTTAGTTGGTCATGTTTCAAAATGTCTTTAATTGTTTTGTCGAATGTATTGAATGGCATAAGTTATTTTACTCATAATATTATGACGCATAATACTGGGTGTGTAATGATCGGTATAACTACTTTTGATATATTTTCACTGGATATATCAACATTTGATATAATTTCATAGTATATAATCACTTAAGAGGCATAATAAACTTTTGATATAACAACTAAGTAGATAATTTCAGAGTGTATAATGTTCAATAAGTATAATAGTTGTTTAATATAATATAACGTTTATCTAATATAATGAACATATGCAATTAATATTATTGGTATAATGTGACTTGAGATATAAAATTTTCTGTTATTTTCATTTTCACGGTTCTAATATAACCTAACCTATTTTTTGGGCAGTATCGTTTATGTTAGGGTCACGGTTACCTAACCTAACCTAACCTATTTTTTCTGACAGCAGTTCGTTTTTGTTGAGGGACGCAGTTCAAACCTAACCTAACCTACTTTTCTGACAGCAGTTCGTTTTTGTTGGGGGACGCAGTTCTAACCTAACCTAACCTACTTTTCTGACAGCAGTTCGTTTTTGTTAGGGGACGCAGTTCAAACCTAACCTAACCTACTTTTCTGACAGCAGTTCGGTTTTGTTGGGGGACGCAGTTCGAACCCTAACCTAACCTAACCTAATTGAACTTATGGTTTGAGTTTTTTTTAATGCGGGGGGCTTCGCCCCCCGAGCCCCCTTTTCCTACTATGCCCTAATAACTAATTAACCTAACCAACCTTTCTGGAGACAGTTATACATTATACCAATACTTCATTATACCCACTGAACGTTATATCGAACAAAATTATATCACATGTACTTTATACCACATTACTATTATATTAATTATTGTTATATTACATGTTCATTATGCCGGATAATAGTTAGATCCTATCAAAATATACAAAATGTTGTTATTCTAAAAGTTCATTATATCCCTTAATCGTTATATTGACCAATAATATACCATTAGTTGTTATATCGACCGTTACGCACCCCATAATACTAATATACGCTGTTATAAGGCTGTTCATTCCATCTTGTCGCAGGTCGCAGTTCTAACCTAACCTATACACCGAACAATGAAAAGTCCGACTCTATGATAACCCGATACATCAAAAATACGAATTCCGATAGTCAATGTACCGATTTTTAAAATTCCGAAATTCAATACACCGAACAATAAAATTTCCGACTCAATAAAAGTGGGAGAATAGGCCTTAGATTTAGCTAAACTGACCTATTAACCTAACTGGGCTGTGGTTAATTTTCCTTAGCGTCACAGTTTCAACCTGAAAGGGCTGTGACCAAGTCGACGAAGCCCCGCTGCGCGGGGCTTCTATTTCTTTCTAAGGGACGCAAGCGACCTAACCAACCTACCTAAATTAAACCAGATATGGTTTTAAAGGTTTTTTCCATGCGGGGGGCTCCGCCCCCCGAGCCCCCCGTCCCCCCTTTTTCGCTTTATACCAACTCGTTTCCCTCGGAGTTGTCGTCTTTTCCAATTTTAGATAATCCAATTTTAATGAAAAGTATGCGAAGTTTAAATTTGGGCAAACGTTATTTGACAATAAATAGTTAGCTTTAATAAAACATTTGCTTAGTGACTATTTTTCTAAATGAATCTTGGTAAAATGAATATCTGCTAAATATTATTGTGATCAAATAAAAAGTATGCGAAATAATACTATGCTAAGCATTGGTTTGCCAACTAAAAGTACTGCAATAAGTTGGTTGGGAAGTGAAATTAGGCGAAAAATATTTCGGCCAGATGGCAGTACACCGTTTTGATCATAACTATTATGCCTTACACTTAAAAGTTGCTATAAATTATAATAGGACAATTTTGTCCCGGCGGCGGTTCTAGGAGGGTCGTAACATTCGACGGTTCTAGTGTTAATAAATGAATAAACGCAATATTTTCCTCCAAACACGCATAATTTGGAGTAGGAGGAATACCTTGAGAGGTATTCTTATATCCGCGTGGGCGGGGTGGGGGTGAGCCCCGCGGATATAAATAGGGCGGCTCCGCCCGCCCAAGATCAGATTTCATCTCAGCAACAGCGAGAACGGTCAACTTTCTCCCTACTCCAAACAGTGCTAAGTCGGGGAAGCACTTACTATAGAAAATAAATAAGTGTTTTTATTAATATATACATAGCATTTTCAAAAAATCGTCAGCACATTTTTAACGCCGAACCGGCCTGTGAGCGACAGTCCAGGCCTGCCGTGTTCATCGAAGAGTAAACGCCGAGTCAGGCCCGTGAGTGATATTGCCGGGCATTTCGTGTTCATCGAAGGAAAAAGTGTGTCGGTCCGTTGAGCGACAATCCGGACCCGTCGTGTCGTCGAAAAAATAGTGAAGAAAGTGCCGGCCCGTGAGCGATACTTTCCGGGCCCTCCGTGTCGTCAAAAGAAACCTGAAGAAGGGCTGGTCCGTGAGCGATAATATCCGGATCCCCCGTACAATTAAGAAGAACAGCAAGGTGGCGCAGTGAAAAAAGAAGACAGCAAGGTGGCGCAGTGAGGAAAGAAGTCAGAAAAGTGACGCAGTGAAAAAAGAAATAACGCCGTGCCACGCGTCTTCGCGCTCCAGTGTTCGTGTCTTCGGGCTTTAGTGTCTTCAATTGTGTGTGTGTGTGTGTGTGTGTGTGTGTGTGTGTGTGTGTGTGTGTGTGTGCCTCTTGTGTCTCTGTAGGAACTCTAACCAGGGAACGCGAAACCCAGTACCTAGCCTGAGTTCCGGGAACCTATAGAAGTTTCAGCTTCGGTTCTTTTTTATGGACTGACATGGCTCAGTACCGCCAGCTTTAGCTGCTGAGCGACCAATCTTGCACCTTGCGGTGTTAAATGCAAGAGCGGTTTAGCGACACTTCAAGAAAGAAGAAACCGTAGGGACATTAGGTACCCGAACGTCACAACCACGTCAATCTCTGTAACGTTTGCGTTAGGAACCAATAGGTATTAGGCCCCACGCCCCCTCGGTGTAATATGGAACATAAAGAACGATGCATCACAAGATCTCGCTCCCGTTCCCAAGCGACTCCTCCGTCTGGACTAATGTCGACGACGAGTACGAATACGTGGAGTAAAGGCACCAGCAGTGCAAACGAACATAGCAGTGTAGAAATGCCGAACATAAACGTTCCCCGTATGGCTTCGGAGGCCGAGGCGCCTTCAGCGCAACCTGACCCTACTATCCCCACCCCGCCGGGCGCCGCGCCGCCGGGTCACGCCCCCGCGACCCGCGAACCGCTCCTAGATGTTCGTGTGCAATCTGCACACTCTATGGAGAACGAGCAACGTAGCAATCCGCGGACTTTGTTAGGGATGCAGGAGGATAGGTCGAGTCAGTTATCGGTTCTTATGGCGGAACTAGAAGTTAGAAACGCGGAACTGCAACAAGCGCAGCTCGCGTCGGCCGCTGCTAGAAGTAGGCTCGAGATAGCCAGGTTAGAAGCGTTTCATGTATCTAGTATGGCGGCACCGGTTCACGCTGCTAGGGACGCACGCGTATTAGATTGGGTAGCTCAGCAACAACGACGAGATGCTCAGATAGATACGCACGCGCGCGATTTAGCGTATACGTCGTCGCGTGACGAGCCCGACCGACCCAGCGAATTTGTAAATAGGGACATAGAATCGCGATTTAGCGTATACGTCGTCGCGTGACGAGCCCGACCGACCCAGCGAATTTGTAAATAGGGACATAGAATTGCTTTCCCATAGGGTTGTAGATGCGGTTAGTAGGAATAGGAATGCTCCAGTTGTCTCGAGGCAGAGTTGCGACCTTCCTCATTTCGAAGGATCGCCTCAAGAATGGATTGCATTTAGGACTGAATACGAGGATAGCGCACCTATGTATTCAGACGTAACTAACATCAGCCGCTTACGTCGCGCGCTACGCGGCGAAGCAAAAATCGCAGTTAAGTCAATTATGTATACCGCAATTTCCCCGGCTGAAATAATAGGTGCGCTAGAACGGTATTTCGGCGACCCGGAGGAAATAATATTGAACGAGATTCATAACGTCAAACGTATGCCCAGATTAGCTGAAGATAACAGCAATATAATTTCCTTCGCAGGTCAAGTAGCTAACGTGGTCGCAACCATCAAATGGCTGCTCGTTTTGAGTTTTTATACGCGCCGGAACTCGTACATAAAATCGCAGATAAAATGAATTTGATTGTTCGATACGAATGGAACAAGTATCGCGTAATTAATAAAGAGACTCCGGGTCTAGTGGCTATGGCTCAATTCCTAAACGAGATTAGTAGCGCAACGCGAAAATCTCAAATTCGAAAGACGCGAGCCACAGTTCACACCGCGCAGGCGCGGTATGACCCCGCGGCCCTCCTGGCGGCACGCACGCGCAAAAGCCAGTGCGCGCCGGAGTATGACTATAGCGATTCGGAACAATCAAGTTAAGATTATGAAGAGTATAGGCCATTTGATGGTAGCTCAATTAAATTACAATAGTAATAAAACAACTGAAACGGATTAAATCTGAAACGGGTTACGAAACGTCGGGACTTCAAATGTAGTAATATACGCGATTTAATCCGTTTAAGTTGTTTTGTTACTATGAGTGATAATCGCGGAAACCGAAGACAATATTAAATCAGAATAGGTATACGGATAAACGTAAGCCATTAGATAAAAAAAAATCCGCGCCGCCCACGGGAATAACGCCCACGAGGGCGCCGCAGCCGACCCGGGCAACTTCCACCTTTAGAGATAAATGTGTTATACCGGGTGTGGCCTGTAATAAAAGCAAAAAATTAAACCGTAGATTCTACTCCTCAAATAATAAAACTTTTGTTCAACCACTTTTTAAAAATATGTAGTCCTTAGATTGTCTCTTTTTCATACAAAGTAATTAGTATTTTCAATGTACATCAAAATCCGTCTAATTGACATTGCTTGTCAATCTTGTCACCCTACAGACGTATATCAATTTCGCAATACATTGCGTGTTCGGATAAACTTTAAAGTGTGCTAAAAATCAAACCACTAGTTATTTTTAAAAGTTGCTGAATAAAAGTTGTCTAGTTTGAGGAGTAGAATCTACGTTTAACTTTTTTGCTCATATTACAGGCCACACCTGTAGGCTTATGATGCTACGCTTTGTCACGCGATAAATAAATGATAAAGCATCCGTCACGTTCTGACAATACGTGTATGAGAGTGACGGATGCTTTATCATTTATTTATCACGCGACAAAGCGTAGCATCATAAACCTACTGGTATGCAGAGGCGAACACAACATCAGTGAGTGTTCTGACTTTAATAAAATGCCTGTGGCGGTAAGTGGCTAAAAGGTGGTAAGTGGCTAGGAACGGCAAGTTGTGTTTTAGGTGCTTATATCCGAGTCATAGCAAGTGTCGATACGTAGCCTGGGGTATATCAAATTGCGAGGCAGGGCATCACAAGCTATTGCACGGAATAAATGCACAGGCAATGCCGGCGCCTGCGCCGAGAAAGGCAACGTTAATCACGTATATAAGATGAATACCTATTTAAAAATTGTTCCCGTGGAACTGACCGGATCTCTAGGTACAGTAGAAACGTTCTGCTTATTAGACGGTGGTAGCTCTATCTCGCTTATCGAGCGTCATATAGCCGATCAAGTAGCCCCGCGCGACAAACCAGAGTCTCTGTCGATTGAAGGCGTCGGCGGGAATAGTACGTTCGATAAGGATTAGTGTCGAGTTAACGTTACCATCCGCGGAACACATAGTCGTAACATAGAAAAGTTCACCGCATATACGATAGAAAAAAATAATTTGCCCGAGCAAAGTGAGCCGCGATGTAATCGCACAGTGCGAACATTTACGCGATATAGAGGAACAACTGTGTTACGGCCATGCCGTTCCAACGATAATTATAGGTCAGGACCACTGGGAACTGATTGTTTCCAAACAAATACTACAGGAAAAAAAAATTGCCTGTAGCGTCGCGATTTAAGTTAGGTTGTAAGTTACACGGTAGCCACGATACGCCGCGACCAAAAGAATAGGTATTTTCTAGTTAGCCACGCAAGACCGATACCCGGCCGGCCGGAGCTGCCGCCCTGAGCGAAAAGGGCGTAAGTCACAATGTGTTCCATATTACCATGCGTCTGTTTGGTTCACGTTCGCGGCAGCGGACGCGGTATATACTTGTTTTAGTTCGGGTAGTAAGATTATTATTTGTATATATAGGTTTTTTTGTACAATGTTATATGTACAGGGTGTCCCTAAAACCAACTTTTATACGATCAGGGCTGATAGACCAGCTCATAAGAACCTAGATTAAGCAAATTTGACCTCAGTAAAAATCTCTTAGTTTTCGAGATATTGACGTTTTTGTAAAACTCGTGCTAAGTGATACCCTGACTCGGTGTTTTGAGTATCATTGCTAAAATATCAAGTATTTTACAAATCTGTATTTTGCTATGTGTGGCCAAATAACTATGCTATTGAACGTATTTTCTATTTTTGCTAATTTATTCATGCTGTGGACACAGTACAATAACAAAAAAAAATTATTCGATTTTTTTCAAATTTCACCTCTGACTTCGAACTAGCGTGGTGAAAAAAAAATGTACCAACATAACCAGGCACTCAACGTAAAAAAATTGCGCATTTATTGTAGTTTCTAAAATGGTATAAAATTTACTAAACACTGTAATAATTTTTGAAATAATGATATTTTGTTACAAAATTAACTGTCTGCCGCCTTCATCTCATACGATCCGGTTGAACTAAGTTTGCATCTGGCGTGCTTCACATCACATACAAATTAGGTGCAAACTTCACGTAATCGTCAATATCTCGAAAACTAAGAAATTTTTATGAGGTCGATTTTACTCAGTCTCGTTTTTTATGAGCTGGTTTATCAGCCCTGTTCGCCATTTTGTAAAAGTCGCGAATTTTGATAGCCTGGATCAGTCTTTCGAATGTCATGACTTCAAATTTCAGTATTTTCTTAATCTGCTTTTTGTTAAACATTACTTAATAATTATGCTATCATACCTTTTCTGTTCGAAATTCAAATTCTGGTACGAAATTTAACCAATGGAATATTGTAGTATAACCTCCTTTTGAATTAAAATGCTATTATCTTAAAAACTACGGTGTCTAGTGTGTAAAATCTTACTATTTTAAACTACATTATTTTTTTTAATTTTAGCATGGTAAATTTGTTTTAAGTATTACGCGATTCAAATCCGAGGTCATATTTTGAATCACGTAAAATCTAATTTATTTTGATAAGGTATGATAGCATAATTATTAAGTAATGTTTAAAACAAAAAGCAGATTAAGAAAATACTGAAATTTGAAGTCATGACTTTCGAAAGACTGATCCAGGCTATCAAAATTCGCGACTTTTACAAAATGGCGAACAGGGCTGATAAACCAGCTCATAAAAAACGAGACTGAGTAAAATTGACCTCATAAAAATTTCTTAGTTTTCGAGATATTGACGATTACGTGAAGTTTGCACCTAATTTGTATGTGATGTCAAGCACGCCAGGTGCAAACTTAGTTCAACCGGATCGTATGAGATGAAGGCGGCAGACAGTTAATTTTGTAACAAAATATCATTATTTCAAAAATTATTACAGTGTTTAGTAAATTTTATACCATTTTAGAAACTACAATAAATGCGCAATTTTTTTACGTTGAGTGCCTGGTTATGTTGGTACATTTTTTTTTCACCACGCTAGTTCGAAGTCAGAGGTGAAATTTGAAAAAAATCGAATAATTTTTTTTTGTTATTGTACTGTGTCCACAGCATGAATAAATTAGCAAAAATAGAAAATACGTTCAATAGCATAGTTATTTGGCCACACATAGCAAAAAACAGATTTGTAAAATACTTGATATTTTAGCAATGACACTCAAAACACCGAGTCAGGGTATCACTTAGCACGAGTTTTACAAAAACGTCAATATCTCGAAAACTAAGAGATTTTTACTGAGGTCAAATTTGCTTAATCTAGGTTCTTATGAGCTGGTCTATCAGCCCTGATCGTATAAAAGTTGGTTTTAGGGACACCCTGTATATGTATGTTTATCATTATGTTTACATGTATGTACACAATTTTAGTGCATCTATTAATTTACTTTATTTTAACTAACTTAGTCTTTATTTATTTACCTAGAAGTGATCGAGAAGTCATTAAGGCATTTCTATTCCGGTAGTTATGTATATCTTTCTTATTAGTAAAAGTTAATTGTGAATGTATATCTTTGTGTAGTATTTTTCTTACCAATACACAAACATTGAGGGTGTACAGTTGTTTTTACAGACATGATCTTAGTATCAGCGTACACCCCCAGTAGCAAGCTGACGTCATCACGACGTCCCACGACGTCCATTACGTCATTATGACGTATGAGTGACGTCGCTTATACGTCGCTGACGTCAGTTTGCTACCTGGGACTTTTAGTGTTGGTGTTAAGGGGTCGTAGTGGAAGAGCTTTTTTTATCAATTTATTTTGCTTACGTTGTAATTCCTTAAGATTGGTCTTAGCTGCACTTCCCCAAATTTCTATTAAATATTGGAGGTGGGACTTTACCAGAGAGTTATAAACCATGAAGGCTACTTGTCGTGGGAAACATCGAACAGTTCCACGCAGTGTGTGCCTATAATATTTGAAGAGTTCCCTCGATTTCTCCAAGATTCCATCATCATATCCTGATTAGGTTGCAATGGGACCATTTCGAAGGCATACCCTTTCAAACAAAAAAAATATTTTCCAAATCGATTCACCCGTCTTCGAGTAATTGAAAAACATACAGACGAATTGAGAACCGTCCTTTTTTTGAAAGTCGGTTAAAATAGCCAAGAAGCAGAAAACGAATATTACTTAATAACATTTCTATGACGTTACATTAAAACTGAAAGAGACAAATGTATCATTTGACAGTACGGTACTCTTCTCGGCAATCATGTAATTTTTTCAAAATTCGAAATGTTTTGTTTGTACAGATATTTACGAGCTTCTAATTGTTCACATAAATTTCAAATACGTCAGTACAGAAATTTATGCGCCACTACCTGTTTACAAATAATTGAAAAAAAAAAACCACGAAAAAACCCTTGTGCAGATATTTTTATTATAAGGTTCAAAATTGTGCACAAAGTAGAAACGGAATCGGCAGTTACCTGGCTCGACCCCAGGCACCCCCGGCACCCACCCAGTCCGACCAAACTCAGGTTGGTCCGGCTAGCGATTTGGTTCGACCCCAGGGAACGGCCCGGCCGACCACCCGGTCCGACAATCGCTACGCCCGTGTATGGGTTGCGAGTTTGTCAGTTTCTAAAAAAAAAAGTGGCTACCATCATAGTCTTCAATCCAGCCTCAACAGGCTGCCACCAGAGTCATCGAAGAGTCTCAGACGGGGTACCGCTGCCCCTTTGAGAGCTCAGGCCTTGTGGTAAGGGGAAATTCTGCTCGACGGAGACGAATGTCTGTCCGACAAGGGGTAACCTTTGTTAGACGGAGACGAGTTTCTGTTAGGCGGAGTAGTACCCTTGCTCAGGCAAGGCGCGTCGCTGCTGGCGGAGCGCTTCTTCGGCGCCGGCTTCAGCCAGAGCCTGCCAGCGTGCTCCTGATTGCTTGAGGGTTTGAAGAAAAGCATTGGTGAGTGTTTTATTTAATCACTGATTGTACTAATCTTGTCTGGGAGGTTTTATATAGCTCTGATATGGTCCTAGACGAGTTTTATCTAGGTATATCTCAGTAGCTTTCGTAGACGTAATTTATTTAAATTCATTTAAGTCAGAAGGCACATATGGCTACAATTTCGTTCGAGACATTTAACGATATTGTTAGTCGTTTAAAGAGGAATAAGCATAAGTAGGGCTATAATTAATTAACCTTTTCTTATAAAAGGAATGTTGGTGAGCTTTTTATAATTAACTTTAATTTTATCATGTTTCTTTTATGTGTATGTGTATTTTACCCATGGGTTCGTATTAATCGAGATCTACCCTCAATTTTATTTCTTGTGTGGTTGTACGGAGTATTGCAGCGTTTGACTACTACCGTCTTTATTATTTATAAATGTTGCGTTGATAAATTTTAGTTTTAAGTCGGACTATGCGTATTTATTCACGTTATCCTTTTATAGTTTGTAAATTTGCGGTTATTTAATAAGCGGCCACGAATGAACTTAATTTTATTGTGTTTTATTTCAATTTTATTAGTGTACTACGGTTGTACGGTGTTGAACGGAGTATCGAAGCGTATTCGTTTTTACCGCCTTTATTTTAGGACGTTGCGTTCACGATTTCCGTTTATGTGTGGCTAGTTTTAAGTCGGTTTATGCATATTTATTCACGTAATCGTTTTATAGCTGTAAGGTTGCGTTTAGTCGATAAACGGCCACGAATTTACTTAATTCAATTGCGTCTCAAATATTTGAGTGTATATTCGGCCATTGTGTGCGAATTTACCCTCAATTTATTGAACAGTCTATCGTTATGTGTGCGATATCTATCGTCTTATTTCCAAGAATGTCGCGGTTTTAATTCTTGGATGCGTATGGGTTGCGGACATAATCGGGCACGTCCAAACTTGTTTGGGACCTGTTAGCATTTGTGTAGGTACCAATGTTCGTTGCTCTCCGATTTGTCAGAACATGTTTGCGGTTGTAGAATTTAACGCGGAGACAATTAACTTGTTAGAACAAGCTACATAATTATTTTAATCCTTTCGATTTGTTTCCATATGTAGCAATGTGTGGGTACTGTTAGGGTTTTTTACGAATAGTCAGGCTCATCCTAGTACTTTAGCCCAGGGTTTCCCAAACTGTGCGTCGCGACGCCCTAGGGAGTCGCGACACTGTCCCAGGGGCGTCGCGACACGGGAGTTTCAAGTCGCCGTAAGTTAAACCTATAACGACCCGCACGTGTCTTAGTTTACAAGGGCGTCGCAAAAACTTTACAACCTGCCAAAGGAGTCGAAGTGTAAATAAGTTTGGGAACCCCTGCTTTAGCCAATTGAAAGGAAAGTATACAATCATTTATATATTCCAGTCATATTCTATTTATGGATGATTGCGTCTCAGGGTATAATTTACGGATACACATTTAATAGTATTAATAGAAAGATTAATTTCCAGGGAAATTTATATCATAATAGGATAATTTGGTATCATTCCTATGAAAAGATAGTAGAGACATACTAGATAATCTATGGGCACTTCGCTAATGTCAATGTCAATGGGGATTGTATGTATTTGTTGATACTCTTGGGTTGCTGATTATGGAAGCTATTATCAGTAAAGTTATCTATAGATCTTCATCGATACACGCACTGCTCAAGCCTAGCTTGATCCGGCCTAGCCGAGCACTTGGATAGCAGAAAGTACGATGGCCTTCCTTGTGAAGTTGAGCGCTAGAAATATAAGTACGAAGCGTATCCGAACCCCATTTCATAAACGAGCAAAGCCCCGCGATTTGTTGACGCTTCTGTGATCGGTTTATTCATGAGAATATATTGACCTTTTAAAAGGATCTTCTGAGTTGAGAGAGCTTTGCTTGGTCTAAGAGTACCTAAATAGCTTAGAATTTTGGAACCTTGAACTATATGGTCCCAGGGGAGGTCCAGGAACGGTGTCCCTCTAGGGATTTGCCTACGAGGAAGTGCCTGATCCAAGGAGAGGGCTTTATGAGCACTTGTGACTGAGTCCTCTTGCGTGAGTGCATTGGGAAACATATTTTGAGAGGTTTTAGAGAGAACCGCTCTCAATTATATCATAAGTTTGTTAGATTAATTGTCCGGCGAATGATTATTTGGGACATCTTTTTATCATCCACAAAGCCCAAACATTACAAAGCGTTAGTAGAATCATGAATTGGAGCAAATTCCATAAAACAATCCATCATTCACAATTACACTTGCCAAATATTAGAGCTAGAAGCATTCATGTAGATAAGCCTGTTCTTAGTATATGTCGTCAAACACTTTCTCTATCTATACCCAAACTGGTCTTAGACTTTAGAACTCTTTGAGAGACAGCATACTTTATTATTACTAGGCCTACACCATCTTGATTACGACAATGGAAAGTTAACTCATTTATTTAATAATTATGATACTTACATTACCTTTAAACAAGTTATATGTATCTGCGGAACTCTCACCTTATCGAAAAGAATCACTGGGTTACTATCACAACGAAGGGTCCTCCGTAACTAGAACGATCACTATTCCTAGACAAGCTTTGATTAACAATAGAGGTTTTAAAATATATAGCATCCAGAAGTAGAAATTATAGGTAAAGTTTAGTATTTACAGCCTTCAGTACTTGGACTAAATTCAGATAAAATCACATGAAAGTTTCAGATCCTATTCAGTTACACATGTGAAATGTATTTAGTTAAGTAATTGTTTGTGATATTCACTTGGATATGCACATGGGGAACTGTATACGCTTTTATAATAAAACTAGCTTATGCCCGCGACTTCGTCTGCGGTGTTAATTATAATTAGGCAATTAATCTTTATAAATAGTTTGTGATATTTGTTCATAAACTTGGTTGTAATTAAACAAAACCCTCAAATACTGGGCCCAAAACTGCACAATGCACATTTACCGCGAAAATAAATTCTGTAGTCCATTTATGGATTATTTTCAAAACATTAAATGCACTTCATAAACCACCTGTTACATACACAAAAAAAAAAATACTAATTGCTATATGCTATGCATGGAGTTTGAAACGGGTCTATATCGATTGGCAAACAATTATCAGTCCTATCGTTGTGTCGCATAACGTCTTTTGTCCTAATAACGTTTGGCCTACACTTTGTTCCACATATTTTTGATTGTCCGAAATTATAATAATAAACCATTTTAAACACATGCCGCATAACCAGGAAATTTTTAACATCATCAATAATATCTCACGATACTATTTACGAATGATTTTTTATGCTTGGCTACGGCCCGCATACTAAACAAAATAACCCTTTAAAAAGGAGACAAAAAGAAAACATATAAATAATAATAATAATAAGCCCCCCAAATCCAACCATACGTCCGAATCGACCACCAGATTCACGTGGGGGGCGGACACACGATATAAAGTTACTAGCGTGGCTAACATGGCTCTGGGCACCCTTATGGAGATGAAATTAAGAAATAAACGTTTAGGGCCGCTTCCCGGGGGCGATCGCCGGGGCACACCTGGAGCTGACGCTGGGTGTCACAGCATGCGAACCGTCAGCGGAGAGGTCCCTCCGGATCTTCCGAAAATGCTACAGCCAACCAAATAGATGACAGACAGACAGACTATGACGAAATTAGTTTAAGCTCTACAGTAGAGCCATACAGTCCATCAACAGCATCTTATATCCCGTCAACAGTATCCTCCGTGGGTGGAAGCCCACGCAGAGCACCGACACCCGACTTAGATGTTGCGCAGGAGGCGAATGCCTTTTTGCCTGCGTCCACTAAGGCTGGGAAACCGAGGGTGCGCATGAGTTGGAGCAAAGATGTAAACCTATTCATCATGCGCACCTACTACTACATTACTAAGCTAGAGACTGATATGACCACTTACCGTAAGCAGTTGCATGAACTTTTTTCACGGGAATACCCCACTGTTAAAGTCAGCGAACAACGCGTATCCGACCAAAAACGAGCAATTATTAGAAATAAATTACTAAGTGATCAAGAACTTACACGACTGAAAGAGGAAGTACAGCCACAATAACATGAGGACGTGGAACACAATTCAAATATTACCGTTATCACACCACCGCATAATCAAACCCAGGATGATACACAACAACATTCACAACATACTATTTACACACAATCACACATCTCCCATACATCCACCCAAACTGAAACTATAACACTTACTCTAGAAAACGACATAGAAACCTTTGCTGATCCCAACCCAATAACGGAACTGATTGCACAAGAAATTCTACACAAATTTCATGCTGCAATCGCCAAATACTCCGGAATGGATCCAGCTAGTAGACCGAAATTACCAAAATTAAAATATAGTAATAAACTGGCTCAATTAGGTTATCTATTTGATCGAGACATACTGAACCGATTTCTTTCTGACGACTCACAATTAATAGACATTCATACCCTTATTTACTTGCACAGCGGTAGTTATCTCTGAAGAGCTGAACTACAAAATAACAGAACACTCAACAAACGTTAGAAAAAAAGACAGTTATAAACCTTCATGGCAAATCAGATTAGAGAGAGATATAGAAACACTCAGGGCAGATTGTGGTAGACTCACCCAATACATCAATAATAATAGGTCACAAAAGGTGGTGAAAAGAGTAGAAGAGATATTTAGGAGTAGGATTACACACACTAGACACGAATCAGATAATAGAAAACCAGAAGAATACTTAGATACATTGAAACAGAAACTGGCGCTAAAAGTACATAGACTTAGAAGATATATGAAAGCACAACAACGTAAAAACGACAATATTCTATTCACCACAAATGAAAAAGGATTTTATAGAAACCTGTACAATAACACGCAACAGACACAGACAGACACAACCATACCTACACAGACACAGCTTGAGGCATTTTTGGGGTAGCATATGGGAAGAACAGGTACAACATAATGACAAAGCAGATTGGATAGAAACAGAAAAAAGTAAATGGGATACGATAGAAGAGATGGCGTTCGAGGATATCACAGAAACAGACATAACGAATATTACAGCAAAACTACACAATTGGAAATCACCGGGGATAGACAAAATACATAACTATTGGTTTAAAAAGTTAACATCATTACACAAATATATAGCAAAAAACTTTACTGAGATTATAAAAGGCACACAAAATACACCAGAGTTTTTGGCTACCGGTATAACATATATGCTACCCAAAACTACTCATTCCATACATCCATCACAATTTACAGACCAATCACATGCTTGCCTACTATATACAAAATACTAACATCCGCAATAACTAGAAAAATCAATAGTCATATAGAACACAACCAAATCATATCAGAGGAGCAAAAAGGATGCAGGCGAGGCCACATGGGATGCAAGGAGCAACTGATCATAGACTCCACCATCCACAAACACGCGACTGCAAAAAATCGGAACCTACATTGTACATATATCGACTACAAGAAAGCTTTTGATAGCATCCCTCATTCCTGGTTACTGCAAATCTTAGAAATATATAAAATAGACCCAACAATAACCCAATTTTTGCGCAATATTATGTCTGAATGGAAAACCACTCTTCAATTAACTGCCGGAAATAATATAGTAACTACACGCACTATCTCCATTAAGAAAGGTATCTATCAGGGCGATTCCTTGAGTCCCATGTGGTTTTGCCTCGCCCTTAACCCTTTATCACACCTTCTAAACCAAAGCCGAATCGGATATAATTTCAGAAACACTGCAACAGACACACTCATTTCACACCTTATATACATGGATGACATAAAATTATACGCTAAAACAGACAAAGACATGAAAAAATTAGTAAATATCACGGCAACATTCAGTAGAGATATAAACATGGAATTTGGTATTGATAAGTGTAAAACACTACACATAATAAAAGGGAAAATACAACCAGGAAACTATACGGTAGACGACAATAACACTATAACAGCAATGGAAGCGAACGATCTGTACAAATACCTTGGATATAAACAGTTAAAGGGATTGGACCATAATATCACTAAGCAGGCATTAACTACTGAATACAAAAACCGATTAAACAAAATATGCAAAACCAAACTATCTGGAAAAAACTTAATCAAAGCCATAAACACCTACGCCATCCCTATCCTAACATACTCATTTGGCATTATAAAATGGTCCAAAACGGATATAGAAACCATAGAACGAACTACACGCACGACACTTACAAAGCACAACCATTTACATCCTAAATCTGCAATAGAAAGACTCACTATCAAACGACACAAGGGAGGTAGGGGTATGATAAATATTAGCCATCTTTGGCAAAAACAAATACACAGCCTACAGACATTCTTTCATACAAAATCACACACAAGCAATATACACAACGCAATATCCCAAAATGACCTCAATTATACTCCACTCAACTTAAAAGCCCAACCTGAAATCCAAAACCCTAACAACAGTGACAACAACGATCCACAAGCACATCAGATAAACAATTGGAAGAAAAAAGTACTTCATGGACGACACCCCCATGACTTAGAACAAACTCACATAGACACCACTGCATCAAACGCGTGGCTGAAAATAGGCAGTTTATTCCCAGAAACAGAAGGTTTCATCATTGCAATCCAGGATCAAATAATAAATACTAAAAACTACCGTAAATATATTATAAAAGACGCCTCAGTCACAAACGACAAATGCCGCAGATGTCACACCCAATCAGAGACCATACAACACATAACCGGAGCATGCACAACGCTAACACAGACAGATTACACCCACAGACACAATCAAATCGCAAACATAATTCATCAAAACTTGGCACACAAACATAATCTCATTCAAGACACGCATACCCCATACTACAAATACACACCGCAAACAGTACTAGAGAACACAACACACAAAATATACTACGACCGCGCCATACTCACAGATCGCACCATCCTTTATAATAGGCCAGACATAACGTTAGTAGACAAAATAAATAAGACCACTTACCTCATAGATATATTAGTAGTCATAGGTAAAGTTTAGTATTTACAGCCTTCAGTACTTGGACTAAATTCAGATAAAATCACATGAAAGTTTCAGATCCTATTCAGTTACACATGTGAAATGTATTTAGTTAAGTAATTGTTTGTGATATTCACTTGGATATGCACATGGGGAACTGTATACGCTTTTATAATAAAACTAGCTTATGCCCGCGACTTCGTCTGCGGTGTTAATTATAATTAGGCAATTAATCTTTATAAATAGTTTGTGATATTTGTTCATAAACTTGGTTGTAATTAAACAAAACCCTCAAATACTGGGCCCAAAACTGCACAATGCACATTTACCGCGAAAATAAATTCTGTAGTCCATTTATGGATTATTTTCAAAACATTAAATGCACTTCATAAACCACCTGTTACATACACAAAAAAAAAAATACTAATTGCTATATGCTATGCATGGAGTTTGAAACGGGTCTATATCGATTGGCAAACAATTATCAGTCCTATCGTTGTGTCGCATAACGTCTTTTGTCCTAATAACGTTTGGCCTACACTTTGTTCCACATATTTTTGATTGTCCGAAATTATAATAATAAACCATTTTAAACACATGCCGCATAACCAGGAAATTTTTAACATCATCAATAATATCTCACGATACTATTTACGAATGATTTTTTATGCTTGGCTACGGCCCGCATACTAAACAAAATAACCCTTTAAAAAGGAGACAAAAAGAAAACATATAAATAATAATAATAATAAGCCCCCCAAATCCAACCATACGTCCGAATCGACCACCAGATTCACGTGGGGGGCGGACACACGATATAAAGTTACTAGCGTGGCTAACATGGCTCTGGGCACCCTTATGGAGATGAAATTAAGAAATAAACGTTTAGGGCCGCTTCCCGGGGGCGATCGCCGGGGCACACCTGGAGCTGACGCTGGGTGTCACAGCATGCGAACCGTCAGCGGAGAGGTCCCTCCGGATCTTCCGAAAATGCTACAGCCAACCAAATAGATGACAGACAGACAGACTATGACGAAATTAGTTTAAGCTCTACAGTAGAGCCATACAGTCCATCAACAGCATCTTATATCCCGTCAACAGTATCCTCCGTGGGTGGAAGCCCACGCAGAGCACCGACACCCGACTTAGATGTTGCGCAGGAGGCGAATGCCTTTTTGCCTGCGTCCACTAAGGCTGGGAAACCGAGGGTGCGCATGAGTTGGAGCAAAGATGTAAACCTATTCATCATGCGCACCTACTACTACATTACTAAGCTAGAGACTGATATGACCACTTACCGTAAGCAGTTGCATGAACTTTTTTCACGGGAATACCCCACTGTTAAAGTCAGCGAACAACGCGTATCCGACCAAAAACGAGCAATTATTAGAAATAAATTACTAAGTGATCAAGAACTTACACGACTGAAAGAGGAAGTACAGCCACAATAACATGAGGACGTGGAACACAATTCAAATATTACCGTTATCACACCACCGCATAATCAAACCCAGGATGATACACAACAACATTCACAACATACTATTTACACACAATCACACATCTCCCATACATCCACCCAAACTGAAACTATAACACTTACTCTAGAAAACGACATAGAAACCTTTGCTGATCCCAACCCAATAACGGAACTGATTGCACAAGAAATTCTACACAAATTTCATGCTGCAATCGCCAAATACTCCGGAATGGATCCAGCTAGTAGACCGAAATTACCAAAATTAAAATATAGTAATAAACTGGCTCAATTAGGTTATCTATTTGATCGAGACATACTGAACCGATTTCTTTCTGACGACTCACAATTAATAGACATTCATACCCTTATTTACTTGCACAGCGGTAGTTATCTCTGAAGAGCTGAACTACAAAATAACAGAACACTCAACAAACGTTAGAAAAAAAGACAGTTATAAACCTTCATGGCAAATCAGATTAGAGAGAGATATAGAAACACTCAGGGCAGATTGTGGTAGACTCACCCAATACATCAATAATAATAGGTCACAAAAGGTGGTGAAAAGAGTAGAAGAGATATTTAGGAGTAGGATTACACACACTAGACACGAATCAGATAATAGAAAACCAGAAGAATACTTAGATACATTGAAACAGAAACTGGCGCTAAAAGTACATAGACTTAGAAGATATATGAAAGCACAACAACGTAAAAACGACAATATTCTATTCACCACAAATGAAAAAGGATTTTATAGAAACCTGTACAATAACACGCAACAGACACAGACAGACACAACCATACCTACACAGACACAGCTTGAGGCATTTTTGGGGTAGCATATGGGAAGAACAGGTACAACATAATGACAAAGCAGATTGGATAGAAACAGAAAAAAGTAAATGGGATACGATAGAAGAGATGGCGTTCGAGGATATCACAGAAACAGACATAACGAATATTACAGCAAAACTACACAATTGGAAATCACCGGGGATAGACAAAATACATAACTATTGGTTTAAAAAGTTAACATCATTACACAAATATATAGCAAAAAACTTTACTGAGATTATAAAAGGCACACAAAATACACCAGAGTTTTTGGCTACCGGTATAACATATATGCTACCCAAAACTACTCATTCCATACATCCATCACAATTTACAGACCAATCACATGCTTGCCTACTATATACAAAATACTAACATCCGCAATAACTAGAAAAATCAATAGTCATATAGAACACAACCAAATCATATCAGAGGAGCAAAAAGGATGCAGGCGAGGCCACATGGGATGCAAGGAGCAACTGATCATAGACTCCACCATCCACAAACACGCGACTGCAAAAAATCGGAACCTACATTGTACATATATCGACTACAAGAAAGCTTTTGATAGCATCCCTCATTCCTGGTTACTGCAAATCTTAGAAATATATAAAATAGACCCAACAATAACCCAATTTTTGCGCAATATTATGTCTGAATGGAAAACCACTCTTCAATTAACTGCCGGAAATAATATAGTAACTACACGCACTATCTCCATTAAGAAAGGTATCTATCAGGGCGATTCCTTGAGTCCCATGTGGTTTTGCCTCGCCCTTAACCCTTTATCACACCTTCTAAACCAAAGCCGAATCGGATATAATTTCAGAAACACTGCAACAGACACACTCATTTCACACCTTATATACATGGATGACATAAAATTATACGCTAAAACAGACAAAGACATGAAAAAATTAGTAAATATCACGGCAACATTCAGTAGAGATATAAACATGGAATTTGGTATTGATAAGTGTAAAACACTACACATAATAAAAGGGAAAATACAACCAGGAAACTATACGGTAGACGACAATAACACTATAACAGCAATGGAAGCGAACGATCTGTACAAATACCTTGGATATAAACAGTTAAAGGGATTGGACCATAATATCACTAAGCAGGCATTAACTACTGAATACAAAAACCGATTAAACAAAATATGCAAAACCAAACTATCTGGAAAAAACTTAATCAAAGCCATAAACACCTACGCCATCCCTATCCTAACATACTCATTTGGCATTATAAAATGGTCCAAAACGGATATAGAAACCATAGAACGAACTACACGCACGACACTTACAAAGCACAACCATTTACATCCTAAATCTGCAATAGAAAGACTCACTATCAAACGACACAAGGGAGGTAGGGGTATGATAAATATTAGCCATCTTTGGCAAAAACAAATACACAGCCTACAGACATTCTTTCATACAAAATCACACACAAGCAATATACACAACGCAATATCCCAAAATGACCTCAATTATACTCCACTCAACTTAAAAGCCCAACCTGAAATCCAAAACCCTAACAACAGTGACAACAACGATCCACAAGCACATCAGATAAACAATTGGAAGAAAAAAGTACTTCATGGACGACACCCCCATGACTTAGAACAAACTCACATAGACACCACTGCATCAAACGCGTGGCTGAAAATAGGCAGTTTATTCCCAGAAACAGAAGGTTTCATCATTGCAATCCAGGATCAAATAATAAATACTAAAAACTACCGTAAATATATTATAAAAGACGCCTCAGTCACAAACGACAAATGCCGCAGATGTCACACCCAATCAGAGACCATACAACACATAACCGGAGCATGCACAACGCTAACACAGACAGATTACACCCACAGACACAATCAAATCGCAAACATAATTCATCAAAACTTGGCACACAAACATAATCTCATTCAAGACACGCATACCCCATACTACAAATACACACCGCAAACAGTACTAGAGAACACAACACACAAAATATACTACGACCGCGCCATACTCACAGATCGCACCATCCTTTATAATAGGCCAGACATAACGTTAGTAGACAAAATAAATAAGACCACTTACCTCATAGATATATTAGTAGTCATAGGTAAAGTTTAGTATTTACAGCCTTCAGTACTTGGACTAAATTCAGATAAAATCACATGAAAGTTTCAGATCCTATTCAGTTACACATGTGAAATGTATTTAGTTAAGTAATTGTTTGTGATATTCACTTGGATATGCACATGGGGAACTGTATACGCTTTTATAATAAAACTAGCTTATGCCCGCGACTTCGTCTGCGGTGTTAATTATAATTAGGCAATTAATCTTTATAAATAGTTTGTGATATTTGTTCATAAACTTGGTTGTAATTAAACAAAACCCTCAAATACTGGGCCCAAAACTGCACAATGCACATTTACCGCGAAAATAAATTCTGTAGTCCATTTATGGATTATTTTCAAAACATTAAATGCACTTCATAAACCACCTGTTACATACACAAAAAAAAAAATACTAATTGCTATATGCTATGCATGGAGTTTGAAACGGGTCTATATCGATTGGCAAACAATTATCAGTCCTATCGTTGTGTCGCATAACGTCTTTTGTCCTAATAACGTTTGGCCTACACTTTGTTCCACATATTTTTGATTGTCCGAAATTATAATAATAAACCATTTTAAACACATGCCGCATAACCAGGAAATTTTTAACATCATCAATAATATCTCACGATACTATTTACGAATGATTTTTTATGCTTGGCTACGGCCCGCATACTAAACAAAATAACCCTTTAAAAAGGAGACAAAAAGAAAACATATAAATAATAATAATAATAAGCCCCCCAAATCCAACCATACGTCCGAATCGACCACCAGATTCACGTGGGGGGCGGACACACGATATAAAGTTACTAGCGTGGCTAACATGGCTCTGGGCACCCTTATGGAGATGAAATTAAGAAATAAACGTTTAGGGCCGCTTCCCGGGGGCGATCGCCGGGGCACACCTGGAGCTGACGCTGGGTGTCACAGCATGCGAACCGTCAGCGGAGAGGTCCCTCCGGATCTTCCGAAAATGCTACAGCCAACCAAATAGATGACAGACAGACAGACTATGACGAAATTAGTTTAAGCTCTACAGTAGAGCCATACAGTCCATCAACAGCATCTTATATCCCGTCAACAGTATCCTCCGTGGGTGGAAGCCCACGCAGAGCACCGACACCCGACTTAGATGTTGCGCAGGAGGCGAATGCCTTTTTGCCTGCGTCCACTAAGGCTGGGAAACCGAGGGTGCGCATGAGTTGGAGCAAAGATGTAAACCTATTCATCATGCGCACCTACTACTACATTACTAAGCTAGAGACTGATATGACCACTTACCGTAAGCAGTTGCATGAACTTTTTTCACGGGAATACCCCACTGTTAAAGTCAGCGAACAACGCGTATCCGACCAAAAACGAGCAATTATTAGAAATAAATTACTAAGTGATCAAGAACTTACACGACTGAAAGAGGAAGTACAGCCACAATAACATGAGGACGTGGAACACAATTCAAATATTACCGTTATCACACCACCGCATAATCAAACCCAGGATGATACACAACAACATTCACAACATACTATTTACACACAATCACACATCTCCCATACATCCACCCAAACTGAAACTATAACACTTACTCTAGAAAACGACATAGAAACCTTTGCTGATCCCAACCCAATAACGGAACTGATTGCACAAGAAATTCTACACAAATTTCATGCTGCAATCGCCAAATACTCCGGAATGGATCCAGCTAGTAGACCGAAATTACCAAAATTAAAATATAGTAATAAACTGGCTCAATTAGGTTATCTATTTGATCGAGACATACTGAACCGATTTCTTTCTGACGACTCACAATTAATAGACATTCATACCCTTATTTACTTGCACAGCGGTAGTTATCTCTGAAGAGCTGAACTACAAAATAACAGAACACTCAACAAACGTTAGAAAAAAAGACAGTTATAAACCTTCATGGCAAATCAGATTAGAGAGAGATATAGAAACACTCAGGGCAGATTGTGGTAGACTCACCCAATACATCAATAATAATAGGTCACAAAAGGTGGTGAAAAGAGTAGAAGAGATATTTAGGAGTAGGATTACACACACTAGACACGAATCAGATAATAGAAAACCAGAAGAATACTTAGATACATTGAAACAGAAACTGGCGCTAAAAGTACATAGACTTAGAAGATATATGAAAGCACAACAACGTAAAAACGACAATATTCTATTCACCACAAATGAAAAAGGATTTTATAGAAACCTGTACAATAACACGCAACAGACACAGACAGACACAACCATACCTACACAGACACAGCTTGAGGCATTTTTGGGGTAGCATATGGGAAGAACAGGTACAACATAATGACAAAGCAGATTGGATAGAAACAGAAAAAAGTAAATGGGATACGATAGAAGAGATGGCGTTCGAGGATATCACAGAAACAGACATAACGAATATTACAGCAAAACTACACAATTGGAAATCACCGGGGATAGACAAAATACATAACTATTGGTTTAAAAAGTTAACATCATTACACAAATATATAGCAAAAAACTTTACTGAGATTATAAAAGGCACACAAAATACACCAGAGTTTTTGGCTACCGGTATAACATATATGCTACCCAAAACTACTCATTCCATACATCCATCACAATTTACAGACCAATCACATGCTTGCCTACTATATACAAAATACTAACATCCGCAATAACTAGAAAAATCAATAGTCATATAGAACACAACCAAATCATATCAGAGGAGCAAAAAGGATGCAGGCGAGGCCACATGGGATGCAAGGAGCAACTGATCATAGACTCCACCATCCACAAACACGCGACTGCAAAAAATCGGAACCTACATTGTACATATATCGACTACAAGAAAGCTTTTGATAGCATCCCTCATTCCTGGTTACTGCAAATCTTAGAAATATATAAAATAGACCCAACAATAACCCAATTTTTGCGCAATATTATGTCTGAATGGAAAACCACTCTTCAATTAACTGCCGGAAATAATATAGTAACTACACGCACTATCTCCATTAAGAAAGGTATCTATCAGGGCGATTCCTTGAGTCCCATGTGGTTTTGCCTCGCCCTTAACCCTTTATCACACCTTCTAAACCAAAGCCGAATCGGATATAATTTCAGAAACACTGCAACAGACACACTCATTTCACACCTTATATACATGGATGACATAAAATTATACGCTAAAACAGACAAAGACATGAAAAAATTAGTAAATATCACGGCAACATTCAGTAGAGATATAAACATGGAATTTGGTATTGATAAGTGTAAAACACTACACATAATAAAAGGGAAAATACAACCAGGAAACTATACGGTAGACGACAATAACACTATAACAGCAATGGAAGCGAACGATCTGTACAAATACCTTGGATATAAACAGTTAAAGGGATTGGACCATAATATCACTAAGCAGGCATTAACTACTGAATACAAAAACCGATTAAACAAAATATGCAAAACCAAACTATCTGGAAAAAACTTAATCAAAGCCATAAACACCTACGCCATCCCTATCCTAACATACTCATTTGGCATTATAAAATGGTCCAAAACGGATATAGAAACCATAGAACGAACTACACGCACGACACTTACAAAGCACAACCATTTACATCCTAAATCTGCAATAGAAAGACTCACTATCAAACGACACAAGGGAGGTAGGGGTATGATAAATATTAGCCATCTTTGGCAAAAACAAATACACAGCCTACAGACATTCTTTCATACAAAATCACACACAAGCAATATACACAACGCAATATCCCAAAATGACCTCAATTATACTCCACTCAACTTAAAAGCCCAACCTGAAATCCAAAACCCTAACAACAGTGACAACAACGATCCACAAGCACATCAGATAAACAATTGGAAGAAAAAAGTACTTCATGGACGACACCCCCATGACTTAGAACAAACTCACATAGACACCACTGCATCAAACGCGTGGCTGAAAATAGGCAGTTTATTCCCAGAAACAGAAGGTTTCATCATTGCAATCCAGGATCAAATAATAAATACTAAAAACTACCGTAAATATATTATAAAAGACGCCTCAGTCACAAACGACAAATGCCGCAGATGTCACACCCAATCAGAGACCATACAACACATAACCGGAGCATGCACAACGCTAACACAGACAGATTACACCCACAGACACAATCAAATCGCAAACATAATTCATCAAAACTTGGCACACAAACATAATCTCATTCAAGACACGCATACCCCATACTACAAATACACACCGCAAACAGTACTAGAGAACACAACACACAAAATATACTACGACCGCGCCATACTCACAGATCGCACCATCCTTTATAATAGGCCAGACATAACGTTAGTAGACAAAATAAATAAGACCACTTACCTCATAGATATATTAGTAGTCATAGGTAAAGTTTAGTATTTACAGCCTTCAGTACTTGGACTAAATTCAGATAAAATCACATGAAAGTTTCAGATCCTATTCAGTTACACATGTGAAATGTATTTAGTTAAGTAATTGTTTGTGATATTCACTTGGATATGCACATGGGGAACTGTATACGCTTTTATAATAAAACTAGCTTATGCCCGCGACTTCGTCTGCGGTGTTAATTATAATTAGGCAATTAATCTTTATAAATAGTTTGTGATATTTGTTCATAAACTTGGTTGTAATTAAACAAAACCCTCAAATATTGGGCCCAAAACTGCACAATGCACATTTACCGCGAAAATAAATTCTGTAGTCCATTTATGGATTATTTTCAAAACATTAAATGCACTTCATAAACCACCTGTTACATACACAAAAAAAAATTACTAATTGCTATATGCTATGCATGGAGTTTGAAACGGGTCTATATCGATTGGCAAACAATTATCAGTCCTATCGTTGTGTCGCATAACGTCTTTTGTCCTAATAACGTTTGGCCTACACTTTGTTCCGCTTATTTTTGATTGTCCGAAATTATAATAATAAACCATTTTAAACACATGCCGCATAACCAGGAAATTTTTAACATCATCAATAATATCTCACGATACTATTTACGAATGATTTTTTATGCTTGGCTACGGCCCGCATACTAAACAAAATAACCCTTTAAAAAGGAGACAAAAAGAAAAAATATAAATAATAATAATAATAATAATAAGCCCCCCAAATCCAACCATACGTCCGAATCGACCACCAGATTCACGTGGGGGGCGGACACACGATATAAAGTTACTAGCGTGGCTAACATGGCTCTGGGCACCCTTATGGAGATGAAATTAAGAAATAAACGTTTAGGGCCGCTTCCCGGGGGCGATCTCCGGGGCACACCTGGAGCTGACGCTGGGTGTCACAGCATGCGAACCGTCAGCGGAGAGGAGTTGAATAGGCGGGCTCCCTCCGGATCTTCCGAAAATGCTACAGCCAACCAAATAGATGACAGACAGACAGACTATGACGAAATTAGTTTAAGCTCTACAGTAGAGTCATACAGTCCATCAACAGCATCTTATATCCCGTCACCAGTATCCTCCGTGGGTGGAAGCCCACGCAGAGCACCGACACCCGACTTAGATGTTGCGCAGGAGGCGAATGCCTTTTTGCCTGCGTCCACTAAGGCTGGGAAACCGAGGGTGCGCATGAGTTGGAGCAAAGATGTAAACCTATTCATCATGCGCACCTACTACTACATTACTAAGCTAGAGACTGATATGACCACTTACCGTAAGCAGTTGCAGTGGGCACTGCGAGCTTATGTTTATTTCTAGTATTAATATCATGTATGTCACAGTTCTTCTTAAAATTCATGATATTCTTATGTACATACATAATATTCTCATAGATGTATTGACAATGCATTATTATGTCATTACATTAATGTCCTTAAACTTATCTCTAAGTGAGTCTCGATAAATACCGATAAATAACTTATAGCAGTAAATATAGTACAATAAGATAAAATAAGTGAAAAAATAGCATTAAATAAATTATAATAAAAAGAGAAAAAAAATAAAAAATAAATAAATATATATATATATATATAAATAAAAAAATATATTTCTGCAAGTAGGCCCTCAAGGGCTCTTTTACATGTCTCATCTCTTCTTTTTTTTGGCGCTTCTGGTGAGAAGAAACGCCGGAAGAAACTCACCAGTTTCTCTTTTCGACCAACAAGTAATACAACAATATGGCGTTAATATAAGATTTCATTAATACTTTACATTAAACTTAAAACTTCATTTATAGAGATGTAAAGGGTCTCTATGCGTCCAAACAAGACAAATAAAATTATAGAAAATAAATTGATAGTAAAATTAATGGAGATGTAAAGAGTCTCCGTTGTCAAAATATTATGTTTTGGAGGTTTAAAGGATCTCCAAACGTCAAAATACAAACTGAGAATATTTACTAAATATCTTACAGAAATATAAAAAAATCTGTGACTCACGATATAAATTAAAAACTAAATTAAAACCATTTTCCTTAGAGATGTTAATGGTCTTCAAGTGTCAAAACAATTGGCAAGTACGAGTACAAAAACAGAAAAAAAAAACGATTTATTAAACATTGCTTTAAAATATATGTATTTCCAGTCGCAGTTAATCCCACGGTATTTCATCATTCATGTAGTCTTGTGTGCTGTAATAAGCTTTAGACATGAGTTTACGCTTTACAAAATTCTTGAATTTGTTAATAGATAATTCAGTTATGTTTTGTGGCAGTTTATTATAAAACCTTACACAATTACCCATGAATGATGTTTTTATTTTACGGAGCCGAGTGGTGGGCACTGCGAGCTTATGTTTATTTCTAGTATTAATATTATGTATGTCACAGTTCTTCTTAAAATTCATGATATTCTTATGTACGTACATAATATTCTCATAGATGTATTGACAATGCAATATTATGTCATTACATTAATGTCCTTAAACTTATCTCTAAGTGAGTCTCGATAATTCATCTTATATGTCGCTTGAATAGCCCTCTTCTGCAGAACAAATATAGTATTAAGCTCTGAAGCACTAGCACTGCCCCACAGTAGAATACCATACGACATAATACTGTGGAAGTAACTAAAATATACTAATAATAGTAAACATATCGAAATAAAATAAAGTAAGCAAAAATATATATAGATAGATAAACATATAGATAAATAAATAATAATACATAAGATAAGGTAATAAGATAAAATAAGGAACAAAAATGTATACCGGTAAATAATTAAATAAGTAACAAAATAACAGCGCTATCTACCGACCGCGCTGCGAACGGTAACTCCGAGGTAACAACCGGCTCAGTTACGTACAATCGAAGAATATACAGTAGTTCAGTAAATTTAAACCAGATGGCGCAGTTAGGGAAAAAAATAGAACTTAACCATATTAATAATTAAACGGATCAATAAATAAGGGGAAAATATGACAGGATCGGCACCCCGGTAATACAAAATAAACAAAGCAGTATTTTTTTTGTGACTTCGATTTATTTTTGTTTATTTTTCTCTCTTTGTTTTCCTTTCACGGAGGCTCTCTTGCCCTCCTCCGAAGCATAAAGGCATACAACAGTAACATGAAATAAACAACTCCACTAGTGTTACTGTTGGTTTGGGACGATTTTTAATTTTTCTTTTGTGCCAATTCATTCTACCGTTTTTTTTCCGATACCTTCCCCATGTGTCAAATAGTTACCTTACTGATCGCAACCTCAGACTTAGGTAATACCTAACAGATTGCCCGTGCCGATTAGAGAGCAGTTGAGCTCATCCCAATTTGACATATATACCCCGCGAATCCGCGATAGAACGCATCAAGCAACAGGATAATAAATCGATCCCAAACATAACTTAAGAAATTCAGACGCTCATTATAACGTCCAAGCCACAACTTAGGCCCCTGACTCTCCTCACCTGAGCAGGATTTGCCCGGATTAATAGGTGGTGCACCCACCCAGTCCGAACCAACTCGTGGGTGGTCCGGGTAGCGACCACCCGGTCCGACAATCGAAAAAAAAAAAAAATTGCGCAGTGTGTTACGTAGATTTAAGAGATTTCATACTTAAATAAACAGGCATAAAAGCCCTCTGTTTGTAAACCCTGATTCCCAAGTCTGAGCTAGACTGAGGGATATGCGATAGTGGCCAAACGCCACATCACATTTGGCGCCCAACTAAAAGACTCACATGCGAGTCATACAGCTCAATAAAATCAGGGATAAAGAGAGAAATAAAATATATAACCTCCTAGAGAGAATACAACCGAATATAAGCTTTTTTGTGCCACAAATAACCATTTTTTACAGATTAAGAATTCCATATATCGTTTTTCTTTGAGCTTAACGATTCCGTTTTTCCGATACAGCATTTTTTTTGTTTTTTTCTCACCGTAAATTGCGAATGCCCACCTCTTGGATTTACCGCTTAAAGAGAAACGAATTAATGAACGAAGCGGAAAAAAGGGGTATACCGACCGAAAATTTAACAGTAGAACAAGTAAGAAAGCTAGTCGCCGAGGATATAAATAAAACCGCGTCATCAAACGAAACTGAAACAAAAGCTTCACCGACCGACACCGTTAAACAAGTAAGAAAACCTGTCACCCAGCAGATAGAGGAAGCTGTCGCGAAGTGTCGCGAAATCAGATCCTAATACATCGATACAGAGATCGATGGTAAGAATAGCTAGCATACACCAATGGTATAGTAAATTATATCTACATATTAGGGTTCTGGTGCTGTGTATTGTTCTTAGCAGATTCAGTATATAATTAATTATCCAATTACAATAACAAGTAGAATAATGGAGAAATTATCCCTGTAGAAAATGCCGATCGAATCTGCCATTCATCGTATGATCTATAATCTATACTTGAGGCAGTTTATTTTTCGCTGGCAAGAACGTGGCGCGCCGAGGGGCATCACATTACATGACGCGCAGTACTATGGTATAGTAGTGCACGCACATACCAGCCAGTGATCAGTGTTTTATAGTAGCTAAAACTCTTATGAGTTTATGCTTACAGTACAAGACTATCAGATGGATTATTAACCAGTGTATAGTGAATCAGTGAGTTGCTCAATAGGACTTCAAAAGGAAGTCTGCTATCAGAGTTTTCAGATAAGTATCAGAGGATATCGGTATATATCAGTTACTGAGATTATTACTACCAGCATCGAGTTCAGAATATAGATAGCAGCAGAATACAGATTCTTTTCTACTAGCTACGAGTTCAGATAAGTAAGAGTAAGAATATAGATAGCATCAGAGTCAAGTAAGATAACTACCAGCAATAGAGTACAAATAAACATGTATCAGTAACAGAAGTATCAGGCTAGTATCAGACAAGTATCAGGTTAGTATCAGACAAGTATCAGGCTAGTATCAGACAAGTATCAGATTAATATCAGACAAGTATCAGGTTAGTATCAGACAAGTGTCAGACAAGTATCAGGTTAGTATCAGACAAGGAGCAGACAAGTATCAGGTTCGTATCAGACAAGTATCAGGTTAGTATCAGACAAGTATCAGGCTAGTATCATGTTAGTATCAGACAAGTATCAGATTAGTATCAGACAAGTATCAGGTTACTAACAGACAAGTATCAGAGAAGTATCAGAGAAGTATCAGACTAGTATCAGACAAGTATCAGGCTAGTATCAGACAAGTATCAGGTTAGTATCAGACAAGTATGATGCTAGTATCAGACAAGTATCAGAAAAGTATCAGACAAGTATCTGGTTAGTATCAGAAAAGTATCAGTCAGACATGTATCAGATCAGTGTCAGACCAGTTTAAAACCCGTGAGGTAAGGGGTGACTAGAAGGGGAGGTTGGAAGTCACTCGGGGGGTATTTATGCCCCCCACTCAGGCACTAAAGGGGTGCCAGCAGCTATACACTACCAGAGTGCTAGCTGTAAGTATTCAAGATCAGTTATCAGGCACCATAGGGGGTGCAATCATTAATGCACTATCAGAGTATCAGCTATATTCAGAATTTCACTCCTTCCTGTCTTTTTAGTACCATGAATCAACCCGACCGAGTACGTCTTCTTTGGCAGATAGCCGTGCAATTGATTGAATTTTCTATCCAAAAATACCTCTATTGATAAACGTAGTATCTTTCAAGTATAGTTGTAATAATATTATCATAGGCCTTCCCCGAATAACGCAATGGTGGGTCGGCACCACTCGCATCCAGAGACCTGATCTTCATCAGACCATCAGTTCTCTCTTATTCAGTTGGGAAATCGGCCCTCAATCCTACAAGAAACATGCTCTGCCCATTGACATATAAGATTTAAAACTATATATTTCGGTCACTTTGGTTCTTCTACAGATCGAAACGTTCATTTCATTTCTAATTCGATCTCGCAGAGCAACTGGATATAACCCACTCCATCTCTCTTTGAATGACTTTGAATATCCTTATGGGCCTTCGAAATGAAGTCCCAAGTCCCAACCTGTTCAGATGCAGTCCAGATATGTAGTTTCAATTTTGAGAAAGAGGTTAATCTGAATATTCTGAATCGACTTGGTTTGGCAACGTTTGGGGGACGCAAAATATCTTATCGTCAAATATTTGAAGACGAATGTTTCTACTGGCAATTTGGCAGTGATCTAACAATGTATATTGCCAGTGATTATTAAGTGCAAAGTGATACTACAATATTAAGCCCTACTTAGGTACGCTCTGCACACGGTACACACAACAAATAAGTAATTATCAAATAGGAGTTCTTCTATGAGGAATTCGTCTACCTAACGGGCGATATAGTCATAACCTTAAAAATAATTTTGGGCTGAGGCCCCGTCGGTATATTTATATACTACTAGCTTATTATTTGGGCTTAGGAACACATTTGGCCATCGGAATCAAATTGTATATGGTTATTTTCATCAAAACGGTTTCCGTGTTTCATTTATTTTGTTATTTAACGCATTAAATATGAATTTCTACCAATAAAACCGAGTTCAATTCTAGTTAATACGTAATTTCGTAATAATATTTTTTTTTGTTTTCCAATACCGGGATCCCGGGATCCCAGTATTGACGAAGAATGTTCCGGTATTAATACCGAGATTGCGAAGGGTCCGGTATTTGGAAGCCCTAGATGTACGTATAATCAGTAATCAGATATTCGCTACCAACAGTAAGGTACATTCTTGGTTTAGCGACAGAAGCCGAGGACTTCCAGACGCCGCGCAAGGGAAATCCACCAAGAATGGCCGACAACGAACAAGACAAAAAGGCGTGTTTAATCTCAAAACTGATAAGGCAATGGAACCTATCTTTTAGAGGTACAGATAACGCCGTAGAATTTCTAGAAAGGCTAGAAGAATGAATGAATGAATGAATAAAGTTTATTCACTGAATATATGGTATACAAGGTGTTATATTCATAATAAAGTTAACCTAATATATTCTGCCCATTCTGGCATGTGAAAGTTATTTTACTTAACAATTAGATTAAATTAAATTATGGATAATTAATTACTGAGTAACATTCGCAGCATACATCAAAAGGCAATCACAGTAGTTACATGCACACAATTAATAATAGATTTTAACATAAAATAACGAATTACAATGAAAACAGGTTCATAATAGGAATTACTAACATTTATAATTATTAAATAAATGTTTAAATTTAATTAACAAATTCAAACAGCATACAAAAAGGAATAAATTAATAAATTAAAGGAATAAATTAAATAAATTACATGGAAGGAAATTAAGTGAATCAATAACCAAAATATAATCAGAAATGAAATTAAATGGAATTGAAGATTAATACAATACACATGCTTATGTTCGAATATGTTCGAGGAATTCATTTACGCTGTAGAAGCAATTGTCACATAATATCTTGTACAGTTTGGTCTTAAATTCTTGATTTGACAGTGATTTAATGGATGCTGGCAGCTTATTGTATATTTTGATGCACATGTTATACAGGGTGATTGATAATTCGACCTATACCTTGAAGGGGGTTATACTAGAGCTCATTTGCAATAAATTTAGCCCAGTAAACTAGGGGTCTAAATTTGATAGTTATCAAGTTATTTAAGTTTTACGTTTTTTTAGAAAAAACCCGCCTTTCGGACTAAAAGTGATAATTATGAAAAAAGTACTTCCATTTGGCTGGTATAAACTTTGTTTTCTAAAAGCCAATGAACCAATGACTACTTCAAATAAAAATCTGTGTCAAAATTTCAGAATTATCTTAGAAATAAACGGTCATAAAAACCAAAGTCATAATTTTTTTTTTCGATTTTGTTACAACTGATGAGAATTACTTGAAAAAAATGTACGGCACTTGATGTAAAAACTACAGAAATAAGTTCCTCAATTAATAAGCTTTCCAAAAAAGTACAAATGTTGTCAACTTTTTCAAAAATCTTGAAAATAATAATAATAATTCCAGAGCAGGTAGCGGTTTCGCAAAAGGCGTACCTGGCCCGGAGCCGCGTTGTTTGTGTCACCTTTATTTTTCTGAGAGCTTCAATTGACCTGCCTCGGTATCTTATCTTATCTAATTAGGGGTGAGATCTGGGTACATTGCGTTCGGTTCGTGTTCGGGCATGTTCGTGACTAACCGAGGTTTAATTATCTTCATTCAGTAAGTGATCAATCAATTACTTTTGACCTTCTTTCCAACTCGGACGTACTAATTTCTTAAAAAAAATGGCTGCTTATCAAAATGAAGAATACGCGGATATCCTGTACTGTTACGGGTTTTGTGATGGCGGCTCCGCTGCGGCTCGCAGAGAATATCAACGACGCTTCCCCAACCGCCGTTTACCTGATGTAAGTGTGTTTGGTGCGACGTATCGACGTATTCGAGAAACTGGATCGGTTCAACGTCGTCAAGCTGATGCTGGAAGACCTCCAGTCCATGATCCGGTTGAAGAGGAACAAATCCTGGAGTGTTTCCGCGCGGATGGCACTACATCAACAAGGATTGTGGCTAACCAGCTTGGGATAACTCAGTGGAAGGTTTGGTTCACATTACATTCAGCACGGCAGTATCCATACCACTACACTCCAGTACACGCTATCGAGGAGGGAGATCCTGCAAGAAGAATCGATTTCTGCAGATTTTTGTTGAATGCTGACATCGAAGACCCGGAGTACCTGAAGAACATTTTGTGGACAGATGAGTCCAACTTCGACCGCGACGGAATAACTAACTACCACAATCTGCATTTTTGGGCCCCCAAACATCAAAACCCACGGAGGTCCAGAGAAGGAGCTCACCAGCACAGATTCTCACTAAATGTCTGGATGGGTATTGTGCACGACAATTTGATCGGGCCATTCTTTCTGCCGGCACGATTAACCGGTGACGCGTACGAGAACTTTTTGAGGGACGAACTACCTATGCTGCTGGAGGATGTGCCGCTTGCCAGAAGGATAGCCATGGTGTATCAACACGATGGCTGCCCAGCTCACTATTATCTGCGTGTGCGACATTGGTTGGATGTGAATTATCCAGAAAAATGGATTGGTCGAGGTGGTCCGATCCCTTGGCCAGCGAGAAGTCCCGACTTAACTCCATGCGACTTCTACATTTGGGGTCACATGAAGGCATTAGTCTACGACAGGCCAATTCGTGATGTAGAAGATTTACGAGAAAAAATTGTAGCAGCTGCCCAAACTATTAAAGAAAGTCTGTCGACGCGGGTTGCAGTCAGTGAAGTACGTACAAGACTTCGTGCTTGCATTCGCAACCGAGGCAGGCAATTCGAACAAGATTTGTAGTTGTAATTGTAATTTATTTTAATTATTTATTTATCGTATGGCGAAACATTACCCTGCGTGCTTCTTTTTGTGTTTAGTAATAATTTAATTATTTTAAAATAAAATTTTATTTAGAAACTGGTTATTTTACTGCTTTTGCAATCTTATTCCTACCAACAAGCATTTGATGTAAATAAATTAATATCGTGCTTTCTGCATGAAGAAACACAAAGTAAGCAGACTGGCTTCAGGTCCGGTATGCTTATTTCTGTCAGTCATTAGGTATCATTATTACTTTCAATAATTAACTAATTGGTCACCTCATTACTGAAAAAAATAATTAAGCCTCGGTTAGTTAGTTAATGATTTGTAAAATAATTAGTTAACAACGATACGTCCAATTGGAAAGACGGTTGACAGTAATTGATTGATTACTTATTGAATGAAGATAATTTAGCCTCGGTTAGTTCGTTGGATTATACGAGGTTCATGCTATTATTCTTTGTTTTGATAAACAATAATTCATTTCATTTGTAAAATAAATAAGTTAACAACGATACGTCTGAATTGGAAAGAAGGTCGAAGGCAGATAATTGATCACTTACTGAATGAAGATAATTAAACCTCGGTTAGTCACGAACATGCCTGAACGCAATCTACCCTGATCTCACCCCTAATAAGGTAAGATAAGATACCGAGGCAGGTCAATTGAAGCCCTCAGAAAAATAAAGGTGACACAAACAACGCGGCTCCGGGCCAGGTACGCCTTTTGCGAAACCGCTACCTGCTCTGGAATTATTATTATTATTTTCAAGATTTTTGAAAAAGTTGCCAACATTTGTACTTTTTTGGAAAGCTTATTAATTGAGGAACTTATTTCTGTAGTTTTTACATCAAGTGCCGTACATTTTTTTCAAGTAATTCTCATCAGTTGTAACAAAATCGAAAAAAAAAATTATGACTTTGGTTTTCATGACCGTTTATTTCTAAGATAATTCTGAAATGTTGACACAAATTTTTATTCGAAGTAGTCATTGGTTCATTGGCTTTTAGAAAACAAAGTTTATACCAGCCAAATGGAAGTACTTTTTTCATAATTATCATTTTTAGTCCGAAAAGCGGGCTTTTTCTAAAAAAACGTAAAACTCAAATAACTTGATAACCATCAAATTTAGACCCCTAGTTTACTGAGCTAAATTTATTGCAAATGAGCTCTAGTATAACCCCTTTCAAAGTATAGGTCGAATTATCAATCACCCTGTATGCGCTTTTCCTCCTAAGTGCTAGTTTACTATCTACCGGTAACGCTAGGCGATATTTTGTTTGCGGTCTAGTAGTTTCTTTGTCAATTAAAGTAAAAAGTTCGATGTGAGTTTTGGCGAAATTTGCTACTTCGAAGATGTAAAGGCAGGGTAGTGAGAGTAAGTTAAGTTTTTTGAATAGAGGAGTAGTAGGAGTAGGAATAGAAGAGTAGGAGGAGGAGAATACGAAGAAATACTACGGGCGCTGCCAAGAATCCTGCAGGGAAAAGCCCTGATGTGGTACAGAAATAACGCCGGATTGAGTTCCTGGAATTATTTAAATTGTACTATTTTCCGAGCAATTACGAAGATGACCTAATAGTACAAATAGTGGCTAGAAAACAAAGATTCTGAGAGAAGTTTACCGAAAACGTGACCGATTTAAAAACACTCATGAGACCTACACAAAGCTATCTGAAGCAGAGCAACTGCACCGAATATACGAAAGTATGCAGAGACCCTACAAACTTTACATACAAAAACCGGGACTATTAAAACTAGCCGCCGGCTACGAAAACATTGCAGCGACGCAATACAACAACGAAGCGACATATAAACCACAAGACGCGACAAATAAACCAGACAGGTTCAACCACACATACCGAGGTACCAATTATCCAGAAGCAAGCACGAGCGACAGTAGGCGGAAAACAATGATACAATTCGCGAACAGGGAATATACCAAGGTAGGAGAAATGGCCAAATTACACCCAAAATACGACCCCTCGACATGCTGCTGGTCCTGCGGAAAACCAGGACATGACACAAGAGCGTGCAGATATAGAAAACAACTTTTCTGTAGCAAGTGCGGGAAACGGGGAGTGTTAAGCGTAAATTGTTGCAAAAGAGAGGCAAAAGGGAAGAGAGAATCGCTGGGATCAACGAACGAACAAACAAGAGAAGACAACCGTATTTATACCGATATATGCATCATGGGTGACGTCTACGAAGCTCTCGTGGACACCGGCTCGACCAACACATACATAAATGAAGATATATATAACAAGTGCATCACGAAAGCCGCAAGGGAGACGATTAAACCGAGAACAATAATCCTAGCGGACGGGACAAGGACACAAATAGACAAACGGGTGTTAGTAGATATCGAGTTGAAGGGCGTAGGTATACGACACTGGGTACGAGTTCTGCCAGCCGCAACGTGCACAATTATCGGGATGGACGTCCTCCGAAGAGTCGGGCTGCAAATCGGATGGAGGAGAAAGAGACATACCGAAAAAGCCCGAACAGGAAACCCAGGGACAAGAAGAACGAAAGGCAGATCTGAAAGAACAGACGCTCTCCGGACCACAACAGAAACTACTAGAACAAACTGTAACATGTCAGATATGTACTATTAGAAAGGATTTATATACACACTGATTTTACAACAAATATTTAATTAATAATATTTCAGGGCAGACGCACACAAGTATGTCGCGCTTCATAGATCGATACAGACTGTTTTTAAAACAATGCTGCCTAGCTTTAGGGACGTGCGCGCCCTATAGTGTCGTAAACACAATATTGATTCATGAAATCATCCAGTCTACTATTTTCTATCTAACAGTACTTAATCTGAAATGGTAATCTGAAATGCCTCTTCTATGTAAACATAATGATTTTATTATTTAAAATAGTTTAATTCATTTTGTCGGGAGTCATGTCGGGGTCATGTCGGGAATAGTATTTCACATCAGGGACCGTTTTCGTTACGATATAAGCGGTACGGTACCGCTATAGAATATCGGTACCGTAATGATATAAAGGTAGACTATACCGGTTGAAATATTTTGTTACTGTACCGCTTTATACCGGTACGTACCGCTAATGTTGAAAGCGGTACTTATACCTTTATTATTACGGTACCCAACCTATATTTTTTCAGTACCGAAATTTTTCGCTCGCATATTGTGGCTTTCCATAAGAAAAGGGACCTAATGGCAGTTTCTAGTTACGGAGATATGGACGTTTTTGTGAAATCCTTCAAAATCATCATTTTTTTCTTTTATGCAAAATTGTAAAATATAGGAATAGACGTGTATTTGTAGCTTCGTTTCACTGCTGTACGTTAATTTTTTCTATATAAGAATTGGGTTCAAAGTTTAGGAGAAAAGGGTCCTTATGGCAGACTTCATACAAAAATGATAAATCTATTGATAAAATTGTTTAATAAATTTTTCTTGCAACTTTTGCTTATTTGTATTTCTTTTTTATACCACGACGGTGGCAAACAAGCACGCGGCCTGCATAATGGTAAGCAAAATTTTCAAAATGATCCCAGAAAGTTGAAAATTTGGAAGGAAAGGGTATGGGGGCCACAGATTCGGAATTAAAAAAAATTGAAAATAAAAATAAATACATTTGTATGTCGTTTTTTTAAAGCTTATTTAGGAAAAAGTTTTTAAACATTTTTTAAAAAGTGTTTTTGGCAAATCGTATAACTTTTTGACCATTTTAGAAAAACCTTGTTTTTTTTTCAAAAATTACACAAAAAAGAACACTGGCGAATGCCTATCATTTTTGAACATTTTAGAAAAAGTTTTTTTTTTTTTTTTTTGATGTTTCTACAATTTTAGATCACTTTGTCATGTTTAAAAACCTTTTCAGAAAAAGATTTATAAACATTTTTTTTAAACATGAAAACGTGTTTTTGGCAAATCGTATAACTTTTTGACCATTTTAGAAAAACCTTTTTTTTTTTTTCAAAAATTACACAAAAAAGAACACTTGCGAATGCCTATCATTTTTGAACATTTTAGAAAAAGTTTTTTATTTTTTTTTTTGATGTTTCTACAATTTTAGATCACTTTGTCATGTTTAAAAACCTTTTCAGAAAAAGATTTATAAACATTTTTTTTAAACATGAAAACGTGTTTTTGGCGAATCGTAAAACTTTTTGACCATTTTAGAAAAACCTTGATTTTTGTTCACAAATTATACAAAAATTAAAAAAAAAAACACTTTCTGGCGAATGCCTATAATTTTTGACCGTTTTAGAAAAAGTTTTTTAATTTTTTTTTTCGAAATACTTACGAAAAAGGTTAGTTTTTTGGCGGTTTCTATAATTTTTGACCACTTAAGAAAAATAATCCTTTTAATTTTTTTTCAAAAGATCAACAAAAACAAAAAAATTTTTTTGGCGAATCCTATCCTACCATTATGATTTTTTTTATAAAACTCGGTAATTTTTGGTTTTATAGAAAAGTCGTCCATACAAAACACATTTATTTTAGCGTATTTTATATGATAGCATCACAAAGCATAGGTCATCATAACACCATGGTGTGAATTATTCAACATTATGAGAATAACTCTTAATTGACCAAGATTTGAAGTATATTTCTAAAAACCTTTTTTCTTCGGTATTCTGTTTTAATACAAGTTTAGTAAATAAATAATGTTAATATCGTGCGTGCCATACTGTAATTATCAATAAGTTTTACCTGTGATTGGTCATAAGGTCATAATATCCCATACATTTGGGAAAAGGGACCTTATGACTGATCACTTAAATTCAACAACGTTATTTGAGAATTACTCTTAATTGATCAAGATTTGAAGTAAATTTCTAATAACCTTTTTTCTTTAGTTTTCTGTTTTAATACAAGATTAGTAAATAAATAATTTAAATATCGTGCCATACTGTAATTATCAATAATTTTTGCTCATGGCTGGTCATAAGGTCCCTTTTCTCAAATGTATGGGAGTAAATTTGTGATTTTTACGTAACTTCAATGGTTTATAAATAAAAAAATAAGACTTGTAGAATAATAATGACACTTTTGTGATACTTGTGTAGACTGATTAAATATGATTTAGAACTCACTATACGAAAATTGTGAATATTATAGGGATGATGAAAAATATAATAAAAATGACATTTTAATAAAAATAAAAATATTTCGTTAACTATGTGATTGTATTTCTATCCCAAAATGTAAATTCAAATATCTTCAACTACATTATATACAATGATTCAGATTACAATATATTAAAGAACAGGCCGATTTTTTTTTAAATTCCTCTAATCAAAGGCTGATTTTTCACGACCTGGAAGTCACATTAAAAAAACCATTACTGATTTCCAAAGAAAAACAGCTTGAGATACATAATCAATCATCATCTTCATAACTTCCATAATTTGTTTTATTTCTGTTTTTTACCTTTTTTGTTTTTAGTTTGTGTTTATTGCTATTTTTCATTTTTTTTTGTTTAATTTTTTTGTTTTTATTTTGTATTATTTACTTTATTTGTTTTTAGTTTGTGTTGATTGTTATTTATTGTTTTTATCTTTAATTTTTTTAGTATATGTTGTTTAGGTATTTTTTAAAAACAAATTAAAGTAAAAAAACAGAAAATACCTAATCATCACAAACTAAAAACAAATATAAGGTAAAAAAACAAATAAAAGAAAAAATAGCAATCAACGCAAACTTAACTACTAATACAAATACTAATAAAAATAAAATAAATAAACAAACAAACAAAAAATACGTAATCAGCAGAAACTAAAAACAAAACTAAGGTATAAAAAAAACAAAACAATACAAAAGAAAACAAATAAAAGGTAAAAAAAAACAAAAAATAACAATCAACACAAACTAAAAACCAAAAGGTAGAAAATTTTAAAATATAACAAAAAAATTAAAAACACCAAATTTAAAGAAAACAGTAACTCAAAATTAAAACAAACAAGGTACAAAAAAAAATTTAAGATAATAAATATAAAAAGTACCTAATCAACACAAACTAAAAACAAAAACAGGTAGAAAATACAAAGTAAATCCAGTACATCTAACATAAAAAAGCATAAAATACCTAATCAACACTAACTAAAAACAAGAATAAGATAAAAAAACAAATAAAAGAAGAAAAAAAACAAAAAATAACAATCAACGCAAACTTACAACAAAAATAGGTAAAAAAAAACAATAAAATACAAAAATAACACAAATTAAAGATAAAAAAGATAAAAACACCTAATCCACATAAACTTAAAACAAAAATAAGGTAAAAAAAACAAATAAAAGAAAAAAAAACAAAAAATTACAATCAACGCAAACTTTAAACAAAAAATGTAAAAAAACCAAATAAAATAAAACAAGTTAAAGATAAAAAAACACCTAATCCACACAAAGTAAAAACAAAAAAGGTATAAAATACAAAGTAAAACACATTAAAGATAAAAAAAAACATAAAATACCTAATCAACACAAACTAAAAACAAAAAATAAGGTAAAAAAACAAATAAAAGAAAAAAAATAGCAATCAACGCAAACTTAAAACAAAAAAGGTAAAAAATACAAAGTAAAACAAACCAAAGATAAAAAACAGACAAGAAATACCTAATCAACTCAAACTAAAAACAAATAAGGTAAAAAATACAAAAATAAAACAAATTAAAGTCTTCGGGGAAGACCTATGTTTAGTAGTGAACGTCTTAACGTTGAAATGATAATGATGCTCAAGGCTAAAGACGACGCGATTGAAACTTGACGACGCGACGACGCTCGGCGCACACACATAAACCTCAAACGGTACCTTTTTAAAACGGTTAAGGTTACCGAAAAAAAATTACGGTACCGTTCAATTTCGATACCGTTTCATTTCGGTTGCGCTACCGAAATCATACCGAAACAAACGGTATGACGTCATACCGCTTTAAAACGCTACCTTCATTTTTCGGTTATGCAGTCCCTGAATCCGATGCCTTCAAAAACAAGGTAAAATTATCCACCTATCGCTATAACACCCTAAACTTCAAGTGGGACACCATCACTACGCAGTTCAAGGAGAGACTTGCCAATAAAATGCCGGACGTCCCTTTCCTTAACTCATGCTCTGAGGACGAGCTCGAAATAACCATCGACGTGCTCACCGGAGACATCATAAAGATCTGTGATGACTTGCTGCCGCGCTCAAAGCAAACACCAATCCGCCCACCGTGGTGGAGTCCGGAGCTGGACGAGCTGAAGGCGCAAGTTATCAAAAATCATCACAAACTCTCCAAGGCAATCAAACAAAAACTCCCCGCAGAAGACCTCCTAGCGCAAAAAACCGAACTCCGCAAGAAATACTCGGACGCCTGCTGCGCTGCTTCCACGTCCTCTTTCCGAGCGTTCTGCGAACGCCAAGGGAAGGAGGACGTGTGGGCGGTCACCAACCGCATCGTCCGGACGAGACCGCTGGTACAGCCACCCGCAACACTCCAACTGCCGAACGGTGACTACACCAGTGGCAGCAAGGACACGGCGGAGGCCCTGCTGGGGCTCTTCTACCCGGACGATGACAGCAGCAGCGACTCAGCCACCCAGAAGCTCATCAGACAACAAATCAACGACCTCCCGGACGAGCCAGACGAGCCGGCATTTACTGAAACTGAGGTCTTGGAGACTATCTCCTCCATCTCCCATAAAAAAGCCCCCGGCTCTGACCATCTGACTGCGGACATCTGCCTGCAAATAGCAAAGCTCTTTCCCGAAGAAATCACTGCACTCATGAATAGATGCCTAGAACTCCGGTACTTTCCTGAGTGCTGGAAAATGACAACCACCAAAATCATTCCAAAGCCGAACAAAGACGACCATACAAAGGCGTCGTCCTACAGACCTATCGGCTTGGTTAGAGTCTTCGGAAAGGCGCTAGAGAAGCTCATCATTAACCGGCTAACTCACTTCATGTACTGCAAGGGCAAGATCATACCAAAACAATATGGCTTTCGCCTACAAACAAACACGACCTCAGCCATAGCCGATGCACTGGACAAGGTGAACGCGGCTAAGCGGAATAAGGAGCAGGTGATAGCTGTCTCGCTGGACATTAAGTCAGCTTTTGACATGGCATGGTGGCCTGCCATCTTCGCGCGACTCAGACACATTGAATGCCCGAAAAACCTATACCAACTTCTGCTTAGCTACATCACCAACAGGGTTGTGCAGCTGGGACTCGCTGACTACTTTGCCCAAAAATCCATGACCAGGGGCTGTGTTCAGGGATCGGTGGTGGGGCCGATCCTCTGGAATCTGATCCTGGACGGGCTCCTGGAAACGGAAATGCCGGAGGGCTGCCACCTCCAGGCCTATGCGGACGACGTTCTCCTGATCTGTCACTCCACCTATCTCGGGGACCTGGAGAGGGTCGTCTGCGAGGCCATGGACAGGATAACAGAGTGGGGTCACAGTGTCAAACTGGAGTTTGGACGGGACAAAACGCAGGCAATCGCCTTCACCAACAAGGCAGCCAGGATCCGAATTGCCAGCAACGGCAATGTGATCCCATTCGCCACCCAGATCAAATACTTAGGGGTCTTGATCGACAGGAAACTAAAATTCATCAGGCATGCCGAGTATGTGATCGATAAATCAAAGAAACTTTACTACAAGCTCCAAAATCTAATTCGCCCAACCTGGGGCATTCATGCAGAAAACGTACGCACTATCTATAATCAGGTAATTACGCCTATCATCACATACTCGGCATCAATCTGGGCATCTGCGCTCAGATTCCAATGCGTGGAAAGCAAGCTCCTCTCACTACAAAGGCTCTTTGCTATAAAAATAGTACATGGCTTTAAGACACTTAGCACGATACTCTCAATCACCCTCGCGAACCTTCCCCCACTACCAGCAAAAATAAACTATACCGCCGAGATAGAACTCGCCAGACGGAGAGGCTTCGCCTCCTATCTACCCCAAGACCTCCCAATCGAAACACCCGCCACCCCTTCAACTCTCCTCCACCCGGCTCACAGAACCACCATCCCCTTTAAGGAGATCAAAGACCAGGCCGAGTTCACCAAACTATCCGAAGGACACTCTCCATCCGCCTGGCATGCCTTTACTGACGGGAGCCGACACGACGAAAAAGTTGGGTCGGCTTTCGTCATTATTAAGCCTGACGGATCTACTCTCACAAAGAAATTCAAATTGCACGACTGCTGCTCGGTCTACCAGGCCGAGCTCATTGCCATCAAGAACTGCCTTAATTACGCCTCTACGAACTGCCCCTCTGAACTGCTTATATTCTCCGACTCCAAATCAGCGCTCATGGAAATCAAAAATCCCACCAGCTACAACGCCATAGTTGTCCAAATACACACCCTATTACACGACATCAAACCCTACACCAAAACAATATTCTATTGGGTCAAAGCACACAATGGAATAATTGGCAATGAGCTCGCCGATGAAGCCGCTAAGGCAGCAGTTGATCTTCACAAAGCCCCGGACTTCAGCGACATACCCGTCAGCCACCTAAAACATCACAATAGATCCTTACTATTACAAGCCTCTAAAACATTCTATGAGAACAACACTAAGTGCCAATATACCAAAAACATATTCCCGACCTATTCTGATCTCTCCACTTACATCACACACTCTTCTCCAAACTTCTTCACCACCCAGTATCTCTCCAACCACGGCTTCCACAAGGAATATCTGCACCGCTTCGGAATTACAGCTGACGAACACTGCCCCTGCGACCCAACTGCAATGATAAAACAAACCTTACAACATCTCCTAAACGACTGCCCACGATTCGAATCACGCAGACTCACTCACACAATCCTCTGCGACAACCTCAGAATTGACCCCAAGAACTTCCAAGACTGCCTGACTAAGGAGTCTACCGCCGACAGCTTCAACGACCTTCTAAAGCACATTATCTCCTCTCTGAAACTATTTAATAAAACTTAACTCCTTCCTTTTCTCTAACCGTCTTCTCTCTTCTCTCTCTTCACTCTACTTCTAACTACTTAAACTTCCTTCTCTCCACCAACTAACTCTAACAACTGCAAACCAGTAATAACTACCTCCACCAAAAGCAACCATCTGATACGCAAGGCGTAAGCCGAAAGCGCCGAGCGTATTAAGAAACCCTCAACACCGGAGGCTCTGCCTCCAACCTAAAAAAAAAAAAAACCTAACCTAACCTAACCTAACCTTTTTTTTTTTTTTTTTTTTGTCGCTGTGGGAAATGCTTTACGCATACCCCCCGGGCTGGGTAGGCCCATTGGTGGGGGGTTATGTGGGACTCCCTCCTCTCACGCACCCTCTGTAAGCAGAGGGGGGGAGGAGTATACCCACTAAAACCCACAGCGGCGTTTCCCTCTCCTTGCCGTTGTACAGGGGCGTCTTGGGATCACACTGTGCCACCATGACGCCCCCCGGCGGCCCTGGCTCTAATCTACGCCAGGGCACCCGCGCCAAAGGAGGGGAAGGCCAGAAACGCTTGACCTTCCCCCCAGACGTGTAGGGCCGTGCAATGCGGGTTCCCCAACCCGCGGCCCTACTGGGGGAGCATGCGGTTCAAGAACCGCCCACGTGCTCGACCCCTCCGTCTGCGCCGGATCGGGAGCGCATCTACCCTCTCTTCGCGCTCCCGCTCCGCGGCCTCCTTCTGCGAAATGACGGCTTCGCAGAAGGAGGCCACCGCCTCCCAGGATCTCTCGCTGCTCAGCATGGCCGCCACGACGCTGTGCAGCGAGAGATCACCCACTCCGAGAGACGCCACAAGCGTGCGGCGCTCGTCGGCCCAGTGCACACATTCCGCGAGCGTGTGCTGGGCCGTGTCATCATCGGCGCCGCACTCATGGCAAGCGGGCCCGGGCTCCCTCCCAATACGATGCAGGTAATGACCGAAACAGCCATGTCCGGTCATTACCTGCGTCATCCGGAACCCGAGCTTGCCGTGGCGTCTCTCCAACCACTCATCGAACGACCCGAGGAGGGCCCCTATGGTGCGGTGGCCATAGGGGGCGTCCTCGAGGTCGTTCTTCCACCTCTCCCGCAGCCTTCGCTCGGTCTGGCTGCGGGCTGCCCTTACCTCCTCAGGAGCAGGGTACACCCCAGTGGCCCTGCTCCTGACCCTCTCCCGGTGCGCCTCGGCTAGGGATACCGCGTCCAACTCCCAGGGGGGAGTCCCAGCCAAGACGCACGCTGCTGCCCCGGCCACCGTCACGTATGCCCTGCAAAAACGTAGGGCCACCACCCTTTGTGGCCTCCGTAACAGGGCTTTGTTTGCCGCCGTCAGCCGGTCCACCCATATCGGGCACCCATAGAGCGCCATGCTCCGGGCGACACCGGCATAAAGACGGCGGCAGGCGGCACGTTGGGCAGCAGCCGGCCCAGGGCTGAGGCCGTCGCCACTATTCGGGGAGCAATCTGGCGGAAATGCTCCCCGAATGTCCACTTGCGGTCCAAGGTGAGGCCGAGGTATTTGATGTGTGGCCTCACCTGGACCACCTCCCCGCTCACGTTGAGGGAGCACCCTGCGGGAGGTCGCCAGGCCCTCCCCCCGAAAATTATTCCCTCCGTTTTCGGGAGGGACACCCTCAGGCCCAGCAACCTGATCCTCATGATGATGAGGTCTGCTGCTACCTCCGCCCTCCGCAGAACCTCCCTCAACCCCTGCCCCCGGACGGCCACCATGGTGTCATCAGCATAACAGATGACAGCCATCCGGGGGAGGAGGACGCCGCGTACGGCCCAATCGTACCCCAGGTTCCACAACAAGGGCCCCAACACGGAACCCTGGGGTACGCCACACGCCATGGGCCGCGTCCTCCTCTGCCCTCCCCTATCTTCGTAGAGCACTACCCGCTCCGTTAGGTAGTGCTCTACGATGCGCCGCAAATAAGGGGGCACTCCATGATAGCGGAGCGCCTCCCCTATTACAGAGTATGGGAGGGAGCCAAACGCGTTGGCGATGTCCAAGGACACCGCCACAACCCCCTCCCCTCTTCCCTCCGCATACTCTGCAAACCCTCTCAGGGTCCCGATCGCGTCGATCGTGGACCGCCCCACTCGGAACCCGAATTGGCGGTCCGACACGTCGGGACCCGTGTCCCCAAGATGCTGGAGGATCCTGGACGCAAGGATCCGCTCCAGCATCTTCCCCACCTCGTCCAGCAGAACTATGGGTCTCCACCCCGATGGAGAGTCTGCTGGACGGGCTGCTTTGCGGAGGAGGCACAACCTCCCCTCCTTCCAGCAGCCCGGAAACCGCCCTACCTCAAGACACTCATTGTAGAGGTCCTTGAGGCGGCTTCCGAGGTGGGCCATCGCGATCGGGAGGACTCTCCCGTGCACCCCGTCTGGGCCCGGGGCCTTTTTGCAGGCCCTAAGACGGTGCACCGACCAGGTGACGTCGGCGTCCGTTATCGGCGTCACCTCCACCTCTCCTTGTTGTTCCTCCGGCGGGCCCATAGCCGGGGGAACAAACCCTCCCTCTGGGGGCGGGAACAATCCCTCCACCACCCTCACGAGGAGCTCCGGTTCCAGGGAATCCATGGTGGGCCCATTACGCATTTTGTTGCGTACTACCTTGTAGGGCCTCCCCCATGGATCCCTGTTGAGGGTGTCCAAGAACGCCTCGTGAGCGGCGTCCTTGGCCCTCGCGATGGCGATGCACAGGGCCTCCGCCGCCTCCCTTAAGGCCCCGTGCAGGAGCTCCTCTTCCTCTTCGGTGTGCCGTCGCCGCCGGCATCGGGTGTATGCCCTCCTCGCCGCATTGCAGGTCTGACGTAGGGCCCCAACCTCGTCAGACCACCAATACACCCGCTTCTTAGCCGGCGGCTTTCCCGCCCGCCTCATGCTCGCGTCGCATATAGTGTGCAGCGACGCCCGGAACTGCCGCGCCCTCCCCTCCACGTCCGGACCCTGGTCCGGGGGGCGACCCCACCGCTCCTCTATTAGGGCAGCCTCTTCTGCCGCGTCGCGGTCGAGGCTGCCTAGAGCCCACTTGGGGAATGTGCCCGCTCTGGTGGCCTGGGGGTCTCCGGGGCCAATCTGGAGGGCTCCCTTCCTCGGGTGTGTGGGGGGGTGCACGAGGGTCCCCCCATCACGTGCCCTGCCGGCCGTCTGGCCTGCTGGCAGACCGAGCAGCTTGGAGTGGGCACGGAGCACTCTTTGGCCATGTGGCCCGCTTTGCCACATCTGTAGCATAGGCCGCTCCTGTCCACCTGGGACGGACACATCGCCCTGGTGTGGCCGATGCCCATGCAGCGGAAGCACCGCATGGGCAGCGGTTCCAGGGCTTCTACCCGGGCCGACGTCCATCCCAGGAGCAGCCTCTTTTCCTCGGCCAGCAGCTTAGCCGCCGTGATCGGGCTCCTTACTATAACGGCGCCTGTGCCGTTGGGCAGCCAGCGGAACCTGCCCACCTCTACTTGGTCCGAGAGGCACTTGCCCTTTTTCGCCACTTTGGCCTTCACAAGGTCCTCGGTGACCGACTCGTCAAACCCAACTATGCGGATTTCCGCCTTTTTGACGGGCCGGTACACATCGGCCACCTCTCCGATCAGGGCTCGCAATTTTTCGGCAAGGTTGTCTGCCGCCGTGCCGGATTGGGACCCGGGGAGCTCCATTAGGCGAGCCCCAGCCGCCGTCTTGCGGACCCGCACGTGGTCCACCCCCACCTCTGCCAGCTTCAGGGTCGTCGCCCTCGCCATGACCGTCTTGTAATCGGTCTCGGCCTCTGGCTTGAGGGCAACTACCACCGCCGAGGATTTGGGTGCCACAAGTTTGGGAGTGGCGGGTTTCCTTGCCTGCACCGATTGCCGGGGTGGCTTGGGAGGAGAGGGCTTTTTGGCCTTGCCCCTCTTCACAACCTCCACCCAGGAGGATTCCGCTGGCGGGCGGGCCGTTGGTTGCGGCGCCGTCGAAGGGCCCGGCTGTGTTTTAGCCTTGTCAGCCCCTTGCTTCGCCTTAGGAGCTGGGGTGGGCCTAGCCTGGGGCATCAGGGTCGCCCCCGTGGCTCCTGCCTTTTTGGGGCCCTTCGTCTGTGCTTTGGCCTTAGCAGCCCCTTGCTTCGCCTTGGGTGCTGGGGCGGGCCTAGCCGGGGGCATCAGGGTCGCCCCCGTGGCTCCTGCCGTTTTGGGGCCTTTGCTGGCCACCGCCTTCGCCAGGGTTTTAGGGGCCCTGGTGGTTTCCCTCTCTGGGGCCGGTACTGGGCCGCTGGTCTGGGCGGCTTCCGGCTGGGTGTTGGAGTTGGCCCTCCTTCTGTCCGCTGCCAGTGGCGGGCGGACGATCGGCGCCGGGGGGAGGAGTATGGATCAGCGAAGTGCTGGTATGCGATGTACTTCTATTCGACTATACAAATGCACGACAGTATGGATGAGCGAAGTGCTAGTATGCGATGTACTTCTATTCGACTATACAAATGCACGACAGTATGGATGAGCGAAGTCCTAGTTTGCGATTTTCTTCTACCATACAAATGTACATACTATTACATTTGTACTGTGTGCCTCAACTAACTACAACTCACCAATACGCCTCGCAACATATGACGCACGAAGTGGGATATTAGCCAGTAAGCAATAACTAACTATAAGTATTCATTAACCTAGATTAACTGTGTTCTATATTTTGACATACCGTGAATACAACATCTCCGGTACTATGTCTGGTTTTACTTGAAAACTCCCATCCAAACCTCAACATATCTCATGGCGACCCTGCCAGACGACCAAGGAATCGAAGGAACCAAGATTTATACAACAAATTTGAAGAAATCAAGACATTTTTGAAGAAAGAAATTCGTATGAAGATTATTTTGAAAAATAAAAGACTGTAAAACGAGGAACATTTTGAAGATTTGAAGAAAGAAGAAACAAATTGAAGATAGAAGAATTGAAGACTATATCAAGAATGAAGATAATAATTAATTAAATAAATCAAGAAAGAAGAAAAATATTGCGCATACGAAGAAGCACCACGAACAATATTAAGAAGAACAGAAGAGCGTTGTCCAGGGTTATCCCGGCTCGCAAATCAAGAGGTGTCCAGGGTTATCCCGGCCCATTTCAAGAGGAGTCCAGGGAAATCCCGGCCCATGTTCGAGGGAGTCCAGGGTTAGCCCGGCCCGTCATCGTGATCATCAGCAAACCTGGTGCCAGATCCGTCGACATCGTGCTACGTGCCCGCCGACGTGACCGCCACCCGACATCGTGCATCGCGCAGCGTCAGCCTGACCCACTTGTCGGTACATAGTTCGCGGTTTATGTAAGTTTATTTTAAGTTGTAACTTAATTATTATTATTTTTTTTTTGAAGTACACATATTATGCTACGTGAATTACAGTCATTACGGGATAATTTAAATAAATTAAGGGAAAATATTGTAAAATTAGGTCCAGAGAGGCGACAGAAGGAAGTCGGTCGAAGGAAATTACAAGAGTCTAATGAATTATACAGTCAATTAACGCATATTGTGTCTCGTATAAATGACCAAACTATACAATTAAGTCATTCTGACATAGAAGTTGCTAAGACACTAATAGAAGAAACTAAGGTAACATACAGTAAAATTAAGGTTTTATTATCACTTGTAGACACAGAGTCCCAGACAGATAACAAAATGGACAAATCCGGGTTTGATATAAAGACGGCCATCGCCCTGTTGCCGGTAATGACTGGCCCAGAAGAAATAACCAAGCAGTTAATAGATGGCATTTTAATGTACAGTTCCGTCATCACTGATGCATCCCATAAAATGCTCATAGAGTTTGTACTTAAAACTAGGTTGTCTTCTAGTGCTAAGCTGAGGTTAAAAACAACTTATACTAACGTAGAAAACCTTATCAGTGACATGAGACAATTTTTGTTGCCCAAAAAGTCAGCAGAGGCAATCCAGGCCCAACTGTACAGAGCTAGGCAAGGACGGAGGTCTATTGAAGTTTTCGGGGCTGAATCGAGGATCTCTTTGTAAATTTAACTATCTCACAGGCCGATGGTGATGACAGTAGGTACGACATATTACGGCCAATTAATGAGAAGTCGGCGATCAAGCGATTCGCCGACGGGCTTTTAGATCCAAAACTGAGCACTATCATAGCTGCTAGGCAGTTTGCGTCATTGCCCGAAGCAATTAGGGCAGCGCTTGATGAACAAAGTTCATCAGTAACGGACGACCAGGTTGCATATTACCGACAGACGGGTTTTAATAATTACCGCCATATGCAACCTCAAAGCAATTATAATAATGCTTTTTATCGTAATCGCCAGCATTCGAACTATAGAGGTAATTTTAATTCCGGCTCAAATCCAAACAGTTCGCGATATTATTATAATAAAAACAACAGTATGTCACAACATAATCCGTCGCATAGCTCAGGTCGATCACCGCAACATTTAGCCCGCTCAGCACGCGGCGGCGGCGGTCACCGCGCGCGAGACTTCCCGCGCCCCGCGGCGACGCCCGCACGCGCTCAACATTTTCGTAGTGATAACAGCGATCACCAGGAAAGTGATTCGCCGCCAATAGATAATAGCGAACCACGCGAAATGCAGTTTTTTCGTGAACAATATGAATAGTGGGATATTTAGTTATAATAACTTTAGTACGGTCAACTGTACAATAGGTAATACAGGTAGATTAAGCTTATTAGTAGATAGCGGGGCCAGTCTTTGTATTGTTAAATATGAATGTTTAGAGAATAGACATGACCTACTGAGGCAAATGTATACGGATAAAATAACCATAAAAGGAGTTTGCGGAAATTTAGTTTCAGAGGGATTTATTTATTTAACTTTGAATTTCGGCGGCTTTGTTTGCCACGAAAAGTTTTATGTTTTTAGGAATTTATCTTGTTTTGCAGACGGCATTTTAGGACAAAATTTTTTTAAGCGTTATAATGCATCTATAAGTTGACATGCTTCATGACATAGTTACAAAAATGACACATTGACTTTAGAGGACAAAGGTCACTCTATTTTATTACCTATCGAAGGCAATACTGCTACGTATATACATACGATCCCACCGCGTTGTGAGATTGTGACTCACGTCCCCTCGCAGCTATGCGAGGACTGCGTAGTGCTAGCGGAGGAACTGCAAACAGGTGTTTACGTTGCCGGTCTAATTACGAAACCCGAAACGGGAAAAATCCCAGTGCGGATATTGAACACTACTGAGAAAATGGTAAATATAGATTTGTCAAACTTAAAAATGTACAGTTTAGCTCATTTCGATATTTGCAGCTTCGACAGCGGAAAAATTAATGTTAATAGAGTAACAAATTTGCTTACACTTTTAAACCTACATACATACTTAAATAAAGAGGAGCAGTTAAGTATAGAACAAATTTGTGCCAAATACGCAGATGTTTTCCATCTGCCCGGCGATAAGCTCAGCACTACGAACTTGCTCGAGCACTCGATTCAATTAAAAGAAAATGCGAGTCCTGTCTATGTGAAACCATATAGGATACCTCATGCTTTACGCAAGGAACTACATAATCAAATCCAAGATATGATAGATAACGACATCATTGAAGAAACCACTTCGGAGTGGTCGAGCCCCGTATTGCTCGTTCCCAAAAAAAGTGACAAGTCGGGAGAAAAGAAATGGAGGTTAGTCGTGGATTATAGACAATTGAATAATAAAATTCAGGACGACAAGTTTCCGTTGCCCAATATTACAGAGATACTAGATTCTCTCGCGGGTAGTATTTATTTCTCGAAGCTCGACCTCTCCCAAGGTTATTATCAACTTGCCTTAGATAAAAACTCTCGCAAATACACGGCATTTACCACTGATAAAATGTATCAAATGAAAAGATGTCCAATGGGGCACTAGCCCTAGCGTTTTCTCTAGGCTAATGACCATAGCCATGTCAGGTCTAAATTATAAACAATGTTTCATATATTTAGATGATTGCATTGTTATTGGAAAGTCAATGACCACACACAACCAGAACCTCATTCGTGTTTTAGAAAGATTAAAAAGCACTAATCTTAAACTTAATCCCCAAAAGTGTGAATTTTTACGTAAAGAGATAATGTATTTAGGCCATAAAATTACTTCGCTCGGTGTTGAACCCGACCCAGCAAAAGTAGAGGTTTTGAATAAATACCCAAGGCCAACAAACGTAGATGAAGTTAAAAGATTCGTCGCATTCGCTAATTATTACAGACGGTTCATCCCTAATTTTGCTAACATCGCTTACCCGTTGAACCTATTATCTAAGAAAAACGCGACATTTGATTGGACCGCTGAGTGTGAAACAGCCTTTTCAAAACTAAAAAAAGTGTTAGCGAGTCCTCAGGTGCTAGACTACCCAGATTTTTCGAGCAATAACCAATTTGTGTTACACACAGACGCGTCAAAGGTTGGTTTGGGCGCTGTATTGTCAAATAGCAACGGAAAAGTTATTGCGTACGCTAGTCGTAACCTTAAACCGGCAGAATCTCGCTACCCAGTTATAGAACTGGAGCTGTTAGCTATAGTCTGGGCGACTAGACATTTTCGACCATATCTATATGGAAAAAAATTTAAGATTCTATGTGACCATAAACCGTTAATTTATCTTTTCGGCATGACTGATCCATCAAGTAGACTGACCAAATTCCGATTGTATTTAGAAGAATATAATTTTGACATAGAATATATCCCGGGACCGCAAAATGCAGCAGCAGACGCATTGAGTCGGTTACCATTAAACAGTAATGATTTAAAAGAAATCAGCACTCACAGTGTATCAGTCGTGACAAGAGCGCAGACACGAAAATTACATGCCCAACAAAATTGCGGTAACAATGACAACCACCTTTTGCCTGATGTACCCGAAAGGTTTGATGAACCCAGAGTCGTGGATATCATCAAAGCCCCTAAGAATTGTGTGGAGCTAGTATTAAATTCAGATTATAAATTAAGCAAGATTAATAAATGCCCGAATGAAGTTTTCAGTAATAAAGGAAGTTTTGTGTACGTACCAAATAAATCGTGCATTTTTCTATTAACCCGATCGTTATCTACGGTAGGCGTGTTAGCGAGGGAATTATAATTATTATGTAAGAGACTGAATATAAATGAAGTCACTATAGTAAAAGACAAACAAAATGCTGAGATAGTAAACGCATTTTTAGAAAAATATAAATGTAAGGTTCCTAGAATCTTAGTGACAAAAAGTGTTACGAAAGTGTATGATAAATCAGAAATTAGAATTATTTTAAATGATTTTCACCTGTTACCCACGAGCGGTCATGCCGGGGTGAACAGGATGCTTAATAATATTAAAAGATATTATTTCTGGCCAGGAATGAGTAACGACGTATCGAAATATGTCAAAAATTGTACTCATTGCCAGCATAATAAACATACAAACAAGTACATTAAAGAACCAATGGTAATAACTTCGACACCAAGTACCTCTTTCGAAAAAATTACCCTTGATGTAGTAGGCCCCTTAGATATAGACAACTTAAATTTTAAATACATATTAACACTTCAGTGCGAATTAACAAAATTTGTTGAGGCTTACCCTCTAGAAAGAAAAGATACTGAATCGATTAGTAAAGCTTTTGTAAATAACTTTATTTTAAGATACGGAATACCAAGCGCTGTTTTGACAGATTTAGGTACCGAATTTATGTCGAGCGTGTTCTCTGAAATATGTAGTTTGTTAGGTATTAATAAACTTAACTCGACCGCGTACCATCATCAAACTATAGGTTCCCTAGAAAATACACACAAGTGTCTAGATGCGTATCTAAGAATTCAATGCAGCAACAACAGCACAGATTGGAGCAGCTGGTTGAGCTATTGGTGTTTTTCATACAACACTACCGTGCACACCGAGACACAATATACGCCACATGAGCTAGTTTTCGGAAAATTATGTAAGTTACCAAGTAATTTAACTTCTTCTGTCGACCCTCTCTATAACTATGATAGTTATCCAAAGGAATTCAAATACAGGTTACAGAAAGCGCACTTAGAAGCTAAGAATAATTTAATGTCAAGTAAATACAATAGGAAACTAACATACGATAAGAAAGTTAACTCATTAACATATAATCCTGGTGACTATGTACTATTAAAAAATCAAATTGGTAATAAGTTAGACTGTATCTATACTGGTCCCTATAAAGTACTTGAAGATATGTCACCTAATGTAAAAATTTTGAAAAATAATTTGATTTATATCACTCATAAGAATAACACTAAGTTGTATCATACTAATATTTAAATAATTCCTAAAATTAATTATAATTCTTAAAAAAAAAAAAATGTAAAATTCCACTACGTATGTCATTTTTTTTTCTTTTATTGCGGGGGTGAAGGCTAACTCTTCGGGGGAGGTGTACTGTGTGCCTCAACTAACTACAACTCACCAATACGCCTCGCAACATATGACGCACGAAGTGGGATATTAGCCAGTAAGCAATAATTAACTATAAGTATTCATTAACCTAGATTAACTGTGTTCTATATTTTGACATACCGTGAATACAACATCTCCGGTACTATGTCTGGTTTTACTTGAAAACTCCCATCCAAACCTCAACATATCTCACATTGAACTTTTTAAGCAAACTTTCTACGGACTAAGTAGATGTCTTCATATAAAAAAAACTTGCTAACCCTTATTACTCACTAGACTGAGTTTTTGTCTTCCTTGCTTAAAAAGCTTAACTGTGATAGGCCCATCATTAAGTTTTTTAACTTGCAACTGTAGGTATATGAATGACGCCAAAAATAAAAATGCAATAACCGTCAAATGGGGGAAAATGAGACTGGTGTATTAAATAGGACAAAATGTAGGGTAACCTTTGATCACTTGTCATGGCAACATCGTTAGAAATATTCACGTCAGTTTGCTGTCAACTCAGCCGCAACAACATCGCGTTCACACAGGTAAGGCAAAAAAGTTGTTATTTCTATTACAAATTCTGTAAAAATGCGATCCTGCACGTGCTTCCAAACTGATGTTTTTTTTGGTCTGTAAAACAGTGTCTGCCACGACTTCCGTATTAAATGTTTCACAATAAAAGTCCCAGTAATCTAACCTCACTTTATCACCGATCGTTTGAAATTGACATTACTCCAGTAATGCCAACCATCGCGAAAAAAAAACACAGAAAAGTAAAGGTGCGTTCACATTCGGGAAAATTGGGACGGGGAAAATCTGGAGAAAAAATTTATAGGAAAAGTTATAAACGATGATTTTTTTATATATTTTAATATAATTAGGTTAAGATTGTGATTTCCTACGCAATAACCTAATAAAAGACTGATTAAAAGTAGATCTCCATTGTAAAATTAAGTTTAAAAGTTTCAAAGAAGATTTTTTTGAATTATGTTATTTTTTTTTAATAAACGTGTTCGTTGTGAACAGACCTTTACTAGTGCATTTTTTTAAAACGTTATAAGTGTCCTAAGTTGCTAAATGTGCCGTGTAACTTCGATAAAAGTCACGAAACAGTTGTTGTCTTAAATTACCCCACCTTACAGTCTAAGTTGGGACAGCCATAAAAAAAAATATATAAATAAAACTATTCATATACCTGTTAATATTATATGCAAAACAGAAAATTTAAGTACAGACTGTAAGCTGAGGCCAGCAAACAGATTGCTGACCCTGTTATAACTATGTTTTTTTTGCCCGGGAATTTGAAAATCGTCTCATTTTCCCCCGTTTGACGGTACTCGTAAAAATCTGAAAATGTAGGTATATTGTGTGACGGTTAGTTAATCATACTTCGCACAAATTATTTGTCGCTCAAATGGCCTGTCGCTAATCTGAGTATCGCTTATTCATACTTCGCACAAACGACGTGCCGCACAAATGCCCTGTCGCTAATCTGAGTATCGTCGAGTGATACTTATCACAAACGACATGTCGCACAAAAGACACGTCGCAATACCGTGCATCGCTTACTCATACGTCGCACAAACGATGTGTCGCACACTGGGTGTCGCACATCTGTAATAATCAAACAGAAAAGAGAAGGCAGATCGGTATTTGCAACTTGTGACGTCGCAGGAGTGATTTTCCAACAAACTTCATACCCACTAAAGAATAGTTATGACGTTTTCACAAAAAGTTACTGTTTCGAGTTGTTAGGAAACTGGTCTATTTATTGGGCATGTGTAATTTGTGTGTGGGAGGTATGGGAGTATTTATATGTGAGTGTGTGGAAGTATGTGTATTGTGAGTGGGCGCTCTAAAGATTCGATGAATTTTATTATTGATGTTTTAAAGTTGATAAATAATATTTCGGTAAATACGCTTAAAAAAATTGAGTAATTTCGTTGTTTTTGGCTTTCCCGTTGTGTAAAAAAATTACGCGTGATGTCTTCTCGGACCCCCCTCCCTATTGTGATCATTCGTGATAATTTTCGCACCCCCCCTCCCCATAGACCATCACATGATTTCTGGACGAGCCCTTAGGTTTGTATGGAGAATTTAACCGACTCGGTTTGCCTTAAGGGCCGCTGACGGCGCGTCGGCGTGCAGTTGTGATGCATTCCGTCTGTATCGGCCCTAAGCCGGATATCGCTCCAGTTCGCGCGTCACCTCCGACGGACAAACTACCCTGTCCCGCCAACCGCGAATTTGTGCTCGTTACAAACTAGAAAAATTAACTAAAAATCATGAAAAGTTCAGTGAAGTTACGTTTTAATTTAGATTACATGGATTTAAAGCTTTAAACTTTTCACACTTTGTAAAAAATGGGTTAATTGGTCCGCCTAAAGCAAAGGGGGCGCAAAATAAGGACTTAGAAAATTTTTGACCAAAAGTGAAAATTATATAGGAATCATAAAACACTTAGAAAAATTTCATTCGAGACGCTAAAATAAGCATGTTTTGTAGAAAAAACTTTTTCTCTAAAATCAAAAATGGCCGAGATATTGGACCTCAAAGTTGGCACGATTTTAGGACTTAGAAAAAACGCGATGGATGTTGTTGTCATTATAACACCTATTTTTTATGATGTTATCCTTGAGAATACGCTAAAATAAGCATGTTTTATAGAAACAACTTTTTCTCTAAAATCAAAAATAGCCGAGATAATTGACTTCAGTTGGCAAATTTCTAGCACTTGTAAAATTTTCGACGAATGACTTCGGAGCGCATAACACATCCGCACACCACAGTTTTCTGGTAGCAGCTCGTTTTTAATGTCAATAGTGACTTTCCATCTCCGGCGCTGCGGGAACAGCAGCCCTTCCGCCCTTGCATGACGGCGCACGGTCACTTCGCTCGGCTCCGCAGCTTCGGCTTGTTGGTCGCCTTCGGCGACCAGCCTCAGCCGCTCGCCTTACTCGTTCCCGCGCTTCGTCATGGCGGGCGAGGGCTGCTCTCCCTCCACGCCTCCGGCTTTATAAAAACACTCTAGGGCGCGCAGTGTCGGCACGCGTCCTAACCAGCGAGAGCCCTAAATTCGGACTTTCGCAGGCTAATATCGTATACATAATATTCCATAATTGAAAATTGTACATTTTATAATCTGTCATTTATCTTGGTAATTATCAAGTTTAGAGAAAAGTTGCCCATACAAAACATGCTTATTTTAGCGTCTTCTATACAATAGCATCATAAAAAATAGGTGTCATAATGATACCACCCTCATCGTTATTTTTTTAAAGTCAAAAAAAATCTGTCCATTTAGGAGCCAATATCTCGGTAATTATCAAGTTTAGAGAAAAGTTGCCCATACAAAACATGCTTATTTTAGCGTCTTCTATACAATAGCATCATAAAAAATAGGTGTCATAATGATACCACCCCCATCGTTATTTTTTTAAAGTCAAAAAAAATCTGTCCATTTAGGAGCCAATATCTCGGTAATTATCAAGTTTAGAGAAAAGTTGCCCATACAAAACATGCTTATTTTAGCGTTCTCTATACGATGGCATCATAAAAAATAGGTGTCATAATGACACCAACCTCATCAAAATTTTTCTAAGTCCTGCGCCCCCTTTGCTTTAGTCCAACCCACAGGGTCGTAGTATCGCTTGAACGGCGATAGGTAAAGACTTGAAATTTTCACAGAATATGTTTTTCTATTACAACAAAATAAAATTAAAAATAAAAGAAGGTCCCCATACCACACCCCACCACCAGATTAAGTAAATTTGACCTCAGTAAAAATCTCTTCGTTTTTGAGATATTAACGTTTTTGCGAAACTTGCGCTAAGTGATACCCTGACTCGGTGTTTTAAGATTCATGACTAAAATATCAGGTGTTTTTCAAATCTGTGTTTTGCTATGGGTTGCCAAATAACTATGCTATTGAACCTTATTCCTATTTTTGTTAATTTCTTCATGAAGTGGCCACAGTAGAATAACAAGAAATATTTTTCAAATTTTTCCAAATTTTACCTCTGATTTCGAACGAGGGTGGTGAATAAAAATGTGCCAACACAATCTGGCATATGACGTAAAAAATAGCGCATTTATTGTGGTTTTTAAAATTGTATAACATTTACTAAATTGTTTTTGAGATAATAATATTTTGTTACAAAAATATATTGTACTTACTGAAGTGCCTCGTATTTTTCAAAAATACAAACTGTGCAACGCATACCTTCTATTTACGTTTTTGAAGTTCCAAAATGCCCCCAAATTAAAAATGGCATGTATTTAAACGATCTTTTTATTACTTAAATGAGCATTTTAAATTTGCAGAAACGGTATGCAAATAAATATAAAGGAGCATCTTTTTTAATGATTGAGCTTTTTTCTGTGAGATATAGAATAAATCAAATCGAGCGATATTTTATTCTGTTTAGAGCTACACAAATACAAATGTTTGATATTTATTTGGTGGGCCTCAAAAATAAGAGAAATGAGCATCAAATATATTATCATATTCGGACACGTTTTCTATAATTCGATTTATCTAAATTAGTTTTTTGTGTATTTAAATTTTGGCTAACCCATTTCTGTGCTTTTTGCATATAGCAAGAACCATGCAATTTTTTTTAAATATACCTTTAAATTAATTAAAATTTATTTAGTAAACAATAAAATTTCAAAAAAACAATAACAATAAGAAGAAGAGAGGTCTGCAGTCTGCGAGCATGTCATGGACAAACCTAGCCTCTCGATCAAGTTTGATGATGTTTCGATCCTCGCTAAAGAGAACCGCTATTTTCCAAGGATGCTTCGCGAGGTTATTGAAATCAAGAAGTATCCTAATTTCAATAGAGAACATGGTTTGTCTTTACCACCTGCCTGGGATCCTGTATTACATCTCATCAAGGGACGGGCGAGACACAGCACTGTAAAACCTTAACACTGAACGGTGTTTGTTTTCTTCTAAAAATAGCATACCTAGAGTCTTTTTGTTTAAAATATGTTCTTTTTTGCATAAGGCGAGGCTGATAAGTTTTCTTTGCGTCTTCTTTCTTATCCAGTATGCCTTTTGGAAGCGCCGCTAGTTTCTAAGGTTAGGATAGTAAGCCCTTCTGGCATGTGTGTGAACGTCTTTACACATTAGGCCCGTCTGGCAACACTAAACTTTTTTCTGATTTGTTTTACCAAAAATAGCATACCTAGAGTCTTTCGCTTAAATTATTTTCTTTTTTGCATAAGGCGTGGCTGATAAGTTTCCTTGGCCTTCTTTCTTATCAAGTATGCCTTTTGGAAGCGCCGCTAGTTTTTCTAAAGTGAGGTTTTTAAGCCCTTCTGGCATGTGTGTGAACATCTTTACACATTAGGCCCATCTGACAACACTAATATTGAATTTGTATTTTTTAAAGTGGGTAGGTTTGCACAACAGTAATTTTAACAGAGGAAATTTATGATTTTCTCAGTCTACCCGCGATCACGAACGCTGAAAAGGGTTACGAAACGTCGGGACTTAAAATGTAGTAATATACGCGATTTAATCCGTTTAAGTTGTTTTATTACTATAACAATATAAATTAAATACAAAGTAAAGGTAATAATTTTTTTTAATATTTTTTTTTAAATTTTTTTTGAAGCCTGACAAACTTGCAACCCTTATTGAGCGTGGCAAAGTTACCCAGTGAACGCCACGGCCTCTACCTGGTACTGTACCAGGTGGAGGCCATGGCGTTCACTGGGGTCGAATCAGGTCGCTGGCCCCTTGGGAATTTTGAGCCCGTATTTTTATTCAATTGTAGTCTAGGTAGGAAGGACGCGGACACGGTATTACAGTATTAAGTGTGCTTCTTACCACATTTGAGGGACCTAATGAAGTGATAAAAATAAGTTTTACTTTCGACTAAGTACGTGACAGTAATCAACAATAAAATCCCAAAAAAAATCAATTGAGATGTGTCCGTATTTCAGTCACTAGGCGAAGTATCCCACTAATACATATTATCAACCGGTCCAGGTTGATCCGTTTCAACCTTCCCGCTGGTCCGTTGCTCACTTTGAGCAATCATCGTAACTTCAAGGTGGCTCTGGCCCAGCGACCTGGTTCGACCCCAGGCGCCCCCCGGCCCCCAAGGTGGCCCGGCCAGCGACCTGGTTCGACCCCAGGGCACGCCACGGCCCCCACCTAGTTTGGTTTTTGCTACGTCATTTCATATTGGGGTGCCATCTATTTCGCAGATTTTTTTTTGTCCGAATCGAATTTTGCATAACAGACTTCGCATAATTTATTTTTGACGAATATTATTCTTGCAGAAAGTGTATTTGGCATAATCCACAATTTTCCGAATGATTGTTTGTCCGAAAGTTATAATAGCATAATATTGTCGTGGTCGAATTTTATTACGAATATTTTTTTTTAACATATTTGTTATTTGGCATAATTTTGATAGTCCGAAAATTGGTCCGAAACCATGTCGTTTTATTTCAAGTTATGATATTCTTAACTCTAACAGTACCGTACTGCTGCCAGAAAATTAGGCAGGTTACTTCGGAACTGTGACCCCAACGAAAACGAAATACTGCTAGAAAAGTAGCTACTTCCTTACAAAATAAATAATTGACAGGAAAGGGGATTAGATTAGGTTATTTATTTTTTATTTTTTTTTATTTATTGTCTTTACATAAATATTACATATTTCTGTTACAATAGCATCGTTAAACCACAAGTTGGTTTGTCTCGATGCTTCATTCCGCTATAGATAAACTTATAGCACTACATACAGACAGACTTAAAGGTTAAAACATCAATAATATGCTCGTATAACTCGTATTCGAGTATTACTTATTCTAAATTACAAGTCCAATAGTTAAACGCAAATGTCTTGCTCGTTATCGCCAGATGCGCTGCAGAACAATAGACCGGTTTGCGCTCGCCCATCGCCGCGATACAGGATGCTCGGATTTTGTGTTATTTTTGTCGTAGATGTTGATTTGGTTTGTTTGTAAGATTTTATTTACTATTTTTTTTTTTAATTGTTAGGGTTTAATTGTTTGAGCAATTCGTTTTTTAAAGTATTTGTTATATTTGTGGGTGTTATATTATTTTTACATGATTTTGGTAATTTATTTATTAAGTCTGGTACAATATATTCTGAAGTTCTTCGTCCGTAAAAGTTTTGAAATTGGGGTTTCTTTAGTACGCGATTTGTAATTTGTCGTGTAATTTTTGGGTGTGATATTACTTGCTGTATCTCGTTTCTAAAATATTGTTCTTTAAAACATTTAAGCAACTAGAATTTTGCACGAGTTCTTAGCTATGGAAAAGCCAAAAAAGGGGGGACGGGGGGGCGGAGCCCCCCACGAGGGGGGCTCGGGGGGCGAAGCCCCCCGCATGAAAAAAAAATTAGACAGAAAAAGTAGGTTAGGTTAGGTTTGAACTGCGTCCCCCAACAAAAACGAACTGCTGGCAGAAAAAGTAGGATAGGTTAAGTTAGGTTTGAACTGCATCCCCTAACAAAAACGAGCTGCTGACAGAAAAAGTAGGTTAGGTTAAGTTAGGTTTAGGTTAGGTTTGAACTGCATCTCCCAACAAAAACGAACTGCTGCCAGAAAAGTAGTTTAGGTTGAAAGTACTATAAACAAAATATAAATTCATAAATAGTTTACTTATTTTCAATTTATAAGTTACTAAAACAAAATATAAAAACAAACAACTGTATTATGCGTAGCTTGTATTCTGCATGTTCAGATTATGCTTACCTAATTTTATGCTTATTCGACAATCGGAATTCACATTTTATGCATAAATATATTTCGACGAAATAACGTTATGCGTATTAAATGTATGCGAAACTTGGTTATGCAACATTAGTATATGCCAATATAAAATTAGGCTTATACTGCTTCTGCGAAAAGGAATTATTACGAAAAAAAATATGCGTAAAATAGGCGACCCTTCATATTGTCATGTCATTTCTGATTGTGGTCCTAAACCGACGAAAGGCTTTCTGCTTAGACCAGTAGCGACGTAGACGGGTAGCTACTTAGACCAGTTGCAGTTTAGACGAGACGCGTTTTAGACTAGCAGCGTTTTAGGCCTGTTACCGCTATGATGATCATCAGTTAGTGAGTCAGTCAGTGACAAAACTAAGGAACTTTGACGTGCAGTAGTTCTTAAACTTCACGTTCAAATTGAATGTTATGGAGAATAGTTAGTGGTTACAGATGCACATATTTTACCGCAGGCTTATAGTAGTACGCCTATCCAGTGTTACCTAAGGTACGTTAAAGTGGCCGTGCGCGAGGGAGTCCCCCTTAAGCAGTAACGTCTCTTAACACCGCCTAGCGATGAAATAAAAATGGTTAATTCACTTTTTTCTCACTTGTTTTTCACTTTTCTTGGATTCTAATGAAGACTCTAAACATGGTATTTCAAACATCTTACTTAAAAAGATCGTAGTCCTGATACAAACATACAAACCACTAACGAGTCTATATCAACAGCGAAAGTACCCAAACAGAAATAACTTACGGTTAGGCGAAACTTAAGCTATGTTCAAATACCGTCTAACCTGTCAGTCCGTGACAGTCCGTGACGAAATGTATGGAGTTTGACACTTATCGTCAGTTCTGTGACGACCTGCTATATGTCAGTTAAAAATAAAGTCTTTTTTTTAAGTATTTGTGCGGAACCCTCGGTGGGCGAGTCTGAATCGCACTAGATCAGTTTTTTGTTCTGTTATGTTTTATGTTTGTATGTTAGTATGATACATCTAGTCCGACCCTCTTCCTAAAGGGGATCGGGACTGGCGACCTAGTTCGACCCCAGGCGCCCCCCGGCCCCCACCTGGTACGACGTTTGCCACGCCCAATGGGGGTTGCAAGTTTGTCAGACTTCAAAAAAAAGTAGTATGTTAGTATGATTATGATTAGATCAAATCTTGCAAGCTGAATTAGGACCGATTCCTGACGTTCGATTGAACTCAAATTTGGTATACTTAGACGTACCTAATCGGTGACTATGCAATAATATGGTGCCATGGAGCTTATCTTTTCGCGATACATTCGCGAAGAAATTCAAAGGTGATGTGAATCAATCCGCAGTGGGCTAGCGTGGGACTGCAGCCCATTCACTCTTGTCTATGAGAGTAGGCCTGTGCCCAGCAGTGGGACGTATATAGGATAGGCTGATGATGATGATGTTGATGATGGTGGAGCTGATCTCATGATGAAGCCAGAAAGTGGCTATGCGGGCATTTAAATTACATAAGATTAACCAATTTTAGGGCTCATTCAATTAGTTTTGACATGCAGTTTGCGACTATACAAGAAAGGTACAGTCAGCAAAATAAAAAACTTATCATAAATTTTATTTGACAGAAACTTATATTAGCCTTCACTTTTGTTTACTTTTTTTATTCATATTGTTTTTTTTAATAATATATACACTGTCATGGCAAAACCGCTGAAAAGTTTTTTATGCAACTCCGCATTAAGATACCTGGAAATTTGGGCATGGACAAAGGCTACTTTGCTATTTGGAACACACCAACTTGGAAATGAAGTATTGTTTTAGGTTCCAGCTTTCACAGCTAGGTACAGTCAGCAACGAAAGTCCATGAACACATCCAAATTTTCGAAACACCTGCACACTATAAGTCCAATATTTAACTGATCAGGATGTCATACAAATATCCATGGACATCTGTAAGTAACAAATGTCGATGTACATTACTTTTTCAATAGTTGCTGAACTTTACTGACTACATAAATCCATGAACATGTATAGTAACCAAAACTTGCTGGACATGTTTCATTACATAATTTGCTGAACACGTTTGACTACATAAATCCATTGTTATGTATACTAATCAAAAGTTGCTGAACAAGTCGGATGTTTTTTAGAATATAGATAATTTTTAGAATTATTAATAGAGTTATGTTGCTCCAAAACTATGCATGGCAATTTTCTAAATGGTAATTTTCTTGGTAATTTGGCTTCATAAATAATTTCTGATATTTGTTGATATTCTTGGTCACTATTTTTAAACAAAATTCCGAAATATTAGTCCCAAAAAGTAAACATTTACCGCGAAAATCAATTCTCAAATTAAATTCGTATACGTATGGAGTTTCAAACCTCTGTCCTTTAAAATTAAATGCCGAAATCATTTCGTTCTTTTGAATTCAATCAGTTTTAGGTCTCATCTCCTACTTTAAAAATCATTTGGTGCCTTTACAAAGTTTCAACACCAATTTTACCGCCTTTGGGGATAAATTAAAAAAAAAATACGGAGACTCAGATTTCAAAAATTGTTTGGTCCCGATACAAAGTTTCAACCCCCATTTAAACCCTTTTGCGGACGAATTAAAAAAAAACTGTAAAATTAATTTTATTATATTTTATTTAGGAATCTATGTTCGAAGTCTCAGATTTGCTACTTCAAAAATCGCTTGGTCCCTATACAAAGTTATAACCCCCATTTAACCCAAAATTTAAAAAAAACCGGTCAAAAGCGAGTCGAACTCGCGCACCGAGAGTTTCGTACAAACTCATAAGTAGATACATTAATAGTTCAAGAAAAACTGTACTTATGGCGATTAGTTTAGTAGGAGTAATTAAGTATGTGTTACGATTTTTGCAAATTTCTCAATAACGGTGCAAGTTAGGAAAACCATTATACTTTTCCTGTAATATTTACGATGACATTAATAATTGGTAATTATTACAGATTTTTCTGTTCAGTAACTTCGAAGATAATAGGGGGGAATGGTATTTTTTTAACGTTTTTCGTCATAAACCAAAAACTACCTACTTATTTAAGAAAAAAAAACATAAACGGTGTTTTAATTTACAAATCAAGCCCTTTTATTTAATACCCCACTCGATATCGGCCATTCTCCAGAAATATGTCTGCGGTCACCTAATTACCGCGTCGCTGTTCTCATACTTAGGTCTTAAAAGCGACTATTGATCAAAACTAAGAAAAAATGACGAATATTCATCCGTACGTATTTTTATGCTAGGGTTTGCGTAAAATGTTGTATACTAGATCTAGCTTAAAACCACGTATAACACAAAAACTAACCAAAAAAGACGTAAAACGTTCGGTACGTCTTTTTAGATTAAATATCGCCTCCAAAATATTATGTGTTCCTAATGTAAAACACCGTTTTAGTGCAATTTTGATTTAAAATGTCTTATACGTAATTTAAGCCTAGTATCGATTATCATTTTAATAACAAAATACTACTCTTTAAATACTTATAACTGTTATACGTTCTTCTTACTTGGCAAATAACCACCTTTAAACAAAACCGAACTAGTAAAATAGCCGTGAGTGACGCGAACTAGTTAATAAAGATGTATATGCCCAAACCAACGGCATTCCCCCACGCACCGCGATTCGTCTGTCCCGAGTCAAACTCACCAGTAGTAGTATTTATAGTAGCGAGCGACCAAACGTTTTTTTTTTCTTTTTTTTTCTTTTTTATAAGCTGACAAACTCGCAACCCTATTGGGCTTGGCGATTGTCAGACCGGGTGGTCGGCCGTGGCGTTCCCTGGGGTCGAACCAGGTCGCTAGCCGAACCACCCCGAGGGGTCGGACTGGGTGGGTGCCGGGGGCGCCTGGGGTCAAATCAGGTTACCTTGTCTCGGTCCACCTCGATTGGGTCGGACTAGGTGGGAGCCTGAACGCCTGGAGTCGAACCAGGTCGTTTGGCCAGGGCCACCTTGACTTTTCGCTGATTGCTCAGAGTGAGCAGCGGACCAGCGGGAAGGATGAAGCGGATCATCCTGTCCTTCTGTGAACGTGTGTATCGAAGTAATGGGAGTTTTAGTGGCCCGTCCGCTAAAACCTAGCCCAGCTAAGAAGACTGACCAAGCGAGAGCGCGGCATGAGCGCACTTCGTATCGTCTAAAATTTTACGGGCTAAAACTTTTTGCTCGAGAATGTTAGGTATTCGTACATTCAATGACATACTTAATTCTTAACATACAATTTTTTTTGCTTATATTTTAACTCATAAGGCCATTTTAGTCCAAAACGTTAAAGACTAAAATTTAAATTGCTAGATGGCTAAATGCATAATATTGTTTGGCCTACTTGATTTTCAGCCTATTATTTAATTTCCTGAAATTAAAATACCGAAAAATAACCTAAAATTTTTATGCCACACCTAGTCATAAAAGGGCATTCACCGTACGCTACGCGTACGGAAAAAGCCGCTTTCTGGCCAAGTAAAGACATAATAGTACATTACTGCAGAGGCCGGGAAGTAAGAAATTGCCGGCCGAGTACATATAGCTGGCCGAGCGAAGCGAGGCCAGATAGTTACGAGGCCGGCAACCCCATTTCCCGCCGAGGTATGTATAGTGCTTTTCTCAAACATGCAATGAAATAAATAAACTTACTATAATAACCTCACTTAATATTTTATAACACAAACAAACTGGCTGTCAGAAAGTGACATTAGTGACATTATATCCATAGACAATGCAAGTTCGGCCAAAAGCTGTTTCAGTTCACATTTTTACCGCGAATATTTAGATGAAATATTTTAAATGTGTATTCTTGTGGTTTTGTTTTCAATTTATAATAATTGTAAGTATGAAATTCCATTCCGTGCCAAGTGTCAAGCCGCATAGGAAACGAGGTACTTTGTGGCCTATTTTTAGGCATGTAATGTCAACATTTCATGCCATGTTTGAGAAAAACAATGTACACAGCACGGAGGGTAATAAAGAAAGCCCTCGATCGCATATTTACGTCCCTCGCTTGAAGCCCGGGCCGAAAATATCTGCGATCTCGGCCTTTCTTTGTTTTACCACCCTAGTTGTGTAATGTACTACTGTTTATACTAGGCGTTTAAGTACGAGAAACTCTGAACAGTATAAAAAACACAAATCTAAGGTTTATTTAGGTAGAAAATTAGGTTAGGTTAGGTTTGACCTGCGTCCCCGAACAAAATGAACGGCTATCAAAAAGTAGCTTAGGATAGGTTTGAATTGCGTCCCTCAGCAAAACCGAACTGCTATCAAAAAGTCGGTTTGGTTAGGTGTGAAATGCGACCCCAGCAAAAACCAGCTGTTACAAAAAAACACTACATTCGGACTCGTGTTAAGTATACCAACAAATAATAGAAAAAATAATTTTCGATATAAAAAAGGTATGCTAAACAACATTCGACAAAACAAACATTACTTATACCACACTTAAAATTATTTCGACCAAACAATATTAAACCAAAAAGACCAAACAAAGGCCGTAGCAGGATAAGGGAAGAAAAAATGCCCTTGAATGATTAAGAGCTGTTTATTTTTTCTATAGTTGCTTTCATTTAGTTGTATAATTTTGCAAAATTTGGTTGAAAAATTCCCAGTGGTTCAGCCGGGAAAAAATAAAAACAAAATTTATGAAATTTGACGTATCTCTAAAACTATAACTCTTTGTCATTATATCTTTAATTCATTTTGGTTAATTAAATAGTATGTATGCCTTAAAAGAAAATTGAGTCTCTATCTTTACAATTTCTGTAAAAAACACGTAAGTCAAAATTTCAAAAAAAAGTTTTTTTGATTCCTGAAAGAGTGACCACTCTAAGTAATATTTCTAAAAAAGCCTTATTTAACGATCTGTCAGTCATATAAGTTTGACGGTTAAAATCGAAAAGCAACAGTGTCAAAATTAAAAAACTATGTTGGTCGGATTCTGTTACATTTTATTCTTATACTAATCTAATCTAATACAGCCAAAGAACTTAAAAATAAATCTTCTTTGTAAAGAATTAAAAATAAATCAATTTTTGACATTCCCATTAATATTGGCTTGAAAATATACAGGGTGGTTTTCCATAATCTGTACATATGAAAAGGGGTGAAATTTCAGCCAATTTTATCGGTAAAACTGATTTTAATTTTTGTTTGTGGTCATTCGTTTTTTTTTTACAGATTTTTAAACTTTCAGTGAAATTTTCGGCAGTACCTACATCTATTTGCCACGATATAACTTCTGATCTAATTGCTTAAAATTGTAAGAAAAAATTGCAGGGTCATGGCAATAGACACGTTATTTAGTAGCAATAACAATAAACCACCGACTTGAAGAAAAAATCGTCAAAAAAAAATATAATTGTGAAAAACGGCTGTTTTTTTTTCACGGAAAACACCGTTTTTCTCGAAAGTTTGCGAATATTGTGACCATTTTTTCATGCTTATTTTCGTTTAGCACTTAATTGTGATCTTAAAAACATTTTTTCTTACAGCTTTGAACAATAAGATCAAAAGTTATACTGCGTCAAACACATGTACTGCCCAAAATTTCATAGAAAACTGTAAAAATCTGTAAAAAAATTTTTTTGCCCAGAAACAAAAATTAAAGTCATTTGTACCGATAAAATCAGTTGGAATTTCACCCCTTTTAATATGTACAAATTATCGAAAACCACCCTGTATTTGTATTAATTGTCGCCTTTTAACTTATAAAACCTTTTTTTTTCAAATAGGTAATCATCATTATTTGTAATTAAGCCTTACTTATCGTTTCACCAGATATATTCATTCGTAGGTAGGGTGTTGATCACACATTGCCGCAATAGGCTAGATGACTAAAAAAAACTGTTTAGTCCGTCTGTTACATTATGAAAAAATATTGTACACGTATTTTTTGTTTTGTTTGACAAACAAAAACTGACGAGGATAAAGTGCTTAGAAGTTTCGAGTGACGTCACTCTTGAGTACAATTTTCACTCAGAAGTGACGTCACAAGCCCCCACTCCAGAAGTTTGAAGATCTATAACTTTGTCCATTTTTAATATTTTGATAAACCAAAAAATACGTGTCCCATATTTTTCCATAATCTAACTGACGGACTAAATAGAATTAGATATTTTTAACCCAGTCATCATCCCTATTGTGTACTACCTATCGCACGCAAGATATTTATCAAAAATCATGCAGCCTGCCGAAATTCTTAGTGGATTTTTTTTGAGAAACGGTATTAGTGTTACCGTTAATGAAGATAGCGATAGTGATTCAAATAAGAAGTAAAAGACATTTTTAAGTTGATACATATTCGAGTAAATGCCATAAATTTATTTTATTTTTAGTTCTTTACACAGAATATTTATGTTTAAGTTCTTTGGCTGTATTAGAATTGTATAAGAATAAAATGTAACAGAATCCGACCAACATAGTTTTTTAATTTTGACACTGTTGCTTTTCGATTTTAACCGTCAAACTTATATGACTGACAGATCGTTAAATAAGGCTTTTTTAGAAATGTCACTTAGAGTGGTCACTCCTTCAGGAATCAAAAAAACTTTTTTTTGAAATTTTGACTTACGTGTTTTTTACAGAAATTGTAAAGATAGAGACTCAATTTTCTTTTAAGGCATACGTACTATTTAATTAACCAAAATGAATTAAAGATATTATGATAAAGAGTTATAGTTTTAGAGATACGTCAAATTTTATAAATTTTGTTTTTATTTTTTCCCGGCTGAACCACTGGGAATTTTGTAACCAAACTTTGCACAATTATACAACTAAATGAAAGCAACTATAGAAAAAATAAACAGTTCTTAATCATTCAAGGGCATTTTTTCTTCCCTTATCCTGCTACGGCCTTTCGGCATTTTAATCTTTAAACAAAACGGTAGTACGCAAAAAAAATTTTACGAAATAATAATAGACCAAAAAACATAAGACAACCTGATATACTTAGATCCATTTTATATAAAATTATCAAATATTCTTAAAACTTGAAAAAATCCTTGAAATTCATCAAGAGATCTTCAATGAAATAAAAATTATACAATAATATGGGAACTTCTTAGTTACTAGACTCGAGATCAGTACATTTTTTGTTAGGAAAAAATAGCATGTTGTGATTTTTGAATTACCTAAATTTGTCTGATGAGTCATTTAAAACGTCATCCAGCATCCTATCAAGTCGTTTTTCATAAACTTTCAGCGATTTTTTTTTATCTTGTACCTAAAAATTATAATATTTAGTTAAAAATTGGTAGAAAAACAACAACAAAACCTAAAACAAACTTATGCTATGTAGTTTAATAGTATTGACGGTACTATTAAACTACATAGCAATAGTCCCAATTCCATGGCAATAAAAATATTCAATAAGATGACGATATAAAAAACAGCCAGCCCGATAAAAAGTTCATACTTAAACTCAAGAATTTCCTTATTAAAAAAGCCTACTATAGTATAAATGATCCCATAAAAGACATTACATGTAAAAAGATGCAAGTCTCGCAACGCAGTTCTCCTACAACAAAAAAGTTTTGAGATATAATGTTAAACCAAGTCAGTACCGGGGGGGTATCAACAGAACTCGATTTCCACCGACTTGCATAGGCAAAAAGGTCTATAAAATGTGTTCCTCCACGGTTAAATAATAGTATTTAACCGTGGAGGAACACATTTTATAGATGTAATAATAAGCAAGTAAGGTAACGGCGCCTATTACCGGGAGTATCAAAATCGGCGCCCATTACCGCGGCATTTCAAAATATGCGTTTAATGAGCAAGCCGTTCGTTTTACAATAAAACATATTTATACAAAAGTGAACCTTATCTAGTTGATTAACGGGCCTATTTATGCAAGTGTGTGTGATTGTAACAACAAGCTCGCAATACGTCAGTTCCCGCGACGGCGGCGTAGGAAGTGGTTGTGTAGTACAAACGCGTCACGTCACATGTGAGTGTACCCGAACCTTATTTATTAGTTTACGTAATAGCTACCACTATTGAACGAATGCTACGACTGTTTAATGGTTGTTTATAGTTTTGTGCACAACTTGTTCGTGAAGTTTATATTTTATTTGGTCTGGAAATGCGTTTAAATTGGAAAATAAAATACAGCGGTGATAGACGCCATTTTTGGTTGGGAAAACTAATACCGTGGTATACCACGGTAATAGGTAAGATGGTAATTTGATTATTTTTGCTTTATCTTCTCTATATGTTGACGGTTACATGCTCTCTTACAGTTATTTAAATTTTGATCTATTAACGCTATTAAAGAACTATTTTCGTGGTATGGAATATATTGAAAAAACCCTTAATTTTTAACCAAAACTTCAGTACTGAATCTGCAGTTTCTATGGATACCGTGATTTTGTCATGTCGTTTAAATATTGTAATAATTAACTATATTTACATACCAGCTTTTTGATTTTGGTTTTATAGCAAGCTTATAAAAACTATGTTTAATTTGTAATGAAATTGCAACTGTACCCAAAAGTTCTTATGGGTCGGAATTAGATTTTACGATAATCCAAACGAAGTCTATTATCGATGGTACGATCACATGACACTCGGTAATAGAATGTATGGGAATCTTTTAGCGACCCCTTCAATATTTGTTTGGGTCGGTGATAGATATAACAAGAGAACCTATTACCGAGTGACATTCCAATCTTCTCTTAAAATAAATCATACCATAACATTTTGTTTTGACTTCCAAAAACCTTGATGTACTTACTTACAAGTAGGTATAATAATAATGTACGGAACCAAAATCATAAATATTATTTAACCCTCGGTATTAGGTGCCGAATTGTGTATCAGTTTACTATTACCGATCGTAAAAAATGCTGCTTTTTGTACCCTCGGTATTAGAAGCTAAATTCGCGGTAATAGAATTACATCCTATCCATTACCACGGTAATAGAAGATTCTCCTTTTCTGGTTTCAATAATTATTTTGTCAATCATAATAAAATAAAATAAGTTTAAAAAGTAGCGATTCGGAAAAATTAATAGACACTCTAAAATAAAACAAATAAGAGGAAACAGGAGGGCAGTTTTTCCATACAAACGTAGTCCCCTGTTTCCTCCCTGGATAATGCCAGTAGAGCAATAATTTTTTGTCCAAAAATCTATGGCTACTATTAATATGTTCCTATGGGGTAGGGGTCGGGTTGCATAAAGTTTAAGGTCATATTTTTGATACGCATACGAGGATTCGTCATACTCATCATTACGCATAACTGTAAATAGTCATACATTTATGCGCATAACGATTTTAATCATAATGTTTATGGACATACTGTGTAATGGGCATATAGTTGATATGCATACATTTTTATAACAAAACGGGACTTAATCGCGTAAAAACATGATATTACCTCGACGTCCGAAACGTCGAGGTAATATCATGTTTTTACGCGATTAAGTCCCGTTTTGTTATAATAATGAGTGAAAATCGTGAAAGTTTAAATCAATATTATGCATACATTTATTCAAGCATACTTTATAATGGGCATACATGGATTGCTCATACAACACTTTAACCATACTAAGTAAATGCATAAAATGCTAAACGCATAAATAGGTTGCTCATACAACACTTTAACCATACTAAGTAAAAGCATAAATTGCTAAACGCATAAACCTAATTTTAAAAGTTTTTTTAAAAGTTCTCTTTTATGTTGCGTCACAGTTCTAACCTAATATACTTTTCTGGCAGCGATGCGGTTATGTGTGAGATAACAGTTCTAACCTAACCTAACCTACTTTTCTGGCAGCGATTTGGTTCTGTGTGAGGTCACAGTTCTAACCTAACCTAACCTACTTTTCTGGCAGCGATTCGGTTATGTATGAGATAACAGTTCTAACCTAACCTATTCTACTTTTCTGGCAGCGATTCGGTTATGTGTGAGATAACAGTTCTAACCTAACCTAACCTACTTTACTGGTAGCGATTCGGTTATGTGTGAGATAACAGTTCTAACCTAACGTACTTTTCTGGCAGCGATTCGGTTATGTGTGAGATAACAGTTCTAACCTAACCTAACCTACTTTTCTGGCAGCGATTTGGTTCTGTGTGAGGTCACTAATATTGTGTAATGAGTAGAAATTAAAAATACTTCAATAATATAAATCGTTTCTTTTTTGAAGAAGAACCATCGCAAGTCCATTATCAAAATTTATGCAATACGATTGTTATAATCATCAATATTATGGCTTGATAAATGTATTTAATTTACAATTATTACTAAAACCACTTATAATCATCAATGTTATGGCTTAATAAATGTATGAAATTTACAATTATTGCAAAAACGACTTATAATCATCAATATTATGACTAAATAAATGTATGACAATTTACATTATGGTTAAACCAATTATGACTCCGTATAATTATGACACGGAACAATTATGCCATAGGACAATTTATGCCAAAAAAAATATATGAGCATCAACTTTATGCTTAAACTGTTATGACATTTAATAATATGACAATAGTTGTTATGCAACCAGACGGCCCCCCGTTCCTATGTTTTCCTTTTTACGATAAATTGATTCTCAAAAGAGATATTAACCTTCAAAAACCTAAAAAAAAGCCAGATTTTCCGCTGTGTTCACACATCTGGAAAACAAATTTGACTAAATTATTAAGAAAAAAGAAAACATAGGAACATGGCCAAAGCCTTCCTTTAATGTTTAATGAAAAAAATAGTTAAATAGGTTCAGTTTTGGGGAAGAAATCAGGGGACTACGAAACGTTGTTTTCATGAAATTTTAAAAGGTATTTTCGGTCCAAGCTGCAGTTGTCTCTATCGCGCTCTGCGCGGGAGAGGCGGGCAGTGCGGGACAGCGACACATTTTACAAATACCTAATTTTCAATTCTCTCGACCTTACTGTTTCCTCTTAAGGAGCTATGACTGGGTCATACCCATCATTTATTGGAATTTACCTTAATACCACCATCATTTATTGGTACCACAGCGGGTCGGAGGATGGACGTGGACGAGGCGGGCGTGGTGCAGCAGTCGGCGCCCGGCCTCTTCGGCCTGTACGTGCTCGTCGTGCTTCTCGCGCTCCTCGGCAACGGGCTCATCCTGCTGACTAAGTAAGTCTCACAAATCTCACAATGAAATTCCATATACATATGGGAGATAATTACAAGATTGTGTTGGATCGCCCTGTTTATCAAAACTTACAAGTCTTGTATTACAAGCATTTTACTTGTGAAAAAATTCATTATTACAAGTTTATCAAAACTACACGTGTAAATTACGGGTTACAAGTGGTTTTCTGGATTTCACAAGTTTATTTTTACACTTGTATTCGTGATTCTGTTTATTAAAATGTTGCTTGTAAGTCACAAGTTGTAGAAAATCATTAATAATCCTGAGAGTGTCCTGCGACTCTCTGTACCGTCGTACGATTTTACAAGTTTAGCCTGATTTCAACCTACGATTTGATTTTTTTTATTTATTTATATTTACATAGCATTACAGAATACATCTAATACACTGTGAAACTAAATTCAAACTTAAAGTAAAATATACTTACCAAAGCTGCGTCCACACTTGTATTTTATTTATTGTTGTAGATTTATTTATTGTTGTTTGTGTCTATAGGCCGCCTTTAAGTGATTTTGAACTCTTTGAAAACGTAATGGAATCTGTGTTACATAAAATAATTGCTACTTCCAGTAAGAAATTACTTATATGCGGCGACTTCAATGTAAATATTTTGGAAAATTCAACAGTAAGTGTCAGATTGTTGAATCTTTTCAAATCTTGTAATCTCAGACCCATATTTATGGAGCCAACTAGAGTGACCGCTACTAGCGCCACCTGCATTGATAACATTTTCACTGATATTCTTCCTAATACCAAAAGTGTAATCAGCAAGTTAGAATCAGATCATCTTGGCCAACTAATGGTATTTGAGTCATTAAGGAATAATATCTTGAGAAAACAAATTAATTTTGTACCAGTAACCACGGACCGTGTGGAACGAATGAGGGACAGTCTAGTTCAGGCGCTACCCTTTTTATCTTCCGACACGACTCCTAACGACATGTACAATTCATTCTTTCACACTTTTATGGAACATTATAACGCAATATTTACTTCTAAATCGGTCGTGGTTAGTGGTGCACCAGTTTTTAGTGAGTGGGCTACTGAGGACTTACATAAACGTAGACAGGAATTGTATGCCTTGTATGAGGAACGGCGGTTCAATACGAGTGATGAATTTAAAGAGCACGTGAAAGAATATTCGAAGAAATTTAAGATAGATTGTCATTTAGCTAAGCGTAATTACTTAAGCCAGAAAATTAGAAATAGTTCTGATATTATTAAAACAACCTGGAAAGTAATTAATGTGGAGACTGGTCGATCGAAGCACACAGTAAACGATCTTAAACTAAAAATTGATGGCAAAATTGTAGATTCCAATTTAGAAGTAGCAACAGAATTTGAAATTTTTTTTACCGAGATACCAGTATCCACAACTAAGCATTTAAATTCATCACCTTCGTCTGCCGTCACGCTGTTAAAAGACAACGCCCCAGAATGTAGTAAATACTTTCATTTTGAACATGTCAGTACCTCGGATGTAGTAAAGGCGTTTAAATCAATTAATGTTAAAAAAACTAGTGACCTTTGGGGAGTCTCTGTCCATGCTGTTAAATCCCTAATAGAAATCATAGCGCCTGACTTGGTAGTCGTGTTTAATAACTGTGTTGATTGCGGTGAGTTTCCTGATCTAATGAAATATAGTAAAATAACGCCTTTATTTAAATCAGGTAGCACTACTGACCCCACTAACTTTAGACCAATATCTGTGCTACCAACTTTCAGTAAAATTTTCGAGAAATTAGTTTTGTCCCAAATAATGAAACATTTTAATACTAATAACTTAATGCATAATAAGCAATTTGGTTTTACTCGCGGTCGCTCGACAACCGACGCTGGTGTTGAGCTAATTAAACATATTTTCGATGCCTGGGAGGAGTCATGTGATGCTTTAGGTATCTTCTGTGATTTATCCAAGGCATTTGATTGCGTTTGTCATGAAACATTGATCGGGAAGCTGCACTACTATGGAGTTAGAGAATCGGCAGTGAATTTATTTAAGTCGTACTTACAAGGTAGAATACAAAGGGTTGACGTGAATGGACAGCACTCACCAGGGTCACTGGTCTCGATGGGTGTACCGCAGGGTTCAATATTGGGACCATTCCTGTTCCTTATTTACATAAATGACTTGCCATACCTCGTAAAGACCCACCATGATATAGTATTGTTTGCAGATGACACCTCACTTATCTTCAAAGTTAAGCGACAGCAGCAAGCTTACAACGATGTAAACAATGCTATCTCTAAAGTAGTAAATTGGTTCAATGTTAACAATTTACTCTTAAATGAAAGAAAGACTAAATGTATTAACTTTATCACGCGTAACGTAAATCGCGAGCAAGCAAGTGTCATTGTGAAGGATGAGGAATTGGAACTAGTTGATAGTACAGTTTTTCTAGGTATAACATTGGATCATAAACTCCAGTGGGGTCCCCATATTGCTAATCTCTCGAATAGACTTAGTTCTGCAGCTTTTGCAGTCAACAAGATCCGACAATTAACAGACATCAAAACAGCTCGATTAGTATATTTTAGTTACTTCCACAGTATTATGTCGTATGGTATTCTACTGTGGGGCAGTGCTAGCGCTTCAGAGCTTAATACTATATTTGTTCTGCAGAAGAGGGCTATTCGAGCGATATATAAGATGAACTATCGAGACTCACTTAGAGATAAGTTTAAGGACATTAATGTAATGACATTGCATTGTCAATACATCTATGAGAATATTATGTATGTACATAAGAATATCATGAATTTTAAGAAGAATTGTGACATACATAATATTAATACTAGAAATAAACTTAAGCTCGCAGTGCCCACCACTCGGCTCCATAAAATAAAAACATCATTCATGGGTAATTGTGTAAGGTTTTATAATAAACTGCCAAGAAACATAACTGAATTATCTGTTAGCAAATTCAAGAATTGTGTAAAGCGTAAACTCATGTCCAAAGCTTATTACAGCACACAAGACTACATGAATGATGAAGCACCTTGGGATTAACTGCAACTGGAAATAACTACATTTTAATATAATGTCTCTTTCGTTGATTTTTTTCTGTTTTTGAACTTGTCAACTGTTTTGACACTTAGAGACCATATACATCTCTAAGAAAAAACTGTATTCATTTTATTTTAATTTAGTTTTTAAGTTATATCGTGTGAGTTGCAGAATATTTTCATTTCTGTAATATATTTAGTATAAACATTCCTATTTTATATTTTGACGTTTGGAGGTCCTTTACACCTCCAAAACTTAATATTTTGACAACGGAGACTCTTTACATCTCCATGAATTTTTATTATCAATTTATTTCTATTATTTTAATTGTCTTGTTTTGACGCCTAGAGACCTTTTACATCTCTGAAAATGTAGTTATAAGTTTATTATAACGTATTAATGAAATAAAATGTAATAATGTCATACCTGTTTTTAAAAAAGAGAAACTGGTGAGTTTCTTCCGGCGCTTCTTCTCACCAGAAGGTCACTACCCGAAGCGCCAAAAGAAAAGAAATGAAATAATACATACATATTTAGACTCAGACTTGTAAAAGAGCCCTTGACTTAAAAGAGTACTTGCAAAAATAAACTATTTTATTTATTATTTTTATTTTTTATTTTATTTATTTTTAGTATCATTTCACCGATCACAATCATGCGTCACGTAGCAAGCACGCGTATCCTAAGTATAGACGCTTACTTTGGGCACACCGTATCGCGAGCACCGTCGCGTGAAGAAACGCGTCCACACTAGCCGTAGCGTATCACCGTATCGTATCATCGCGCCGTATCATTTTATGATCGTTCGATCGATCGTCGTAGCATTTGGTGATCGTTCGTCAGTGTTGCCTGCCACCTCGCAAACAAATATGTCACTAGAGTCGGGTGGGCTTGAAAATCGCTACATTCGAGTTTTATTATTTTCAAACAATCGCTAGAAATCGCTAAAAGCTACTTCATACATTCAGATAATGTCTTATTAGTACATTACACAACTAGGGTGGTAATACAAAAAAAATGGCCAAGAGCATGTCAGACCATGCTCAGTGTAGGGTTCCGTAACCATTACTAAAAAAAATGCGCTAAAAAGGAAAATATGTATAGCTAAAAGTTAAAACCTAACTACGAAAAAGATTTAAACAAGATTCTAGCTGGCCTTCGGTGCAGCCTGAAGCTCGTTCTTCGTGCTCCCAAAAATGAGACTCATAATACGGTTTGGGCCTTTGGTCCAAAGCGGGGCTTGGCCTTCGGCCTCCTTTAGACTTACTGCGGATATAGTGCGCTTGCAGACGAGCTCGGCCTTCGGCCTCGCAACCTGAAGCTCGCCCTACGGGCTCGCAAAAATGAGATTGATATATGGATTGTGTAAGACGACCTTCACTTTGAATTAGTACCTAGGGCATAAAGGGCACCTGGAGACGGACCTTCAAGCTTCCGGATTGAAACTTCCTTCACAAGATCAGTCACAAGTTGTGGTGACCCGAGGAGTAATAGTAAGAAAAGTAATTTTTTGGTCAGCCGTTATTAAAATTGATCCGCAAAAAAAATAAGCAGTTAAATTATTTGGGCAGCATACGAAGCTTTGGCTAGCAATAAATAAAAATCGGGCGGCAACTCTTGTTCAGCAAACAATTTAAAAACGGTTAACATTTTAACCAATATTAATCTGCTTTTTTTATCATTTGGCTGCCTAATGACCAGTCGAGCTGCAAAATAATAACTTGGGCAGCAAGATTTTACAATTAGTCAGCAGAGAGTTTAATTGAGATATACAGGGTGTCACTGTGATATATACTAGGTGTCACTGTTATAAATACAGGGTGTCACTGTGTTATTTATATACAGGGTGTCACTGTAATGTATATAGGATGTCACTGTGATGTATACAGAATGTCATTGTAATATATAAAGGGTGCCATTGTGTTATATACAGGGTGTCACTGTGATAGATACAGGATGTCACTGTCAGCAGAGAAAACATGTCTGTAAGCAATTTAATTGAGATATACAGGGTGTCACTGTGATATATACTGGGTATCACTATGATATCACTATACAGGGTGTCACTGTGTTATATACAGGGTGTCACTGTGATAGATTCAAGATGTCACTGTGATATATACAGAGTGTCACTGTGTTATACAGGGTGTCCAGTAATTAATAGCCAATCTTCTAACCACTGAGAGGGCACCTTAGGTTGGTTCAGAAAATCGACTTTTAGGTTTAGTAAAAGTCCCTTGGTTTTCGAGATTTTCACACTTTTCTTAATTTTCAGTTTTTGGTCTCGTGTTTCACTGTAATGATCGTCTAGGTCACAAATGAAAATATTTTTACTGGCTATTAATTACTGGACACCCTGTATACAGGGTGTCACTGTAATGTATACAGGGTGTCACTGTGTTATATACAGAGTGTCGCTGTGATAGATACAGGATATCACTGTGATATATACAGAGTGTCACTGTGTTATATACAGGGCGTCACTGTAATGTAAACAGGGTGTCACTGTGATAGATACAGGATGTCACTGTGATATATACAGAGTGTCACTGTGTTAACTACAGGGTGTCACTGTAATGTATACAGGGTGTCACTGTGATATATACAGAATGTAATTGTGATATAAACAGGGTGCCATTGTGTTATATACAGGGTGTCACTGTGATAGATACAGGATGTCACTGCGATATATACAGAGTGTCACTGCGTAGGAATAGAGGTGGCGAAATACTGGCAAAGAAAAATTTAGATTTATATTTTTGATCCCTTCACACGAAGAAGAAGAAGAAGTCACTGTGTTATACATATATATTTTTTTTGATGACCCTAAAAACGAAACGGCTCCCAAAAATAGGTAGGTTAGGATTATTTTTTTAATGGCCCTAAAAACGAAACGGCTCCTAAAAATAGGTAGGTTAGGGCTATTTTTTTTTGATGACCCTAAAAACGAAACGGCACCCAAAAATAGGTAGGTTAGGGTTATTTTTTTTTTGATGACCCTAAAAACGAAACGGTTCCAAAAAATAGGTAGGTTAGGGTTATTTTTTTTTGATGACCCTAAAAACGAAACGGCTCCCAAAAATAGGTAGGTTAGGATTATTTTTTTAATGGCCCTAAAAACGAAACGGCTCCTAAAAATAGGTAGGTTAGGGCTATTTTTTTTTGATGACCCTAAAAACGAAACGGCACCCAAAAATAGGTAGGTTAGGGTTATTTTTTTTTGATGACCCTAAAAACGAAACGTTTCCAAAAAATAGGTAGGTTAGGGTTATTTTTTTTTGATGACCCTAAAAACGAAACGGCTCCCAAAAATAGGTAGGTTAGGGTTATTTTTTTTTGATGACCCTAAAAACGAAACGGCTCCCAAAAATAGGTAGGTTAGGGTTATATTATTTGATTATATATCACAGTGACACCCTGTATATATCACAGTGACATCCTGTATCTTTCACAGTGACACCCTGTATATAACACAGTGACACCGTGTATATAACACAGTGACACCCTGTATCTATCACAGTGACACCCTGTATATATCACAGTGACATCCTATATCTATCACAGTTACACCCTGTATATAACACAGTGACACCCTGTATATATCACAGTGACACCCATTATATATCACAGTGACACCCTGTATATATTACAGTGACACCTGCTACTTGACAGCTGACAATTACCGTATGACAAAATACGCACACGATTGGCGACAGAATAGTTGCGCCCATTTTGTGAATGACCAGTTAGATTTTATTGCCCCCTTTTTTTTGATGAACAAAATGAAATATTTTGCTTACCTACTGATTGCTTACCAAAATTTGACTAACCGTAGATCGCTTAATGCAGCTCAAATATTTAATTTGCTGACCAAAATAATTTAGAGCAGTTCAGTATATCATTAATTGCAGCCTGATTTATAAATGTTTGCTAACCATAAGTTGCTTACCAACTAGCTATTTTGGCTGACCAAATACAAATTTCTGCTGACCAAAATATGAATATTTTGCTGATCGATTAAATGATACTCATACTCATACTCATACTCGTTTATTGTGTATTGATCATACAATGTCATCTTAAACAATCATAAATAAAATAAAACAAAATTAATCGATCATTCATTATACAATACAAATAGAAATAAATTATAAAATACAAATAGAAATTAAATGTCAATTGTTCATGAATTCAAAAACGGAATAATAGGCCTTTTGCACAAGAAGCGATTTTAGTTTTAGACTAAACCCGAGGTACGTTTTACAGTCTTTGATGGAATTTGGGATTTTATTGTAAATTTGAGGACCCAAGACGTGCAGACAATGGGCTGATTTTTTTAGCCTGTGTCTAGGAGGTTCGAGATCGTGCTGTCTTTGATCTTTGAATCTGTTGCTCGCCCACTTCTTCCGAGTGAAGTCGTTCAAGTTTTGCCGGACATGTTTTCCTACTTCCAATATTAAAAGGGAAGGTAGTGTCAACACTCGGAAGTCAATAAATAGCTGTCGGGCTGGCGTGTCAGGGGCGACTCGGGCCATTTTTCTGATAATTTTTTTTTGAATAATGAATGGTCTGTCTCTGTCGGCGGCCAATCCCCACAAGTCAACTCCGTATGATAAAACGGAGTGACAATATGCATGGTAAGCTATCAACAGATTTTCCCGGGATAATATAGGTACTAGACGCGCTATTATGTAGTAAGCTGAATTCAACTTACCGCACAGTTTGTCTATATGCTCACGCCAGCATAGACCAGCATCAAACGTAAAACCCACAAAACGAGCGTGAGTTACAATTGGAACGGTTGCATTCCCTACAAGTATTGAGTTGGACGTGGTACCAATATCTAACGAATTTTTTAAACTAAATTCGAGTAGGTTTGTTTTTTCTAAATTAACAAGCATGCCATTCGCCGTGAACCACTGTAAGAGCTTATGAATGACACACTGAATATTTTCCAGTAGCTGTTCCCTACTAGCCGCATTTACAATAGCGCAAATATCGTCCGCATACATCACAAAGTCCACTATCGGTGACTCGAAAGGTAGGTCATTCATCAGTAGCAGAAATATGTTGTTACCGATGTTCGAACCTTGTGGGACAGACCTATCACCTATCGGCTTTAGGCTTGATCTCTCATTGTTGACATCAGTAGATTGATTTCTGTCAGATAAGAACGAGCTGATAAGCTTAAGCGCAATGCCGCGGATACCATAGTGCTCGAGTTTGTTCGCAACGAGGTTGTGGTCGACCAGATCGAATGCTCGCGACAGATCAAAGAAAACCGCAGCCACTCGTCTTCTGCCTTCCAGGTGGTCCACCACCGTTCGCAGCAGGAGCCGAGCGGCCCCGGTCGTTGATTTACCTAATTGATAGGCGAACTGTTGCTTGCAAAGTGAATTATTAGTCAATAGAAATTTTATGAGGCGATCACACAAACCCATCTCAAAAATTTTAGACACCGCAGGGACTATTGATATTGGTCTATAACATTTTTGCTCCTTTAGGCTGCCCTTTTGTAATAATAAGACAAAACCTAGCTTTAGGTTTTAATTAGCAAAACGTGACATGACATATGAGAATTGTAGGATTTGACATATATAGAAAATTTAATGAGTAAAGAGGTTTATCACATTCACCCCGGCCAGATAAAATCCCGTAGGTACTTCGGAGGATTGCGTACTCTGGCTGATCTCCGGGGTCGCTCTTCAATCTCGGGCTCATTTTGGTGCAGGTCAACTCGACCCTCTCGTTCGGGCGCCTCTTGTAGAGCTTCCGAAAATGATGGTGATGACGATGGTGGCGAAGAAAGCGGTGATTGGAATGTTGGTGATGAGGAAGTCGATGGCGGCGAGTTTAGTGGTGTTTGAGATGTCGGCGATGATTGTAATGGTGAGGATGATGGTGGCGGTGACTCGAGTCTTCCGAGTTCAGCGTCTATAAACTCGATAACTTCGGGGATTTCTTCCCCGTTACATCCCAATGGCGCTAAATGTCGGTTGGACACGGTGGTTTCGCGCCCATCCATCAGCCGAACATACGAATAGGCAGGATTTGTTTCTAAGACCTCCACCTCTTCGGCTAGGGGCTGGTACTTCGATCTTCGGTCAAAGCGTCGCATGAGCACTTTAGTCGAACCTGTTAGCCATGTCGGAACCGAGTCTCCATTTGTTGATCTCCGAGAGTGACGAAACATCCTCTCGTGGGGCGTACAATTTGTACTAGTACATAGGAGCGAACGTATAGAGTGCAGCGCTTGGGGTAGAACATCTTCCCAACATTCTATTGGTAAACTTTTAGTTTTCAGCGCTAATTGTATTGTTTTCCAGAGCGTAGAATTGAGCCTTTCAACTTGGCCGTTGCCTTGAGGATTATATGGAGTCGTACGACTAGTCGCAATTTGTCGAGAGTGAAGATATTCTTTTACCTCGGCGGATAAAAATGATGTTCCACGGTCAGAGTGTATGTAAGCTGGCATGCCAAACATATTAAAAATACTATCTAAGTGTCGAATGACAGTCTTAGCGCTTATGTCAGAGCATGGGAACGCGAAAGGAAAACGGGAGTACTCATCTATCACAGTCAGGATGTATTTGTTACTCGATTTTGACGGTACAGGACCCTTAAAATCTATGCTCAGTCTTTCTAGGGGTGCTATGGCCTTGATTAATTTGTTTTGAGGGTCAGCTTTGATGAACTTCGGCTTTACTTCTGAGCAAGTTCGACATTCATTTGTCATATTCCTGATGTCTTCAATCGAATAGGCCAGGTTTTTCGAACGTATCCAATGCGCCATCCTCGTCACGCCGGGATGACAAAGGGCCTCGTGCAGTGATCGCAGCTTTGCCGGGCGTGTTTCAACGACGGCGCAGACACGCGAGAGAGCATCCGCTACATAGTTCTGTGAGCCAGGCCTATATAAGATATCGTATTTGTACGGGGATAATTCTAATCGCCAGCGTTGAATCTTTTCATTTTTAATTTTGCTCGGATGCTTATTGTCAAACATAAAAGAGACCGATCGTTGGTCGGTGACTAGTAGAAATGGTTTTCCAATGAGAAAGTGCCGCCATTTCTTCAAGGATTCTACGATAGCGTATGCTTCCTTTTCGATGGCCGAATGATTTTGCTCACTACGGTTCAGCGTTCTTGAATAGAAAGCTACAGGTCTGCCTGCCTGAGAAAGTGTCGCCGCGATAGAGTGTTCTGATGCATCGGTCTCCACAGTAAATGGTACATTATCGTCAATAGCGTGAACACAAGATCTGACTATGTCGTTCTTAAGCTCCTCGAATTTTCTGATTATTATGTTGCTCAACGGAAAAATCTTGGCTGTAGCTAGTTCGTGTACCTTTTCGGAGAAATTCGGAATCCATTTTGAGTAATGGGCGAACATGCCCAGGGCTCTTCGCATACTGGGCAAATCGTGCGGCGGGGGTAAGTTAAGTAGAGGCTTTAACCTGTCATTGTCAGGCTTGATTATGTTGTTAGAGATTGTGTAACCGAGAATGTTGATAGAGGTCTGATTAAATATGGATTTTGATTCGTTCAGCGTTAATCCATACTTTTTAGCGACCATGATAAATGTTTGTAGATTTTTGTCGTGTTCTTCTTGCGTCTTGCCACAAATAGTTATGTCATCGAGATAAGCGAACGTACCTTCTAGTTTTTCTGTTCGAATAAGCCAGTCGATGGTTCTTTGAAAACTGGAGACTCCATTTGTTACGCCAAACGGTATCCGGCGAAATTGGTAAAGATTTCCTGCAGCTTCAAATGCAGTGTACGGTTTCTCTTCTGGCAAGATTGGTACTTGATGATAGGCGCTTTTGAGGTCTATGGCGCTGAACACAGAGTATTTGGATACTTTAGATATAAGTTCCTCTATACTTGGAAGTGGATAGGCGTCCAGTTCTGTATATTGATTTATAGTTCGCGAGTAGTCGATTACAAGACGCTTTTTGTGATTAGCGTTTTTAGTAATCAGCACTTGCGCCCGCCATGGTGATCTACTTTCTTCGATGACTCCTTCATTTAGAAGATTCCTTATCTCCTCCTCGATGAAACGTCGGTCGTCATCGCTATACCTTCGAGACTTGATAGCAATTGGTTTGCATCCGGGAGTTAAGTTGGAGAATAAGGGCACTGCGGGAACGGAAGCCTCGGCAACGTTACAGACGATAAGTGGATCCTTGGGTCCACCGAATGCGAATTCGAGAGAAGAATGTTTTTCTAGAACGTCATGTCCTATAATCATATCAGAACATAAGTTGTCCACAATAAGTAGCCTCACGTTGTCGTACGTATGTTTGCCCAAAGTAAGTGAAACGCAAGTTTCTCCCTTAACTGACGAAGTATGGTTAAGAGAGGCCATAGATATCGTCTGTTGACTAGGTTTCGTTTTCAATGAACACAGTTTCGAAAATTCGAAATTAATGAAGCTTTTGGAGCTCCCTGTATCAAGTAGCGCTTCAGCTCGAATGCCCTTAATATATGCAGGAACAGTAGCCTTACGTAATGACGACGGTGAAGCAGCGACAATGCAGGCGCTGATATTGTCTGGATCAGTCGTGACAGCAGCAGCACTGGTTGAATTTTTGCTTCGACAGACGTTGGCAAAATGACCTTTCTTGGCACAAAGCTGGCATGTTGCGTCGCGAGCCGGGCAAGTGGTGCGTGAGTGAACGCGTCCCCCGCAGAAGAAGCATTTACGGTTCGGGAGAGCACGTGTGGCGGCGGAAGCGGTACCGCTGGGAACAGACGCATTATTGATGTTATTAGATGCATTTTCGAGTGTCGCGTTCACGGGTACGTTATTATAGTGTAACGTGTTGACTTCAGCCATCTCCAGCGAGCGCGCCTGGTTGTGGGCCTCGTCCAGTGTTAGACAAAGGTTTTCGAGAAGTCTTTCTCTTATTTTGTTGAAGAGATACCCGCTATGAAGGCATCGCGTATGTTGTCGTCCCGGTTTGTTTTACTGTCAACATCGGTGAAATTACAGTCTTTCGATAGCTGTTTCAAAGCTTGTATGTACGTATCGATCGTTTCATGGCTGTTTTGCTTCCGAGTGGCAAGAGCATGCCTTGCATAAAGAATATTGTTAGGTTTTACGTAAAGCCGATTTAAGAGACTCAATGCCTGCTCGTATGTCTCGCATTCACTTATATGTGTGTATACATTCGGAGACACGTGATTAATAAGTAGAGTGAGCTTGACCTGATCTGCGGTGGGCGGATCCTGCACCGCCAGAAAGTTGGTGAAGGTTTTCTTCCAATGCTCCCATTCAGCGGCCGACGAACTTTGTGACGGGTCCCCATCAAACCGCTCCGGTCTAAGATATTTGTCCATGCGGACGTGTGATAGTTTTGCTAATTAAATTGTAATAATAAGACAAAACCTAGCTTTAGGTTTTAATTAGCAAAACGTGACATGACATATGAGAATTGTAGGATTTGACATATATAGAAAATTTAATGAGTAAAGAGGTTTATCACACCTTTCCCTTATATACCGGTGTTACTTTTATTTTCTTTAATGATGCAGGGTACTCGCCTTTACACGCAGACTTATTGAATTGATGGCACAATATATGCACGAAGTTGCCTGGGAGATTACGCAGGATGTATGTCGGTAGACTATAAATGTCCTTCGTGCCCTTTGGCTTTATTTTCGTGATTAATTTAAGAAGTTCGTCTACGGTAAAAGGTATTAAAAACATTGTTCTTATCACTTGAGGAACGTTTTCACGTAAATAAAACAGCGCACTCGCAACATCTGGTCTCAGCGGCGTGTCGCGTACAACGGAAAGATAGTAGTCGTTGAGTGAGTCAGCCAGCTGGAGGTTGGTGCCACCCGCGCCGCACACGGCGTGCCGCAGCACACCTAGCGCGTCCCCCCCACGCGAGCCCTTGTTGGTTTGCGACTGGATCATTCGCCATAGGGACTTAGCCGTGTTAGGTGCTGATGCGATGGACTCATTAAGGAATTGTTTCTTTACACGTCTCAACAGACCGTCATGCTTGCATTTATTGGCCAAATATAGATTATATAGTTCTTGGTTATCAGGATAAAACTTAATTAGCATTGATAAGAGTTGAAGGAAATCTTTACTTTTTGTTGTTTCGGTATTGAACCAGGATTTTTCTTTATTTATTATCGGAACGCTTTTAAGTGGGCAGCTGTTATAGTATTTTTCTACAAAAATATTCATCACGTTATCAAAATTTCCCTTCCTACTGTTTATATATGTGAACCAATCAAGTTGTTCTATGGAGTCTAAAAATGATGCTAGCCTAGGCTGAGTTAGCAGCCTTTTTTTACAGTGTCGCGTAGTGGCAGGCAGCGTAGTGGGGATAGATATGTCAACACACACCGCGCAATGGTCACTAATCGCAAGGTCCATCGGATGCGCTTTGATCTGGTCTTTTACTAGATCAGTGTAAGCATGGTCTAAACACGTCTTGGATGTAAGCTGAATACGCGTAGGAAAGTTAACTAAGGAGATCAAGTTGAATAAACCCAAAAGGCCTAATAAGTCTCGTTTTTGTTTCGATCTTTGTAGCAAGTCGATATTCACATCACCCATTATTAAGATATAGGCATCTTCATTTATTATATGATTTAACAATGACTCTAGTTGACAGGTAAATACAGTAAAGTCACCTTCGGTATTTGAGCGATAGATGCAGATTACAATTAAATTTATTTCAATTACTTGAACAGCGGCTATTTCGATATGCATTTCAATTGAAAATTTGGATATGTCATCTCTTAGTAATAAGGTTAAATTATTGCGGGCGTATATGCACACTCCACCGTGCATACGCTCCTCACGACAAAAGCAGGAAATTAGGTTGTAATTAACAATATTTACCACTTCAATTTCGTTTGTACTTAACCAGTGTTCCGTCATAAGGAATAAATCGATCGATACCCGGTCATATATGCAGAATGAGTAATAGTAGATGGACAAAGCTAATTACAAAAAGGACTCCGAGAGACGGATCAAGAAAGCAAGGTCGCCAAAAGAAATGGTGGGCAGATATACATATTTATAAAAAGTTTGGTGCCGCATTGGATGGTCAAAAGTAGAGACTGTGGAAGGAATTGGCAAAGAGGCGACTGCTACAGAATTATTTAACGTGGAATTTAATTTTATGCCACATCTGGCCATAAAGTGGCTTTTTGCCGCCGCTTTCTGGCCAAGTGTAGACATAAAATGATGTACACAACACGGGAGGTAATAAAGAAAGCCCTCGATCGCATATTAACGTCCCTAGCTTGCAGCTCGGGCCGGAAACTTCTGCGATCTCGGGCTTTCTTTGTATTACCACCCTAGTTGTGTAATGTACTATATTGCAATTTAGTTGTATGTAGTAGAATAAAGGGCTTTTCTATTTTTTTTATTTAAGTTATCATTTGGCTGTCGAAACTTTTTTAGGAATAATATCTCCGAGTACTTAATAGAAAATCAAGTTTACAATTTTATTATAGTGAAGATGTAAATTTGAACGAATTGTTTCTTTGTTGGCAGCGCGACGAACATCTTGCAAGTGCATCTAGCGGTCGCTGACCTGCTGGTGGTATGCGGCTGCATACACCAGCAGCTGAGCGGCGCTGGTATAATGACTTGGCTCAACGGAGAGGGAGTATGCAAGCTCGTCACCTACATGGGAGGTATGTGTTCACGTTTTTATTTAGTATGTTAAGTCCCAGATTATTAGTTATTCCGCTTATTGGACGATTTTCCACCTAACAGATGTCAAAATCTCGAAAAGATCCAGTTTTGTGTCCTAAATTTATTTTCTACTTTTTGGTACATTTTTTAACATAAGATAAAACCGTTTAACTTAAAAAGTTTTTTTACCTATTTTTATTTTCTAGTTTTTAGTTTAATATTCATCTTTTCACTAAAAACCATTGCGCAAACTATTCCTTATTTTGAACTATCCTCATTTCATTTTTGTGAGCCCGAAGAAAGTCAGGAGCTGAACAGGAGAATTTTTCAAACATTAGGTACTAGTAACCCTCTCTAGTTTGGTTGCACTCATTTGGTTGGCATTAATGACTCCAATACTTTATACATACTTGGGGTCGAGGAACTGATGATTGAATTAGAAAGCGAAAGCTACTAATCAATTTTAAAGGTCTCATCTCATTTTTACCCGACTGCGGCGAAGCCCAAAGGAGGGTAATGTGTTTGACCTGTATGTATGTATGTAGGTCCGTTCCTGTGTCCGCTCGTAACTACTCAACGGCACAACCGATTTTTTTAAATGATAAATCATTGGATTCGTCTTGATGGCGCGAGTGTCACTGGGTATGAAGTTCGTTAAAATAAACAAAATGGCGGATTTTATGCACTTTTAAATTACACCGCGGTCGGGTTTTTTTTAGTAAAAATAATTGCGAGTACCAATGACGAGTTTCAGGGTGCAAAACCGATGATTGCACGTTCAATACTGCGGAGCTGAAGAGTAACTTGCTGCGTATCACCAACTACGCATATTATCCCAATGTAGCTCGCACCTACGCTAGCATAAGGACCGAGTTAAAGGCATTTGGGTGATTGTAAATACCTGAATGGGCTCGCCTTGCCACACTGTGACGATATACGCCTACGGTTTGGGGTTACTAGTAACAGTTCAAAATTTTTACTTTCCGTTTTCTCACACCGTTATCAGGCCCTTGGCACTAAGTATAACGTACCAGACTTGTCAATACAAACCGAATTACACAAAACTCGTTGGGATTAAGTAACGTAAAAATACTTCCATTTTCAACAAACAGTTGAAGATTTCCACATTTTACCTCCTGATTCAAACTCAAACTCATTTATTTCTGTAAGTAGGCCACAAGGGCTCTTTTACATGTCTGATTCTTTTCTTTTCTTTTCTTTTGGCGCTTCGGTAGATGACCTTCTGGTGAGAAGAAGCGCCTGAAGAAAGTCACCAGTTTCTCTTTTAAAAACAACATTACAACAATTGTGACATTATTGCATAAAATGACATTTATAAAATGCAACAAGCATATAACTGGGCACAGTTTTTTTTTACCTTTTACCGAGAGACGTATATAATCTCCGGATCCATTATATTACAAAACTTAAAACTACATCTTTAGAGGGGTCTATATTGACTCCCATAAAATTATTGTTCTGATTTTTCTTGGCCATAACGTTTTTCGTCATAATTTTTATTAGTCATATTATCGGAAGTCATACAATTTTGAATTATAACTTGGTATTACTATTTTCGGAAGTCATAATTATTATTACTCCGAAAAATTTAAGTCATAACATTCATTATTGCCATAGTATAACACTCCCGAATTTTAATGGTAATAAAATCACTTGGAATAATTATTGGAAGGCTTTTTTTCTCAGGTCATAATTATTGTTAGTCATACAATTAGTTAGTCATACTATTCACGGTCATACTGGTATAAAACTTAATACTATAATACTATTCAAAATAATAATATACTATTGTAACAGGCGGGGTTGTACGGGGCGTCCGATGGTAGCAAAACAAGTGGCTCGAACACAAATTGTTTATTGTGAATATAGGTACACAAAAAGGGGCAACACAAGTACGGTAAGAGCACCGTCCCGCATGGGCAGGAGCAGCACTCGAAGCACGCACAAAACCGCTGGTCGTATAATTAATTCAGACTCCGAGTGTCCCAGGAAGGAAGCGCTAAGAGAGCTGATCAATGTAGACCGTGTTTGCCTAAAATAAATCAAGCTACGAACTAAAATTACTCTAACACCTTATACATTCCAAGTTGAACAAACGCTTGCGCGATGTAACTTACAGCCAACGCCATCTATTGACGAATTCCGCAACAATAATCTTACGTATAATGTTTGTACCACGGGAAGTGTAATACTTTTGCTTGCGCGATCTAACTTACAGGCAGCGCCATCTAGTGCGTACCTAGGTAAGCTTACTCGAACAGTATTGCGTTTGCGTTGATAGGCGTGTTAATGTTATACTCCCCCTCAGTTTCTGTAGGGGCGTCTCGACCCAGAAACTGGATTTGAGCTTTATTGCTTTCTTGGTCGACCCCTTCCGCGTTTGGGAACCTCTGGCACTTTTGCGATTTGCTTCTGGGGACGCCCTCGTCTTCTTAATGGCTGCACAGGGCTGGGTAGACCTTCTTCACCTCCCCTGTAGGGCTCTAAAGCGGACGAATGATACGTCCCAATCGGGTTATTACGTTGTTCCGGATTGGCAATCTGATAGGAGGCCGGTCCACATTGCTTCGTTATTACATACGGACCATCTCTACGTGGAGCAAACTTAGCGCTGAATCCTCGAGTAGCGCTACTCACGGGGTGAAGTTTAGCCATGACGAGATCTCCTGGGGAATAGCTGGGGCTCTCCCTTCTCGTCTTATCGACGTACTCCTTACGGGCTTCTTCCTTCATTTCTTGTACCTCTCTCGCTTTCCGTAGAGTATTTGATATCTGAAGCAGTTTCGGAGTAATCTCTGGTATGAAGTTCTCCGAAAGCACTATTTCTCGAAAGTCGTGCTCGTTCTCTGCCGGGGTCCTTAACTCTCTACCGAATGTGAGGTATGCGGGAGTGTAGCCGGTAGATGAGCAATCTGCGGTGTTCATTGCAAATCGAATGCTCGGTAATTTATCAGGCCAGTCGCTGTGATCTTGCTCGACTAAGATAGCTAATTGGGTTTTTAGATCACGATTCCGACGCTCCACCGGGTTTGCTTCAGGGTGATATACTGGCGTGAGAGAATGTTTAATACTCAAGCAATACACCACCTGCTGTAATACGGCGCTCACGAATTGGGGCCCATTATCACTTATTACCCGTCTTGGTGTGCCATATCGCAGAAATACCTCACTGAGGAGTACCTCGGCACAGTTTTCCGCTGTTGCGGTTTGTAGAGCAAACAGCTCAACCCAGCGAGTGGCCACATCTTCAACGATGAATATCCACGTTTTCCCTTGTGGCGAGGCAGGAAGTGGTCCAAACAGGTCAAATGAAATCACCTCAAACCTTTTATTCATTGCCGTTGTCTGCAGCAGACCAGCTGGTTTCTGATTGCTGGGCTTATAACGCTGACAGGGTACACATTGTTTGACGTAGCCCTCTATGTATTTTCGCATTCCTTTCCAGAAGTATCTCTTAGCGATTCGCTCAAGAGTTTTTTCCACGCCGTAATGTCCTGCCAACGGGTCATCGTGATATGCCCTGAGTGTGTTAGCCCACTCGTGTTCGGGCACTATCAGTTGAGCATCCTCTGACTCTGAGTAAGGCGAGTGGCGATAGAGTAATCCATTATTCATGATGTAACCCTTTCCACTCCAATACATGGCATTTTCGTTGTCATCTCGCCCTTCCAAAGAGTCCATAATCTTGGTTATCCATGCGTCTTTTCTTTGTTCTGCTCTTATATCCGCTGAGCTACGAACAGGCATGTTAATTGTGACTCCACATAGGCCGCAGTCTTGCTGACTGTCTTCGGTACACGGAGGGCGAGACAATGCGTCTGCCACGACATTGGTACGACCCGGTGTGTACTGTATGGTGAGGTCGAAGGCTTGTAAAGTCAGAGCCCATCTAGCCAATCTGCCTGTGGGTGACTTCAAGGATAATAGCCACTTTAAAGCGTGGTGGTCTGTCTTTACAACGCTCGGCAATCCTTCAATGTAGCCTCGGTACTTCGTTACAGCCCACACGACCGCTAACGCCTCTCGTTCGGTGGTCGAGTAATTCCTTTCCGCTGGGGTAAGTAACCGGCTCGCGTATTCCACAGGATGTTCTTCAGGACCCTCCCCCTGGACCAGAACTGCTCCAAGTGCATAACTGCTTGCGTCTGCCTTAATCACATAAGGCTTGCTTTCATCAGCTTGCTTTAGGACAGGTGCCGTGGTGAGCATCTCCTTCAGTCTTTTATACGCAATGTCTTGTTCCGAGGTCCATGTCCAAGCAGCTTTCTTCTTAGTCAGTCGAGTAAGTGGTTCAGCTATGGCTGAGAAATTGTTTATGAATCTGCGGTACCACGAACAAGTCTGGAGGAAGGTGAGCAGATGGCTAACATTGAGAGGAGTGGGAAGATCTAAAATGGCTGAAACCTTGCCTGGGTCTACTTGCAGTCCTTCAGGAGTTATGTAATGCCCTAGATATTTTATGGTCGAGCAACCGAAACGACATTTTTGACGGTTGACGGTCAGGTTGTATTCGCGCATTTTCTCGAATACTGCAGTCAGATCTTGTAGATGTTCCTCGAATGAACTGGAGAACACAATGAGGTCGTCCAAGTATGCTAACATCTTGACGTGATTCAGATCCACCCGAAACCTGTCGATTAGGCGCTGAAATGTCGCTGGTGCGTTTCGGAGACCAAAAGGCATTCGCTTAAAGATAAATATTCCAGAGGGTGTAATAAAGCCAGTTTTCTTCCTGTCCTCTTCTCGAACACGGATCTGCCAGTACCCAGCCTTGAGATCGAGAGTGGACATATATGGGGTTGGTTTGGCATCGTGCAGTAAGTCGTCGACTCGGGGGATTGGGTATGGATCCGGGACGGTAATCGCGTTGAGTCTCCTGTAGTCTACGCATACCCGGGTCTCACCATTCGCCTTTGGCACAAGTACCACAGGAGCCGCCCAGGGAGTTTGCTGTGGTTCTATAATCCCTTCTTGCAGCATCTTATTGAGTTCTTTCGTTAGAATCTCCTTCCGGGGTGCTGACAGACGATATGGTGGCACGGCAATGGGTCGACTGTCCGTTGTGTCAATATGGTGCTCTATGTGCTTTGCAGCATCCATCTTGGCAGTGAACACATCCGCAAATCGGTCCAGCACGTTGTCCAGCTGTCCTAACTGTTCTTCACCCATTATGCTGGGGTGAGAAATATCGACCGAGTAGATATCCAGTACGTCGTCGTCGTCGTCGTTGTAGTCGGGTAACGTCCCGGGGAAAAGGCCTTCGCCGTACGAAGACAGGGCTACCTCTTGCTGGGCGACATTTATTTGAGCGTCCCGTAGCATGTACTCCGAATGAGGCAGATAGCCATCAAAGGTCTTATACCGCCTATCGGTTACGGTATCTTCGATCCTCGAAAGACGATATGGTGCGCCATTTGCGTCTTTCTGGACCTTGGAGGAACGATTCTCCGTATCGCCACCCTCGTATACCGTGGCGACATGCGTGCTTCGCCTCTGAGAGTTGGTGGTGTCGACGTTCAGGGATTCTTTCGAGGGTTTGGAGGGCTGGAGCGCGTTCACCTCGACGTCTTCAGGAAGCGGCGCAGTTTGCGCGGCCCCTGGTTTGGGGTCGCCGACTCCTCCCTGCGGCCATTCTTTGCTTGCAGAAACATCATCCTGTAGTTCTTCAAAGCGGAGGAAATGCTCGTCATACAGTTCGAAGGTTTGATCGGGTTCGTCAATGTAGGTCCACGTGAACTGCGGCAGGTTAAGGATCATCCCTGCGTCCTGCATGAACCCTATGCCGAGTAACGTTTTGTTCTCCCGTGATTCCGGTAGTACCAAAAACGTGGTAGGTATGGTGCGACTGTTGAGCGTAACTTTGACCTTGACGGTATAAACTTGCTGTTTCTTTGGAACGCCATCTGCGAGGGTCAGCTGCACACTCTCCTGCTGGAACTTGTACCCGTGTTCCTTCAGTTCGCAGTATAGTTGGTAGGATGCCACGCTTGTTTTTGCGCACGTATCCACATATGCTATTCCTTCAATATCGCCGATTGCCATGCACACTACTGGCCTAGCCCTGGCATCAGTGCGAATGTTCAGTGCGCAAAAACTGACGTTTTCCTTTTTGAGAGGCAGTTTGCGCATTTGACTGGAGCAGGTGGGGCAGTTGGTGCGGACAACCCCAGGCGCGCCACAACCGTAACAGGAAAATTTGGGAGCTGATGGTGATGGCATCTGGGTCTGCACCTCCGGTTTGCTTAGTTGGTTCGGTGGAGCGGCCCGTTTCTCCTCAGCAAACTTCTTCTTCCTGCATACTTCCTGTGTGTGGCCAGGATTTTTGCAGTAATTGCAACGAGTGCGCTGCCCCTTTGCTGGTTGTGGTTTGGTGTCAAAAAGTTCTTCTGCGCCACGGGCTGCCTGCAGGAATGCGTCGAAAGACTTCACTGCGTCTCGGGGAACTTTCTCCTTTAGCCTTCTGTGCAGCGTACCGTAGACCATGTCCAGCTCTTGATTTTCGGTGTGGCGCGGTAAAGGAAGTTGTGACAATAGGTCCCTTTTCCCGGCCACAAATGTCTCTGTCAACTCATTGTCCTTTTGATGGGTCCCGATCACTTCTTGGTAAATTAAGTACGCCGGTTTCCTGGGTGCAAAAGCTCTTTGCAATCTATTCTTAAAATCGTCCCATGACGCAACGCTGTCTGCCACGCCATTCCACCACGTCGCCGCGTCATCGCTTAGGACGAGAGGTAAACTCTCCAACGCAGCCTTATCTGACATGTTTTCCACTTGCTTGAAACAGTTCGCCGCAGTTAGAAAAGTTTTTACACGCGTGGGGTCCCTTTCGCCGTTGAACGAGAAATTCGCAGTTGCGAAGGAAGCGGAGCGCGTTGGTGTGGTTGTTGGAGCCGGTGCCGGTGCAGGAGGCCGCGCAATGTTGATGGCCCCAAGCAGTGTCTGCAGCTGCGCTTCAGTCATATTCACCGTCATCTTCGTGTCGGTATCTTCTTTTTTGCTCTTAATCGTAGTCACCCGTCCACTCTTCGTCACCAGAAAGGATGGTTTCTTCGACGAAGGGCCCCACGTTGGGCGCCAGATTGTAACAGGCGGGGTTGTACGGGGCGTCCGATGGTAGCAAAACAAGTGGCTCGAACACAAATTGTTTATTGTGAATATAGGTACACAAAAAGGGGCAACACAAGTACGGTAAGAGCACCGTCCCGCATGGGCAGGAGCAGCACTCGAAGCACGCACAAAACCGCTGGTCGTATAATTAATTCAGACTCCGAGTGTCCCAGGAAGGAAGCGCTAAGAGAGCTGATCAATGTAGACCGTGTTTGCCTAAAATAAATCAAGCTACGAACTAAAATTACTCTAACACCTTATACATTCCAAGTTGAACAAACGCTTGCGCGATGTAACTTACAGCCAACGCCATCTATTGACGAATTCCGCAACAATAATCTTACGTATAATGTTTGTACCACGGGAAGTGTAATACTTTTGCTTGCGCGATCTAACTTACAGGCAGCGCCATCTAGTGCGTACCTAGGTAAGCTTACTCGAACAGTATTGCGTTTGCGTTGATAGGCGTGTTAATGTTATACTATTAAAAAAATTGCAAGCACGTTTTGTCCTTATTCAAAAAATTATAGAACGAACTGATAAATACAAATCACAGATAATAATATCACACTAATATTATGATTCAATACGACGCGTTCTTTATTTACGAGTGGCGCTAAATAATGTGGGTACCTGAGACCTGAGCACATTTATAAAAGTGGGTAAGTAATAAAACTTACCTTTAAATTCCAAATATTGAAAATCTATTGAAATGTTGAAAATCTCAATAACAATCAATCTAAATTAAGACAATTTAAATTAAGACACATTGCCAAACATTTGATTTTGAAACCGTAATTTGGCCATGCAACGGCTCCGGCGCTGCGGGCAGTGCAGCCCCACCGCCCTCGCGGAACAAACTGCCCTCCCTCCGCGCCTCCGGGTTTGCAAAAACACTCTAGGTGTAGGGCAGACAAGACCACGTGGGAGTGGGGTGCTCTGACTCGGTTTTCCATAGTTATGACTAACAATACAGTATGACTTATTACTTTATGGGTAACAAGTGGATCCCAATGAAACCATATGACGAACAACAATTATTACTTATAAATGTATGCCTTAAACTATTTCTGAATAATTACCGGTATGCCTTGCTAGGTTATGGATATCAATTTTATTACTTTTGTAATGTACGACGTATAACATTATAAATTGTGAAAGTTCGGATCATTAATCATTATACGTAAACAAAATTATGACTAATGATATTTATGGATATAAATTATATGGAAATCAATTTCTGACTTTCAAAATTCGGAACAAGAAGTTTATGAGAAACAAAGGGGTCCCTTTTTAGAGACGTAAAGGGTCTCTAGGCGTCACGTCTACACGATAAAAAATATAGAAAATAGGCAAACATATACTAAAATTAATGGAGATGTAAGGAGTCTCAGCTGTCAAAACATTATGTTTTGGAGGTGTAAAGGAAGGAAAAGGTTCCATCAGTCAATAGCAACCAAAAATCCTAAACTCAAAAGGGTTAATAGTAACGGTTGAGGATTTCGGCTGTCCACCTCGTGACTCATCATCATTGCCTTCGTTAGCAAGCGTAATTTGGACTCATCAATACCAGCCAAATGAGCCTGAATTCGAAGGGGTTACTAAAAACGGTTGACGAGTTAAACTCTCTAGCTCCTGACTCTATCATCAGACCCTCGTCACCATGTATGTATAACGTATTGGGCCCGTCAATACCAAACGACCAACCGTTTGGTTCAAGAGGTTAGGTACTATAAACGATTGAAGATTATCTGCTCTTCATATCCTGACTCCATCTTCAGACCCTCGGCACCAACTTTAACGTATAGGGCTCGTGAATACTAATTAAATGAGACCAAACTTTAAGGGCTTGTTAGCAACGGCTGAAAAGTTCCACTCTCTACCTCCTGACTCCAGCATCAGACCGTCGCCATCAAATATAACGCATTAAGCTCAACAGTACCAAGCGAATGAGCCCACACTTGGAGGAGTAACTAGTAACGGTTGAAGAGTTCCACTCTCTACCTCCTGACTCCATCATGAGATCCTCGCCATCAAGTTTAACGTAACGCGCTCGTCAATACCAACCAAACAAGACCAAAGTCGAAGGGGTTACTGGTAACGGTTAAAGAGTTCCACTCTGTACATCCTGACTTCATCATCAGACCCTCGTCACCAGGTTTAACGAATCGGGCTCGTCAATACCAAGCGAATGAGCCCACGCTCGATGTAGTTAGTAGTAAAGGTTGAAGAGTGCCACTCTCTACCTCATGATTCCATCATGAGATCCTCGCCATCAAGTTTAACGTAACGCGCTCGTCAATACCAACCAAATAAGACCAAAGTCAAAGAGGTTACTGGTAACGGTTAAAGAGTTCCACTCTGTACATCCTGACTCCATCATCAGACCCTCGTCACCAGGTTTAGCGAATCGGGCTCGGCAATACCAAGCGAATGAACCCACGCTCGATGGAGTTAGTAGTAACGGTTGAAGAGTTCCACTCTCTACCTCCTGACTCCATCATCAGACCCTCGTCACCAGGTTTAACGAATCGGGCTCGTCAATACTAAGCGAATGAGCCCACGCTCGATGGAATTAGTAGTAACGGTTGAAAACCCTGCTTCCACTCTCCAGCTCCTGACTCCATAATCAGATCACCTTGAATTTATCATAATGTTGTATTGTCACGGAAACAAAATCTGTGTGCAAAGTTTCATAAAAATCGGTTTAGTAAAAGTAGTTGAAAAAGCTGCCGCAAGATTTAACCCAAAAAACTTGACACAAACACGGTAAGCTCAATAAAACCGTTTAATAAAAACACGATTTTTGGGTACGGGGCTTGAAAGTTTCCGAAATATTAAAACGTCTAAAACTATCTTATTTGTAATAAAAGTATCATTTTTATACTGTGTTTTGTTGAATACGTGACTATGCTTACACACTATGCTTATTCATTACACACCGTGACATTAAACAAGGGGTATCATTTAATCGATCAGCAAAATATTCATATTTTGGTCAGCAGAAATTTGTATTTGGTCAGCCAAAATAGCTAGTTGGTAAGCAACTTATGGTTAGCAAACATTTTTAAATCAGGCTGCAATTAATGATATACTGAACTGCTCTAAATTATTTTGGTCAGCAAATTAAATATTTGAGCTGCATTAAGAGATCTACGGTTAATCAAATTTTGGTAAGCAATCAGTAGGTAAGCAAAATATTTAATTTTGTTCATCAAAAAAAAGGGGGCAAAAAAACCTAACTGGTCATTCACAAAATGGGCGCAACTATTCTGTCGCCAATCGTGTGCGTATTTTGTCATACGGTAATTGTCAGCTGTCAAGTAGCAGGTGTCACTGTAATATATACAGGGTGTCACTGTGATATATACTGGGTGTCACTCAGTAATCAGTAATCAGTAATCATTTATTGTGTGAGGAATTCGGGTTAAGTACAGAGGTAAAACAAATTGCACATAATAATATTTAGTTCCACCAAATCCTACCTTTTCAGGTGTACACACATTGTGGATCTATCTTTTCTTATAATAAATTTAACTAACTTTATTAACTAATTCATACAATATGTCAGAGAAAAACCAATGAATATAATTCAATTATTAGGTATTATTAAGTACATATTCATTGTCATATTTAAGAAAATCATTGACACAATAAAAACATTTTTCTGTGAGCCAGTGTTTCGTCCTTTTTTTAAATATATCTAAATCATTTTCTTTTAAAGCGTCAGGTAGCTTATTGTAAATAACTATGCACATGATATATGCATTCCTGGAATTCAGAGCCAGTTTGACAGGGGGCTTGTACAGTTTGTATTTATACTGAGGACGAACTTTACGAGTGGATACCTCCTGCTTCTGCACAAAAAGATTTCTATGTTTGTGAACAAAGACACAAGCTTCCAGAATATACAAACAAGCAACAGTGAGAATTTTGTGTTCAATGAAGTATGGGCGGCATGATTCTATCTGTTTTTTATTAAATATTGCTCTGATACAGCGTTTCTGAACTAAAAATATTTTTCCTCTATCTACGCTATTTCCCCAGATAACTATACCATAGCGAAGCACAGAGCTAACATATCCATTGTAAGCTATTAAAGCAGCCTGTGTAGATACCGTTCGGCTTATTCTCCGTAAGGCAAATACAAAACGGTTTACTTTCGAGCAGACGTTATCCACCTGGCTTTTCCAGTTAAGGTTCTGATCAATCGTCACTCCCAAAAAGTTGATTTGACGCACTTCCTCAACTGGTTTATTATTGAAACTTACAGCTAACGATTGAGGATTACCCTTACATGTGTGAAACTGGATATACTTAGTTTTATCAACGTTGACCTTCAAATTATTGACTTCTAGCCATTCAATGGTTTTACTTAGTACTTTATTTATTTCTTCATTGTATGTTGTTAAATCGTGACCTTTTATAATAATGGAAGTATCATCCGCAAATTGAATACACTCATGGCCAAGGCTATTAGGCAGGTCGTTAATATATATAAGGAACATTAGCGGACCTAGAATACTGCCTTGGGGGACACCGAAAGAATTTTTTGAGAATTTTGATCTGTATGATTGTAATACTTTAGAACTATAACAGTATCTTACGGTCTCTACACACTGTGTTCGGTTAAGGAGATATGTCGTTATCTAATCAAGCGCTGGTCCCCTTATACCGTATCGTGATAATTTATTAATAAGGCGTTCATGGCACACAAAGTCGAATGCCTTACTAATATCCATGAATAGTACTGTTACTGGGACTTTCTTATCAATACAGTCTATTACCTTTTTTATTAGCTTAAACATTGCTAGCGAAGTACTACAAGACTGTCTAAAGCCATGTTGTTCTTCATTTATAATATTGTTTTTTTCGAAAAATCTAATTAATCTAGAGTACATTGCCTTTTCATATATTTTAGAAAATATAGGAACTAGAGTCACAGGTCGGTAGTTGCCTAGTTTATCCTTTTCCCCTTTTTTGTGCAATGGCTTTAAAACTGATTTTTTCAATATGTCTGGAAAGCTCCCCTGCATCAAGGAGAGATTCAACAAATGTGCAATAGGACGTTCTATAATATACCAACATTTCTTTAAAATATCTGTTCGCACATCGTCGTATCCAGCAGAATTTGAATTTTTAAGTGCTTTAATTATTTTAGCAACTTCATATTCACTGACTGGATTCAGAAAGATACTAGACGAGTAGTTGTCAATGATTATATCATTGTTTGTGTTTTGTATTGAATTGTCTTTTACTACTTTAATAAAATAATCATTGAAACTTTCTGCGATTTGTTGAGGATCGTTAATATTTTTATTATCTACTAGTAAGTTATGTATAGCTTTTTCACTAACATTCGTTGAAGTATGCTGCTTAATAACATTCCATACCGCCTTACATTTATTGTTAGTGTTTCTTATATACTTTAAATTCTCCGCTCTTTGATGTAGGTCAATACAATGTTTCAGTGATCTAGAATATTTCTTATACAGGGTTCTATAATGTTGTGTTTTTCGACTCCTCAAGTAAAGTTCCCTTTTTTTTCGACAGCAATTTCGAATCCCACTAGTTAAGTTTCGCGATTGGTAGGCTTTGTTTGAAAACTTCACTTTAAGTGTCGGAAAACACAAGTCATAAAAGAGTAAAAATAGCTCATGGAACTTATTAAAACCCCTAGTTGCATTATTCTCATTAAGGATGTCAGAAAAAGAAAGGGTTGACAAACACTGCAGAAATTTGCGTTGATTATCGTCACTATAATCTCTTCTGTACTCGTACCACCATTTCACTGGAGCTGAATGACGCTTTTTGACAGTAATCGCGTAGGACTGAGCGGTATGGTCAGAGAGGCCGAGATCAAGTACTTTTGCACCATCACCTTCTGCATTTGTAGCGATATGATCTATACACGTTTGAGAATGTGTCGTGATTCTTGTTGGTTTTGACTCCTTATTAACCAAATGAAGATCGTAACTTTCCAGTATGTGTTTCAGTTCCCTTGCAATGATCGACTGTTTTATTGTGTCTATGTTAAAGTCCCCACAAATAACGATTTTCTTCTTTTGACGTTGACTCACTAAGCGTAGCATATCGTTTAGCTTCTGAAAGAAAATCGATGATTGTGATGTAGGTGTCTTGTTTGTATAGACGCATATGATGATTAAGTTGTACTGGTTGGCTGTAACTGCACAGCATTCGAAGACAGGTGTCTGAGAGCAGGATTCTACTTCGATTATTGGGGTGAAGTTTATCCCTTCTCGCAGAAGAATTGCCACTCCACCCCTTTTAGCGTTTTTCCGGGAAAAACTAGCTGCTACTTGAAAGTCCTTCATCTTTAAGTTGGACTCCGTACCCTTCATCATATTTGTTTCACTAAGGCATACGATGTCAATAAATGTTCCCGATTTACCAAGATCGTTAATTGCGAAATTCAACAATACTTGTTTGTTTAATGCTCCTGAAATGTTTTGGTGCAGTACATATAAGGAGTTTTCACATTGAGTAGCGACGAAAAAACTTTTTTTCTTCTGTTGGGCATGTTTTAGCTAGTGGGATGGTTGATGTCACTTTACTTTCCAATGGCTCTTTGTCAGAACCGAGAGAATCTTTATTTAATGTACGACATTCCTTAAGCCGCTGTAATTGCACCTGTAACCAGGAGGTATACAACTTGCATGCAATATGATGATATAGAGTCTTTGCTAGAACATTTAAAAAGGTATTCGTTCTGTGAACCCAGTTTTCATTGCAATGTATAAATTCACTATGTTGAAATTGGTTTGCCAGCAATTTTATCATGTTATTTAAAGGGCGTTCATTTAAGTGTATTGAGTAAGGGACTTGAGATATCATGATATTCGTGTTTTTGGAATTCTCCATAACATAATATAAGTTGGCGAACACCTCGGTGGGGTTTCTATCATTCATTCCTGTTAGTAGAACCAAAAAATCATCCTTACTGAAAGTGGTCCTTACATTCATCGATGACTGAAGGATTTGTGTCGTATTTGCTTCCGGGTATGAATAGCATGTTATATCGAAATATTCCCCATACATTTGACTCAACCGTGATCCAATACCGTTTTGGTCTGATAATATGACCAGTTTCCGTTTAGTTAGGCCACACTTTGTTCTATTTACAAAGTCGTCATAAAATTGTTTTTTGTAAATGTTATTCAATGTATTAGGATTCCTACGAAGTTTACTGTAGGATTTTTGTGTTGACTCAATTGTTTTTGTACTTTCCTCACCCCTGCTCTGGGAGTTATTTTTGGTAGTTTCTTTCATCACGCTTGGTATGTTGGGCGGTATCACCATGGGAGTATCCGGAATACTATCCTGCTTGATGTCTGATGGGGTGTCCGAAATGATTTCCGATGTTAAATTCGGCTTGTCGTCACCTATTAAAGAATATTGTAGTTTTGTTTTAGTTGCTTGGCCCTTTTTATGTCTTTTATTAATCGTTTTTTTTGACGTGGTAGATTTGCAGACATGTGTTAATTGCTGAATTTTTAACTCACTTTCAGCAACTTTATTCGATAGCTTTCTATTTTCTAATGACAAATTTTCAATTTCCAGTTCAGCGGAGCGTAATTTTTCGGTGAGATTTAAAATTTTATTCGTCATTTCTTCTATTTTGTAGCTGTTGTTTAAGCGTAGATCGTTGAAACTCCTATTTAAATCCCATTTAGGCGTTAATATTGATGGCACTGACGAACCATCAGATTCATCGTCATCTGGCAGCGACTCGAATGAGTTTTCCGTATGAATATTTACGTTGTATCGTTTACGGTGGGTAATGTTATCCTCTGGGTTTAGTGGAGACGAAGAAGATGGAGACTTTGGGTGATGACCCACTTGAATAGGATTCTCCTGTACTATAGTAGAGTTGCTTTGTGGTTTAGACACTTGAGATATTGGCACAAAAGATGTTATTTCCGTGTCGTTTTTGCCTGGGGTCCCAGATCTTTGTTCCGAAGTTGAGGCTGTAACGGTGCTCTTTTTTCCATTACTTGGAGTGCTCGTTTTGATCTGTGTAACATTTCTATTTGTGTGTTTTTTAGCTTTAGTATGAAGGCATTTATTGCAGGTCCATGCTTCTCTACGTGCTTTATCCATTAAGTTAATTAGTTTTTCCTTGTTAGTACATAGCAAGTCATGCGGAAGCTTACAAACAGAACATATAAGGTACTGTTTACTTATAATTTTCTTTTTGCACATAGCACAATTTGGCGTTGGTGCCATTTTGTCGGTTAGATTTTATTGGGATATAGCCTATTTTATTATTCCAATAGCAGACAGCAATGTATCTCGAAGCAGCAGTACAAAGCTTTAAAAAAGCAACGGAAGCATTGAGTATCTTCAATCAGTAAGAGTATTTATTTGTCAATTAATGCCATCTAGTGAGGCCACCAAACACCAGTGATCTTTTTAGCTAAATCAGAAACTTGAAATCTTTATCTGCTGGTTAGGTTGATGTTTAAGTAGTTCAGCTATTCGTCGATAGGTGGCGCTGTTATGATTGTCATTAAATAAGGGTTAAATTATTTGCGCACTTATTTATTGTACATGTTTTCATTATCCTTTCAGTTTAACTAATTTTAACTGATCACTGGGCATCAATGTAATAGCTTGCCCTTGTATTTAAAAATCACTTTGTAATCGGGTCCAAAGTCCAGGTTACATTTAAATAGCAAACGGCTATGGAGTTAGTTTTCAAAGCAATTTATCGCAGTTTTGTTGATATTTTTAACACTTTTGGACGAAAACACTATTATTTAACTTCACAGTTTATCTTATAAAGTTCACTTTTGCAACTTATTCTGTCAATGTTTATTTATCACAGTCACATTTTATAGCGTCTTTTCGCACTGATATTAAAGTTTTGCACTCAGATAACTATATACCGTATGAGTCGAACTACATCTTGCATGATCCAAGTAAAAGTAAATTAATTAAACTGATATTGCAATTATAAACTTAAAATAATCACGAGCGATATTTTTACATGACAGCTAGCGCCATCTACTCACTGTGATATATACAGGGTGTCACTGTGTTATATACAGGCTGTAACTGTGATAGATACAGGATGTCACTGTGATATATACAGGGTGTCACTGTAATATATACAGGGTGTTACTGTGATATATACTGGGTGTCACTGTGATATATACAGGGTGTCACTGTGTTATATACAGGGTGTAACTGTGATAGATACAGGATGTCACTGTGATATATACAGGGTGTAACTGTGATAGATACAGGATGTCACTGTGATATATACAGGGTGTCACTGTGATAGATACAGGGTGTCACTGTGTTATATACAGGGTGTCACTGTGATACATACAGGATATCACTGTGATATATACAGGGTGTCACTGTGATATATAATCAAAAAATATAACCCTAACCTACCTATTTCTGGGAGCCGTTTCGTTTTTAGGGTCATCAAAAAAAAATAACCCTAACCTACCTATTTTTGGGAACCGTTTCGTTTTTAGGGTCATCAAAAAAAAATAACCCTAACCTACCTATTTTTGGGTGCCGTTTCGTTTTTAGGGTCATCAAAAAAAAAATAACCCTAACCTACCTATTTTTAGGAGCCGTTTCGTTTTTAGGGTCATCAAAAAAAAATAACCCTAACCTACCTATTTTTGGGAACCGTTCCGTTTTTAGGGTCATGCCGTTTCATTTGGACACCCTGTATAACACAGTGACTTTCTGTATATATCACAGTGACATCTTGAATCTATCACAGTGACACCCTGTATATAACACAGTGACACCCTGTATAGTGATATCATAGTGACACCCAGTATATATCACAGTGACACCCTGTATATCTCAATTAAATTGCTTACAGACATGTTTTCTCTGCTGACAGTGACATCCTGTATCTATCACAGTGACACCCTGTATATAACACAATGGCACCCTTTATATATCACAATGACATTCTGTATATATCACAGTGACATCCTGTATACATTACAGTGACACCCTGTATATAAATAACACAGTGACACCCTGTATATCTCAATTAAACTCTCTGCTGACCAATTGTAAAATCTTGCTGCCCAAGTTATTATTTTGCAGCTCGACTGGTTATTAGGCAGCCAAATGATAAAAAAAGCAGATTAATATTGGTTAAAATGTTAACCGTTTTTAAATTGTTTGCTGAACAAGAGTTGCCGCCCGATTTTTATTTATTGCCAGCCAAATCTTTGTATGCTGCCCAAATGATTTAACTGCTTATTTTTTTTTGCGGATCAATTTTAATAACGGCTGGCCAAAAAATTACTTTTCTTAAACAAGTAGTCACAAAAAATCAAACAGTGGGCATTTCTCCAGAAATATGTCTGCGGTCACCTCATTCATCTGGCCCTTTTTCATACTAAATGTATGGAGACAGATGAATGAGTCGCAGACATATTTCTGGAGAAATGCCCCAGTAATGTTGGAAACAGCTTTTAGCAGTTTTAACGGCTTTAAATATAAAACAGCATTTTTCAATTGACCAAAACAAGTGAATTAATTATAGTAATTTGAGCTGACAAAATTGACACTACATCGAAAACGACGACTAATAATGCTAAAAATCATTTTAGTTATTATAACCACAATGTTATTTAACGTACTAAAAATACAGTACATCTTTATTATTAGCATGCATCATGACTCGAAATTTAGAATAAAATGGTTATTATTTATATAACTGTCAATTTAACAGTCTTAACACAAAGTATAACATTAAAAATTGCCAGAGGACAAGTGTCATTAAAGCGAAAATTACACCATTGCTTTAGATTGAGTCTCTACCATCGTCAATTGTACGTGGCATGTTCTGTTCAAGTGTCGGCAAACCATCCGCTTTAGTTATTCTTGCGCCCGATACTACTTTATATACTACTTTAGGTACTGTTCCAATAAATTATTAATCTTAATCATATTTTTGTATTCATTTATTATGTTAGTTAAAATCATAAAACAATTTTAGCAAAGTAAAAGCTATCATTAAGTTCATCGACTTTTAGGCGGTACAAAGTTCGCCGGGTCAGCTAGTAATAAATAAATAAATATTAGGGGACAATCTTACACAAATCGAACTAGCCCCATAGTAAGCTCAATAAGGCTTGTGTTATGGATAGTAGACGACGATATATTTTTAATAGATACAAATACATAGAAAACATCCATGACTCAGGAACAAATATTCGTGCTCATCATACAAATAAATGCCCTTACCGGGATTCGAACCCAGGACCTTCGTAGGCAGGGTCACTACCAACTAAGCTAAAGCGGTCGTCAATATAATTATGTGGAATTAAATTATTGCCGTTGCTGCGTGGCAACCGGCCAGTTGTGATAATAAAACATGTAAACTTATGAAAAAGGCCGCATCGCAGCCAGTCGCTAACAGCAGTTATTACTTTCAAAACAACAAGCAAAGGGATTCCGCTTTTATTGCTGCTCCTAAGTATAGCAAAAGTAGTATAGCATTTGATTTTAAGACATACGATTTATGACTTTTTATATTATGACTCGTAAGTTTTATATCTTACTATACACGATGACATCTAATCGGTAATCAGGTGTACCAGTTTTTCTAACTCAGTAATTGATAGCGGTCACGTTGATGTCGTAATTAGTTACATCTAAGCAATTCTTTTTTCTGTGATAATTTTTATTTCGAAATCAGTTTTATCCTAAATTCCTTGTCACCCTACTAATCTGTATCTGTGAGATTACAACCTCTTTAAAAAATTAATGGCCATGATAATTTATGAGTAATAACTTGTCACTGTCATGTATGTAAACAAAGTCATAGAAGTCGCAAATATTGAATGAGAAAAGTAAATTAGTAATTAAAAAAACATGCCTCGACCATATCTGTGCTCAAAATATCGGGCGTTAGAATATTGTAGGTACGTTTATCAATACAAACCAAACAGCTGAAGATGAACTCAAGAATTATTCCACGAAATTCATCCAAATGTACCAATTCTCACGCAGTGTCCGTGACTTCGGACAGTTCACACACACACACACACACACACACACACACACACACACACACACACACACACAATGCCAAACCACGCTCAAGCACCCGGCCGGCCTCGACGTCGTCCTGACGATCTTCTAGATCGACGCATTTTAAGCTACTTGATTCGTCGGAATTGCATTCTTTTCATTTTCGGCCATTTTATCAATTTTAATTCGTTATCTATCACGCCCTAACTACTCATACTCGTAAAAAAGTTTATTTACTTAAGATCTGTCAAATTTTCCGCGAAAGCGATGGCAGTTGACGTATCGTGATCACGTGATTTTACTTCAATAATTAATGTAGGTGATGTATCCAGTGGTTATTAGTTTAAATTCTTAGTAGAACGGATGGCAAAAGACCGGATGGGTTGACATTGGTTCCATGGGCGCGAGGGCGTAGCTTGATTTGGGACGCGACGTGTGTCAGCACGTTCGCTCCCTCTCTTCTGAGCCACACCGTGAACAGGGCGGGGGCTGCAGCGGAGTTTGCAGCTAAACTTAAACACGCGAAGTACCGCAATTTGGAGCCAATGTATGACTTTGTCCCGGTTGCAGTGGAAACGGGTGGACCCTGGTGCTCCGAGGCAAAGGCGTTGATTAGAAACTTAGGGCAGCGGTTGAGAGACAGAGGTTGTGATCCCAGGTCAGGCTCGTACCTGGTTCAGAGAATTTCGTTGGCAATACAACGGGGAAATGCCGCCAGTATATTTGGAACTTTTGCGCCAGGTGCTAGTCTTACAGGGGACTGACATTTCTATGTAATTATTTTTATTATAGTTTAGATGGGTTTGACAAAGCGTGTTGCGGCTTAATACGGTTTTGTTTTCTTTTGATGAAGCATGCTGCGGATCGTTTTTTGTGTTAGTTTTATGTTTTAAATACGAGGATTTTTTTTATGGATACTCATTTTGTACTTCTGACGAAACCTGCGTTGTGGATATAGCAAATCGGTGTTTTAGTTTTTAGATTTTTTTTTTCTTCAATAAAGTGTTTAAATTATGTTTTAACCTTTAATTAATTAAACAGTTTTGACGACCGGTTTAGCTTAGTTGGTAGTGACCCTGCCTACGAAGCAAGAGGTCCTGGGTTCGAATCCCGGTAAGGGCATTTATTTGTGTGATGAACACGAATATTTGTTCCTGAGTCATGGATGTTTTCTATGTATTTAAGTATTTGTATCTATTAAATATATCGTCGTCTAGTATCCATAACACAAGCCTTATTGAGCTTACTATGGGGCTAGTTCGATTTGTGTAAGATTGTCCCCTAATATTTATTTATTTATTTATTATTTATAAACAGTGAGGTATTTGTGTGAGACCTCGCCTATTAAGTTTGATTTTAGCTAGATATTAATATTTGTCTACTCCTGATTACCGAATAGAATTCGCCGTGTATTAGTACAAAACATATTAGGTATTTAGAGCGTTATGGAATGTAAAATTATGACTTATCATCATTAGGACTATTAGGACATAAGAACTTTATGGCAAAATAATGATAATGTCAAAAGTGTTTAGGGCAAAAGTGGTATGGATTTTGACTTTAGGACATACGATATTTATGGATCGCGATGGAGACCCGATTTGATGATTAGTTTTAGAAATTCCGTTGTAAGATTGTACAATTTAGAGTGCAAGTTAGTATTTTTGATAAACTATTCGTATTTTTGTTTTATAAATTATATATCCGATGTACGGACCATATTTTTGGTGTGAATTCGATAAAAAAGGTCATCTCGTTTTGTGTGATACCTATTTTAGTTTATTTTGTAGGACATGTTTAGTTAATTGGTTTTTAAACGGTTTTATTTTGCACAGCATTCATATTTCTGGATCAGAATCCTTCGCTTTACTATGGATATAATGAAAATAAAGTAACGTAATATAAAGAAAGGCCGAGATCGCGGATGTTTGCGGCCCGAGCTGCAAGCGAGGGACGTAAATATGCGATCGAGGGCTTTCTTTATTACCTCTCTTGTTGTGTACATAATTTTATGTCTACACGTGGCCAGAAAGCGGCTTTTTCCGGCTCTCGCTGTAATAATTTTGCTCCATTGGAATACAAAATTCTATGACACAATATTATACAGGACAATGCCCGATACGTAAGCAGGATCAACCTTTATACATGGTTTGGTGTTGATATTTATCAAGATAAACACTACTAGCGCCACCTATAGTCCTACTTGTGCAATAATTGTATGGTGGCAGTTATTATTAAAAATATATTTTGTCTGTGGTAAAAACTCAAGCAGTTGTTTTATTAGGTTATGGTCCCGCACCTATTTAATTAAAAGTTAATAGTTTTTCGTGATAAAATGGCTTCAAATTACATCGTCAACGTTCCAAAACTCAAGGGACGAGAAAATTACGACGAGTGGGCATTCGCGGCCGAGAACTTTTTGATTTTGGAAGGCATCGATATAACAAAGGAAGTGAAAGTTGCTGACAAAGCTGTTGCCGCCGTTGAGGTTCAAAAAGCGAAGGCGAAGTTGATTATGACTATCGATTCATCCCTGTACGTGCACATTAAAAGTGAAAAAACAGTGTATGAAGTGTGGAATAAGTTAAAATCACTTTTCGATGACTCCGGGTTCACACGAAAAATTTCCCTGTTACGGAGTTTAATTTCGATTCGCCTAGAAAACAGTGACTCAATGACGGCATATATAACTCAAGTCGTGGATACAGCGCAGAAATTGAGAAGAACTGGCTTTGACATCAACGAGGAGTGGGTCGGGTCATTATTGTTGGCAGGTCTACCCGAAAGATTTTCACCAATGATTATGGCGGTTGAACACTCGGGCATCGTCATTTCCTCTGATGTCATCAAATCCAAGCTTCTGGACATGAGTGGAGACACTGGCAACACCGAATCCGAAAGTGCATTTTTATCCAAAGGTTGGCGTAACAAGAAAAATGGTAAAATTAGCAGCAACGAAACGCAATCTCGATCTGTCAGTGTCAAAAACGTGAAATGCTATAAATGCAAAGCTACGGGGCATTATAAAAACAAATGTCCTTCTTTGAAAGAAAAACAAGAAAATGTGTTTAGTGCGATGTTTTTAAATGGCAAATTCAGTCAAAATGATTGGTATATAGACTCGGGAGCGAGCACGCACTTAATAGCCAGCGAAAAACAGATAATTAACAAGTCACATAATCTTGCAACGAAAGAAATCATCGTCGCGAACCAAGTGAGTGTACCGGTTTTGTGTTCGGGAGACACACGGATTACGACTCTTGCGGATAATACGGAGCATGAGATTACTGTTAAGAATGTTTTGTGTATTCCAAATCTGACAACTAACTTATTGTCTGTTAGCCAGCTGATTGAGAATGGCAACAAGGTAGATTTCCAGAAGGGAATGTGTTACATTAGAAATCGGCAGAATGAGCTAATTGGAGAGGCCAAGTTAGTGAATGGAGTATATCGATTAAACATCAAGTCGACAAGTTTGTTAGCAGCTTCAGCAACAGTGTCGGGTATGGATTGGCATAGACGGCTAGGCCATATCAATAGTAAGGATCTCAATGCTATGAAAAATGGTGCTGTAGAAGGGTTGATGTACAATGACAGGGCAGATGCCAGTAAGCTGAATTGTACGGTTTGCTGCGAAGGTAAACAAACCAGATTACCCTTTCCACAAAGCAATAATAGAAGTAAAGCAGTGTTAGAAATTGTACACGGCGATGTTTGCGGCCCAATGGAGACCCAATCTATCGGGCAGTTCCGGTATTTCTTGCTTCTCGTGGACGACTACAGCAGAATGACATTTGTGTATTTTCTGAAGAATAAAAATGAAGTCTTCAAATGTTTTCAAGAGTTCAGGGCTAGAGTGGAAAGACAAATGAATACTAAAGTCAAAGTTCTAAGGACTGACAATGGCACAGAATTCTGTTCAAATGAAATGAAGAATTATTTGAAACAGTGTGGTATCATACATCAGCGCACCAACCCTTACAGCCCAGAGCAAAATGGATTGTGTGAGAGGTTTAACCGAACCATTGTAGAGAAAGCAAGGTGTCTTCTCTTTGATGCAAAATTTGAGAAAAAATTTTGGGGTCACGCGGTGCATACAGCTGTGTATTTGAAAAATAGATCATTAGCTTCAGGATTAGATCAAAAAACGCCTTATGAACTCTGGACAGGTAGAAAACCAGACGTCAGCCACTTGCGTATGTTTGGGAGTACAGTCATGTCCCATGTCCCGAAAGAAAAGCGTCTGAAGTGGGACAAGAAGGCAGTGAAGCATTATCTTGTTGGATATGCCGATGACACTAAAGGATACCGGCTATACAATCCTGTCACAAAGAAGATAATCACTAGCCGAGATGTCACCATCATGGAGCCAGCGTTAGACTCAGATATGGCACAGATTACTGTGGAAGATAAAACAGAGTCTATATCGGGTACTGCAGAGAAGTGTAAGTCTGCGGAATCAACTGAGTCAGATATGGCACAGGTTGTGATAGAAGATGTGCCAGAGTCATCATCAATTCCTGAGGTGGAAAATGAAAGCACAGATTTCCTGGATGTGGACCAGACCCAGTCCACAGTATATTTGGACGACAGCTCCTATATACCGGATAACCTGACAGGCAGTTCTTCAGATGAGTTCTTCGACAGTACTCTGACTGACTCGGAGAATGTGGTACAGCCAGATGATCCCCAGCCTACCAAAAGAGAGAGGCGAAAACCTGATAGGTATGGCTTTAGTAACATGTGTATTGAGCACAATACAACCATATGTGGGGATGAGATCACATACAGAGAGGCCATGAACGGACCTGAGTCTGAGCAGTGGATTAAAGCGATGGAAGAAGAGCTCCAGTCATTTAAGAAAAATGAAGCGTGGGAAGTGGTAGATAAGCCTGAGCAGGGAACAGTAGTGCAGTGTAAGTGGGTGTTCCGAAAAAAGTTTGATAGTGATAACAATGTGAGATATCGTGCCAGACTTGTGGCAAAAGGATTCACACAAAAAGAAGGTATAGACTATGATCAAACTTTTTCACCTGTGTTAAGATATACAACATTAAGGCTATTGTTTGCTTTAAGCGTAAAGCTAGACTTGCAAATGACTTATTATGATATTACCACGGCCTTCCTCAATGGTTATCTCAGTGAAACAGTTCACATGCATTTACCTGCCAATTTTGACTGTAAAGAAAGAGCAAATAAAGTTTTGAAATTGAAAAAAGCCATTTATGGTCTTAAACAATCAGCGAGGGCATGGTATAAACGTGTAGATGATTGTTTACAAGAAATTGGGTACAAAAAATCCATGTATGAGTCATGTTTGTTTATTAAGCAGAATGGTAAATCACGAACTTATGTTGCATTGTTTGTTGATGATTTTTTCGTATTTTCAAACTGTCCAACAGAGACAGAGTACCTGAAAAAGGAGCTTAGTTCTAAATTTGAGCTAAAAGATTTAGGTGAAATTAAGCAGTGTTTAGGTATGCGAGTACAAAAAGAAAACAATGTTGTAACTTTAGATCAAACTCGATTTATCGAACAATTGACAAACAAATTTAATTTGGAAAATTGTAAACCAATGAGTACACCAATGGAAGTAAATTTAAAACTTGAAAAAGATAATACTTGCCATACTAAATACCCTTACCAACAGCTGATTGGTAGTTTATTATATTTGTCTATACTTACTCGTCCAGACATATCTTTTGCAGTTTGTTATCTCAGTCAGTTCAATAATAGTTATAATGAAACTCATTGGAAGCATGCAAAACGTGTTCTAAAGTACTTACAGAGTACAAAACATTTGGGTTTGAGATATGTAAAAGATGATACTGATCTAACTGGTTATGTAGACGCAGATTGGGCGTCTGATACTCTGGATAGGAAATCGTTCACTGGTTACGTTTTTCAAATGTCAGGGAGTGTCATATCCCATGAATGTAAAAAACAGCGAACGATAGCCTTATCAAGTACAGAGGCGGAGTACATGGCCATCTGTGAGGCTAGTAAAGAGGCCATATACCTCAGAAATTTGTTAAATGAATTAGTTTGTAGAGATAAGTCACCTGTTCTGTTATTCAATGATAACCAAAGCGCGCAAAAGCTTACTGAAAATAATGTATTTCACAAAAGAAGCAAACACATTGATGTTAGGTATCATTTTGTAAGGACAGCCGTAGAAAATAAGTTTGTGAAAATTCAATACTTGAATACTGCTGATATGCCTGCTGATATTTTCACAAAAAGTTTATGCTCACCTAAACATTATAAATTTGTAAAGCAATTGGGGATTGTGAAAGTTGTAAGAGCATAGACTTTTATGCAATTCAAATATCTTATTGTATCTATACAGTATCATGCAGTACAATACCTATTGTTTTTTTTTTTTGTAACCTTTGTATTATTTAAGGGAGTGTGTTTATATTGATAAGGGAGTGTGTTGATATTTATCAAGATAAACACTACTAGCGCCACCTATAGTCCTACTTGTGCAATAATTGTATGGTGGCAGTTATTATTAAAAATATATTTTGTCTGTGGTAAAAACTCAAGCAGTTGTTTTATTAAAATAAATAAATCCCAGATCGCTGGAGTTTATGACTACGACTTGTGTATAATGTTGCGTGTTTCCCTGGCCAGAAGGTGAGATTTTATATTCGCGTTACGAGCACAAAAAACCACTCACCGCCTGGGAAGACGTAATCTATTATTACCGCACTAAGTGCATAATGTATCTTGTTCCTACAGGGGTAGCCCCGGCGATGAGCGTGTTCACAACCGCAGCGCTATCGGTGGATGCCTGGTTGACAGTTAGTTATGAGCCTCGACTGCGCCCGCTGAGCCGTCGCCAGGCCGTGCTACTGTCGTGGCTGCTGTGGATTGCAGCCCTGATCATCTTTATACCACTACTCGACGTGGCCACGGAAAGATCGGGAAAGATCGTACCGGATATCTCTAAAGGGCTTGTGAATGTTTCGGTGAGTTCTCTGTAAATTAAATGGTGCTGTGCAAGATTGCACAGCCTTTTTATAGGTTTTTTTACTATCTATGTTTTATACCCTTTTCATTGTGTTTTTGACTTATATTATTTATGTCAGTACACTTTTGTTTTGCTAAAAAAACCAGTGCCTTTTCTTTAGTAGTGTCTTGACTTTTCACTTTTCACGGTGGCTACTGCGCAGAGGGAGCCCGTGCCGGTCATTTTTAAAGGGCTTGTGAATGTTTTGGTGAATTTTTAGGATTCCGTACCTCAAAAAAGAAAAAACTGGAACTCTTATAAGATCACTTTTTTGTCCGTCTGTCAAGGCCCTTTATCTCGGGAAGGCGTAAAGGTATCGATTTGAAATTTAAACCATTTTTCAGGTCTATAGTTCCTTGAAGTTCTAAAAAAATCAAGCTTCTAAATTAACGTGGAAAAACGATACGGCCGTGTAGCCGCCGTTCCCGATGATATGAAGAGGTGCGACAGCTTGTAATAAAACTCCGATCTTCTGGACTGTACTATATTTTCAGACAAGGTTCTGGTTACAAAGAGTGTAGTGCCTGTTTCGACCGTTAACAGTGGTAGCCGTGGAAGAAGTGTAAGACAAAGGAATCTAGTTATAATGCAACGGTTAAGAAAGTTAGGTATGTGTCGCGACGCTATTGGTCAGTTTTTAGGAGTGCGTTCCATACTAACCGCGCGTTTTGCTACTGCTCAGAGCAGTGGTTATGAATTAATATAAAAATACTAGTTGCGTTCGCAACATACTCCCCGGCGTTGAGTGTACTCAACAAAGAGTATAAATTATAAGAAAATGGTAAAGGACAAAGTTAAATGACGTTGTCCATGTCCCGGTGCAGCTTCATGACGCGGCCCGGCAGCCACAGAAGAGATGAAGTCCGCGAGCTTCGTTGAAGACCAAGTATCCGACTTGCAGCTGGTCTGCTTCTTTCTCTGCTGGAGGAGAGTGACAAATTCATTAAAAGACAGCTCCAGACATCATGCATGGGTTTTTCAATTTGGATCCCCTAGTGGTTGGCTTCAGTCAGAGATGCTGGCAGGACTGACAGAAGCGAGCGTCCAAAAAGAAAATGAGAGGGTAAGGCATGAGTGAGATCAAGGGATCAGTAGATTAAGGGTCTGGAATTAAGAATATTTCAATCTGTATCAGACATGTGTTCATCTCTTCACTAGTTAAATGGATAAAAATAAAGGGAAATGGTGAATTGAACAAAGTTTTATGCCATACCTGATTAGAAATAATTATGATTATTATGAAGAGAGGTACAAATCTCGTAAGATGCACCCATAAATGCAGTTGAATACAGAGGCTTGCCGCGATGACTCATAAAACGACTGAGTGCAGCAAGAAACGACCCCCTGTTGAACTCGTGAGTTCCAAGCGAAGAACTAAAAAAAATAATGATAATTAAGATAAATATGTTTAAGTTTTAAAATGTTTTCCTCACATTATGATGCACTAACAGTGCTGGCTCGGAGATTCCCGTGTGTAAACATAAACTATATAAGTAGGTAGTGCGTAGCCCATTGTTATATAAGAGGTTTAGCCTTGAACCTAATGCAGCAAATGCAATATTTTTACCTATCGAGATGAATAATCCCTTCCGCCAAGAGGATAGTACGTTCGCTAAATGTTTATAACATGGGGTATGAATGAGTAATAAGGCCATAATTAGGTGAATGTTACATGTTGAAGACAATATGTTTACTTAGTTGAAATGATGTGGCTAAAAAAAACAGCAAAATAAATATTTCACGTTGTAACTAGAGGTATCGATGTATAATAGGAGTTATTAAGGCGATGGATATGTATCTAAATGAGTAGGTACATAAAAAAGTCAATAAAAGTAGGTACCTAGGTACTACTTAGTTGACAATAATAGCGATGATGATTTGATAAAGGTTGCGTACCAATAACATGTTACAGTTCTGTGTTATATGAATTGTTTATGATTAAGTATGTTGTTATTTTGGGTACCTAAGTTAGTTAGATGTATTATTTTTTATTTGCAAATGAATATAAATGTATGCATGTAAATAGAAGCTTATGTTACGATTTTCTAGTATGTAGGTATTTATTATAAGTATGTTTGTTGCTAAAACGCTTTAAGCAAGGTAAAATATTTTATTCATATAATAATTATGATTGAGAAATTATTATTTAAGACGGTCAGATACCGTGCGAGCTAACGAACACTAAAGATGGAATCCGATCTAAGGTAACTATGACCAACCTTCACTATTAATAATATTGTGACCTTTGTCCAGAGTCTTGCGCACAGGCAAGTCTCCACAAAGATCCAGATGTTTTAAGAAAATATGCCTTGTCTTTTGAAGCTATAAGACGAGCGTAAACTGCTCCGCTTCCGCTTTCGCTTGAAGGACATGTTTTTAAAATATTGACCGGAAGTAGTGTTGATAAAAGTATGTTCGCGGGTTGGATCAAGAGACGTACAGTGCGTTGAGGACACCGAGTCTGGTTTCTGGAACCGCTTAGGATGAGTTTCTTCATTTTGAGTAAGAAAATAGCAAGATGATGTTTTGTTTATTTGTTTATTATGTTTACTAGCAATTTCCCGCGGCTTCGCCCGCGTTGTCCCAAAGAAACTCTTTGCTGGGATATAAAGTATCCTTTGTTTCAATCCAGGACTTACATGCCAAATTTCAGCTTGATCAATCCAGTTGTTACCCCCGTTATTTAATTTTAGTAACAAACATCTTCACAAACTGTCACATTTAAGTATAATATTAGTGTGAAGATTTTCGAATGTTAAATGTTTAAATATACAATTTAATATAACCGGAGATCGGAATAGGTAGAGTATATTTACCTAAACTTCGAAGAACATAGTCGAAAAGTGGAGAGTCCCTTACAAGAAAAATTTTTTCTGGGACTTAAGTCCCGGAATCTTACTAAAAATTATATTATTGGTATTCTTTCGCACATTTCTCGAACATTCTCAGTATAGCTGTCTCTTTCACTCCTTCGAGAAATTTCGCCATATACTGAAGTGTAGTTCAAAGGCCCATAAGGGGTCCTGAAAATGGGTTTTCAGGTTATTGCGCCATCTGATAGAGGGTGTCCTGAAACAGACTGAAAACATGTTTCAGGCGCCTGAAAACAACGGCAACTTGGGTGAATTTTCAATCTTCTACTATGTGAAAGAGCCACTTCTGAAACGGCCTGAAATCACCTTTCAGCCTGCTGAAAACGCTTCTAAAGCACGGAAAATCACGTTTGAAGTTTTATACCACCGGTGCAAAAGTAATGTGTGTATGTGTGTTGCGCCGGTGGTATAGGGCAAAACTTCAAACGTGATTTTCTGTGTTTTAGAAGCATTTTTAGCAGGCTGAAAGGTGATTTCAGGCCGTTTCAGAGGTAGCTCTTTCACATAGTAGAAGATCGAAAATTCACCTAGTTGCCGTTGTTTTCAGGCGCCTGAAACATGTTTTCAGTCCGTTTCAGAAAACCCTCTATAAGATGGCGCAATAACCTGAAAATCTGTTTTCAGGACCCCTTATGGGCCTTTGAACTACACTTCAGTATAGTTATAGCGAAATTTCTCGAAGGAGTGCTCTTCGAAGTTTAGGTAAATATACTCTACCTATTCCGGTCTCTGTATATAAACTTTCAACCCCCATTTAAACCCCTTAGAGGATGAATTTCGAAAAAATGTGATATCACTTTTCTTGTAATCTAATAAAGAGTCTAAGCATGAAGTTTCAAACCTCTTACTTCTAAAATCGTACTCTCCTTACAAATTTTGAACCCCTATTTGAACCCCTTAGGAGGTGAATTTTGAAAAATCCTTTCTTAGTGCACCCCTAGACCTTATAAGGAACCTACGTGCTAAATTTGGAATTCCTAGGACCAGCGGTTTGGGCGGTGGGTTGATATACAAACTTTCAACCCCCATTTAAACCCCTTAGAGGATGAATTTCGAAAAACGGTGATATCACTTTTGTTGTAATCTAATAAAGAGTCTAAACGTAAAGTTTTAAACCTCTTACTTCTAAAATCGTAGACTCTCCATACAAACTTTGAACCCCTATTTGAACCCCTTAGGGGGTGAATTTTAAAAAATAATTTCTTAGTGCACCCCTAGACCTTATAAGGAACCTACGTGCAAAATTTGGAATTCCTAGGACCAGCGGTTTGGGCTGTGCGTTGATATGTCAGTCAGTCAGTCAGTCAGTCAGTCAGTCAGTTTCTTCTTTTATATATTTAGATGTACGGATCCAGTCACGAGCCAACCGAATTCGGACTCCTGTAACCGAGGGTTACGTTTTCCTAGATGCATGAAAGAGGAACCTAAGACGTTCCAAAACACTTCCGCTCCAACAAGAATGTCGATGGCAGAAGGCTTGTAAAATCATGGGTCTGCCAAAATTACGCCGGCAGGTATAGGTATATGCGATATATCGATATGACACGATGGCAACGATTTATTAATTTCGGGCAAAACAATGCAGTTTACGGTCGTCTTATAGCCACCATGGCGCGACTGAATGGTGACGTCACAGGACTCTGAACTATGTGAAAGTTGATTATTGATACCTGTGATCGTGGATCCCGCGCTCCGTGTCGCCAGCCCCAGCTGTCCGCACAGGTCTCGCGTCACAAAGTTCGAGGTACTACCGTTATCCAGCAGAAGACGAGCGTCACGGAATGCCCCGTTCACGTCACGTACTTGCACCAATGCTGTGGAAAGCAATACAGACGATTCAGTGGGGGTAAACATACATGCCTGAATGTTGCCGCTAAAATGAACCTCTGGAATCGGAACATCAGTGCTGCAAGATGCCTTATCGACATGTTTATGAAGAAGAGTATTATGTTTAAGTTTACAATATTTACAATGAGAAAGTGAGCACTGTGTTTCGTTATGTCCAGGACGTAAACAATTCTTGCACACGGGATAACCGTTTACGTTATTTATGCGTGAATCGACATCTAAAGTACGAAATGCTTCACATGTAAATAAGAAGTGATCTTGTTTGCAAAATGGGCAAATTATGGGTTTACGATGATTATTATTCGAAGTTGTAAGGAAGTTTTCAGATTTTTGTTTTTCGATGTGTGGATATGATTGAGTTTTTTGTTTTATTAATGCATTATTATTATGAATAGATTCTAATAAGTCTGCCCTGCTATTCAAGAAAGATATGTATTGTTGTAACGTCGGCGAACCCGTTAAAAGATTTCTTTTTTCCCCTCCGGAGTGTTACGTCAAAGTCGTAAAATGTCCAGGTGTCCAGATCGTAAAATAACCAAGTAGGAAAATGTCAAGTTGGTAAAATAACCAGGTAGTAGAATGTCAAGATCGTAAAATAACAAGGTAGCAAAATGTCAAGATCGTAAAATAACCAGGTAGCAGAATGTCAAAATCGTAAAATAACCAGTGTCACGGTGCGAATCTTGATTTCTTACTTCAGGAAGTTGCGACTAGATGGCGTTAGTCAAGCTATTAGTAATGAGGATTGACTCATTTACGTAATAGGGTGATTTTGTTCTATGGCAGGAATAACGGCCGAACAATAAAAGTTGGTCAAAATGATAAAAATCTCACGTAATAATTCTCAAATTGCGGCAAACCATGCCGGGTTTTTGGTAGGCAATGGGTGGCAACCCTAGCGAATTGTGTTTGTTGATGCATGCTCTTCCTTGCAGTGTAAGACTCAGCATTTTACGACTTAGACATTTCACGATTTGGACCGCCCGAGACTTGGACATTAGTAAAGACTTGACATTTTACGACTTAGACATTTCACGATTTGGACCGTCGGAGACTTAGACGTGGCACGACTTAGACGTTGTAAGATATGGACTTCTTACGATCTGGACGCAATTTCGAGACTGGACATTTTACGACTTTAACGTAACACTCCGGAGGGCTTTTTTCTTCCCACTGCCGGTTAGTTACATGATCTAGTTTTTTAGACATGATATGAATAACCAATGTGTCCCAGTGGTCGGTTGGTTCACCTAATGTATTAAGTGCACGCAAATTTTTATTAGTTACATCTACCATGTTACGTAACAAAGAACTGGATTCGCGTTGCATAGGTTCAAGGTTGAACAATGCCTGGATGTGATTATTAATTAATAATCTTTGGTTGTCGTATCGCTCTGACACTAACTGCCAAGCTTTGTGATAATTGTCAGAACTGAAGTCCAGACTTTGAATAACAAGGGCGGCACTGCCCTTTAATGAAGCACGAAGATAGTGAAATTTACTGATGTCATTAATGGCATTATTGTTATGTATTAATGAAAGATACGTATCTCTGAATCCGAGCCAGCTCTGGTAGTCCCCGTGGAAATGTTCCAAGTTGATTTTTGGAAGACGGACGAAGTCATGTCGAGCTCCTGCACACGAGTCGTGCCCGGAGGAGGACCCGGAGCCACACCGAGCGCCGCTGGACTGCACAGTCGGGCTCAGCAGATGCCGAGCAGTGGAAACCACAGTATAAAACTGGCTTTCGAACTGCTCCCGCTCCGCATAGGCGTCATCGGGCTTCTCCGATAACAATTCGATGTCCGTCTGCAAAGCATCATAGTCTGGATAAACTGACTCGATTTTATCAAGACGCACTGAGAGAAATCGGCTTAGTAATTTGAACAAGTTCGACTTATTAAGTGGTTATCTGTTTGAAATAAAATTATTTTGGTTAACGGAAACAAACGCAATATTGAATATACAAGTCGATTTAGTACAAAGAACAAGATTAAACTTGTTGACAGGTATTTAGTTGAAACAATCAAACATTTGTTTGAAACAACATGCTTCATATTGCTTTGACAAAATCGAATTGTTCAATCAATCAAAACATAAACTTGTAGTATTAATAAGATGGTATCACGTTAAACGAACAAGTCTGTTTGTTTATTTCAACATTATATGTAGTTGAAACTACATTAAGTTAAATGTTAAATGATATCTTGTTCAAGTAACGTTACAGGCAGTTGAAACAACATGACGTCATTTCAAATTGACATTCCCTTAATTGTAAGATCAACATAATACATAACTTGTTAAAGAAACTACATTAATTACAAACTTGTTGCATGAACGTGATGGTATCTGTTTAAACCAACAAGGACTGTTTGATTATTTTAACATTATATGTTGTTATAACTACTTTGCGATAAAACAACGTTACAGGCAGTTGAAACAACATGACGTCATTTCAAATTGACATTCCCTTAATTGTAAGATCAACATAATACATAACTTGTTAAAGAAACTACATTAATTACAAACTTGTTGCATGAACGTGATGGTATCTGTTTAATTAAACCAACAAGGACTGTTTGATTATTTTAACATTATATGTTGTTATAACTACTTTGCGATAAAACAACTTTACAGGCGGTTGAAATAACATGACGTCATTTCAAATTGACATTCCCTTGATTGTAAAATCAAAATTATAGTATAGAGTCAGGGGATGCGGGGGGCGGGAGATGGGGTTGCGAGGGGGGAGGGGGCGGTTTGCGGGGGGGGGGGGGGTGCGGAAGGATCAAACTATGTCGGCACTATTTTAGTTTGTAAAACGTACAAAAAACCTTTTTATATAATACCTAATAAAGACTATATTTCCAGATTACCTTTTTTTTAATTTCATTTAGTTATATATATTTTTTTAATTTCTTTATATTATAAGTAATAATAATAATATCAAGTAGAATTTTGGTTGAGACCCAGCGCCTGATGAAGGCAACATGCAACGACAAAAAATCACGTTTGTTGTATGGGAGCCCCCTTAAATACTCGTATTTATTTTATTCTGGCTTTTAATATTTGCTGTGATAGCGGCAACAGAAATACATCATCTTGTGAAAATTTCATTTGTCTAACTATCACGGTTCATGAGATACAGCCTGGTGACAGACGGACGGACAGCGAAGTCTTAATAAAAGGCCGCTTGTGCACTGCAATGAATTTTACCCCTAAAATGAGTTTTACGGACCGATCTCTCACTCACACACACAGAGAGAGAGTGAGAGATCGGACCGTAAAACTCATTTTAGGGGTAAAATTCATTGTAGTGCACAAGCGCCCAAAGGGTCCCGTTTTACCCTTTGGGTACGGAACCCTAAAAGTGTGTGCATTTTTAGATACCTACTATACTAATTTAAGGGATTACGTCATTCCAAAAAAACAAAGCGTCAGGTAAATTTAACCGTAGCTACAACATATAATCAAAGGTATAATACCGATGGCAATATGATATGTCGTCGCCACCATGCTAAACTTACGAATCTGTAATTTTTGTGAACTTGGATTTTAGACCTAAACCTGTATAAGTTTAGGTCTAAAATCCAAGTTCACAAAAATTACAGATTCGTAAGTTTGGCATGGTGGCGACGATGTATGCAGCGCCATCTACAAACCTTTGTCCAAACTACATTATTTATCGATATGCTTACCGAAAAATCTTATAGTCTTATGCAACTTGTAAAGCAATTAGTTAATACATGTAGCTCACAGAGGGCGCTGTAATAAAATCTTTCATTTCTTTTACATAATTAATACAATATAAAACCTACTTACAAACTTACTTACCTACTTACATTTTATAAAACACCACACAATAATGAAATCGTTTATAAATAAAGGCGTTTTTTACGCGCGATAGCAATTCACAAAATTTCAAAATATGTAAAATGATGCCAAAATCTAATAAAACCATTCCGGTAAAAAAATATGTTACCTGAACGTAAAAAAGTACCTAGTTTTTAGATTTTTTTTTCGCACTCGTTTTTTAGAAAATCGCGAAATTGTATAAACGTGGTTTAAACCATGTATGACGTCATAATTTACTTACGACCTTCTGCAATTCGCTACTTTTCAAGTTGATATTTCTGAATGAAAACTACAATTTAGAGAGAAATAAAAAATAATAATAAGGTACATGTGCCAAAGTCACTGATCTCTGTGTAGGTACCTACCTAATATAGACTGGGCTATGCCACAAGCGCAAGTCTGGGGGCACGGCAGTGCCTCTGCCAAGTCGAGCGCGAAGCAAACACTGCCGTACCATCTTTTACTGGAACCATTTCGCCGCATTTTCAGGCCCCTATTTGAGAACCTCTGGATAAGACCAGAACGCAGAAATTTTCGTCATCCAGTAAGCTATAATCATATACTTAAAATCCAAACTTTCAAGTCTGTAGGTCATTTAGTTCCGAAGTTAAGCGAAAGCACAGTTTCGCATTTATGACACTCACTCACTCATAATCATCAGAATAGAACTAGTACTTCCCATAAACTCAGAGAGCTGAAATTTTGTACAGAGTTAGGGTTTAATAGCCACATAAAGGGAAAACTATAAAAACTAGGATAATCGAAGATCTGGAGTACCTGGTGACCCTGATTAGAAAACACAAGAGCCCAACCAAAAATAAAAAGAAAAAAACTGTGTCAAATAAGAAAATCTAATAAAATAAATCAATATGCCTACGTTTCTACAAAAAGAATTGAAATCCCACCAAAAACATTCTGTAAAAAAACTAGCCAAGTCTCGATGGAGCTGCTTGTTTATCTCTAAAAAGTAATGAAATCTAGACAAAGTCGTGCCAAATTTAAGGTTCCTTACTGCGATTTCTTTATTATTATAGTTAATGCTGTGTTACTTGGCCGTTGAACATTCTTTATACGTTAGTACAAGTCAATTTGCGTTTACGTAATTAAATTATACGTTAGTGGGCACAATCAACAACAGCCTAAAATGAGACACTAGCGTCCAATTACCAATACCAGTATGGGCTATTATCTCGCTTAACAAACACAACAAAATTGACTTGTACCCACTAACGTACCTATAAAGAATGTTGAACGGCCAAGTCACACAACATTAACTATAATAATAAAGAAATCGCAGTAAGGAACCTTAGATTTGGCACGACTTTGTCTAGATTTCATTACTTTTTAGAGATAAACAAGCAGCTCCATCGAGACTTGGCTAGTTTTTTTACAGAATGTTTTTGGTGGGAACTTACAGCTAGGCTTTATTTAAATTTGTCAGGATGAACGCTATTCTCCAATACTATTCTAAATAGGTACATAAAAGTACACATATTTTATAATACCTAAGTAGGTACTTATATTTACTACGAATCACGGCGTCAAAATTCCTACCTATATTTTGCGGATGATCATAAAACAAGTTACAGAATAGATGCAGAATAGTGGGGCAGATGACGACGCAACCTGTACCTCTATCAGGTTAAATTAATAAGCTAAGCGTACAAACTTGTTATTTGTACATTATATTGGTCACGTGATGACGCGAGGCTTCAAAACATGAAAAACATCTACCTATTTTAATCTTGTTGTTAACGTACCAAAAGACGCTATAGTGTTGCCAGATTTAAATAAAGCCAAAATAGTTATTTATGCTAGAGTCTGTGCGGAAAGAGAATAGGCGTGGCGAAAAACGGAACTAACCTATCCAGTATGGCCACAGAACAGAAAATACGGCACATAGGGTATACAAGCATTACAGCGCCCCCCAAAATTAATCCTATTCTCTTTCCGCATAGACTCTACAAGTGTGGAAAGTAGGTGATTTCCGACGACTGTCATTTTTTAACCCCCGACCCAAAAAAAGAGGGGTGTTATAAGTTTAACGTGTCTGTCTGTGTATCTGTCTGTGGTATCGTAGCTCCCAAACGGATGAATCAATTTTCGTTTAGTTTTTTTTGTGTCATAGATCTAGACACGCGGCAGCGTGTCAAGCCAAGTTCAAGCAAAACTGGCTAGCCAGCGCCAAGTGTAATATTACACGAACCACTTGGTGCCACTTTTCACCCTTCTATAACTCAAAACCTATTTAACGTAAACACATAAAACTACGTGTGTTTAATTATATCCATAAGGACATCTAGAAGCCCAAATTTCATGAAGCTAGCTCAACCGGTTATAAAGATACGAAGGTCAAAAAGTCGTAAATTTTAGCACTGACTGACATATAGTAGCTAAACCTAACCTACTTCCAGATGACCTAGAAGGATGAAATTTGGAATATAGCTCGGTTATTGTGTGTAAGCGTACTAAAAAATCTAAAAATAAAAAGAAGTTAAAAAATAGGGGGGTCCCCATACAAAATTTTGTTTTTTTAATTGTATCGTTGAGTAGCTAAACCTAACCTACTTCCAGATGACCTAGAAGGATGAAATTTGGAATCCAGCTCGGTAATTGTGTGTAAGCGTAGGAAAAAATCTAAAAATAAAAAAAAGTTAAAAAATAGGGGGTCCCCATACAATTTTTTTTTATTGTATTTTTGGAATTGTAATGAAATTTGGAATCCAGCTCGGTAATTGTGTGTAAGCGTAGAAAAAAAATAAAAAAAGTTAAAAAATAGGGGGGTCCCCAAACAAAAAATGTTTTTTTTTAATTGTATCGTTGGAACCGTTACAAACATTAAATCTCAATACCTGCCTAGTTTTCTTTACAAAAAGTAATGATATCCCACCAAAAACATAAATGTAATAACCCTCCTTTGGGCTTCGCCGCAGTCGGGTAAAAAAAAGAGCCAAGTTCAATACAAAAATTATGCTTCGCCGCAAAAAGAATGGAGATCTAAATGAGTGCCAAGTCCTATGCAAAATCCAAATATGTATTTATAGGAACAAAATAACATTATGAACAAGTATTAAACTCTATTTCTTTGCTTTATTGGATACCTTTAACAATTGCTGTTATTTAAAAATGTGACTTGGCCAGTTTTTATCAGAATTAAAAAAAAATATATATATATATATAGATATATATGTTGAATAACTTTATAAAATGACTGATGTAATGAAAACTGGCCAAGTCAAATCTGACCTACTTTAAGATCTCACATTTTTAAATAACAGCAATTGTTATAGGTATCCAATAAAGCAAAGAAATAGAGTTTAATACTTGTTCATAATGTCATTTTGTTCCTATAAATACATATTTGGATTTTGCATAGGACTTGGCACTCATTTAGATCTCCATTCTTTTTGCGGCGAAGCATAATTTTTGTATTGAACTTTGCTCTTTTTTTTACATTTATGTTTTTGGTGGGATATAATTTTATCCCGAGTGTTCTTAGCCATGTTTCATGAAAATCTGTTCAGCCGTTTGAAGATCATCAGCTCTTTTCTAGTTGATGAGGGGAACTGACTAACTTCCTTATGTCCGATCGATTCGTAATTTGGTAAGATGTTAAACGCGAGAGTTCTTTATTTTGTGTTTTTATATTTTTTATAATTAATAATAATAAAAAAATGCTATACGAATGTTTCTAAACAATAAAAGTCATTATAAGCCATTTTGGTGTCTGTTTGGTGACACTTTCCCTTTTTTCCAAATTTGATCCTAGGACTAATACAGCTTATTTGGGGACAATATTTTACTAAATTAACGTAGACACATCTACAAAGTTCTCGTGTCTCAAGTTTATTACATTTTTAATCTATGTTTAGCCCAATGGTTAGCTAGTAGAGAATGCAATTTGCCTCTTGTGTATTTTGTGCAATAAAGTTTCAATAAATAAATAAAGAAATTTATATTGACTAATACGTATATGTATTAACAATTAATGTTGAATGAGGGCTATCGTTTTTTCGCTCACCAGTGTGCGCCACTGGCGTGTCAGGACCAGAAATATAGCTATTATAGTTTGTTATTACTGGCGTAAAACAAAATTTACATTTAAATCATGCTTAAAAGAGTGTAGGGTTAACTGTCCTACGGTTTAAGTCCTTGATAGACTAAATTATAGGTTGCGTAAAATGAGAAAGCGTGTTAACAGGAAGATGGTTTATTCCAGACTAAATACTTATACTAACTTATGCGGCGGTGCAACCGCCCCTGTATCGCCGCGTTACATGTAATGTGTCCCTACAGTATTCCCCCCCTTAATCTTAATTAACATACACTGAAGATTAGGTACACTGAGGGTTATCACTAATCACTAGGTTATCACTACACGTAGCCGGCGACCGGCGCACTCTGCTGTGGCGCTGGTGTTGGGTTGGGGATCTGTTTCCTCACCCATGTCCTGGCCGCTCTTCTGCATTGGTTCCACATTAGACCAATCAGGACGACGCAAAACATTATTGTTACTGCAATCAGTACCATACTGATTGTACTCAACTTCTCATGGAACTGCTGATTCGTGACTGTTTGCGTTTGCGTAATAACGCTCTTGTCTCCTTCCTTGCTCTGTCCCCACCCCATATTTACGAGGTTCTACACAAAAATACAATATAGAGTCCGAGCAACAAACGGTACGTGTCTCGATCAAAATAACAATTTTAATGTACCAATATTTAGAAAACATCTTTTTTATATGCTATTTATTTAGCTTTTTACAACTAAGTAAAACTGCATTTGCCCCAGATATTTTTTAGCACATCTTAATTCTTAACAACTTGCACTTACATAACTAATTCTAATTATATGTCTTATTCTTATACAACCAAGACATATTTCTCCGTGTAACCATACACTAATTAAATCATACGATGTTATTGTTATTGTTGCTAGTAATTGTAATATCATATCACCTAGCTTGCAAAACGGATCGGCGCCTTTATGGCACGTCCATTGCGCGTCGTTCGCGGTATATGGTTACTAGAAGTGACATTGTTGTTTATCGGTCTATCCTGTATACACTTATTTGGTAAACTATCTACAGGATCTTCCTCACTACCATAACTATAATCTATTATATATGCAGGTTTTAACCTATCTATAGATACAGTTGTTTGCCTATTTTCTAATTGAATTACAAATGTTTTTCCTCTCCTACTTATGACGCTGTAAGGGCCATCATAAGGAGGTTGAAGGGATTTACGAACTAAATCGTTCCGTAAAAATACATATTTACATGTCTTTAAATCATTATGGACAAACAATGAACGTGACTTTCCATGACTTGGTGGTCTCGGTTTCAACTTACTTATGGAGTCTCTAAGCTTTTGCAAATATTCCGAATCTGAAACCTTAACTTTAACTTGGTCATAAAATTCACCAGGTAACCGAATAGTTTTGCCATAGGTTAACTCGGCTGCGCTCACTCCAGTGTCACTTCTAGGAGCGGCGCGCACGCCTAACATCACTGTCGGAAGTTCCTCTACCCATGACGTATTATCCTTTAATCGTGCCTTAAGGGCCGTTTTCATAACTCTATGGAAACGCTCAACTAGACCATTACTTTCAGGATGATACGGCGTCGTACGCAATTTATGTACTCCTAGGTACCTCATTAATTGCTGAAATAAATCGCTTTCAAATTGACGACCACAGTCACTAGTAAGCCTTGAAGGACATCCAAAACGAACTATCCATCCTTCATATAATACTCTGGCGACTGTTTCTGCCGTAATGTCATGAACTGGATATGCTTCCGGCCAACCTGAAAATCTATCTATCATTGTTACGCAATAACGATAACCATCGCTGGTAGTAGCTAAAGGTCCCGTGAGGTCGATGTGGACATGACTAAAACGATCAGATTCCGCAAATTGTTCTAGTCCTGAAACTGTATGTCTTATAACTTTTGCTTTTTGGCACTGAATACATGATCTAGTCCATTTAACAACATCCGCGTTCATTTTCGGCCAAAAGAATTTCTCGGTAATTAAACGTTTAGTAGTTCTGATGCCAGGATGACTTAGATTATGTATTTGTTGCCATGCTCGCTTTCTAAAATCCTCAGGTAACTAAGGTCGAATATTATTCGTAGAAACCTCACAGTAAATTGTTTTCTCACAGTCCGGTAAGCTTATTCGCTTGAATTGCAAGATATCAGGTGACGCGCGCACACTCTGTTGCAAATAATCGTCACTAGCCTGTTTTTCTGCTAATTCGTCGTAATTAATTCCCGTGGGACAGTAAATAGCGTCTATCCGTGAGAGAGCATCAGCGACTACATTTTGCACACCACTGATATGTTGTATATCTGTGGTAAACTCACTGATGTACGACAGATAACGAATCCTTCTAGGACTCTCTTTGTCACTGTTTACCTTAGAATAAACGAAGGTCAAGGGCATGTGATCCGTGTAGACCCTAAGGTCACGTCCCTCTATTAAACTCCTAAAATACCTAATAGCCATATATATACCTAACATTTCCCTATCATATGTCGAATATTTAACTTGTGTATCAGTTAACTTCCGGGAAAAATAGCCTAATGGTTGCCAAACGTTGTCAACATTTTGTTGCAAAACAGCACCTACACTAACCTCAGACGCATCCGTCATCAAGGCCAGTTTCACGTTAGGTAAAGGATGAGCAAGCGTAGCGGCGCTTTTTAAGCTTTCCTTACACTTCTCAAATGACTCTATAGCCTTCTCCGTCCATTGAATAACTGTCTTATCGCGCTTCTTAGCATTATGTAAATAATTATTTAATTCCGATTGGTACTCGACAGCCCTAGGAATATGCAAACGATAAAAATTCAACATACCTAGAAATCGGCGTAGTTGCTCGACGGTTTCTGGTTTCGGGAAATTAACTATTGCTTGCACTTTGTCGTCTAAAGGTCGAATTCCACTTGTCGACACCTCGTAACCTAAAAAGTTAAGTTTAGACTTGCCAAACTCACATTTAGACACGTTAATTGTTATGCCATATTGATTAAATCTTTGAAAGACCTTTCTTAACTGCTCTTTGTGTTGTTCTTCCGTTTCGCTTGCGATAATTACATCATCTATATACGCAAACAAAAAATCAAAATTTCGTAATACTACAGTATCCATAAAACGCTGAAAACTCTGCGAACTATTGCGAAATCCAAATCCAAGTCTGGTAAATTCGAACAACCCGAAGGGCGTTATTATAGCAGTCTTTTCAATGTCCTCCGGGGCCACCGGTATAAAGTGATAAGCTCTGTTTAAGTCTAACCGGGTAAATATTTTCTTTTTACCCGCCAACAGATACGTAAAGTCCTGTAAACGAGGAATCGGATAGCGGTCTGGCTTAGTAATTGCATTAAGCCTTCTATAGTCACCGCAAGGTCGCAAATCGCCATTTTTCTTAGGCACAACGTGCAATGGGCTAGCCCACGCACTTTTCGAGGGCCTACATATTCCGAGCTCTACCATTAATCTGAATTCCTCTTTTACTTTCTGATATCGGTCTGGTGGCAAAGGACGAGCTTTAGCATATACCGGGGGTCCCGTAGTTTCAATATAATGAACCACGGAATGTTTCGGAGTGTCCTTGTAAGACACTGGTTTTGTCAAATCCGGGAATTCCAATAACATTTCATGCCAAGGATTATTGACATCTATTGACTTAATCGACATTTCAGTGTTATGATGGCTAACAACTGCAGTGAGAACATTTAAATTTGTAACTTGATCCCTCAATTTCCGCGCGCTTAAATCAACTAACAGCTTATAATGGCTTAGGAAATCAGCTCCAATTATTGGCTGTTTAACGTCCGCAACGATAAAAATCCATCTAAACGTTCTCCTGAGATTTAAATCTAAAACTAAACTACGAACACCATAAGTTTTTATCTCACTGCCGTTCGCGGCATATAACTTATATTTATCACTCACTGAATCGGGCGTCGCGCACTTTTTTGATGCGGGTAAAACCGACACGTGGGCACCTGTGTCTATGAGAAATTTTAAACGACTATTTTGGTCCGTAACACATAGGCGGTTATTTGATAACCCGATACACATCTCCGCCTCCGACTGTATCGTGCCTAGTTTTCCGTTTCGGGCACGTCCTTCCAGTTACACGGTTTGATGCATTTCGCGGCTTTCTTTCCATACCTAAAATGGTAAAAACATAACCATCCTGCCTTACGACCATTCTTACTGGCATCTCGCGAGCGAGATTTCGATCGTGACCTTGACTGCTGATGTTTCCTTGAGGTGCTGTCCTTGAACGGCTTCCGCGAACGCCGTAACTCAGCCACCTCCATTGAAAGCTTATCCAACTTGGCTGCCAAATCGGTATCCTTGTTGCGATACTTTCCGCCAGCTATCTCCGCCACTTCCATTGGACGAGTCGCCTCCATGACCTTATCTGCAATACTCGCCAATTTCTCCATGTCGGTGACCTCGGATGCGGCTAAGACTGCCTGCACTGCCGATGGGAGATGACCATTCCACATTATTACCAGTGTCTGGTCAAGAATCTTACCTCTCCCAAGGTCACGCATACGCCTGAGTAGTTGGGACGGCTTTTGACTGCCTAATTCCATTTCACCCAGTAGCTTTTGAGTCTGCCTCGTATCTGACTCTTCATAAATCTGCAGTAACCGATCTTTGAGAGCCTGATATTTGTTATTCTCAGGAGGTGATAATAATAAGTCGCTCACCTGCTGTATGGCCTGCTTACTCAATTTCGTCATCACCAAATTCTGCTTCGCCGTGTCAGCTAACCTCTGGTTTTCCACCGCCGCCTCGAACTGAAGAAACCAGAGTCTTGGCATGTCACTCCAAAACTCAGGCACCCTCGAGGACACCGTGATGCTCGCCAAAGCAGTATCATTTTCTCTGCTGGGCTCCTCACTTCGCGATGCTGGCTGCGGGGCACTTTTACCTTGGGCCGCCGTTGGCCCTGAAACCGACACGGGCCCTTGCGCAAGTCCGGGCGCTGGCGCATTTTGGGTATGACTCATTTTTACACGCACTCAAAAAACACAAAAGTCTTCTCACAAAAGTTCAAAGTTTTCGGGTCACCAATGTAGGGTTAACTGTCCTACGGTTTAAGTCCTTGATAGACTAAATTATAGGTTGCGTAAAATGAGAAAGCGTGTTAACAGGAAGATGGTTTATTCCAGACTAAATACTTATACTAACTTATGCGGCGGTGCAACCGCCCCTGTATCGCCGCGTTACATGTAATGTGTCCCTACAAAGAGTAAAGCAATAATTTAAAATAATAATACTTATTATTATTACCTCCGATTTATTTTTGCACGAGTTTTTCTTAGATTTGCTTTTAAAGCACCGAGATTCATTGACTCGTTACTCATATTTGCCATAATTAATCTCAGCTATGCAATATATTCACTACATTATTAGGAATTATGAAAAAACCCGCAATATCCACTCTCAAACTATGGAATTTATAAAATTTTGAAGCCCCGACACGCCACTAGCGCCTCTAGCGGCGAATTCATTCAGCCCTCAATCTTTGTCTGGCAACATTGTCCCCCGACGCGCGACGAAGCGTACTGCGTTCTATTCGGCCATTTTGCATTCCGTTTTTGGTGTGAGAGCTTGCGCGTGCGGTTACCGGTCAAGCGGTGTGTTTGATTCTCCGTGAGTGAACAGAACAATGCGTGCAGTGCAGGTTTGGTGATATCGTGGGTGGTGTCGTGTAGTTAGTAGGTATTAGCTATTGAGTTATATGTCGTGTGCAACAACATATAACTCAACTGCTACAACAGACAGGACACAAATAAGGTGAGTTTTCTTTTTGGCGGATCCTTCCATACAAAAACTACTATATCAGTGCTTAAGTGGCGTGGCCACATGTTGAAACCCGTCAACTAATGTAACTTTTTGTTCAAATGATATTCTAAAAAGTGTAAAACACCTGGTTATACTTAATTAAAATACCTATTCCCATTGCCTATGTGAACACAGTAGTAGTCACTTCACTACTAACCTGTAATGCCCTTTTCAGATTTCAAAATGGGTACCGCAGCCGATTATGAATATATGACTGATTTGCTCAAACAGTGGGGTCTGGAGAACTACATAGACGTTTTTATTCGTAAGTAATCCACAATCAAAACAATATCTAATTTAGGTGGTTGCTAGCTTGTACAGTTATGTGCAAAAATATGTATCAATTGAATCCTCTCATAAATGTGTACTGAAACCTTAATGCTCTGACATAAGAGTGATGCTGATGAGACATATTTATGAGTTAAGTTTTATGCACCCATATTTTTACACTTGACTGTACTGTACTTACTATATGAAACTTGTACTTACTTATATAGAAAAATACATACTTAAATAGGTACAAAACCATTTCAGACTCGAGTACAAATATTCATCATGTGATTGTTTGCCCGTTAAGGCATCAAACCTCTAGCTTCATAATCGATAAGATGTCAATGCGATAAGAGTTCAGTACAATAATGCGTTCAGGGTGCTGATGGGCCTGCCGCGATTCCACGCAATATTGCGCAACAGAGTGGCATCATGCGGAGAGTACGGGGTAGTACCAACAGCATCCTGAAATTGCTTGCTGAACAGTTGGTTGGTTGGTTAATTGAATAATCAGTATTTAACCACTTAGCTACCCGGTTGTTGGTTAAAAGTTTACATTTCAAAATGAAGTTGATGTCAAGTGTGTTAGAGTTAGACAATAAGGCTGCTGGTTAGATATAAGTCTGTCTTGATATATTCCAGATGAAAAAGTTGATGCAGGATGTCTCCGAATTATAGATGATGGAGATATCAAAGTATTGATTCCACTAGCAGGAGACAGGGCCCGCTTTAAAAGTAATTTAAGTCTATGGAAAGCTGAACTAAATGTGGATTCAGAAACTCTAACATTCGAAGTACATATAAGAAACCAAAATATTATTTTTTAGTTATTCACCCTCACCCAGTAGATAGGCTTTAGCTTTATTTTAGTTTTTGGTTCAGTAATAAAAATATACATATTGTATATAATATTTACATATTATTGGCAGCTTTTTTTTGATATATAAAACCGTTTAAAAAGCCTTGATATTAGCCGACCGGTTAGACTATTGCGGTATCCCGGTAAGGGCAAATATTTGTGTTATGATCATAAACATTTGTTTTGTTGATGTTTTCTATTTATTTAAGTATTTATATCTATGTTTTTAATAAAATATATCATCGGTTGGGGTGTCGCAAAGTACCAACCAGGACTTTTTTTCGATGGTGAGATGTCATTATGACACATTTTTTATGATTTGATCGTACAGAATATATGTTATAATAAACGTGTTTTATTTGAAAACCTTTTCTTCAAAATCAATTAGATAGATTTCATTTTTATAATATTCCAAAAATTTCTATACTGCCCAATATTCCAAAAATATGTATCAAATCTACTATGAATTATCTTGTTTTTTAACCTTTGCGACACCTCGACCCTCCTAATATTATACATATTGACTGTTTCTTATTGTATGCATAACTTTTATTTTTGAAATAAAAAATACTTTAGTAAAATGTTGGAACAATTAAACAAGTACATACAAGACATTGAAATAAAAACGGATCACTCACATATTAAAGTAGAGTTGCTGGCATTTCATCCAGCTAACCTTTGAGCATTTCAATGTGTTATTTGTTTTGTTTATATGTATCTTAGCAAACATCATTCATATAGTGCTTTGCTTAATTCATTACATTATGCTTTAGATTTTCATGTGCTAATGCTAAATGTATAAAATAAAATGAAAACATACTTAAGGTGGGAACGACTTGGGTTTTAGTGCATAGAACGAGGTTTATGAGTTTTTTGATATGTGGGTATATTAATTAATTATCAATTTTGATGAAATCTCTGGAGTTTGTTCCCGCCTTAAAAATGAAGATTAGGTCGACTAAAGGAAAGAGGGTCCAGGACATTCAATCATTCAAATTTTTTATGATCTTATTGTAAAGAATGCGTTAAAATAAGCATGTTTTTATGGGTGACTTTCTTCTGGAACCACAAATAATTGAGCTTCGGACTTGGACAGTGAAGTTACTTTGGAATTTCACCCACCTTAAGGCATGCCTCGTTTAGGTATGACGACGAGCGAAGCGAGGAGTGCAAGGTTAAACTGCGGTCCTACAGCGTGCGAGCCGAGTTAAAATCAAGTCCAATTTTTTTCCCCCAGTCTTTGGTCACTTGTGCCAATAAAAAACCAAGCCCCTCATGTGGGACCACCTTTCCTTTAGGCGGACCGTCAGCTGTCCTGTAGTGATAATGTGTTCACTTTTTTCACTTCAGGAAACATCTAAACAGAACATCACAAATAATGATGACGTAGCTGAGACATTAACACAGACACAAGGACAAGGTTCCGCAGAGGACAATTCTGTAAGTAGCTACTTATGTTGTTTTAATGTGTACCTATTATGGGATACCTACGTTTTCCATAAATATACTTGCAATAATTTTCACTTGCCTTAATGGTAAATGCCATAATTGTGGTTGATATATTGATATAACATTAAAAACCGGCCAAGTGTGAGTCGGACTCGCCCACGTAGGGTTCCGTACCATTATCTATAATAATAACGTTAAATGGGCGAATATTTAAGAGGGTCAAAATTTATGTCTCGCTATGGTAATCCGAAATACTAAGGAATTCCATAGCCGAAATATTTTATTTCGTTACTTAGATAAATAAGGCATATGACGCAAAAACCGCTTTGAGCTTGAATCACCCAAAAAAAGATATTGACAAAATTGTGTCTAAAATGACAATAATAGACATGATATGACAATAAATAATCAAAAAATTTTTACAAATTGCCCAAAAATTCAATCAAATAGTGTTGGTAATAGTGTCAATGTGTTTAGAGTATAATAAATGACGATTGTTACCAATAATGATTTTAGTATATGACTTCCTAGATAATCGATGTGTATTTTGTAGTTTCGAACATGTGAGTGAGTGTGATTTATATGTGAGTGAGTGAATAAGTGTGAGTGTGCGTGTGTGACTGTGAGTGTGAGGTTGTGTGAGTATGTGGGTGAGTGAGTGCGTGTGAGTGGGTAAGTGTATAAGTGAGTGAGAGGGCGTGAGTGTGAGTGTGTGTAAGTGTGTGTGTGTGTGTGTGTGTGTGTGAGTGATTGAATGTGAGTGTTTGCGTTTGTGTGAGTGAATGAGTGTGAGTAAATGAGTGAGTGGGCGAGTGTAAATGGGTGAGTGTTAGTGTGCGGGCGAGTGTGGGTAAGTGGGCGAGAGTGAGTTACTGAGTGTGAGTGAGCGAATGAATGTGAGTGAGTGTAAGTGAAAGTGAGTTAGTGTGGGTGAGTGAGTGTGTGAGCGAATGTAGGTGAGTGAGTGGTTGAGCGTTTGCGTGAGTGAATGAGTGTGTAAACGTGAGTGAGCAATTGAGTGTGAGTGAATGCGTGTGTGTGAATGTGAGTGAGTTAAAGTGAGTGTAGATGAGTGTGTGAATGAATGTGTGTGAGTGAGCGAATGAATGTGTATGAGTGTGAGGGAGTGTAAGTGAGAGTGAGTGACTGTGAGTGAGTGTTTGGGAGTTAGTGAGCGTGTGTGAGTGAGTGGTGTTACTTACATTCCCATACCTATTACAACACGAACACAAACCAAAACCAACCAAATAATTTCAAAATCTACGCATTCAATAAATCATAATTTAAAATAATCAGATTAGTGTTGTTATTGTGTAGTATTATATTGTTATATCATGTACTTAGGTATCTAACTTTGTACCTTCTATCAGTCTGTGCTCTTTCTAAGTCTTAATTAGACGTGATCTTTGTTTTTAAATAATTGCGTTCCTATTTGTTTAAAGTATATTTGATTTTCTATTTTTGTAGTTCTGGCCAAAAGATGAAGCTGACATATTACGTCTTAGTAATAGACACTAACAGATACAGTGTGAACATCAATCGTTTCACTAATATTTTGGAAGACTTTAAAGTAATATTCGCCACATATCATAGTGGTGTGTGTAAAGCACTTTGCGAAGATCAAGAAAATTGGATTTTGTATAGAACGTATAATATTAATAATCCATATCGATATGAGAGTGTTCATATTGAACTGGAGGGGAATAGTACTGAGCAGATATTAAATATGTACCAATACGTAAAGGGCGAGGGAACAATAATTATTGATAGATGGAATCACAGCTAGAATCTTATAAATACCTACTGCTCTGTGAGCTGTAAGGTATGATAAAAAGATAACACCTACGTAGTAGTTAGTGTAATAGTAGTTTCTGTAGTATGCAAGTGCTTGCTATTATTTCATCTTCTTTAACTCTAGCCTGGTATTGAAACCACTTAGATTGGTAAATTTTTGTTGGTCAAAGTGGTGTGATGCTTAATTGAATTTATGACTTTAACTTTTGTTAGCCTGGCTCAAATAGCAATTAGTAATGCACGAAAATATTGGAAGAGTTTCCTTTCCTTTAGGCGGACCGTCAGCTGTCCTGTAGTGATAATTAGGGATGTAACGATACCGATACCGATATATCGGCCGATATATCGGTATCGCCGATATTATACAACCGATATTTGAAGAGCGCGAAAAGAATTTGCTGTATGAAAAAAAATCTGCAAAAAGTAAGCTCAATTTCTGACTTAATTTATGTATTGGTATTTTACCTTGTGCACTGATAATTACTATGTTAATTAAATCTTAATATCTATATAATAAAAAAAAATAATTTTGAGTCTACAATTTATTTATTTTTAGCTACTTTACACTTTCAAGGTTGATTCTCTGGTAAATATAGCCAGTAGTCATTGCCATTAGTTATAATAAGGACATACAAATATCTGAAGTCCAGACTTCATTATTTAGCTAAGATATCGGTATCGGTATCGTATCGGCAAAACTGTGTAATTATGGTATGTCAGATTAGTGCAAATATAGTTATGGATGTCATTAGTAAGCCACATATTATTTATTATTATTAATGTTAATATTACAGGTGCTGAAATTACTTAAAAGTTCCATTGATGGAAAAGCCATTTTAAATAGTGGACAAAAAATCAAGGTTTACTTGACCAGACGCTGAGAAGTCGTCTAGCCAGACTGATCGCCACGAAAGAGTTGACTGACAATCCTACTGGTGTAGTGCCGGGATGCAAGCTTATGAAATGTGCGCATGAAATAGCACAGATTTTTCCAAAGGAATCTCCAACGATATATTATATTCCATATACGAGTGCTACATCTCAACAGATAAAAAGAAATGCGTCTGGAAAATTATATGATGCCGTCGTAAATAGAAGGAAAGACCTACGAAAGAGAGGCGTAATTGCAGGATCTTCCCGCAGTTCCAGGAGTTCTTCATCAGATACAAGATCTGCAACAGAAGTGACATCGCTAACATTTCAGTTATCAGTCCATAGTGAAGGTAGAAAATTGTTATTAATTTGTTTATTTTATTGGAACACCAATTAACAACAACATCTAGTCAATTACGGATTTTCATTATAATGTTAACACTTTTGAAATGGCACCAGTAATTTTTTTTTGTCTTGGCTTTCTGAAAGTTGCATTTTACATCTTTTACTTTTTAGGTAGATACTTACAACCAATTTAAAACAGGTCACTTTACAATCTTATCACAATTAATCATATCTGTATCTGTCACAGAAACATTTCAAAAGTCACTATGAAGTTTATTGTGAGAAGGTTCTACAGTTACCTACAAATAAAATTGGTTGAATGTACCTACATCAATCAAGTAACCTACACTTTTATAAAAAAAAAATGCCTTTATAACAGGAGAACCTGAAGTTGAAGATAAGCTGCACTGGTTAAGAAACTGTGTAGATCCATGGCACTTGGTTGAAAGTAATTGGGAAGCTACAACTAATGTAAGATTGGCCACACTACAGTCCAAATCTGGAACAGTCGAAGAATATTTAAACTTGTATCCGGCTCTCAAGCTACCTGAAGGTTATCGCTTGGTAAGTCCCTATCTTGAAATGAAACATCTTGAGGCGAAAACAGTCCAAATGGGTTCCGTTTGTATGGATCGTTAAATAAATAAATATAATATAATACACATCAAAATAGGGTACTTTCCTGACAGATCAAATCAGTTACTTTTTATGAATTGTCAAAACGCTCGGATAGTATGAAGTTTCTATGAGAAAAAGCATAATGACGTCATTGTGCTCAAACATCAAATCATGTCCTCATTTATAGCTTTTGGTCTTTTAAAAATCGTTTAAAACGTTAAATAGGTGAATTTTAGTTGAATTTTGCAAATTTTCGAAAGCAGATTTCAAGGCTAGCGTGAAGTAATTTATATTGACTACAGGCAAGTACCCTATTGTCTAAGAATATTTTTATCCCTACTACATTGAGGTTTTTCACTCAGTACTAAATGCTACCTTGAAAATGTTCAAAATTGTCTAGAGATAACAATTATTACGCACTTTTTGTGAGTGTACACTATAATAATAATAGTCCTCTGTGGGTGTTATTATTTAAAGTTTTTCATTACAGTTGTTGCAGGATTTTAACCACATGTATAGAAACAACAAGGACTTCCTATATTCAAATATTATACTACACCAAAAAAGCATTGTCAGAGCAGCTAAATCCAAGTTAACGCAGTTAAGAGACAAGGACGTCAAACAAGCAATACAGAATTGCACAGATTCCATTACAGGTAAGCCACTTCTTTATTTTTAACTGACTACGAAAAACGGTGAAGTCAGCCTACGCATTCACATAAACTTAATCTTCGTTACAAAAAAAATAAGCTCGGCGCGTGGAAGACAACTTTTGCATTTGACGTGGCGTTAAAAGTTAAAAGGGTTAAAGTCATCTAAAATATTTTATGTTTTTATAAAAATAATTGTTTTGTGAGACAAGTCGAAAAACAGTGGGTAGCTTAAAAGTTGATTCACCCGTGTACCAAATAACTATTTTACTGATCTGGATTTGTTTCTTATGTTTGTTCAGACAGAACTTCGATCATTCTGAACTGATTTGGATGTGTCAATCTATTTAAGTACCTATGTATTCACAATATGAGTATAGGTTTAAATAAATAAATAAATAATAAAAACTGTATAGTATAAATTGGACATTTTGCTTATCTGTTTGTTTCTATAATTTCAGATACCAAACCAGAGTCGGAAACAAATGCGGCGTTGTTGTTGCTACCATATCTGGTGCCTTCAATAGTGTCAAAAAAAAAAGGAAAGCCCTCATGGAAGCCATCGCGTAGTGAAATCCGGGATGGATTTATATTGCAAGTAGCTGGCGTTGATGATCTACAAACAGCAATATCAAGTAGGAGAACGAAATTGGCGAAACACGGACGAACATTTCAGCCCTTGGTAATCTACACGGGCACCATTTGTGATATAACAAATATATACGTCGTTGTTGGTCAGACTATTTACAAAGTAAATTCATTACTCCAGGGAGTGGATGTGGCATTTAAGATTATACATGCGACAGGAGCAGAATACTCTGACGAATCTTATCTCATTTGGCTGTTTATACAAAGAGCATTGTATAACATAAACACTAAATTTGATAAATCTCTCAGTGTTCTTCATACCTTAATGGGTGATTTAAATTTGGATTAAAATGTTAACTTGTTTTGCGTGTAAGGCTCAATTTTCTGATACTAGATCTCTTTGTCACCATTTGCGTTCTCTATGCTTTGCTGCCTTAGGAAAAACTGTGTTTCATTGCGGAGAAGAAGGATGTTTCCGGCATTTTCATTGTATAAAATCACTATCAAAGCATATTAATTTATGTCATAAAAGTGAATCTTCTTTCAGTAATTCAGATGAACCTATAAATAATGACGCGTTAGTAATCAATGCACAGGATGCAGTTATGTTACCCCCTCCCACTGAAACCTTGCAAGATCTGTCGTTCCTTGCCACAACAGCAAATAATGCGAGTTCGTCTGCTGAAAGTGCTGAAAATATCCTTAGTCATGATATGTCTCTATTCATTGCATCGCTGTATGCAAATCCCATAATACCACGTTCAACCGTTCAAGTTGTAGTTGAGGGTATACGATCTTTCCTTGAGCAATCACTGGACAATGTATTGAAAACTCATTTTCATGAGTTGGTAAGAAACGGTACCGTTACTAAAAATGCAATAACAGTTGTTGACCAAATTTTGAATTTAATAAAGAAAGCTGTTACTGGCTTTCGCTCAGAACATACACGTTTTGACAACTTCTCAAAGTGTGGCACATTCATGTCTCCTATCGAAGTTGTAGTTGGGCAGATAATGGAAATGAAACGCACACGTCTTGGACTCACTTACGTTCCTGTAAATTGTACCATGCAGATTACACCTTTGCGCCTTATCTTACAAAAATTTTTTACACTTCCTAACGTACTAAAAGATACTTTAGATTACTTATCTATATTGAGAAAAGACTGCAATTTTGGTCCTATAACTAATTTTGTTCAGGGATCAGTTTGGCAAAACTTTGAAAGTAGCAAATGTTCTGACGATATTATATTGCCACTTATACTTTATTACGATGACTTTGAGATCGGTAACCCTCTTGGCAGCCATGCTGGCGTACACAAACTTGGAGGAGTTTACGTTTCTCTTCCATGTCTTGGGCCTAGTTATTCATCTCAATTATCAAACATATTCGTTTTAGGCTTGTTTCATTCATCAGACAGAGTTCAATTCGGCAACGGAATGGTATTTAGAAGAATTATTGACGAAATTAATTACTTATCTGAAACAGGTATTGTAGTTAATACAAATAGCTATCAAGGAACAATTAAATTCCGTTTGGGCGCACTTACAGGTGACAACTCGGGTCTCCACTCCATGCTTGGATTCGTAGAATCTTTCTCTGCCAATTATCCCTGTCGAATTTGCACTGCATCAAAGGATGCAATTCGAACCATGTGTTATGAGGATCCATCATTGATGAGAGACATGACTAACTACAACGCCTTAAGGATACTTAATGACGTTTCGCAAAGTGGTATTAAAGATCATTGCGTCTGGTTGGATGTGAAAGATTTCAACCTATTTAATAATGTAGCTGTTGATTTACTGCACGATTTGTTGGAAGGAATTTGTGTAAAAGTAATGTCATTCATTATTACTGAACTGTTACAAGCAAAACTGTTCCATTTGAAAAATTTAACTGACAGAATGTTTGCGTTTGATTTTGGTCCAGATTCATCTTCAAAGCCGTCATCTACTGGATTGCAATTTGAAGGGCCTACTTTAAAGATTCGCACTTCTGCATCTGAAATGTCCGTTTTCGTCAGGTATTTCGGTCTACTTGTTGGTTATTATGTACAGAGAGATAATGAGATTTGGAATTTATACATCTTACTACGAAAAATCATGTACAAGTTGTATTCGGTACAAGTATATAACGACTCGTGCGAACAGTTAAAGTTCTTAATCAGTGAGTTTAATTTGCTATATATGACTCTGAGTAAAAAACAATTAACACCTAAATTTCACTTTCTTTTGCATTATCCAGAAATGTTGAAAAAATTTGGCCCTATTACGCAAATGTGGACAATGCGATTTGAGGCGAAGCATAGAGTGGCAAAAATTGCGGCGCGCTCTTCAGCAAGTCGAGTCAATATTACTAAAACAATCGCGTTAAAACTACAGCTCCAACTTAATTATCTATTTTTGAAAAATGAGGCTCTATCTTCCGTTGAATATGGCAAACGAAAACAATTAAAAAAAACTAAAATTTTGGAACTAAACAAAAACTTTGACTTAACCGGAGATAATGTTATAGAATGCTCCTTGTCGTGGGTAAAACTAAACGGGGTCAAATTTACAGAAAATTCTGTCATTACTGTAGATTTGTTAGAGTCGACTTGCTTGCCGTCATTTGCAATAATTAGGAACATATACATTGACAAGGCTAACGAAGTCTTATTCTCTTGCTCGTCCTTGAGAACCATTGACTTTGATGAACATTTTTTCGCTTACGAAGTCGAAACTACGGACCTAAATGTATACATAGCGTACAAGAAACTAATTGCGCCTGTAACGAACACAATGACTGTTATGTCTGATTTAACGACTTTTGTTACGCTCCGTTGGTCCTTTGATTAGTTTCTTCATTAAGATATATTGTAATATTTCTCCTGGTCTGCTCACAATGGACCCCTCGCATTCACTACCAGGCAGTCCGCGATAGGTTCCATAATGGTATCGTTATTTCCTGTTTCCATTTTTTGTATAGGCCTCTGAGCGCCGGATGCACGCCGCGAATATTGTTATTCGCAACGTGCCGCCGGCGTTTGAAGTCCTCTTAAGCACGAGGCAGTATATTTCCCTCGTTATTTCCCTTGACTGTGTTACTGTAGGACCGTAGGCCTAGATGCTCTTGTTTTCAGATATCAAGTTAATTTTAAATTGTTATTGTGATTGTTATTTACTAATGTATATACCAGCTGCCCGCAATAGGTTGCATGATGGTGTAGTTATTCCCTGTTTCCATGTTTTGTTTAGGCCTCTGAACGCCGGATGCACGCTGTGAATATTTATAATTCGCAACGTGCCGCCGGCGTTCGACGTCCTCTTAAGCGCTAGGCAGTACACCTCCCGCGCAATTTCCTTTGACTGTGCTGTGGGAGTACCTAGTTGTATTTGCGAGCCACTCAGGTTAAGATTTGGGATCACATTCTAAAATACGTTTAATGCATGAGTTGCTGCAGAAAACGATTAATATTGGGGGGATCTCTTCTTTTAATAGTTCAGATGTAGTGCAAACGATACGTACAGAAGTATGCGCAGGCGTTACCATGGGAAGGACTAACAAGGTAAGGTACCCAAGTGTCCGGCTCCAATTTGATTTATTTTGATGTGTTATATTGAAATAAATCAAATCGGGAGCTGGACAGTTGGGTACCTTTCCTTGTAAGGTGGTGGTATTATATACTCGTGGAATTTATTTTATGGCAGTAGTTCTTTTCCATTGGTGGCTACCAATCGCGCATTTATATTGGTCGTGTCTCTCTTAAAGGACACTTTCAAGTCGGCCTTTCGAAGAATAAAGTGTCGCATATAGAAAGGTTAAGTTTAGTGTTAGTTAAGTTCTTTTTATGTGCAGGCGTTACCATGGGAAGGACTAACAATGTAAGGTACCCAAGTGTCCGGCTCCAATTTGATTTATTTTGATGTGTTATATTGAAATAAATCAAATCGGGAGCTGGACAGTTGGGTACCTTTCCTTGTAAGGTGGTGGTATTATATACTCGTGGAATTTATTTTATGGCAGTAGTTCTTTTCCATTGGTGGCTACCAATCGCGCATTTATATTAGTCGTGTCTCTCTTAAAGGACACTTTCAAGTCGGCCTTTCGAAGAATAAAGTGTCGCACATAGAAAGGTTAAGTTTAGTGTTTAATTTGGCCCTATTACGCAAATGTTATTCGCAACGTGCCGCCGGCGTTCGAAGTCCTCTTAAGCACGAGGCAGTATATCTCCCTCGTTATTTCCCTTGACTGTGTTACTGTAGGACCGTAGGCCTAGATGCTCTTGTTTCCAGCGCGGCCACGCGGACTCAACGGATGCCAAGGTACCGCAGGACTCGGGTTCTTTGGCCGGGAACCCACGTCTCCTCCATAATCCATGGAGTTTTTCTTCTTTGGGATTGCGCACGTAGGTAATCGTGCTAATGTAAATGTCTCTGCTACGTCTTCATTAGGATACTTTGTGATATTTCTCCTGGGCTGCTCACAATGGAGTCCCCTCGCATCCACTACCAGGTTGTTCGCGATAAGTTGCATAATTGTGTAGTTATTTCATGTTTCCATGTTTTGTTTAGGCCTCTGAGCGCCGGATGCACGCCGCGAATATTATAATTCGCAACGTGCCGCCGGCGTTCGTCGTCCTCTTAAGCACGAGGCAGTAGATCTCCCTCGTTATTTCCCTTGACTGTGTTACTGTAGGACCGTAGGCCTAGATGCTCTTGTTTTCAGATATCAAGTTAATTTTAAATTGTTATTGTGATTGTTATTTACTAATGTATACCAGCTGCCCGCAATAGGTTGCATGATGGTATCGTTATTTCCTGTTTCCATTTTTTGTTTAGGCCTCTGAGCGCCGGATGCACGCCGCGAATATTGTTATTCGCAACGTGCCGCCGGCGTTCGAAGTTCTCTTAAGCACGAGGCAGTATATCTCCCTCGTTATTTCCCTTGACTGTGTTACTGTAAGACCGTAGGCCTAGTAGCTCTTGTTTTCAGATATCAAGTTAATTTTAAATTGTTATTGTGATTGTTATCTACTAATGTATATACCAGCTGCCCGCAATAGGTTGCATGATGGTGTAGTTATTCCCTGTTTCCATGTTTTGTTTAGGCCTCTGAACGCCGGATGCACGCTGCGAATATTTATAATTCGCAACGTGCCGCCGGCGTTCGACGTCCTCTTAAGCGCTAGGCAGTACACCTCCCGCGCAATTTCCTTTGACTGTGCTGTGGGAGTACCTAGTTGTATTTGCGAGCCACTCAGGTTAAGATTTGGGACCTAATTGTATTGTGATTGTTATTTATTTACGTATAAAGATGTCTGTGTACTTCGCCAGACCCGATTGTTTTAGTAAATCATTGCATTATGTAGCTAGTCATTCTAGATACACAGATTCTAGAGACACTTAAAATAAGAGCCCATTAACGGGCTCACTAGTGCCACTGGTAAATAATTGTAATTATTTAAATTTAACGATAGATATTTAAAATAGGAGGCCACTACACACTATTTTGTATTTAAGTACCTTGTGAATACATCAAACTACTTTTTATGTTGCTGGATTCGTCAATTAAAATCGTTCAAATTAAAATGGAAGTTTTTCTTTTATGTTCATCGATCGACGAATCCAGCAACGTAAAAACCTTCTTCTTTTACTTCCTCATTTACTTCAAAAGAAACCCTTTGTTACTGTAGCTACATAATTGATGTAGGATAATTCAATAATTAATTTGGAATTTTATAATGTTTTAAAACGATGCTAATATCAACACGTCAAAAAGTAATAAAATAAGTATTGTTTGTTTTATTTAAAAAAAGAAAGGGCGGCCATGTTATTTTTTTCTGCTTGTCTTTGTGTTAATTCGATTGTAAGCGTTGCTGTCTAGTTGTTACTGGAAGAATAAATTATAATATTTCAGCAAGGATTCGTTTAATTTATAATTGTAAGTTAAATTTCGTACTTGTTCTATCTTGTTTGTTTGTTATTGATATATTTAATGGAATTGCATATTGTATATTTGTTATCATCTGTGAGTTATTTATGTTTTGTTGTTAAAGTTTCCATCTGAAAGTTGAACGAAACATAAAAAACAAACGTGTAGCTTGTTATGTTACCTTGTTGAATCTGCATTATTGGCATGTTCTATTTACAGTTATAGTCCGACCGCTTTAGGCCTCTCGCAGACTGGCGCGGCCTGGCCGCGGCGGTCAATAGTAAACTTGTCATTACCTGTCAAAGTTACTATTGACCGCCGCCGCAGGCCGTGCCAGTGTGATTCAGGTCTAACACAGTCCTCGCCTGCGTCAAAGGGCGGGTGCAGGGGCATGACGATAAAGATCGTCATATCCTTGCACCCGCGCGCCGCGCAAGCGAAGACTGAGTGAAGCGATCGGACTAAACCGTAAATAGAACAAGCCAATAATGCAGATTCAACAAGGTAACCTAACAAGCTACATATTGATAGAACAAGCACGTACTGTAACTACAACAAGATAAAATAACAAACTGCTTGTAGATTCAACAAGCTAGTCATGTCACAACAACATGGCAAGCATGTTCAAACAACAAGCCGAGCATGTTGGAACTACATGCTCAACACGTAAGAATAACAAGGCAGACTAACAAGCTGCTTGTAGATTCAACAAGCTAGTCATGTCACAACAACATGTCAAGCATGTTTAAACAACAAGCCGAGCATGTTGGAACTACATGCTCAACACGTAAGAATAACAAGGCAGACTAACAAGCTGCTTGTAGATTCAACAAGCTATTCATGTCACAAAAACATGTCAAGCATGTTTAAACAACAAGCCGAGCATGTTGGAACTACATGCTCAACACGTAAGAATAACAAGGAAGACTAACAAGCTGCTTGTAGATTCAACAAGCTAGTCATGTCACAATAACATGTCAAGCATGTTCAAACAACAAGCCGAGCATGTTGGAACTACATGCTCAACACGTAAGAATAACAAGGAAGACTAACAAGCTGCTTGTAGATTCAACAAGCTAGTCATGTCACAAAAACATGTCAAGCATGTTCAAACAACAAGCCGAGCATGTTGGAACTACATGCTCAACACGTAAGAATAACAAGGAAGACTAACAAGCTGCTTGTAGATTCAACAAGCTAGCCATGTCACAATCTACAAGCTAAACTTGTAAAAACAATCGGAAAACTTAACGTAAATTCAACATGACGTAACATAGAAACAACATGATATGTAGCTTGTAGAATCAACAAGTTACACTTTACAAGATCAAACTTGTAGTTTCAACCAAAGAGCACGTAGGCGCTATTTTAACCCGAAAACTTGTTGAAGCAACGTGAAATCTGGTTGTTTTTTCTCTCAGTGTAACGAACCCCTCGCGAACACGGTATAAGCGGTAGTTTTTCTTCCGAAAAAAGGTACATCGGGAGCGCGCATGTGTGCGCACCGTGTACGGACGGACCACAGGGAAGCATTTGCCCATGCGCGCCCTTGCCACAGTATGGAGTGCACTCACACAGACGCGCGATCGTTACTACTACGTTTAATAGTTACTTTTTACTTTGTCGCGGACGTGCAATAAATACTGTAGGTAGTTACCCAGATTTACATTTTACTTAGACTACAATTCAATATTTGAAAAACACAGACTCCTGCCTTCGTCTAATATTAACTTCCGTCGTTCCGGGTGTTCCATCTTCAGTAGGTACTTTTCCAATGTCATGTTCATAGTTATCGCATAAATAAATAAGTAGACTATTATGGTTAGGGCAGTGGTCCAATCCTTGCGTGGACTCACAAAATTAAAGCAACGTGGAATCATTTTTTTTGCCCGTGTTTGCGTTGTCACTAAGCAAGCAGGGCTATTGTCTGTGTATATTACTAATACGTAATATAAAGGTTACAAACATGTTCCATCAAATGTTTTCAGACCAGACTAAACTCCTGCCTTTCATACTTGAACCAATATTTTTTTTAGTTAGGTAAGTATGTAAAAAAGTGTAATTACGGACACATGAAGCATTACATTTTAATCCTCCGAGTGACAACGCCATTGCAAGGTTCAATTGTCATTTGACTAGTTTCTATCAGATGACGGCTTATTTTATTTGTTATACAGTAGGTAGTATTATAATTCTCAATAAAGTAACCTTCTTCCAACATTGAATCACTACGACTACGAAACTAACAAATGCACTTGTTACTTAGAAAAATACTGAATTTACTACCTATACACATTCTTAAAATAAAGTGCATAAGCGTAATTTTGAACGTGGGTTAATTTTGAAAATGAGGAATTTCTGCTAAACTAGTTAGATATGCAAGATTTTTAAGGTTTGCAATTAGTTGCGGCATTATTAGCGTGTATAGTATAGTGATAGCATGTTACAGTAATATTGCGTGGATTACGATTAATTCTTAAATTTCTCAATTAGCCCATGTTCGAATTTACGCTAATGCACCTTATTATAAGTATTCTTATTTTAAGTACTATACTTGAGATCATATTTACCTATTTTATGTCATATTGTGTGTAGGTACAGTCGGTCTTAACTTATAGGTTCTTAAATAGTTAGTCACAATCTACCAATACCAATGACCGGAGTACAATATTTACTAATTTTCAATCAATACAAAGTTAAATATTCTAAATGAAAAATGTCAATAAGGTTATTATGTTTTTAAAATCTGCTACCTGTAGTTTTTTATGTCTTTGGGGAGAGAGAATTAAGTTTTTATTGACATATAGGTAGACTGTTCTGCAAAATTGCGGTGTAAATATTTTCAGGATATCACCATGCAGCTTCGAAGTTCATCTAAGGTTTGGTATTCTGATTTTATACAGGTGCATGTGTTAGATGCGTTTGTGTTATACGCGCGATAGCTATGCATGTGTGAGTGCGCCCGTAATGTAATATCAAATGCATCTTCAAGTTAGTAGCAAATAAACGATCATACGCTAAACACGTCTTTCTGTGATCAAGATCCCTATACTTGGAAAAGGAACCTTCGCGTTAGGAAAAGCATGTTTGTTTTCACAAAGAGAGAGCATTTTATTCTTTATACATACGTATTTAGAGTATTGTCAAAAGGAGTTCACAAAAGTTCGTAGTTTGAGCACCACGTAGGTATAGCACTTAAACATTTTTTGAAGTCTAAAAACTCTTCGATTATTTTTAGAGTTTCCTTAAAACTGGAATTAGAAACAAATGCACAAGTTGGATCTATATCGGGATCCCTAAATTTTTTTAACCTATTTTTGCATTCCCTAATACTGTTTGTCATAATGATCATTTGTCCTAACACTCACATGCCCTAATATTTGATTCCCTCACATCATATTGATGTATTTTTTATTCCCTAATATTTATTTTACCTAATGTCATTTGCCATATTGATTATTTATGCTAATGACATTTTGCCTAATAGTCATTTATCATAATTACTAATAAACCCTAAAGATCACACGTCCTAATCGTCATTTATCCTAACTTTATATCGGCTAATGTAGTTTATCCTATTATTGTATAACCTAACATTATTTGTCCTCACGATTTTTTCCCTAATTGTGATTACCCAAATATTATATGTTCCAACCAATAACCATACCCTAACCAAACTAACATAACCTAACCTTTTATTTTTCACCCGGAGCAATGCATGAAACTGTATACCACCATGTAACCTAAGGCCATCGGGGGTGACAGCCAGATGTTACGTATTGGTTATGTGGGGCTTTCCGCTCCAGATGGGATTGGCCTACCCATTAAAACTCTGGGATGCTTCCAACCTGTGCCTTCATGGTGATGGCCTGGGATCCGATGGCACCACGCCATCACCGGCACGTCCGCCCTAGGGCTAACCCTCTACGAAAACGGCACACTGTAGGCAAACCTTACCTACTTTTCTGGTAACAGTTCGGTTTTGTAAGGATCGCAGTTCAAACCTAACCTAACCTAACCTACTTTTCTGGTAACAGTTCGGTTTTGTAAGGATCGCAGTGTAAATCTAACCTAACCTACTTTTCTGGTAGCAGTTTGGTTTTATGAGGATCGCAGTTCAAACCTAACCTAACCTACTTTTCTGGTAGCAGTTCAGTTTTGTGAGGGATCGTAGTTCAAACTTAACCTAACCTATTTTTCTGGTAGAAGTTTGGTTTTGTGAGGATCGCAGTTCTAACCTAACCTACTTTTCTGGTAGCAGTTCAGTTTTGTGAAGATCACAGAGTTCAAACCTAACCTGCTTTTCTGGTAGCAGTTCGGTTTTGTGAGGATCGCAGTTCAAACCCAACCTAACCTACTTTTCTGGTAACAGTTCGGTTTTGTGAGGATCACAGTTCAAATCTAACCTAACATACTTATCTATCTAACCTACCATAATAATCGAATTTGCAATTTTATATGAACTTTGGCGCACCCAAAAAAAATATCACCACTATCAATGTGTCAAAATGTTAAAATTAATCATATTTTTTTGTCAATATCTATTTCCACAAATAAACAACGATTTCTTGAATAAAATATTACAGTTATTTACATAATGTTATTTATACCCTTAATATTAAGAGTTCTTCAATAAATAGCCATATACAAAATGCGCCTTGATAACTTTAGCAAAATTATCTTTAATTTAGGGATGCCATGTATGGTAAAAATCCATCAGATAAATGGGTTTTAGGACAATCACAACATTCCAGAAGAAAATTGATCATCCCAATAAGTATTACCGCCTGTTGTTTACCATTTATGCTGTTTTAGATTAAAGTTTTGTAATTTTTTGTTTTGGTGCACAATAAAGAATATTGTATTGTATTGTAGGACAACACAGTTGATGCAAGTAATATGAGGACAAACGTTATTAAGGATAGCGAGGAATATGCAAAATAACATAAGGGATATTGATAGTTATGGCAAATATATTTCGGACAATTTAGATTTAGGACAATAATAACATTATTGAAAGTAATAATTATGACAACTTATCATTAGTCCAAATACCCATTAGGACAAAACAGTTAGCCCAAGTTATTTTAGGACAAACGATGTTAGGGATGGCGAGGAATATGCAAAATAACATTAGGAATATTAATAGTTATGGCAAAAAAGCTTCGGACAACAGAGTATTATGGCAAAAATAACATTATGGAAAAACCTTATTATGACAACTGATCGTTAGGCCAAATACCCATTAGGACAAAACAGTTAGGGCAAGTGATTTTAGGACAAACGATGTTAGGGATCTCGAGGGACACCCGCACAAGTTACCTACTATGAAAAATACTGAAATAGCATGAAATTTACGACACCAGCAAATCTCGAGATATTCGGTATAAAAGTAGGTGGGCGATTCTCCGAGCGTTTTAACGGCGCGGTTTGACAATCATTATTGTCCGACGATTATTTACTATAAGGAAAGGACAAATCGTGACAATTTTGATAAAACTAGACTTAAGATCGGGACTGTTTTTTGGTTTCATAAAAAGTTAACTCTAGGCATCGTTTTATTGGACAATATTTACTAAGACAATAATGACGAAAATAAAACGCCGTAAAAACGCTGAATATTCGCCCAGGTACTGAAATCAAGATACACGTGCCTATAATATTTGAGGTGCTGGTGCTTCTTCAACTCTCCATGCATGGATCTTACCATTCCATGAAAATGTAACGCGAGTCACAATTTCATCGCGTGTCTATTTAATTGTGTTGCAAATTGAAGGGTTAATTTTACTTTAGCCAACTAAACAACAACAACTAAATTGGCACCACCAATAAGTAAAATGCGAAGAATTGGTAACCTGCGTTACTCTCTGCCATGGCGTTATTGAAGTTAACCATCAGAGCTGGATTTAACATAAAACTAAATGTACAAGTTACTAACTATAAAATACGTTTCTGCAAAATGTTATTTTGAGATAAGCTTTTATTGCTCACTGTACTTTTTTGTATAATCGCAAATTGCATGTCGAACTAATCAAATGAACTCAAACACGGTGAATTTATCTTAGGTATGTAATGTAGGTGATCTATGGCTCCATCATCGGGTCAGCTTCTTGTCATAATAATATTGCATTGTCGTATAATTTACATATCCTTGCGAAATTTCATTCCAATCGGAGACCGAGAAATAACTAGTTCAAATTTAACTAGCAAGATTTGATTGGAAGACACCGGGAGAGTTGAAACTGAATAAAAGCTGGTAAAATACTGAAATCGCTCTGCACTTGTCTATATTTGAGGAGTTCCCTCAATACCTCATTAATCTCACAGTCAGAACTGGATTTTGGAAAGAATGGGACCAATCTGGAAGCACCCTTTTAGTTATAAGAATATATTTTTTAATCACTTCATAAACGACGGAGTACTGAGGTACCTCATATATTTAGAAGAAGGTAAGGACATAATAAATATCATCATCATCATTTCAGCTATAGGACGTCCACTGCTGGACATAGGCCTCCCCATAGATTTCCAATTAGTTCGGATATAATATATATACAACCTCCACTAGACAGAGCATGTTATACGACGCGCGCTCACCACGTATATCGTATATGGTCCATTTTATATTAGCACTAGCGACCCGCCCCGGCTTCGCACGGTGTTTCTCTATTATATTATGCATGTATTATACATATAAACCTTCCTCTTCAATCACTCTATCTATTAAAAAAACTGCATCAAAATCCGTTGCGTAGTTTTAAATACATAGGGACATAGGGACAGAGAAAGCGACTTTGTTTTATACTATGTAGTGATAGTGATTACGATATTATGCGACCGGCCGCTCGTTCAGTTCCGACCATGTTTCTGACCTTTTTGTGCACCAAACGTGAAATCAATATTTCTGGTCAATCCGACGAAAACCTCGAAACATAAAATGATAAAAAAGATGTGAAACCCGAGTTGTACTAGTAATATCTACCGATATTTAATCGACCATATGCGTGGTGAGCGCGAGTCGTATAACATGCTCCGTCTAGTGGAGGTTGTCTGTGATAAGGACATACAAATATCTGAAGTTCATACTTCATTATTTAGCTAAGATATCGGTATCGGCATCGCCGATTATTTACTACAATAATCGGTATCGGTATCGTATCGGCAAAATTATGTATCGTTACAACGCTAATATATACATGTATATTAAAAAAAAAACAAAATAACAATCGACTGGAGAATCCTTTTTCTGAAATCTGGTAACGGTATCGGTATATCGTTACTGCATGCCGATACCTACCAAATCTATCAATACAGTTCTGTGTGTTCTTGTTTCAAAGGTACCAGATGAACATACATAATTTATTTATGACTTTGACCGGCTAGGCAGACGGTGCGTCTGGGTACAGATGTTTTCTCTAGAAGTGCCCTGTTTCTTTGTACGTTATTATGTGTGTAGCTTTATAGCTTACGACCTAGGAGCTTAACTTACAAGGCAAACAATACATTTCACAATATAATTGCTTCTTGGCGTCATCAGTTCATCGGGTATTCCAGTATCTAATCTGTAATGAATAACACACAATGATATACATAATAATGTAAAGTTAAAGACATAAATATATACAGAGTGAAATTTTATTGATCTTAAAAAAAAAATCCTAGGCATTAGGTATCAATAAAAGATGCGATTTCTAAATAAAAAAACCGAGCAAGTGCGAGTCGGACTCACGCACCGAGGGTTCCTTACAAACTCGTCAGTAGATACGTGGATAATTCAAGATACACTGTATGGTGGGACAAACTTAACTTTGCTCTTGAAAAATTGTTGTCCCTATACATCAACATATGTGGTGGTTAGTTTTTGCGAATTTCTAAAAACGCTGCAAGTTAGGAAAATCGTGTTATTTTTCCTGTAATATCTAGGATGATATTAATAATCGGTAATTATTACAGATTTTTCTATTCAGTAACTTCGAAGATAATAGGGAGGAACGGTATTTTTTAACGTTTTTTGTAATAAATCAAAAACTACATGTCTAAGAAAAAAAAAAGTTTTATAGTTAAATTGTTTTGGAATCTACACATTACGCCCTTTCATTTGATATACCACTCAATATAATAGCTCAACTTTTGATTTTCGACATCCCATTTCGGTCCCTTTAAAAAAACCTAAAAAAAAGGTATGATTTTTTCTGTACAATAGGTTTGGGTTAGCGATTTTTAACACTAATCCAAATTCAAGACGATAGCATCAGTAGATCCAGAAATATCTTGCTGTGACAGACGGACGGGCAGACGGACAGACAGACAGAGTCACACCATAAGGGTTCCTTTTTTACCACTTTGGTAAGGAACCCTAAAAATATAGGTAACATTTTCACCAGAAAATGTGCTGTCCGAAAAAATAATTAGTAACGTAAGGATTACGCGTATCGACGCGTAAGTTGTCTCAGCGACTCACCGCGGGAGCGGGGAAGGGGTTGCGGGGAGGGGACCGTGCTGTTTCTCAGTATTTTAGTACTGAAAGATACTGACTGAAAAACACGTAATTTCTATTTTCCGCTAAATAATCCACTGCCCAACCCAATTTTGGACGATGAAAAAAATTTCACTCTGTATAAACATTTCTATATATCTGTACGATATCGAAGCTCTAAAATCGAGCTCCAAATATATCTGTACCTAGTATCTATTAGCCAAAAATATCCATGCGACAATTCGATCAAAAATATGCGAACATACGTCCCTTTCAGTTTGGTCCTGACATCATTGGGCCTTCATTTACTTATGGAAATAGCTTATTACACATTTTTAGATTTTGTAATTAGTAGTCGGACTAGGTGGGGGCCTGAACGCCTGGAGTCGAACCAGGTCGTTTGGCCAGGGCCACCTTGACTTTTCGCTGATTGCTCAAAGTGAGCAGCGGACCAGCGGGAAGAATGAAGCGAATCAACCTGTCCTTATGTGGGGTGTCGCGCAATAGTGGTGTCCGAGTACATATTCAGTGATCTGAATGTAAGCTCACGACACTCAGGTCAATGTAGTTCATTTTAACATTGCTAAAATACACACACACACAAACAGTCTTTCTATAATTTAATTTTCTCAAACATGGCATGAAATGTTGACATTACGTGCCTAAAAATAGGCCACAAAGTACCTCGTTTCCTATGCGGCTTGACACTTGGCACGGAATGGAATTTCATACTTACATTGCCGGCCTAGGCCAGCAATGTATTTTTTTTTTTAAATTTCCATTCCACATTTATTTGGGCCCCAGCATCACGGCATTCAGCCATTAAAAAAACAAAAAACGATTTTTGCTATATTTTGCAGTTTTATTTAGGTATTTAAAATTGACATGAACATAACAAATAACACATTACAAACAATTTCCAATTATTATAAATTGCAAACTAAACCACAAGAATACACATTTAAAATATTTCATCTAAATATTCGCGGTAAAAATGTGAACTGAAACAGCTTTTGGCCGAATTTGCATTGTCTATGGATATAATGTCACTTTCTGACAGCCAGTTTGTTTGTGTTATAAAATATTAAGTAAGGTTATTATAGTAAGTTTATTTATTTCATTGCATGTTTGAGAAAAGCACTATACATACCTCGGCGGGAAATGGGGTTGCCGGCCTCGTAACTATCTGGCCTCGCTTCGTTCGGCCAGCTATATGTACTCGGCCGGCAATTCCTTACTTCCCGGCCTCTGCAGTAGTGTACTATTTATGTAGGTATAAATATGGCTCCGGGAATATGAACTTGAACGTCCATTTCCCACGAACGTCCACTTCCCATGAATGGCCTAGAAGGGCCACATCCCTGAACGGCCATTCTTCGAGTGACCATGACCACGACTATTCCTAGAAGGCCACATCTCTGAAATGTATATTAGAGCATTTTAACATTAAAAAAAAAAGTGTCCGCACTGAGAACATCATTTCGCGAGTATTTGTGAACGAGCAATCGCACCTACCATACGCTCGGCTCAACATCCACACAACTCGAATATTCGTCGCCAAATGCTCATCACGAATGCTCTCAGTGAGGACGCTCCTAAATTCTACTTGTCTCACTTTATTATCACCCGTGGTCTGTCTGTACACAAATTTACGAGTACCCTTAGTTAAAGTAGTGGGATTCACGTAGCCACCAGAGAAAACGCCACTTTCGGCTAGGTGTTATGTAAAATATTATTATTGCACGGACGGACGAACGGACGGACGGACGGCGACCAACAACGAATTGTTAATTAAGTATCTTATGTAATTTAGATACCTACGGCTACCACCATCCGGCTCCATCATTAGATCATCACCATGTGCGTTCGCACTGTATAAACAAATTGCCCACAGACTTTATCGGGTATCTGGCGACCAGAGGGCTGGCTCCTTCTTAGCTCAAAGAATCGGTATTGCCATTCAGCTTGGTAATGCCGTCAGCCTTCTGGGTACCCTAACACCCGGGAGAGATATGGGGGAGTTGTTTTATATTTAGGGTGTACTTTAATTAGATGTTTTTAAATAAATGATACAGGTGAAAATAAAGCGGCGGGATTCACCATGTCATAATAATCTTGCATAGTCTTCTAATTTACACATTCTTGCAATATTTCAGCTCAATCGGTTGAAGATATCTGCTTCAAAATTGAGTTGGAAGATTCCACCCGAACAAAACATCTTAGATAAATGCATATATTGCAAGTTAGATAAAAGCTTGTAAAAACATGTAGGTCTCTCTACCAATTTTCAGGAAAATGATAAATGGTACTTGAGTCACGTGGATGGGACAAAACAAACATAGAATGTTGATTGGGTCCCAAATCGACTCAGGTATATAGATGACGTAACATGGCGTCAGTCAGGGGTATCCTTGGGCAATCTGAAACAAGTTTGCATTTTGTCGCAAATTGAAAAAAAAAAAAACAAAAAACTTTTCAGTGGTTTAACACTTTTGCAACCAAAAAGCGCTACGCTCGTAACCACATGGGGAAATGGGTATGTAGCGACTAGCAAAAAACTGCCTAACACAAACGAGATAATTTTAGTATATCATTTACATTTACACAGATTGAGGTACAATCTTCGGTGACCCTACCTGATCTAGTGCTACTATTTACATAAGCTAAATACGTTGTGAGAAAGAGGATAAAAAGTGCATTACTAATATGGTCGCCGGCGGGATGTCTTTATAATGTACTGGGCCGACCGACCGAGGGCGTTTATAATAGGCTAGTTTCTTGTAGTAAAAATAAATTATTTTACACTAATTATTTTATTCAACTTCCAAAACTGATCCCAAATAAATTCAGATTCACTTATTTTCTTGCCTTTAACGATTTTAAAATGAGAAGAAATTAAAATAAGGAGACAATATTTTCTATGCAGCTGCATACTGTCGTTGCGTTTTGACACTTCATAAAAAGAAGCTGATTTGATCTGTTAGGAAACTAGCCTATTGGATGTTAACTGGTTGTAAATTACGGATTCAAAAAAAATAGTTTATTTTCCATATTAGTGTATGCCCGCTACTTTGTCAACCAAGACAAAAAAAAATATCCCAATTTCGCCTATTTAGGTAAAACATATCATTTAACTAGCCTCGGGTATCCAGCTATCTCTGTCTCTACTAAAAATAGTCAAATCTATCCAGCCATTCCGTGATATGGCTACGGACATACATATTCCAAATGCTTACAAAAATGCAATTAAAGTGTGACTGAAGTCAAAATCACGGCTTGCTTTCGCACTTATTCTTATTACATACAGAGATACAAAAAGTATACATGTCGCAGCCAACTGGTTTAATTAGCCATTTAGTTAAGTACCTAGCCTTTTTACTAAACGGCGCCAGTAATTAAATGCCTGGATGAAATTTAGCATGCGTCAATGTACAATGTATCAATTAATCATACGGCTGGCCAATGATTAGGCCTCCGTTTAGTAGGGCAACTATGACCCGCCAGTAGATCGACGATGCCGGGGCTTCTTATTCTGCTAAACCTAACCTGAAAAAGGAGTTTATTTTGATCACTTTTTCCTTGCAGGGGGCTTCGCTCTCCGAGCCCCCCTTGTAACTTTCGGAGCGATTATTTCCAAATATATTCACTTAATCAAAAACATTACTTTGAAAGTTTATAGTGGTTTTAAAGAGCTGTCGAACTATGTACCACACGTTGATATTTGGTGAACAAAAATTTTTTTAGCTTCTGTAACATGTATGGAGTGCCCCCCCTAAAAATATTTATATATTCCAAAATTCATCAATACCCATCATGTAGTTTTTGAGTAAAATGCCTGTGACATACGGACAGACGGACTGACGGACAGACGGACGGACGGACATGACGAAACTATAAGGGTTCCGTTTTTGCCATTTTGGCTACGGAACCCTAAAAAGTATATAAAAGCTGTACGCGCGTATAGGTGCGTACTTGTTTTGTAAGTTTCTTGGGGTCGTGATGCGGTGAGAAATTACACTCCAAGTCCAAGACATGCACGTATAATGTAAAATTAGGTGATACAGAGGTGGTAGATCACAGACAGTGCTTTAGTAAGTATGTATGTATGGGCATGACGTGCCCGTTAGACGGTTGTCGAGCGAGTGAGTCGCCGTGGCTGACTGGACCCGAGCGGCCCCCCTGCCGCGCGCCCCGCGCTATGCGCTGCGCTCGCGACGGCTCCCGAAGATTCGCGATCGAAGACAAGGCGCGAACAAAAGCCTTATAATGTTTTTAAAAGAACTAGGTATCGAATTATGTACCTCACGTTTATGTGTGCTGAAAAAATTTTTTTTAGCTTTTGTTACATGTATGGAGTGCCCGCCCTAGATTTTTTTATTTTTATTATTTAACTACCCAATTTAGTAGCGTCATCTACAAGAGATCTATATTCCAAATTTCATCAGTATACGTCTTGTAGTCTTTGAGTAAAATGCCTGTGACATACGGACGGACGGACGGATATGACGAAACTATAAGGGTTCCTTTTTAGCCATTTTGGCTACGGAATCCTAAAAATGGAAAATAGTAAGCTAGACGGCCCGATGTTGATCCAGACACTTAACTAAATGGCGCCGTTTAATGAAAAGGCTAGGCAGCTAATCAAATGGCTAATTAAGTTAGTTGGCGGTGACATACACACCGCATATGAGACACACTCTGTGAGAACTTACATAAAAAAAATCTAAAAACGAGTTTCCAAACAAGTAATCGGCAAAAAACTATATAGAGATCGCAGATGTTTACGACCCGAGTCGCAGGCGAGGGACGTAAATATGCGATCGAGGGCTTTCTTTATTACCTCCCGTGTTGTGTACTTACATCATTTTATGTCTACACTTGGCCAGAAAGCGGCCGGTTTTCCGAACGCGTAGCGTGCGGAAAAAGTCACTTTGTGGCCAGGTGTGGCATAAAATATATAATTCTCCTGTACGTGTTTGCCACCGAAGTAACCTCTCCTAAACGGTTGGACCGATTCGATGAAATTACGTTACGATTTGTTAACCCCTATTTCCAAAAAATAAAGCAGCATATAATAAGTTCGTTCTCAGGGTTTGGTTATACCTCCTCTCCTTGGTGACAAGTTTCATCTAAATAGTTTTACTTATATACCTAGTTAGTACCTAGCTGTGAAAGCTGGAACGGAACCTAAAACAATACTTCATTTCCAAGTTGGTGTGTTCCAAATAGCAAAGTAGCCTTTGTCCATGCCCAAATTTCCAGGTATCTTAATGCGGAGTTGCATAAAAATCTTTTCAGCGGTTTTGCCATGAAAGTGTAAATATTATTAAAAAAACAATATGAATAAAACAAGTAAACAAAAGTGATGGCTAATATAAGTTTCTGTCAAATAAAATTTATGATAAGTTTTTTATTTTGCTGACTGTACCTTTCTTGTATAGTCGCAAACTGCATGTCAAAACTAATTGAATGAGCCCTAAAAATGGGTTTATCTTATGTAATTTAAATGCCCGCATAGCCACTTTCTGGCTTCATCATCAGATCAGCTCCACCATCATCAACATCATCATCATCAGCCTATCCTATATACGTCCCACTGCTGGGCACAGGCCTACTCTCATAGACGAGAGTGAATGGGCTGCAGTCCCACGCTAGCCCACTGCGGATTGATTCACATCACCTTTGAATTTCTTCGCGAATGTATCGCGAAAGGATAAACTCCATGGTACCATATTATTGCATAGTCACCGAATAGGCCGCAAAATACCTCGTTCCCAGTGAAGTTTGACACTTGGCAGGTAATGGTATTTCATACTTATTTTATTTTTTTTAATTTCCATTCCACATTTATTTGAGCTACGGCATTACGGGATTCAGCCATTAAAAAAACAAAAAACGATGTTTGCTATGTTTTGCACTTTTATTTATTTAAAATTGACATGAGCATAACAAATAATACATTATAAGCAATTTTAAATTGTAATCTTAACTATACGAATACACATTTAAAATATTTCATCTAAATATTCGCGGTAAAAATGTGAACTGTAACAGCTTTTGCTATGGTTTCCGAACGAGACTTGACATTTGCATTGTCTATGGATATAATATGTCACTAATGTCACTTTCTGACAGAAAGTTTCTGTTTTGTGAAATATTATTTAGGTTATTAGTAAGTTTATTTATTTCATTGCATATTTGAGAAAAGCTCTATACATACCTCGGCGGGAAATGGGGTTGCCAGCCTCGTAACTATCTGGCCTCGCTTCGCTCGGCCAGCTATATGTACTCGGCCGGCAATGCCTTACTTCCCGGCCTCTGCAGTAATGTACTATTACTAAAGGGATCAAAATTTATAAGGTACTTTTCTGTCCTACGGCCGGAAAGCGTCACCTTGCCGGGCGCTGCGCTAAACGAAGATGCCGCTTTCTGGCTCCGTCGAAACAAAAAATAGTATACAAACCTTGGCCAGTAAACAATTTGTTGTTTACTGAGACCACAGCTGGCTTTCGCCTCAGATCACATGTTTGTCCGACAATTACAAGTGATCTGAGACATTCCTTACTTTACTGGCCGAGGTATGTAATGTACTAATAATCTATGTACCTACAAATTTGTACGGAACCCTCGGTGGGCGAGTGCGTCTCGCACTTGTCGCGTTCTTAAAGTACGTTTAATTTTTTAAATTACTTTTTTATGTTGAACAAACAAGACAGACCACAAACCACCTCGTCCTACGTCTAGTCCTAGATTTCATGAAATTAAATGAAACGAAATGAAATCATTTATTTCTGCAAGTAGGCCTCATGGGCTCTTTTGCATGTCTGTTTCTTTTGGCGCTTTGGCAAATTACATTCTGGTGAGAAGAAGCGCCGGAAGAAACTCATCAGTTTGTCTTTTCAAAAACATAAAATATTACATGCAATTTCATTAATACATTGCATCCCTTCCGGACCATCAAGTTGAATTCCCATTAAGTTGGATTCCAACTTTCGATTCCCCAATAGTCAGATTCCCATAAAGTTGGATTCCCATCAACTTGGATTCTTATTATTGTCCCCACTGTGTGTGGCGGTAGGACCATCCGGGTAAGTAATCATGGGGCACGGCAGTGCCCCCGCCAAGTCGAGCAAAACAAAGGCATGGCCGTACCATCCTTTTCTCGAAGCCAATCAGGCCATTTTCAGCCTCCCGTAATTTTGTACTGGCTAAAGCTAGAACCCTGAAATTTCAGGGATATATAGGGCACAATATTTTATTTTTATTTTATTTATTGGAGAACAAACAGAAACAAGTGTTCAAAGGTGGTTGATTATTCTAAACACTAAAGTTAGAAATATACACTTATTTCCTTAACAGCTCTCACTAATACATGTTTTAATAGACATAGAATATGAGTGTCATTTAATCGATCAGCAAAATATTCATATTTTGGTCAGCAGAAATATGTATTTGATCAGCCAAAATAGCTAGTTGGTAAGCAGTGGCGTAACTATATAATCTGGAGCCCGTGGCAAATTGCTTTAATGGGGGCCCTATCATTAAGCTTCATTATTTTAACGTTATTTCTGAGCTCGCGGCCACTTGGGCCGGGGCCCTCTTGGGTCGGGGGCCCGTGGCATTTTGCCAGCCCTGCCACCCTGTAGTTACGCCACTGTTGGTAAGCAACTTATGGTTAGCAAAATGGGTATGGGTAGGTAAGCAAAATATTTCATTTTGTTCATCAAAATGAAAGGTGCACAAAATGGGCGCAACTATTCTGCCGCAATAACGCAAAAGGGCACATCTAAATAAAAAATTCTAAAATAAAAAATGTCCGAGATATTCGACTTCAAAGTTGACAAATTTTTAAGACGTAAAAATTTCCATCGATGTTGGTGTCATTATAACACCTACTTATTATTGTTTAATCGTATAGAATTCGCTAAAATAACCATGTTTTATGGAAAAAACTTTTCTCTGAAATCAAAAATAACTGAGATATTCGACTTCAAAGTTGACAAAGTTGACTTTCCGTATCTCCGGCGCTGCGGGAACAGCAGCCCTTCCGCCCTTGCATGACGGCGCACGGTCACTTCGCTCGGCTCCGCAGCTTCGGCTTGTTGGTTGCCTTCGGCGACCAGCCTGAGCCGCTCGCCTCACTCGTTCCCGCGCTTCGTCATGGCGGGCGAGGGCTGCTCTCCCTCCGCGCCTCCGGCTCTATAAAAACACTCTAGGGCGCGCAGTGTCGGCACGCGTCCTAACCAGCGAGAGCCCTAGATTCGGACTTTCGCAGGCTTTTTACATTTTATAGTAAGTATGTCACCCATCTATGGGGCGAAGCGATCGAGAAACACGGTGAGGCTCTTGCCGTGTCTCTCGACATTTCTAAAGCGTTTGACAGGGTCTGGCACGCTAGCCTAGTGGGTAAACTTCCAGCGTATGGAGTCCCTGAAGGCCTTTGTAAATGGATTGCTGATTTCCTGAGTGAGCGTTCGATCCGAGTAGTTCTAGATGGCTACACTTCGGATCATAGGGCTATTGACGCCGGTGTTCCTCAGGGGTCTGTTCTGTCTGCAACTCTTTTTCTGCTGCATATTAACGACATGCTTATACCCGGTACCTTTGGGTATGCCGATGATAGCACAGTTGTTGACAGATATATATCCAGCGCGAAGGCCAAAAGGGACGAAATCCAGTCTTGTCGAGAAGCCATGGTGGCTCGTGTAAATCTAACCCTCGGGGCAGTGTCCGATTGGGGAGATGCCAATCTGGTTAGTTTCAATGCCACCAAGACTCAGGCGTGTTTGTTCTCCGCTAAACGGAGTCCCTTTGATCTGGCTCCAACTTTCCGAGGTGTATCCGTACCGATTTCAGACCATTTGATGCTTCTTGGTATGAATCTATCCTCCAACATGAACTTTGGTCAGTACATTGAATCCTTGGCTAAAAATGCAGCAAAAAAACTTGGAATCCTATCCAAAGTGAGGCGGTACTTCACGCCGGGACAGCTACTTCAGTTATACCAAGCACAAGTCCGTTCGTGCATGGAGTACTGTTGCCATCTTTGGGATGGGTCTGCCAAATACCAACTGGCCGCCTTGGATTCAATTGACAAGCGTGCGAAGAAGCTCATTGGTGACCCTGTGTTAGCTCAGGAGAAGCTGCAGAGTCTTGAGCACCGCAGAAATGTCGCCAGGTTATCGGTTTTTTACAGGATACATTTCGGTGAGTGTGCGCTGGGATTGCATGATTTGATTCCACCGTCTCCATTCCATCATTACGTCACTCGGCGTGGATTAGGGTTCCACCCTTATGTCGTCGATATTCCACGAGTTCGTACAAAACGCTTTGCATCCACCTTCCTTATAAGGACCGCAAAAGAGTGGAACTCTCTTCCCGCCCATCTTTTCCCAGAAAAATATAACTTGGATCTCTTCAAGTTGAGAGTGAATAGACATCTTCTAGACAAGCATGCTACATCCTAGGCTTCATCGTCACCTAACATCAGGTGCGATCGGAGTCAAATGCTTGTCTATCACACATAAAAAAAAAAAAAAGTAGTATCTTCAAAAATAGCAATACGGTAAAAATCACTGATAATTGATAAACACTACTACTTGACACTGACAGCTGACAATCACCGAATGACAAAACAAACACGCCCACGATTGGCTGCTCGCGTCACGTGGTCTGTTTCGCTCTGCCCAGAGTACTGCTGATTTTTCAAACTAAACGCAATCCACGCATGTTTTCTCTGCTAACCAATTGTAAAACCTTGCCGGCCAAGTAATTATTTTGCAGCTCGACTGTTTATTAGGCAGACAAATGATAAATAAAGCTGATTAATATTGGTTAAAATGTTAACCATTTTTAAATTATTTGCTGAACAAAAGTTGCCGCCCGATTTTTATTTATTGCCAGCCAAATCTTTGTATGCTGCTCAAATGATTTAACTGCTTATTTTTTTGCGGATCAATTTTAATAACGGCTGACCAAAAAATTACTTTCCATACCATATCATCTACGCTTACACTGTAACTTAATCACTAAGCGTTATACATAGAAATGAATGTGCAACAATTAGTGTAGCATCTATTTGATTATGCTAATATTTAACAGCCAGTGTTAAGCCAACTTTACGCAAATACGAAAATTTAAAGAGGAGAACAAAAATAAGACTTATAATATACAAGGTGTTTCATTGAACGTAATACAAGTAATGGTTTTTAAACTCCTCTCCCTGGTGCACTCTGTGCTAGGTCTCGTGTTGTTAAAGAATTAATATCACTGTTTTAATTATTATTATTTTTTTGTCTCATCGTGTTTACCCTACTTAGCGTTAAGAGAAAGAAGTTTCAATCTAATTTTGTAGTGAAAACTTACCTGTTTGCTTATCTAGGTCGATAATTTATTAATAAAATGCATGCATTCTGACACATTATTGCAGTTATTGGTCATAACAAACAAACAGGTCTGTCTGTCTGTCTGTCCGTCTGTCCGTCTGTCCGTCTGTCACAGCCAGATATCTGAGGAACTACTGCTGCTATCGATATGAAATTTGGAATAGTTTTAAAAGTCGCTAACCCGACTCTATTTGACATAAAAAAAATCTTGTATCTTTTTACCCGACTGCGGCGAAGCCCACAGGAGGGTTATGTGTTTGACCTGTATGTATGTAAGTATGTATGTATGTCCGTTCCTATGTCCGCTCGTAACTACTAAACGGCACATCCGATTTTGATAAATGATACATCATTAGATTCGTCTTGATGGTGCGAGTGTCACTGAGTATGAAGTTCGTTAAAATAAACAAAATTGCGGTTTTTATGCAGTTTCAAAGTACACCGCGGTCGGGTTTTTTTAAATAAAAATGTGGTTTTTTACTTTTTTTTAAAGGAGGCCGTAATGGGAGTTTTAAAATTTAATGTTGTGCTATTGTATCTAATGGGGTATCAAATGAAAGGGCTTTATTTGTAGATTCCAAAGCCATTTTTTTTGTTAATCATGTACTTTTTGATTTATGACTAAAAACGTTAAAAAAATACCAATCCCCCTTTTATCTTCGAGGTTACTGAACAGAAAAATCTGTAATAATTACCAATTATTAATATCAACCTGAATATTACAGGAAAAACATAACGGTCTTCCTAACTTTAATGTTTTTTTAGAAATTTACGAAAGCTTAACCCCCATCCAAGCTTTACCCATCTAGCGGAGAGTAGCAAAACTAAGTGATGGTCTGTTTCAGATTACAGAAAAAATATCTACTAAATACGATCATTACTCATCAGTCATACGTCGTTATCGCGGGTGCAAAAACGATTTGACAGTACAGAAAGATTATGAAAAACAAGCAATAACAGACGCGATACTCATTTTGAGGAACATTTATGCCTACTCGTACGAGTTTAAAATTTATCAACATTAATTTCTATATTGCTAGATAAAATTTTAGCAATACGCTTAAGGGTAATACTTCTCAACTATTCTAGAGATGAATGATTTCCACCCACTTTTAAGATGTACACATGATACGACTTCTGGATACGTCAACCTTTATATGCTTAGTGCAATCTATATTTTTTTTATATCCATTTTTTTTACATTCGTGCACTTAATGGCGAGTTATACAACCTACTAAAAAGAGTGTGTATGTATCATATTTAAAATCAAGTTTTTTAAGTGAACGCATACAGTTATTTCTTTTTGTAAAAAATAATGTAGATATGTAGTTCTTGTAAAAGGGTATTAGGTATAAAACCCCCGAAAGAAAACTAACCTAACCTACTAAAAACTAACTAAACGTACTTACTGAAATACTAAATTTGCGACTTTGCCATGTACGTACGTGTACGAGTAATCATTTTATTCGCACCTTTGGTTTTTCGTTCGGACGGTTTATTATGTACCTTTGTAAAATGGGTATATTTTTAAAGACTGATTTTGGACAAATGGGGTAATCTTTAGTCAATATTTTTGGACTACTTGTAGCTCCTAGACGACCACTATGATACCAATAACTCAAATCCGCCAAAAATGTTAGTTATGTTGTTTTTGTAAACATGCCTTCAATTTTTATAGACCTTTGCTAGCGGAAATTCTCCACATGTAAAGATCTTCTTAGATGTTTATAGCTGTAGGCAGAATATGTCCGTTTCTACCAAATAGACATTCTGTTATATGTGCTCTTTATTTCATTTGTTACTGCACCCGCGATAACGACGTATGCATCAGGTTCTAAATATTACAGTAAAAATATAACGGTTTTCCTAACTTGCACTGTCTTTTAGAAATTTGCAAAAATTAAAATATACCTTATTTGCTCCTACTAAACAAATCGACATCGAGTTTTTCTTGAACTATTCGCGTATCTACTTATGAGTTTGTACGGAACCCTCGGTGCGCTAGTCCAACTCGCACTTGACCGATTTTATTTAGAGATACCAAGAGTCTCTAGGCGTCAAAATAAGATAGGTACATTAAAAAAAATAAAAAGACATAATTATACTAAAATTAATGGAGATATAAGGTTAATGGAGATAAAATTAACGGAGACGTCCGTTGTCAAAATATGTTTAGGAGGTGAGGATCCGGAAGAATCCGGATCGAATAATATTTCAAAATTCTGAATTTTTCGTGGTAAGAGTGTACTGTAGAGACTGGCCGTCTCTACTGATGAATTATAAAGAAACTTTAAAAATTCAAATACCTATCTGTCAGTCTAACGTAATGTTTATGTATTAAATATTGATTCAGTTCTCATCTGAGCGCTACCAAACCAACATCTTGTATTCTTTCGGAAATATATAATACTAAATTATCAAGTGCCTTTATTCTTCAATGCTCCACCGGCTACACCCTCACATGTTACATGGTGGAGGTGCGGGGTATTCTTCAACAAGAAGAAGGAAGATTCCGTACCACGCGCGAGTATTATGAAGAATTATCAGCGTGCACGTGTCACGTCGAGTGGCGGCCAGTTCGTGGCGCGCTATGGGCGCTGCGTGGCGCAAAGGGAGCGAACGCGTGCAGGCGTCTCGAGGATGCGGGCATATGTACCCCCATCTTCAGCGCCGCAGCGATGAGGATGCGTTATTTAAGGTGCGTTACAATGCTTAGGAGCATTATGAAATGTGATTACTAATATTTTGTGCGTAGCGCGACGATGAGGAGCGATATAATATGTGAGTTGCGTTTAGATGCTATATGAAGCTGTCGACGAGCGAATTGAAGTTATGGAGACGATGATGAATATGCGTAGAGGTAATTGATGGTTCGATGCGATTTTGCTAGAATTCGGTGAAAATTTAATTATATTTTTCACATTTTCCCGTCATGACAACGCGATGTCATTATGTTGTCATGTGAATGAATTTCAACATAAAATGTGTATAAATAGATGTTTATTTCAGTTTATTGTGAATATTTCGCAGAGTTAGATTAGTTTTACTCATAATAATGTATAAATATATACATACGTATACATTACTTAGGGTTAGGTGAGCAATTTTTGCGAATAGCGTACTAGTAGTGAAAACGACAGAATGATGTTCGATTAGTTAGGATTTTAGGAATATTTAAGCTTATAACTAGAATGTGTTCTAATACTGTTTATTTTTTGCATGTATTCGTGTCACGATGCAATGGACGAGCTACCTACCAACTCGCTTGTAAAAGCAAGCTACAGTGGACTGAGCGAATGCCAAGCAGCGCAGAAGGATGGAGAGCTTCGGCGGTGCGCGACAACATGAAGACTTGACGTCTTCCCTAACGCACCGCGGCTCCTTCGTTCGATTTTTCGTTTAAGTTTCGCGTGTTTCATTCAGGCATTCAATGTTTTATTGGGCAAATTTATATCGAATCAATTCAGTTTTTCAAAGTCAGTGCTTGGCATTCCGATGGTCATTCGTGATCGTTAGAAGGCATACACTTGCTTTTAAAAGTTGACAGGGGCTCTTGTGATTAGAGTTAGAGTTATAGGCAGGTAGGATAGGACAAGCTACTAGGCTTTTGCTGAGGTTTTGCCTAGTTGAGGCAACCTTCTGAAAGGCAATTGGATTGTTTTGTTGTTTTAATGTAAATAGTTGCTCCTATCCATTGCTGATCTGAAGCGTGCCATCTCATAGTAAGAGACTTGTCCCCTTTTGTCAATTCCTTGCCTCCGCAGGTAGGATCATTAAGCTTTCAACTTTGCTAGGGTTTTCGATCGATAGATAGGTAGGTTTCAATGTAAAATTTGGTGGCGTTTTATCGATCATGATTAGGCAGGTATTTGCTAGGGCGGTTTTAGCTAGGATCCTTTGGTAGGCTCCTATCTAACCCAGGAGGGGAAGATATGTAGAGACTGGCCGTCTCTACTGATGAATTATAAAGAAACTTTAAAAATTCAAATACCTATCTGTCAGTCTAACGTAATGTTTATGTATTAAATATTGATTCAGTTCTCATCTGAGCGCTACCAAACCAACATCTTGTATTCTTTCGGAAATATATAATACTAAATTATCAAGTGCCTTTATTCTTCAATGCTCCACCGGCTACACCCTCACATGTTACAGTACCGCTGTTTATCTTGCCTGAGATCACGGAATTAATCCCCGCTAGAGAAATTACTTATACTATTATTTCTAAAAATATATTTTATTTCTGCAAGTAGGCCCTCAAGGGCTCTTTTATTAATAAAATAACCGACTTTCTACGTTGAATATTTGAGGAGTCCCCTCAAATCGCCATGGGTTGCATCATTAACACTGATTACATAAATATATTGGACCAATGTGGAAATTTCTCTTCTCTCTGTCAGACCTTTTCAATAAGAAAAAAACCGGACAAGTGCGAGTCGGACTCGCCCACGTAGGGTTCCAAACTGTAGGTATATAATAAAGTACTCTGTCAAATTTTTTATAGTGCTGGGGGCTAAGATTTTAATGGTGCTATAATTGTTTTTTATGATTTAATTTAAAACAGAATAGTTTTTTAATTTTCTTAATTCTACGGAAACGGAACGTACCCTTTGAATTTTGGTTTTCTTGAGAGTGTCGAAATATACGTTTTTTGCGGCATAAATGGCCGTATATTTTTTCACCTTGACTTGGAAGCTTGATTTTGTCACAGCTTCAAAGGACCATAGACCTGAGTATTAGGATGGGTCGATTTTTGTGATTTTCTGAATATCGGAATGGAATATAGCACTGAAATGGTGCGTAACTTTATGCGTAATTAGGGAAAAATAATAAAAAAATATAGGTTTTAGCCCTCTACAAGCAGCCAAAGAATGAAAATGGGAATAATTTTCAGTAATAAAAAAATATCATATGACAATTATAATACTAATTTATTATCTCAACATATAAGTATACATGCGTTAAAAATAAATCATAAGTTTTTTACAGTTTTTCTCAACTAAAACCATATAATAGTGTTGCGCCGGTGGTATAGGCATAAACTTCAAACGTGATTTTCCGTACTTTAGAAGCGTTTTAAGCAGGCTGAAAACTGATTTCAGGCAGTTTTTTTTCTTTCATTTACTAGAAGATCGACAATTCACCCTAGTTGCCGTTGTTTTCAGGCGCCTGAAACATGTTTTCAGTCCGTTTTAGGACACCCTCTATCAGATGGTGCAATAAACTGAAAACCCGTTTTCAGGCGTTTCTGGACCCCTTGGCCCATGCCTTTGAAGTACACTTCAGTGAAAGAGACAGCACTATTAGAAAGAGACAGCTATACTGAGAATGTTCGAGAAGTGTGTGAAAGAGATAGAACATTGCTAGAAAGGGATATCCATATAAGCCGCGCGCCGACGACGCCAGGAATGGAACGACCGCAGGGAACGCCGCGGCTGGCCACCCGGTCCGACATCGCTATGCCCAATAGGGTTGCGAGTTTGTCAGCTTCTAAAAAAAACCCAGGAATCAGTCTTTAAGTAGTTGCGAAACAATGCGAATCTCTTTGTAATAAAGTTTGCATTAACTTTTCTTTTGGTGGCCATCACAATAAATGAATGTGTACTGTACACATTATGTATAGTTATTAGTTAGGCATGGCGGAGGAATTCGATATGCCTAGCTATGAAGGCGGGGACAGTCAGTATTCCCCTTGCCATTACGAATAGTGTAAGTGTCTCGTAATAAATGGACTTGTGAAGGTCAATATCAGTTTTACTGGAACTCCACATAAAACATTTCCCTAAAAATGAAAATCATTTTATAAAAGTAGAATTTCATTGCAAAACATACGTTATTTCTACATCATTCACTCACGACACCCAAAAGTCGTAAATTCACGGTTTTAGGGCTAATTTAGCCTTAATTATCTGTTTATTGATGTAGTAATATAAATATTGTTTACATAACTTTTCGTCTGTGGTTGACCTGTCGCTGCTCTGTTAATGAGTAATAAGAGCAATTTTGCCATGAGAAATAAGTAAAAGGGCATTTTCCAAAAAACGTACTTATAGGGCTAAAACAGGTAATGGTTAAAAATAATTTAAGGGTCAATAATGATAAAAAATGATCATGACTGTAACTTAAAGGTCTCGTTTAACAAATAAAAATAGTTTTGGAGAAAATAAAATATTTATTTATATATTTTAAAAATCGAATATTTTTTTATTCAACTGCCGGATTTTTTAAATTATTTTTCCCTAATTACGCATAAAATTACGCACCATTCCAGTGGTACCCTAAAAAAAGATATACCTAAATTCTAAGTCCTTAGGTATCAAACATTTTATAAAATTACCGATCTCATCTTTGTGCAGTCGGTTAAATCCGGGCCCTACACAGGCGCGTTACCAACACCCGACACTGACGAGCTCGAACGACGTCTGAATGATGTCGCATCGCAGGTGGCGCAATATTTATATATTATATTAATATTTATATATTATATTAATATATATATATTATATTAATATTTATTCTCCTGACAACGGATTGGTACTGAACCTTAAAAAAACGCACTTTCTCGTTTTCCATCTGGGAGGAAAAACTGCAAGGAGTCTCTCGGTTCTTGTGGACGGCACAAAAATAGAGCAGGTCAGTAGCACCACATTTCTGGGTTTCGATCTTCAATGGGGGTCCCACGCCACAAAAGTGTGCAATAAATTGGGAAGTGCCTGCTTCGCGCTGCGACGTCTGGCTCGAGTGGTACCCAGAGAAGTGGTACGCGCGTGCTATTTCGCCACTGTGCACTCGCTCCTTCAATATGGCGCAGAGCTGTGGGGGCGCGCTGCCGACTGGGAGCGTGTCTTTCGCATGTAGAAGAGAGCCTTGCGAGCGATTGTACAGGTCGGCCAGAGTGTGTCCGCAAGGCCGCACTTTAAGTCCCTCCGGATACTTACACTACCATCCGTTGTCATATTCCAAGTAGCCGTACACGTGCGCTGCCACCTAGCCGAATACTTGACGGGAGCAGATGTCCACGGACGCAATCTGCGCAATGCACAAAAGCTCGTGGGCATCAAACACAGATTGGCAAAGTCTGCCAAGCTCACCCACGTCATGGGACCGACAGTGTACAACCGACTGCCTGCACACGTCACGGATGCCTTGTCGCTTGCGGGCTTCAAATCGCGGTTAAAATATTGGCTTATCGAGAACACCTTCTATAGCTTTAACGAGTTTATTGTAGCTACGGAGCCTACCTATACTCACATTATCCTAATTATTATTTCTATCAAGCAAATATATTATATTATATTATTGTATAAAATTGTATTGTAAGTTGTAGTTTGTAATTTTACAAGCATTGTATTATTTTTTAAGCAAGTGTATTAATTTGACATGTAATATGAATTATTATGAATAAAATGAATATGAATATGAATATAATATGTGGCTTCATTTGTATGTGTTGCAGATGGAGTCCGGCGAAGTGCACTTCTGCACGGTGGAATGGTCGAATCAGGGCAAAAGGAAGCTGTTTGGCATGTTCAACTACACGTTCACCTTCGCCATCCCCAGTGAGTTATATTATATTCGATTACTGACTATAGTATATTCGGCCGAATATTACGTAATTCATTTTTGTGCTTCGTTCCGCGCGCGCTCTTAACCCTCTCTATTCTAAACTCGCCAGTAGTCTATGACCTGGTTTTGGTGCATTCCTTTCTCACGCAATTATTACCAGAATAAAAGACATAACAGCATTAGCTTTAGTAAGAACATACGTCCTATTTTCTTTAAAACGATAATGTTTTAAAATAACAAAAGAACATAACTTCTATACAAATCTAATGTACCTACTTATGCCATTTTGAAATTATGTTGCCAAAACACTTCACATTTCTTACAACTTGCATGTGCAAAGCAGCTGTTCTCAAACTATCGAATAGGACATGATTTCTGGAATAAATGTTGATAATAAAATCTTTACATGACCTTATTGTACTAACATCAACGTTATTTAAATAATCCATTCAAAAAATAAAACCTCATCAAAACTACATTTATTTACGCCTTGTTGTAATTATAATTGTCACTTCGATTTAAGGACTGCAGTAAGCGAAGTTTGGGCATCTCAGTCATGGTCATAAATTAGTTAATTTATTGTTTGTTCTGCGAACATTAAACTTGAACTAGATCAGGCGCGACATTTTTTTATACGTTTGAGTTATAACGAAATACTTTTATAATATTAGCTATTTATAAAATACAATTTTTTTAAGTACTGTAAAGTGTAAACACTGCGTTTACAATACAAATGACTGAGGTGCATACTTTATCCTCCTGGATTCTGGAGGTATCGATTTTGATGAAACTCACACTTTTTTCAAAAAATCGATTTAGTAAGTGCCCTTTAAATTAGTAAAGAAAATCATAGAGCTTCCCCCTCAATTTTACTTTATGTCCTCAGGTGAGTACGTGGGGACTTTGTCCTCACTCGAGAACAGTATCAAATAAACGGAAATACTATCATTAATCGACTTTATTTGCATGTGTATATGCAAAAAGAAATCTTGATCCGGTTCGGTTACCCTTTGAATATTTTCAAAAATATCGCTTTACATTCAAGATTATTTCTGACATAAACATCTTCGCCCTCGGAATCACCGTCGGATCCGTCGAAGTTAACGTACTCCTCTATTTCACAGTCCTTTAAATCTGAAAATCGCAAATAAAACATAGTTAACATTCATCTAAAATCAATAAATCTGACATCGTTGAGAACGTTTGTACTCGCACGAGTACATAAACTTCAGATCTATTTTTGGCTAAAGTTTTTTAATTTTCTGGAGGAAATTAACTTACTAACATACAGGGTGTCCCTAAAACCAACTTTAATACGATCAGGGCTGATAGACCAGCTCATAAAAACCTAGATTAAGCAAATTTGACCTCAGTAAAAATCTCTTAGTTTTCGAGATATTGACGTTTTTGTACAACTCGTGCTAAGTGATACCCTGACTCGGTGTTTTGAGTGTCATTGCTAAAATATCTAGTATTTTACAAATCTGTTTTTTGCTATGTGTGGCCAAATAACTATGCTATTGAACGTATTTTCTATTTTTGCTAATTTATTCATGCTGTGGACACAGTACAATAACAAAAAAAAATTATTCGATTTTTTTCAAATTTCACCTCTGACTTCGAACTAGCGTGGTGAAAAAAAAATGTACCAACATAACCAGGCACTCAACGTAAAAAAATTGCGCATTTATTGTAGTTTCTAAAATGGTATAAAATTTACTAAACACTGTAATAATTTTTGAAATAATGATATTTTGTTACAAAATTAACTGTCTGCCGCCTTCATCTCATACGATCCGGTTGAACTAAGTTTGCACCCGGCGTCCTTGACATCACATACAAATTAGGTGCAAACTTCACGTAATCGTCAATATCTCGAAAACTAAGAAATTTTTATGAGGTCAATTTTACTCAGTCTCGTTTTTTATGAGCTGGTTTATCAGCCCTGTTCGCCATTTTGTAAAAGTCGCGAATTTTCATAGCCTGGATCAGTCTTTCGAAAGTCATGACTTCAAATTTCAGTATTTTCTTAATCTGCTTTTTGTTTTAAACATTACTTAATAATTATGCTATCATACCTTATCAAAATAAATTAGATTTTACGTGATTCAAAATATGACCTCGGATTTGAATCGCGTAATACTTAAAACAAATTTACCATGCTAAAATAAAAAAAATAATGTAGTTTAAAATAGTAAGATTTTACACACTAGACACCGTAGTTTTTAAGATAATAGCATTTTAATTCAGAAGGAGGTTATACTACAATATTCCATTGGTTAAATTTCGTACCAGAATTTGAATTTCGAACAGAAAAGGTATGATAGCATAATTATTAAGTAATGTTTAACAAAAAGCAGATTAAGAAAATACTGAAATTTGAAGTCATAACATTCGAAAGACTGATCCAGGCTATCAAAATTCGCGACTTTTACAAAATGGCGAACAGGGCTGATAAACCAGCTCATAAAAAACGAGACTGAGTAAAATCGACCTAATAAAAATTTCTTAGTTTTCGAGATATTGACGATTACGTGAAGTTTGCACCTAATTTGTATGTGATGTCAAGCACGCCAGGTGCGAACTTAGTTCAACCGGATCGTATGAGATGAAGGCGGCAGACAGTTAATTTTGTAACAAAATATCATTATTTCAAAAATTATTACAGTGTTTAGTAAATTTTATACCATTTTAGAAACTACAATAAATGCGCAATTTTTTTACGTTGAGTGCCTGGTTATGTTGGTACATTTTTTTTTCACCACGCTAGTTCGAAGTCAGAGGTGAAATTTGAAAAAAATCGAATATTTTTTTTTTGTTATTGTACTGTGTCCACAGCATGAATAAATTAGCAAAAATAGAAAATACGTTCAATAGCATAGTTATTTGGCCACACATAGCAAAAAACAGATTTGTAAAATACTAGATATTTTAGCAATGACACTCAAAACACCGAGTCAGGGTATCACTTAGCACGAGTTTTACAAAAACGTCAATATCCCGAAAACTAAGAGATTTTTACTGAGGTCAAATTTGCTTAATCTAGGTTCTTATGAGCTGGTCTATCAGCCCTGATCGTATAAAAGTTGGTTTTAGGGACACCCTGTATATAAGAAATACATCAAATATTTACTAATCAAAACAAAACAAAAATATATAATTAGACTTTCGGTGAGATAAATCTGGATTTACTTACCGCGGGACATGGTGTGGCTAGTGTCCGAACTCAAAGCCGTACTGATCACTGATTGGCCATCAATGACTGGGTGTTTAATTTTTAGGTTGACAATTTCGTTCGGAAACGTTCTATGCGTGTTAACTTGTTAAGCCGGTTTGACGTTTGACTGTAGATTTTTTTGTCCTCAAGTGAGGATCGGGGGATCCACGAGGATATTAAGCCATCGATATCGGAACCGGTATTTACTACAATAGTCTATATCGGCAATCATATCGGCATCGTTTTGCCGATACGATTATCGGCAAAATGATCTATCGTTACATTCCTACTTCAAATAATATAGCGATTTAGGGATTATAAATTATCTTGAATTTATTACTTAATAAGTAGCAATTTAAAGTCGGTTACTTTGAGTTTTGTATTAGGTAATGAATGATGTATATTTTGCTTGGTTCGCAGGTTCAATAACAATTGTGACTTGCGCGTCCATAGGCAGAAAGCTGTGTTCCGTGAAGCCCACGTTCGATATCCAGGTAGGGGTCGGCATGCGACAGGTCAGTAAAGAAGGTTAGATTTGACTTGGCCAGTTTTTATCAGAATTTAAAAAAATCATCGGTAATCAGGAGTCTTAGAGCATTTAGACAGGAGGCGCCTTCAGCGCATCTTTCCGAACAAAAAAGTCTGCCGCGTTCAGAGGGGGGCAGGGTAACACACATATAAAAAAACTACCCACAAATGCAAAACTCTCTCTCATTACTACGCACTCATACTAAAAAAATACAACAACACAAATTTAACTTGTCACACTAATGCAAAAAAGTGCAATAAAAAGCAGGTAAATACACAATTTGCTTCATAGGATTTAGGCGTAATCGCCTAAAATTCGAACCGATTATTGGGCTGCCAAGTGGCTGGAGAAAATCGATATCGATATTTTTTCGAGACGTTGCAGATGGCACCTTGGTGTACGTATAAAATTATTACGTCAATTATGGGATAATTTACTGAATTATAAAAATTATACTACTATAAATTTAATATGCTTCGAGGTACTGCATTTAAAACCGTTTTCTATTTTACTTAGAATGTCTCAAATTTCTATTTAAGACGTGAACATTATACTTTAAGCAACGAAGTTGAAGTATGATTCCAATAAAAAGTGTTATAATAAAAATGAATTAGAATTCAAAAACCAATATAACTAGGTATTCTTTATGGATACTTACACAAATTGACAACATTTAATTTTTTCAAGTGGGCTATTTTATGTTATGTATTGAAAAAAAATCAAATTCTAAGGTATACGTGTTTTTTTATTTTCCCAGAAAAGCAATTTTTCATTCAAAAATATTAAGTGAAAAAATAGCGAATGTTTGAAAGGTCGTAAACGACATATGACGTCACGAGTACGCATTTTCCTTTGCCCCTTGCTTTAAAAAAAAAATGGGTCGTGACGGTTGATTGATTTGAGGTTTACGTCATTGTCATATAATTGTCAACACAGATTTTCTTCAATAAAATTACAAGTAAAAACGAAAACATGGCATCAAAAGAAACTAAAAACTGTTTTATAAGAACGTGTAGTAATAACACAAGACTGACACCACAAAAAAAGTTTTTTTGTGTCCCTACTGGGCAAAATGAGGCATGGTGTCGAGCGGCGGGGCTAGATCGTGTTCCTAAAAGGAAGTTATTCATCTGTGAAGATCATCTCGATGTAAGTACAACCGAATAATATACTTAACCTAGCCCACCTTTGTATTAGATTGGTAGTGGACTATTTACTGATAAAGTTTACTGTACGTACTCATGTGTTGTGATATTTAACTTAACTAGCTAATATAACCTTGTTTATATAGGACTTTCTTAAATAGTTATTGGCAGTTGCACTTACAAATTCTTGCAGTGTGCATTGAAATCACCCTCACGGTGTTCAGGCTTATGCTTATTATACCTATTTGTCATTTCACAGTTGGAGAAAGACATGGAAGACATGAAAAAAAGATATTGGAAAGTCATGAATGTCAATGCAAAACTGAAACTTCGTCTTCCAGCATCACTCACAAGAAGACCGTTAAAAGAAGAAAACCAGGCAGCACCGTCAACCTCTCATGATGAACCTACACCATCTTCTGCATCCTGAGGTGTACTCGTAATGTGCTGCCCTATTATGACAACCCAAAACATACTAGTTAAGGTAGCGACAAAAGACAAAACAACACATTGTAATTTGGAACCACAAACTTATATATTTGGAAAATAAATATACTCGCACTAAGCCTTACAGTTTTATTTCTTAGGATAATGTTATTAGTTTCATATACAGATACAGGTATATGTAAAGCAATATGGGGTAGAAACTATCTATACGGTACGAAGCGGTTCGAGACGGTAAGGCAGCTTTTGCACCTCGTATCCCAGCCAAATTATATTTATCGTCCGTTTGTATGAACTCTAACATCATGGCAGTATCAACCCATGGCAAGTTGGTACTAAATGCTTGCACAAATCCATCTGAGGTCTTCATTTTTATGAGGTTCAATAAGTCCAAATACAAGTGCCAAATTTTCTTTTAAAGAAGCAGCGATATCCTTTATTATTGCGATGTAAGCGTGAAAAGAGAAAGCAATGTCCGTTATAAAAGCCAAGTCGTCAAGTATTTCAAGTGGAGCGAGAGTAATATCGTAAAATAAGAATAGTCGTTAACATCGAAATGTAAGAACTGACAATGTCATTTGAAAACTTTTGACAGAGTGTGACAACCGGATACATGAAAAAAATGATAGATTTAGTTTTGTCTTTGGTCTATTGTCTATGTACGTACTATCTACGTCACATTTCCGGTTTACAGTTTTTCGCGATTATCTTGGAAATTAACGGGTAAAAAAATATAATAACTGCCTCGTTACATACGGGAAGCATATTTGCCGAAATGGTTTTCGATTTAGCCCACTTCATATAATTTGAAATGTTGTCAATTAGGTTTGGTTATTTTTTTACAATGTGGTCTATTTCGAAAACCATTTCGGGGAATAGCCTGCTGGAGCAGTATACTTTAACGTAATAACATCAAACCAGTAATAAATGTAAAAGTGAAAAAAATGGGAATGGCGTTATTGATTAGTTTTCTTTTTTTATTGGCCAAATCTTGAAACTGGGATTCTGTGAAATGTCGGGAACAAATGCTGCTGGTACGTGTCGGTCTCTGCATGTCGATTGCAAGCTTTAGTCCATACAGGGTGATTGGAAATTCGACCTATTCCTTGAAAGGGGTTATTCTAGAGCTTATTTGCAATGATTTAAGGCCAATCAACCGGGGGTCAAAACTCAATGGTTATCAAGTTATTTGACTTTTAACTTATTTTTTTTAAAACCCGCCTTTCGATCTAAAACTGCTAATTGTGAAAAAACTACTTAAATTAGGAACGAAAAAGAGCCATCATCTAATAGCCAATAAATGGTTGATTACGAAAAATTCAAAAAACATGCCAAAACCTTTGAAAATGTTACCAATAAAAGAATTTGAATACAAAAGTTTTTGGATTTTGTTCAAAATTTTGTAATTCTTTGAGGCATTACTTAAAAAAAAATTACGACACTTCGCGTAAAAATTACTAAAATTAGTTCCTCAGTTCATAAGCTTTCTAAAAAGGTAGAATTGTTGACATTTTTTGCATAACTTTTTAAAATAACATTAATAATAAGAGAGGGGGTAGGGAATATCACCTAGCGTACCGGACCCTTAATCAGTTTGTTTGTGTCACTTTAGTTTATCCGTGGGTTTTGTTTGTCTTCGGTTTTTTATTTTATTTCATCTTCTTAGGATTGGAATCACTAAAAGTTGCCTTCGGTGATATTTCAATAAGTAATTTATCAATCAGTTCCCGGCTGCGTTAAGTTTGCACCTAATTTGTAAGTTACACCAAGGAAACCAGGTGCAAACTTAAGGCAACCGGGAACTTACAGATAAATTACTAACCGAAATATCACGGAAGCTTACTTTTAGTGACTTCTAACCTAAGAAGATGAGATAAAATAAGAAACCGAAGACAAACAAAGCCCACGGAGAAACTAAAGTGACACAAACAAACTGATTAAGGGTCCGGTACGCTAGGTGATATTCCCTACCCCCTCTCTTATTATTAATGTTATTTTAAAAAGTTATGCAAAAAATGTCAACAATTCTACTTTTTTAGAAAGCTTATGAACTGAGGAACTAATTTTAGTAATTTTTACGCGAAGTGTCGTAATTTTTTTTTAAGTAATGCCTCAAAGAATTACAAAATTTTGAACAAAATCCAAAAACTTTTGACTTCAAATTCTTTTATTGGTAACATTTTCAAAGGTTTTGGCATGTTTTTTGAATTTTTCGTAATCAACCATTTATTGGCTATTAGATGATGGCTCTTTTTCGTTCCTAATTTAAGTAGTTTTTTCACAATTAGCAGTTTTAGATCGAAAGGCGGGTTTTAAAAAAAATAAGTTAAAAGTCAAATAACTTGATAACCATTGAGTTTTGACCCCCGGTTGATTGGCCTTAAATCATTGCAAATAAGCTCTAGAATAACCCCTTTCAAGGAATAGGTCGAATTTCCAATCACCCTGTATATTTTTAATGTCTATATTCTTGGGGAACCTGCAAATATTATATATATACCGGCGAGCCACACACCATACGCACCATACTCATACCCGAGTCTAAATAGTATTAAGGTGATTTTAGTTGACAAGCTTAATACCATCTGTAAACTTTTCAACGGGTTTTCAATAGGTTAAGTTAGGTTAAGGTAGCTATTAAGTTATAAATAATGTGTTTTTTTTATTTGTTATTTACAATAAAATAGTTGTAACTTTTCAATGTCATTTTTGACATTATATTTTGCAATAAAAATGTATCTTTACTTTGTACAATCACAAAAATGGTTTTTTGGCAGTAAGAACAATAAACATCACTACTATGATAAACTTTACGAGTAAACCCCGATCTCAATAAGCTTAGTGGTAACAATTTAATTTACTGTATAAATAATATTCACGTTTTATCGAAACAATATTTGATAAAATAACACAAATGGCGTAGCACTACTGTGGCAGATTTATGACTTCACGAACACTTTAAAACACTTGTGTATGGCCGGTTATTGGCGACATACTCGTCGTCCTAATAAATAATATGTTTGAAACTGGTACATACCCTGACGCATTAAAATGCACCAGAGTGTGTCCAGTTTTTAAAGGGAAAGGCGATAGGTGTGACGTCAATAACTATAGGCCAATCACTATAGTACCTACCATATCCAAACTCGTAGAATCTGTCTTATCGTCTCACCTTATGAGTCACTTGGAATCGAATAACCTGCTTACCGACAATCAGTTCGCGTACAGGCAGAAAATGTCGACAACCACCGCGGCGTACAGGATATTCGATTGCATAGTGACTGGGTTAGACGATAAGTATAAGATGGCGGGTATATTATGCGATTTGTCAAAGGCATTTGACGTAATTAGCCACGAACTATTGCTTAATAAATTAAATTACTATGGTATTGAGCAAAATGCCCACCAACTGTTCACGTCGTTTTTGTCGGACCGCAAACAAATTGTGAAGTTACCTTCAAACGGAACAATGCTGCAGTCTGATACAGGGCTCATTAATATTGGCATTCCCCAAGGTTCTGCCCTAGGAAATACCCTATTTTTACTTTTTATAAATGACCTCCCGGCTAGTATTGCGGCTGGCTTGTCAGTGCTGTTTGCGGACGACACGACGGTGATAGTTGGTGCTAAAACGTATGAACAACTAAGCGATAGAGTCAGTGAGGCTTGTGAGCAGCTGCAGAGCTGGTTTTCAGCCAATGGGCTTCTATTAAACGTGACCAAATCAAATATTATGCTTTTCTCAGGTCGAAAAGTCCCCATCCCGCCATGCATGGCACGCTGTCCGATGCCGCTGTGCGAGGAAAGCAGGTTTCTTGGGTTTACGCTCGACTCAAACCTGAATTGGAAGTGCCATGTTGAAAGTCTGTGTAATAAGTTGAGTAGTGCCGTCTTTGCGTTGCGAAAACTAAAACCCCTTATTTCGGGAGAAGCATTAAGACAAGTTTACTTCGCTCACTTTCACTCCTTGATGTCATACGGATCGCTCATCTGGGGTAACTCCACGGATGCTAAACGGGTGCTTATCATACAAAAACGAGCTATCCGTATACTTGTCGGGGTGAAGCCGAGACACTCGTGTCGTGAACTATTTTCATCGCAACGTATAATGACGCACTACTCACAACATTTGTTTGATTTATTACTATTTGTTAGGAACAACATATCCCAGTTTGAACGTGTAGACGTTCCAGGTAAACAGCTCCGTTCTACTGGACGCTTACGAACAGTTTCTCGCAGCATGGCACTTTCAGGCAAGAACCCCCGCGTCATCGGTCCAACATATCGATACCTTTAGACTCAAAGGGCGTAAACGCCATTAGAACCTACGGCGTTTACGCCCTTTGAGTCTAAAGGTATCGATATTACGAACACCTACCGGCCGACTTAAGGAACGAGCCATCTGATGAAACATTTAGGCATCGACTGAGAAACATTTTGTTGGAAAACCCTCTGTACTCGGTAAACGAGTACAGGGAACTAACACTATAAGTATATTTTTTTTGTGACATTGACGATCCTTATTGGGATATATGATTAATTAATTATTTTTATTCTAACAGTAGTGACATTGTGAAATGGTTTTTTTTCTCCTATTGTTTGCTTTTCCTTTTTGTTTTTACTCGTATGTTATGTTATGATGATGACGATCCTTATTGGGAGATATATAATTTGATTTATTTGATGTTTATTTAATAGTTTAATTGTTTTGCGACTGTGTTTCTGACATGCTATATTTTTATTGTGATTACTTATATTATATTTTTATTTTTATTTTGACGATCATAGTATAAAATCATGTAAATTGACATTATGTAATTTATACTGTATTTTTATATTATGAAATAAATAAATCAAATCAAATCAAATCTTGGTATAATAATTAACTTATCGACCTTACAGCCGTAGACACAAGGTTCATTTTCGAATTAAGTAAGAGCTGGCTCCCGTACAAATGTTGCGAAGTGTCATATTGGCTTGTGTTTGCATATAAAATGTTGAAGACAGTAGTCTTTATTACCTGAAATACGGTGAGACGTCAAACGTCAAAATAGACGCCATTTTATTCTTTCCGTTAGGATTTAAATGAATGTCTTCTAATCGATTTTATATAATCGATACTTGGCGTCGAATTTGAAATAAAGTGTTTAATACAAAAATAATGTTAATATAGTGAAGTTAAAGCAAATATTTACTTATATGTGAAATGATATTCCATCTTTTTGTAGATTTGACGTGGTGGAACGTTTTTTGCACCCAAAAACAGCACATAACGGCATTTTCACGGAGCTCGTCATGCGCTGAGAACGATTTCCAGACTGTGTATAATCGATTAATTGAAGTAGTTTTTATAACATGCATGCACATTGTGCTTGCACCGTTGGCAGAGGGGAAATAATATGAAAGACTTCTCCAGTCTAAATGCTCTAAGTCAGGAGTAGACAAATATTAATATCTAGCTAAAATCAAACTTAACAGGCGAGGTCTCAGACAAATACCTCACTGTTTCATTAATTCAAGGTTAAAACATAATTTAAACTAATAACCACTGGATACATGGTCACCTACATGATATTGAAGAAAAATCACGTGATCACGATACGTCAAGTGGCATCGCTTTCGCGGAAAATTTGACGGATCTTAATTAAATAAACTTTTCTACGAATATGAGTAGTTAGTGCGTGATAGATAACGAATTAAAATTGATAAAATGGCCGAAAATGAAAAGAATGCAATTCCGACGATTTAAGTAGCCGTTACACGAAGGACTGACTTACATGAAACCTTCTCGCTGCTTGCCTATTGCTCCTACGAGGATCCCGAGCAAAGTATCTTAAAATGCGTCGATCCAGATCGTCAGGACGACGTCGAGGCCGGCCGGGTGCTTGAGCGTGGTTTGGCATTGTGTGTGTGTGTGTGTGTGTGTGAACTGTCCGAAGTCACGGAGGTTTTAGTTCATGCGGTTTATCAAACTGTGCGTGAGAATTGGTACGTTTGGATGAATTTCGTGGAATAATTCTTGAGTTCATCTTCAGCTGTTTGGTTTGTATTGATAAACGTACCTACAATATTGTAACGCCCGATATTTTGAGCACAAATATGGTCGAGGCATGTTTTTTTAATTACTAATTTACTTTTCTCATTCAATATTTGGGTGTATTTTCAAAGGCACTTTTTTAGCTGTCCCAAGCCAATTAAAAAAAAACCGAGCTTAAAAATACTACTTACATATTTTTTACACATTTTGCACATTAAAATACACCGAGGCATAATAAAATACACACCGTAAATATAAAAACAACGTTTAAAAAAAATATCAAAACTTCATAAAAGTATGGTGCACTAAGTCTGTGAGCCATGTCCCACTCGCGGATTTGTTCAAACAATTTCGCATAACTTTGTTTTTAGGAATCGTATTGACAAGAATTGTACACTATTAGAAAGTATATTAAATAACGCATTACATCGTATAATATTTAACGCGAACGCACGTTGTGTTAACAAGTGGCCGACCATTTTGTCACTGTCCCACGAATACCTAGTTTTGTCACTTCGTTCAAACACCTGCAAATATTTCATTGGCCGACGACTATTCCGCCATGTTTTTGTTACTATGGAAACGACCCTTAGTTGTGCTACGGCAATCAAGCCGGACGGACGTGTAACTCTCGCATTTTGGCTACTCAACAAGGTAAATTTCTCTCACGATGTGTTTTGGTTCCCTTAAAAGTAATCTCGCTGGGTATCGATTTACGGATGAAAAGTAGCTTTGTTTTATTCTATATTTTAGCATTTAATAGTTAACTGTGTTCTTATTCATACGTAAAAGCCATATATTCATTGAGTATATAGTTTAAAAGTTATCATAAAAATAGGCGTTTGTCATCATCCTATCTGGCGTCATTTCTCTGGCAGTTTTGTCCAGCGAAATGATGATTGCCTCAGCGAAATTATTTTTGATGTTTTTTAACGTTGTTTTTTCATACAGTCTTTATTTTAGTAGGTTTCCATGACTTGTAGCGTAAAGCACTGGACCTAAAATACTTAAGAGTCGCATTCGAGCTCGTTACTTATTGATTTTTTGTAAGTATATGATTTTTAGCTATCAAGTTACAAATTTTTAAAATTAAGATCTGATTATTGTGTAAAAGCATTGTGAGCATTAATAGAGCATGTCCAAACTATTTGAAGTAGATAGTAAAAAAATATTAAATTGAAATATATACCAAAGGACGATGGGCAGAAACGTCCGCACCCACCAACAGAGATGAGACATGTGTCACTTAATAGACCTTTGCAATACAACGGATTTTTACTATGGTGATGATCACCCTAAGAATGATGTTCTTGGAAACTCGTATTTTGTTTTCTATAGGAAGGGTCCAAAAACAGGCCCGTGTGGAACACCGCACTGCATTCCTTGCGGTCACCATGCTCCCCTCATTTTGTAGAGCACTACCGATGTCTACACCCACTCACCCTTTCCTCTTCTGGTTGTGTAGTCTCTAACCGTCCTGAGGACTTCCCCAGGGCGTTTATGGCGTCCATGGTGGACGCAATCCAAACTGTTACTAATGTTCGGGCCCGTGGGCCCTCCGAATGCTGGATGATGCGGAACGCTAGCTCTCGAAGAGCTTCCCGACTTCATCCAGTAGGATGTTGAGACGATACTCCGAGGAGTATGCAGGACTCAACATCTTCCTGAGGGGGCTTAGCCTTCCGGAAAGATCCCCTCCTTTAGGCAGTAATGGGCCAGGTAATGGGCCTTCTCCATGGATGGCCTTACAACTTAGTGGCTACATTGTATTGTATAGCCAGAAACTATTCTCGCGCTTCGTCTATTCTTCCCCAACCAGCCGCTGATCGCCTTTGAAAAGTTTCTGCAGCCTCTAAGCCGGATGGAGTGCTGTAGAGAGCCGCCGCAGTGCTGACAATGCCATCCCTCAATGCTATCGCCCTCTGCGGTCTACGCAGAAGGGTTTTGTTTCCGGCAGTAAGAGCATCCACCCACACGGGTGCCCTATAGGGCTTCGGACAACGCCGGAGTAGACGCCTACACGCGGCACGTGCACCTCCCAAGTTTGGCAGGAGTTTACCGAGTGCCACGGTTGCACTCACCAATCTGGGAGCGAGCTTAGTGAAATGAAGTTTAAAGCTTCACCTGCCGCCAAGGGTGAGACTTCGCCAAGCCAAGCAGCCTCTTGATATGTCCGGCCCCGGGTTGTGACGAGCGTATCATTAGCATAGCAAATTACGCTAGTTCCGGAGAAGAGCGGACCGCAGAGCAGCCAGTCAAAGTCAACGTTCCACAGTACAAGCCCCAACACAGGGCCCTGCGGAGCAACGCACCCAACGAGGCGATGGTGGAGCCTCCCGTCTGCACCCTCCAATATCCCATCGGACCACCCTGTCTCGGAGGTAGTCCTGCTCTATACATAGACACCGGTGATATCTCAGCACTCCGCAAAATCGGAGTGCTCCCAGTATGGTCTCGAACGGAAAGCTGTTAAATGCGTTCTTGACGTCTAGTGAGATTGACTACCTTCCCTCTCTCAACTGCCTAGTCGCACCGAACCTTGAGTGCGGCCAAGGCATCAATCGTAGAACGACGCGACCTAAATCTGCTGCTGACTAATATTGGACGGTCCAACAGCCAATGCCGATGTCCTGCTCAGCATGGCTCTGTATGGCTCCCGTGTGGATTGACGCACTCACCGTTCAAAATAAAGCCGCCCTAAGAAGACCTCAGATGAGTTAGAGGGCTATTGCAGTTAGAGTAGTACGAACCTACCGCAGTCTCATGGACGACAGCCGCGACTCTAGCGGTGGAATCTCCGTGTGATCTCCATACTGGAATGGAGTATGCGTATTGCTCAGGAAAAAAAACCGACAGAGTAGTAGTACTCTATGACACGAGGCAAACACGGAAACGCGCGGGTTGCAAGTGCGGTGCGGTCTTCCACAGGGGCCTGTTTTTTTTGGCCCTTCCTATAAAAAACAAAATACGATTTTCCAAAAAAAAGCCCATTCTTGGGGTGATCGTCGCCATAGTAAAAAATCATCGTGTTGCGCCTTCGCAACACTCTCTTAACTGACACATAGGTATCTCATTTCTGTTGGCAAATTTGCCCATGGTCCATTAAACAGCAATATATTATTCTATTAAACTCCTACTCTGATTGCATATGCAGGATATCACTTGGACAATAATTTTACACTTACTTACCTAATTGTTGCATGTAATCATCATTTCTCTGCCAACATCATAATTTCGCTGGCACATTTTATTTCAAAGTCTCATTACAGCTAAAGTATTCATAATAGAATGGTGCCTCATGCAGATTTAGAATAGAATCCCAGTTTAAAGGTCTTTCGAAGTGACTGGACATTTTAACCAATATCGAAAAAAAAAAATTGCCCAGCGAAATTACGAAAAAAGACTCGTTTCAAAAATACACCCATTTGCGACTTCTATGACTTTGTTTACATACATGACAGTGACAAGTTATTACTCATAAATTATCATGGCCATCAATTTTTTAAAGAGGTTGTAATCTCACAGATGCAGATTAGTAGGGTGACAAGGTATTTAGGATAAAACTGATTTCGAAATAAAAATTATCACAGAAAAAAAAAATGTTTAGATGTAACTAATTACGACATCAACGTGATCGCTATCAATTACTGAGTTAGAAAAATTGGTACATGATTACCGATTAGATGTCATCGTGTATATGTTGAATAACTTTATAAAATGACTGATGTAATGAAAACTGGCCAAGTCAAATCTGACCTACTTTAAGATCTCACATTTTTAAATAACAGCAATTGTTATCGGTATCCAATAAAGCAAAGAAATAGAGTTTAATACTTGTTCATAATGTTATTTTGTTCCTATAAATACATAATTGGATTTTGCATAGGACTTGGCACTCATTTAGATCTCCATTCTTTTTGCGGCGAAGCATAATTTTTTAATTTAATTTTTGTATTGAACTTGGCTCTCCTTTTTTACATTTATGTTTTTGGTGGGTAGTACATTACACAACTAGGGTGGTAAAACAAAGAAAGGCCGAGATCGCAGATGTTTGCGGCCCAAGCTGCAACCGAGGGACGTAAATATGGGATCGAGGGCTTTCTTTATTACCTCCCGTGTTGTCTACAACATTTTATGTCTACACTTGGCCAGAAAGCGGCTTCTTCCGTACGTTTAGAGGAAAATCGTAACGAAACTGAGAAAAAAATCTCAGTTTCGTCACACGATTTTCCCCTATGGTTCTCTTATAAGCAGCCGTATCCGTAAGCTAATATTTGTGTTTAAAACATTGCGCAATTTTGCAGACTCAGGGTTAATAATGACAGTTTACTTTGCACTTTGCCAGTCTTTACTAACGTATTGCATCTCATCGTGGGGTGGAGCGCCTAAAACTATCTTGTTGTCAATCGAGAGAGCACAGCGAGCAATCTTGAAGGTCTCAACTTTCCGCTCTTTCCGTTACCCCACTGACCTGTTATACAAGTCTTGCAAAGTACTAACAGTTAGACAGCTTTTTATTATGAGCACTGTACTAAAACAGCACAAAATGCTTACTTATAGCACAGACCAAACTAACAAGAGACGGAAAGATCTCGTTTGCACCCAACCCACAACTAAACATGCTTTTACATCAAGATTTTTTGGGGTTTTGGGGCCACGACTGTATAATAAGCTAAACGCTGAATGTAGTATTTATAAACTTAGTCTTGCTGAATGTAAGAAAGTCGTACAAGAAGCCCTGAAAAACTTGACCTATGAAGATACAGAGAAATTACTGACTGTTCTAAAATAAGCATTGTATTATGTTCGTTCTTTTTTATTTAATGTAGATAAAATTATACAGATACGTAGATAAAATTTACAAAGTCAAGCTTAAAGACATAGATGTATTGTTAACTATTTTTTTTTAGCTATAATTTGACTAGCTATTTCCCGCGGCTTCGCCCGCGTTGTTCCCGTTACTGTCCCAAAGAAACTCTTTACCGGGATATAAAGTATCCTTTGTTTCAATCCAGGACTTGGTCTACTTACATGCCAAATTTCTGCTTGATCCATCCAGTTGTTACCCCGTTATTTAGTAACAAACATCTTCACAAACTTTCACATTTAAGTATTAATATTAGTGTGAAGATTTTCGAATTTTAAAAGTTTAAATAAGTATACAATTTAATATAACCAGAGATCGGAATAGGTAGAGTATATTTACCTAAACTTCGAAGAACATAGTCGAAAAGTCCTATCGTGGTAGGCCGGGACAGGTGACCTGGTTCGACTCCAGGCACCCCCCGGCACTTACCCTGCCCGATTGCCCGGGTTGTGAGTTTGCCAGGTTTAAAAGAAAAAAAAAAAAGTCGAAAAGTGGAGAGTCTCTTACAACAACATTTTTATCCGGGACTTAAGTCTCGGAATCTTACTAAAAAAATATATTATTGGTATTCTTTAGCACATTTCTCGAACATTCTCAGTATATCTGTCTCTTTCTAATAGTGCTGTCTCTTTCACTCCTTCGAGAAATTTCGCCATAAACTGAAGTGTAGTTCAAAGGCCCATAAGGGGTCCTGGACACAACAGCTATACTGAGAATGCTCGAGAAATGTGCGAAAGAATACCAATAATATATTTTTTTAGTAAGATTCTAATAAAAAAAAAATTTAGTTGTAAGGGAGTCTCCAATTTTCGACTTTGTTCTTCGAAGTTTAGGTAAATATACTCTACCTATTCCGATCTCTCTATATAAACTTTCAACCCCTATTTAAACCCCTTAGAGAATGAATTTCGAAAAACGGTGATATCACTTTTCTTGTAATCTAATAAAAAGTCTAAACATGACGTTTCAAACCTCTTACTTCTAAAATCTTAGACTCTCCATACAAATTTTGAACCCCTATTTGAACCCCTTAGGGGATGAATTTTGAAAAATCCTTTCTTAGTGCACATTTAGACCTTATAAGGATCCTACGTGCTAAATTTGGAATTCCTAGGACCAGCGATTTGGGCTGTGCGTTGATATACAAACTTTCAACCCCCATTTAAACCCCTTAGGGGATGAATTTTGAAAAATCCTTTCTTAGTGTACCTCTAGACCTTATAAGGAACCTACGTGCTAAATTTGAAATTCCTAGGACCAGCGGTTTGGGCGGTACGTTGATAAACAAACTTTCAACCCCCATTTAAACCCTTTAGGGGATGAATTTCGAAAAACGGTGAAATTGTTTTTCTTGTAATTGATGACGCGCAGTGCATGTGTGCGTTACATGCACTCACACAGCGACGGACCACACGGGACCGGCGCGCCCCACCGACACTCTCGCATTAGATCTCAGACACGGCACATACATTTGTACTTTTATTATTTTATTAAAGCCGTATTTTTTAAAATTAAGCGACTTTCTACATTATTTCTCGACGCATCCACCGATCCATCAGCTACGACACGCTTCCCGTTCTTCATTTTGGACCATCGAGCCACATTTTGACCTACGAGCCAGCCGACGAGAACAAAGACAAAGGAACGCGCACAGTTAACGTGGACCCGTTACGTGGACGTCGAGAAAAGGAATTCGCCACTATACCTACTACGTGGATCAATCTTCGAGAATTGTCATTAATCGGAAGAAGAAAATCACGCCTACATCAAAAGAAAGTTCGTGAGAGTGAGGACTAAGAGTAGCGTTATCGTGAGTTCGGTCCGATCTTTTCTCTGTTAGACAGATCCCTATTCTAACTACAGTGTTCACTTAGTGTTTATTTCGCACGTTAAAAGCGGATTCAAAGTTAAGTATTACACTTTAATTCCTATACACATATATTTCGCACTTTAAAAGCGAAGTCATTTAAATATTGCATCATTCTCAGTGTACTTACAGTGCATAGGTACATAGCTGTACGTAGGTACATTCTATTCGCACGTTAAAAGCGAATTATAAGGGATAAAATCATTCTTACTACATATTTACATACTAAATACATACATAACGTCATAAACTATTAGTTTTGATCAACTGATATAATTTCTATTCGCACGTTAAACGCGAATAATCCCAATTGCAAACAACAAACATAAATTCATTTCTATTGTCCCGTGCTACGAGTACATACTTACGTGCTTATCCTAAATATATCACAATCGTATAACCAATACTTATTAACTTAACTTCTTAACTATAAATTAGTAATCCTTTTCTTTGCTCGTAGCCTGTGAACCGAGATTATGCGCTTGACCAAGTTTAGCTATTGATAATTGCAGTGAATTTTGTTAAATATTCTAGCTAATCGCTCGGCGCCCGGTAGCAACAGCCAGTTATCTTCGCTTGCTACTTGCGCTCGCTGCATTCGCATGACTCACTGCACCCTCATAACGCTTCCTTAAAAACAAAATTTAAGTATCCCAACTATTCTCTTATTTTGGCACACTGTTTATAACTTAACTTCTATTTTGCTTACAGCATTACGCATTTAATTATTGTAAGTACCTAAATCGTATCGCCTATTATAACATAATGGATCTTAAAACGTTAGTGAAACAACGAGCTACATTTAAAAGTAAAGTTACGCAATTTGAAACGTATTTAACCACAGTAAATAGTTGTTCGAGCCTAAGCAGATTGCAAGTCGGCGAACTTAACATTCGTTTGACAAAAATTGAGGAGATTTATTCCGACTATGATAATTTGCAATCTGACATAGAAAATGCATCTGAAATTCCAGAGGAGCAGTTCAAGGAACGCGAGACATTCGAGACAAGGTATTTCGGTGCACTCGCGCTTGCTCGGGAGGTGTTGGCGAGAAACGAGCACTCTGCGGGCGCCGCTTTGGAGTCCAGGTCAGTCTCTGGTTCTAGTGTGCAGCACGTGAGGCCAAACATTAAGCTGCCCACCATACATTTACCTACCTTCTCGGGTCAATATCAAGACTGGCTGGAGTTTCATGACACGTTTAGCTCGCTTATTCATTTAGATGAATCAATACCTAAAATAAACAAATTTCATTACTTACGCGCTGCATTAAAGGACAGTGCCGCATTGTTAGTGCGGTCACTCGATTTTTCCGCTGAAAATTACGATATAGCTTGGGATTTACTTTGTGACAGATTCCATAATGAGAGACTTCTTGTCAACAATCATTTGCAGGCTATTTTCAACATTGAAACGTTGACCAAAGAGAATTCCAAGGCGTTGCGTAATATAACTGATACTGTGAACAGAAACTTACGTGCACTCAAAACACTTAAATTGCCCACGGAGCACTGGGACATACTTATTATATATATAATTTCACATAAATTTGATTCATGTACAACACGTGAATGGGAAACATACCGTAATACGTTAACGGATTTACCCACACTCAATATCTTTTTACAATTTATAAAAAATCGTTGTGATCTCTTAGAAACTATGGAAGAAGCTCATAGTAAACGCCGCTTTAGCGACGTAACGCATAATCGTCACAAAACTTTCGTTGTGAGCCCTCATACTCATTCTCCCCCTGTGGAGCGACAATACGTGTGCCCGTTATGTAAGAATAACCATGCGCTTTACCGTTGTCTTAAATTTAAAGCGTTTCCAATTACCGAGCGCATGCAAAGGGTTAAAACCTTTAAATTATGCTTAAATTGCTTGCGCCAAGGGCACAGCGCAAACGCGTGTAGAATCGGTCCATGCCGTGTGTGCAATAAACCCCTGAACAGCTTACTCCATTCCCATGACGCACCGACCCAGGCGTCCGCGTCCGCGTCCGCGCCGCACAGCAGCGTCGCGCTGCATGCGGCGCCGCCGCTGCCGCTAGACTCGACGGCTGCATCTGAAACAAATACGTCTGAAGGTGATGAGTCACAACATAACATTACTTTGTCAGCTGTCCAGGGCAGTTGTGTGCTTTTGTCCACGGCATTAATTCACGTAACAGATAACAATGGACAAAAGCACACAGTGCGCTGCTTACTCGACAATGGTTCAACTTCGAGCTTCATCACTGAAAAATTATGTAAAAAATTAAACTTACCAACCGCTTCGACCTCGTCATTAGTTGAAGGGTTAAATGCGCAAACGTCACGCTTAACCAAACAATGTCGTATTACTTTAGCTTCACTTATTGAGCCATATGAAACGAACATAAATTGTTTTATTGTTCCTCGCATTACACAGCAGTTACCTACTGTGCACATAAATCATATGTTGTTAAACATTCCACCTAACATTACCCTAGCTGACCCTACATTTAACATACCTTCCGAAGTAGATATGCTTCTCGGTGCGGACATATTCTGGAGTGTGTTAGGCTCTCATAATATTACATTAGGTAAAAACATGCCGACTTTAAGTAAAACCAAATTTGGTTGGTTAATTTCCGGTCTTATACAAACAAATAGTAATTCTAATACAGTCCACTGCAACCATGCCATCATCACACCTGATGATCAATTACAGAACCAATTAACACAATTCTTTGAGCACGAATCGGTTCCTCAGCATAAGCAAATGTCCTCCGAAGAGCAACAATGCGAACAACACTTTTTAGACAATACTCGTCGTGACTCTGAGGGACGATTCATTGTTACTATCCCATTGAAAGAATCTCCTGAAAACTTGGGAAATTCATACGATCGTGCGCTTGCTAGGTTTCAATCATTAGAACGCAGGTTTAGTAAAGACCCGTCGTTCAAGAAACAATACTGTGAATTTATGCAAGAGTATATTGATTTGGGGCACATGGAGGAAAATACGACTCCTGAAAAGGACTCTCACTCTTACATAATACCTCATCACGGTGTTCTCCGCGAGACAAGCCTCACGACAAAACTCCGCGTTGTGTTCGACTCTTCGGCGGTCACAACGACAGGATTGTCGTTTAATAATATTCAAATGGTCGGCCCGACAGTACAAGACGACCTCATAAGCATATTAATTAGACTAAGACAGCATAAATTCCTGGCAACTGCAGATGTAGCAAAAATGTATCGAATGGTAAATGTGAGCCAAGACCAACAACAGTTGCAACAAATATTGTGGCGTTTTGAGCCGCAAGAAAGTCTTAAACTTTATAAATTAAAAACTATAACCTATGGGAACTCTAGTTCACCCTACTTAGCCACTAGATGTCTTAAACAATTAGGCGTAGAATGTCTTGATAAAACGATATCTGAAATTATTCAACACGACTTTTACGTCGATGATTTAATAACAGGAGCGTCAAGTGCGGACGAGTTAATACACATTTGCCAAGGTGTCACGGAACAGCTAAAACAGGGTCATTTTTATTTACGAAAGTGGCACTCCAATCATCCACAAATCATCAATAATTTGTTTCAGGACAATAGTGATGATGAATTACTTAATCTCAGCCATAATGAGTATTCAAAGACGTTAGGTCTATTATGGGCTTGCAAAGAGGATAAGCTCTTGTATTCAGTAGACATTAAAAACAATGAACCCATAAGTAAAAGAGTAATACTATCCGTAGTGTCGCAGGTTTTTGATCCTTTGGGATTAATTAATCCCTGTATCCTGAAAGCTAAGATTATACTGCAAAAATTGTGGGCATCAAAGATTTCATGGGATGGAGTCGTTCCATCAGACATTCATAAAGCATGGTGTGAATTTGTCGAATCGTTGCCATCCATAAATAAAATTCGAATTCCTCGTTGCGTACTCTGCGATTCTCCTACTATAATCGAAATTCACGCCTTCGGAGATGCATCAACTCATGCGTATTCTGCATGTGTTTATCTTAAGTCTATCTCCGGAGACGGTCAGGTCGCAGTACATTTAGTGATGGCAAAAAGCCATGTAGCTCCGCTGAAACCTTTAACCATCCCAAGGATGGAGTTGAATGGTGCGCTTCTCGCTGCTCGATTAGTAGAAAAGGTTAAGAAGTCATTCAGGTTACATATAAACCGTTGTATATATTGGAGCGATTCGACCATAGTATTAGGTTGGTTAAAATCACCAAAAAGTCACTTACTTAAACCTTACGTATATAACAGGGTTAAAGAAATTTTAGACAGATCAGACTCATCCGCATGGCAGTATGTACCCACCAATCTTAACCCGGCCGATGTCGGATCTAGAGGTGCAACTCCTGCTCGCTTAGAGTCCTGTTCCTTATGGTGGACAGGACCGGTATATTTGTTACAGGACGACTCAGCGTGGCCTGTACAACCCAATCATGATAAAGAAGCAGATTTACCCGAGTTCAAAATACAGTGTACATTGAGTACCTCACAAACTGATTCTTTATCATATATTTCAGATTTCATTAGACAAATTTCTAATTGGAATAAATTGCAACGTATTATAGCATACGTCCAACGTTTCATTCACAATTATTTTAATCCTAACGACAAACGTATTGGGCACTTGCGGATTCATGAACTTAATTCTGCACTAAATGCATTATGTAGATTTGCTCAAAGAGAATCATTTCTAAAAGAATATAAAATTTTAAAACTTAACAATGCCTTACCTTCTAAAAGTCAACTCAATAAATTAAATCCATTTTTTAACCCCACAGACGCTCTGTTGAGAGTAGGAGGCAGATTATCAAACTCATTTTATTCCTTTGATATAAAGCACCCGATATTGCTTCATTCATCACATCATATTTCGATCCTAATTTTTAGATATTTTCATATTTTATTAATGCATGCTGGACCGCAGCTTCTTTTAGCCATTTCACGTCATAAGTTTTGGATCATTGGTGGTAGAAATCTAGCCAGGAAAACCGTACACAAATGTGTCAAATGTTGCCGTTTCTCTGGTAAAATTAAACAGCCTATAATGGGAAATCTGCCAGGACCACGACTTCATGCTGACTATCCGTTTTTCAGTTCAGCTGTCGACTATGCGGGCCCAGTCATGATATTGAACCGAAAAGGTAGAGGAAGTAGGTTAATTAAGGCCTATTTATGTATTTTTGTGTGTCTAGCCGTTAAAGCTGTACATGTGGAGCTGGTGACTGACTTGAGCAGTGAAACTTTCTTAGCCGCACTAAGCAGATTTATAGCCCGCAGAGGCAAACCTGCCAATATTTACTCAGATAACGGTCGCTGCTTTGTAGGTGCGTGCACCGAACTATCTAAGTTCCTTAAAAGTAATTCCGACATTATTAGTTCTGAAGCTTCCAAATTAGCCATTCAATTTCATTTTTCGCCAGCGTATAGCCCCCACTTTAATGGACTCGCCGAGAGTGCAGTGAGATCAGTAAAACACCATCTAAAGCGAATTGTATCCTCTGTCAACTTAACTTACGAAGAGCTAAACACGGTCTTGACACAGGTCGAGGCGATCTTAAACTCAAGACCTCTCATACCCCTATCTTCAGATCCTACGGATCTTGCAGCCATAACGCCATCGCATTTTCTTCTCGGACGAACTTTAACGCTGCTCCCCTCTCCTCCGACTGCGGAGACTGCTGCTGTGCACACCTTATCGCGTTATATGCGAACTCAGCAACTTAAGGCCCATTTCTGGAGAAGATTTTACAACGAATACCTTTCAGAACTGCAAAAAAGGCAGAAATGGAGCAAACACGGAGGGCAACTTACCTTGGGCGAAATGGTGCTGGTCAAGGATGACCGATTGCCTCCCAATCAGTGGCTGCTGGGACGAGTGACACACGTCCACCCCGGCCTCGACGGCGTTTCTCGCGTGGCTGACGTACTCACCGCGTCTGGAACCCTACGACGCGCCTTCAATCGCCTGTGTCCGCTTCCAGTTGAAGAACCAAACTTCGTTCCTGGGGCGGCAACATGATGACGCGCAGTGCATGTGTGCGTTACATGCACTCACACAGCGACGGACCACACGGGACCGGCGCGCCCCACCGACACTCTCGCATTAGATCTCAGACACGGCACATACATTTGTACTTTTATTATTTTATTAAAGCCGTATTTTTTAAAATTAAGCGACTTTCTACATTATTTCTCGACGCATCCACCGATCCATCAGCTACGACACGCTTCCCGTTCTTCAGTAATCTAATAAAGAATCTAAACATGAAGTTTCAAAGGTCTTACTTCTAAAATCGCAGACTCTCCATACAAACTTTGAACCCCTATTTGAACCCCTTAGAAAGAAAGGATTTTTCAAAATTCACCCCATTTTGAAAAATCCTTTCTTAGTGCTCCCCTAGACCTTATAAGGAACCTACGTGGTAAATTTGGAATTCCTAGGACCAGCGGTTTGGGCTGTGCGTTGATATGTCAGTCAGTCAGTCAGTCAGTTACTTCTTTTATATATTTAGATTTAAACCTTAAACACGAATTTATTTCATATTTAGGTAATCTAGTTGCTTTTCCTTATGTACTCACTTTTTTTATTGCCTGAGACACAGGTTTTTCATAGTTCAGGCTCATGATGTAATAATTTAAGTACCTACCTACTAATTTTAGACCCTCTTAGTTATGTAATGTTACTATGATTATGAATAAATGATTTTATTATTTATTTATTATTTATATATCGCCGAAAATTGTATGGCCGATTATCACTGCCCAAGTAACGTTTCGAAAAATTTTATTTCGCCGAATGATCATTTTCCAACTTATCAAATGATTTTGTTTTATGTCCCAGCCTCACCGTTACCAACTGTTCATTTGGTCTGTTTTTTACAATGTCAATTTTTAAAATGCCACTTCATGTAGCAGAATTTTTTAGTTAGCGTAATATTCATTTTGTTGTTATTTTTTGTTATTAAATAAAACGTCGATTCTGGTTTGCTCACGGTTAACCCTAACACGCTTCTCCTCGCTTTGCTCGTCGTCGCACCTAACTGGACTCTTGTCACATTGTGACGCCAAGGGCAGGTGCCCCGTGTTATTTTCAAATGATCGTCTCTTCAGTATAGATGAAATAGTTATCTTACTATTAAGATGTTTGTAATTCTTTATATAAATAAAGAATAATCAGAACTAGTTCAAATTGGTTTGATTTTAGTGAGGTAAGCGGAGAAGAACAATTATAGCATGAAAGAAACATGATATTTCCTTATCGGTTAAATAGGGTAATTGCAGGTACTCACTGACTAGGGGGAAATGATTTAAAACATTAATGCTTACCAAAAATAATATATGCATATATTCATTCACTCATTGTTTGTCGCTGGTATTTTATTGAAAGCCAAATGTGGTTTTAATGATTAATTTATGTTGTTTATTAATAATACTCTCTGTTAGCAGGAACATATGCAGCGACTTTCTTGAAGTAACGAACCGCAGTAATTGTTGATTTTCTGGAAGGAATATTAGACACAGTCTCGTCAAAGTTATAGATAAAATGGATCTTTGGATCTAACTATGTGATTTCCACTGAAACTGTTAATTTTATTAACTAGAATAGAATTTTATTATGTATTGAATTGAGATTTTGGAAGGCTTAAATTATCAACCACGGGATGATATTGGAATACAGAAATGGTGGTTTGAAATCGGAATTTAGTTAAGATGTGGTTATTTTAAGAGGAATTGTTGTTTAAAGACGTAAAAATGACAAGCTTACCTGAGATCTGCATTGGTAATAATAATGAAGGATGTCATATTTTAATATGTGAAATTTGCGTTCTTGGTCCATCCGTTATCCGTCCATCATACATTTACTAAATATCCAAAGGTTTGGCGTTGATAAATTGGAGGATTTAACAAAAGTTAATTCCGAAATAAAAATTCACGAATATGAAACTTAAAGGTTATGTTATATAGAAAAATTGACAGTTTAGAATATAGACATTTAGTCGTTTAAAAATATGTCTTGAATAAGATTAGATCTGTTACGAACGAGTGTTGACAGAACCAAGACGAAGAAATATTCATTCCTTTTGGCCTACAAAAGGATTGAATAATTTTATTTCAAATTTTAATTTAGAGGACGCAAATTATAAAATCATGTTATTTTAATTAATTCTTAAGCAATGTGTAAATTCAGTAGCCATAAAATTAATTTTAAGATAAAACCTTTTTGTTGACTTGACATTAAGAATCAAACTGGCAGGTATTTTTAACGGAAAAATAAAACCGTTATAATTTGAAATGTGTTCGATTAATTTCGATTCGCATTTGTTTCGGGGTATATAAGCAGTACAAAACGAGGTCGGGGGGATTATCCCTGGAGCCGCCGCGAGGAACACATCAAGAAGTCAGAAAATTCTACAAGACCCTGAAGAAAGTTCTACGCCTGGAAGCTCTCAACGCTTGGAAGACGACTGAAGAAATCCTACGGACGGCGAAGTGGAGTTCAGAAGTACTCGCTGTTTGGAAGTCTGCTGAAGATCGTGGATTTTTGTAAGAACTTTTATTCTTTTAGCCTAGGTACCGAAACAGTGGAAACCTTACGGTGTCAACATAAACTGTTTCGAGGGCTCGCCGTAGCCTACAGGCCAAGTAGCTTAGTTAAATATTTGTAGTTAGGCTTTAGCCAATCTTTAGCTTTTGGGGCAAGTAGACGCTTCGGTGTCTATAAATCTTTTCCCGAATGCTTATAGGTTGAGCGACTGGTCTAAAAACAGTATATATTTATATAAATAAATTCAAATTGATTTATTGCTTTAGATTAGAGTTCATCATTACGCGAATATAATGAAGCATTCTGTATTCGCGTACGGAGGACTGATTCCTTGGTTAATGTGTATACTAATTCTATTTATCCTAGGTTTTACTTATGGAGTTGGTAAGATCAGAGTTTTATTTCATTTCTGTTTTTATGTGTGAGTATTTTCTTTACGATGGCAAATAATGAGTGTATTGATAGATTGCTCTGTAAAATTTATATAGAACGGAACTTAGTCGTTTATTGACACTTTTGTATTGAATTTGGATTAAATAAATATTTCTGTAATTTCTGGGGTTGGGAATTAAAACATGCATTAAATGTATTAGTAACATTATCTTGGCAACATTCTGTTTCGACATTCTAATATCCTTTTCAGAGTTATAACTTTTATTGATAAACTTCAAATTGTTTGACAAAGTACATCTGATTTGATTCTTACGTAGTTGTCTTAAGAGACAAAATTGCATAATAAGTTTTGAGACTTAACTTTAGTTAAATGAATTTGGACTCATGTATAGAACAGAGATTGACATTGACAGTCGATAAAAGACTGTGGATAGTTATAATTTAATTATTTCTTATGGGTGTTTAATCTGAGATGGCTTAATTCTATTTCTCTAAAATTGAAAAGTTCGTGTGTCTTGTGGTGATTTGATCTTGCCTGATACGTCAGAGGGTACAATAGCCAAGGCTAGTTCCCTGCATTTGGACCAATTAGCCAGAAGATACACGGGTCCAAGGACTCACTTTTAGTAAGATTTCCGATACGTATCTCTGGCTCAAGAGTCTGATTTACGTAAGATTGAATCAAGAATTCAGATCTTGTCGGGATCTCACTAGTTTTCTAATTGATTAGATTTTGAAAGAGCCTTTCTCGGTGAAAACATCTCGTAAGAGTTAACATGCTTAGGGGATGATTTATGATCTTTTTTTCCAAGGTATTCAGAAAGGAGGATTTCATCCAACTTTCAGACACAGACGTTTTGACATGACAATACGAAAGTAATGCCTTCCGGTGGACAGATATTTAGCTGCATTTTTCTGTCTATATTGCCCATGGTTTGAATGCAGTGGTAAATTATATTATGTGAGGAAAAGGGGCTATATATTAGCACCTCACATCTAGAGTATATTTTGTTTTAGCTGTCTCATAATATAGCCTGGTTTGATGGATACCCTGTCTTCCTGAAGTACAGGAGTGTGTTGTCAGAACAGTGCTACAAAGTTGTTACCCCTTTTGCGAAATCTCCTCTCAAGGAAAGACTAGTTTATGAGCTAGTCATTAATGAACTCTAACAGCCTCTTCTAGGCTTGGGCGATAGGGAATACCCAAGCATCAGGCCGAAATTCCGTCGACGTCGCCGGGGTGTGTGACGGCGTCCAATGGCCCAGAAAACTCTAAGAGTTCATTAATTTTATTTAGGTAGATTCAGACAGACCCTGACAGACATGACCGTTAAACTTACACAGCCTGTAGAAGAAAACCTGACTTCATACCTTTATGATTATGCTATACTTACTTGTTATTACCATACTTTGCATTTTTTTACACTAATTTGTGATCCCATATCTGTCAAGAATCCTTCGTGGTTTTATACATTTATCCTAGAAATTAGACCTTTAAATAAAATATCTTCATCACTTGCTAAGCCATCATTTATTGCATCTTAAAGTTTGGGAGGGATTCTGATACCATGCTCTCACTTAATCGAAAAGATCCAGGGTTACTAGTAATTATTACACAGCGTAGAACGGATTGTCCTGACTCTATAGATCACAGATTGGCCATAAGTTGTGTTCAAAGCAAACTATTATGTTATAGCTTTTAAGCATTTGTAATTTCTTACTATGTGGTTTTGAAGTGCAATAAAATATATTTGTATAATAAAATCTTATCATTTTATAATTAATTTGGGGAGGGCTTTGAGTCGTGGACTATTATTAAATATAATAAGGCCTCGAACGTTACAGAATTGGTGGGTACCGTGAACAGGATATTTTGCACTTTGAACCACTTTTCCCCATTTAGATTGCGGCTAGTGATATGCAAAATTTAGGTTTTCAATACTTGTGGTAGTTTGCTTTGAATTAGGTCTGTATTTGCAGGCCAGAATTGTTGTTGTGAAAACGATAGATTAATTGTGAGAGCTTGGTATAGGAAACATTCTCAATGTCTTGTGCGGGCTTCTTGTTGAACTTGGCGGTTACTTGTGAAGCCAGTAGAAGATTCATTTTATCTTCTTGCTGTGGGAAATAGGCAGCTTGCCTGTTTGTCACAGCTGAAAAGAAAAAAAAGTATTTTTAGTTCATTCACAGTTAATATGTTTTAGGTACCCTGCTTAAGAATTTACAGGATATGTAGTAATGTATTATTTTAATAATAATAGGTAAATTTAGGATAGACAGGATAACATAGGATAAGGGTTTATCTCATTTAATACTAACCTCTGTTGCATTTTCATAGATTCTCCGTTCCTTTTGGAATCATGTTTTTGAAGTAAGGTTTCTTCTCGGAAGACAAGATGTTATAATCTTGATTAATTATCTTGTGTTTAAATTACTCAGGAGCATACTAGTAGAGTTTTGTTGTAAACCTTTAAAACCAGTTTTTCACAGAACTTGATTTAATTCAGTTCACTAGATTGCTTTAGCAAGTAATCACTTTATGTAGTTTATTGTCTTGCAGTTCAGTTAATGAGATCATTTTAGGGTGGATGCAGCGCTGGTCGGTATTATAGTAAATTTCTTAAACAGTTTCAAGTTATTCAAGTAGCATTTGTTATGAAGTAGGATTCTTCATAAGAATATAGATTATAATGTAGGACTATTTCACTTTTCTCATAGATTTCTGGATAGATTCACTATACACTCTTTGAACTCTGGTAGATAGGCACTTCTTGAATCTGGAGTAATCAAAACTGTTTTGTTTACAGTATAGGTTAGGTTAATTTCTTTAGTTTATTGCCGAGCATTCGGTGTTCTTGACAATATCTTCTTCTTGTCTTTAATCTCACACACAAAGCAGAGGAAGCGTAAATTCTTTAATTTTATGAATAACCTGTTGATAATACGAATACTATTTCGACAGGAACAGACGGTTACACTTAGCACACGAAATCCGTTCATTTCAGTTCAGAACCGCTAACCTATATGCAGCACACAGTTGTAGTCATTTACCACTTTAAAACACGGGTTTTACTTAATTTATATCATTGTTCTGATTAATTTTCATAATAAAAAAATTTCGAGTTGATTACATAAGGCGCCATTTTGAGAAGCATCGGTTTTGTCATTTATTTATCTGTGATTTAACCCTGTGTATGTCAAGAATGTTTAAGACAGAATTTGTTCAATATAATGCACAATTATTTTGAGATAGGTTTCGCAGAGTGAACAGACAACTTCAGCAACATATTGGGAATTTGTAAAGTCATCAATTACTCAATTTATACGGTTATCATTTGCACAATCTTTACGTTTCTTAATTGCACAAATTTGTGATTACTTTGACAAGCTGAATGCAAATAAAACTATCTATATCTTTTAATTTAGTAGTCAAGTAGGTTGGATTTCTATTCTAATAAAATAAAAAAAAAAACATGGATAGTAAGCCAGGAAGTTGCGTTAGTGTACATTTACGACCAGGAAAAAAAAACTAGATGCACAGACTCTAGCGTAGTTAGGCGGGTTTGGAAAATTCAAGATAGCGGCATGGACAAAAAGCAGGGGGGGGGGAGGTTCGTTGGGACGGGTTTTAATAGATTCTTGAGTATTTATGATTTTAACAGAGATGTATTGCACTTGCGCTAAAATAGTTACAATTTTAATTTGTTCATTATAGTGTACATATCATTGAAGGGTTAAGGAGATTTAAATTTTAATCAGATTTAAAAATTTTAAAAAATAATGTCCAATGTAATGGGTCTACTGATGGTAGATGGAACTAATTTCATTATTCATTTTAATACTCTGATAGAATTCTAACGACTCTGAAAACAATACTGTTGCATCTTACCTTTAGAGATTTTTACGGATAAGTCGGGAATTGGGATTAGGTAAATAAAAGTCGTTTCAGCATAGGTTGGTAGTGGCCCTTACTGCCAGGATAGTTGTAACTTGACTGTGAGCAGCTTTCTTTTAAATCTATTAGAGATAAGAAATAGTAGTATATGCTTGGAACAAAGTAAAAGACAACCAAGTAATATGCGAAAATTATTTATGCCTTCATGCAGTTAATAGCAATGAGGTACCCCTTGCTGCAAGAAAAATTACTATTAAACACTAGAATGGTTTAGAACTGATAAAATACATTTTGTTGTGATTCGAAGACATTTTACAAACAAGGGTTGTGTTCTACCAGTATTATAGAAGCAATGGTTTTGAAATTAAGATAGAAATAGTATTTTGAGGGCGGTCAATGTTTAATATATGTGAAATAAACATCAGTTAGAGTTCACTTATTGTCTGGTAGAATTGAATGGAGAGCTGTTTCATAGTTATATTACGTAGATACAGACCTATACACAGTAATGCAAAAAGAAAACACCTAGATAATTACAGAACACTACTTTCTTGAGATAGCCTAGCATATTTTAAATGTATAATTGCAAACAGACATTACATAATATCTGTTTTAGGTAACCTAGCAGTAAAATGTCTTATTTAAAGCCTTATTTTAATTATAAACTTAATTGGTACTGGAAGTTGATTGACAAAGGAATTGACAGAGTACTGTTTCATTTTGGATTTGAATAAAAGTTGGTAAACAACTGGAAGTCATAATTAATAATGGATGAAGCATTATAGAACAAGTATAAACTTATAGAAGACTGTCAATTCATTCTGTCTAAAAAACTTCTAGTTTCTTCGCGTGGGATGAGAAATGTTTCATTGCTGATTTCTCATGAACATAAAGTTAGCTTTTTCTTGTTACACGGAGCTCGGAGCTAGAGATAAATCTTCTTGGAACTAGATGAAGTAACTTGATGAGGAGGTTGAGACAGGAGTTTTAGTTGCTTGAAACCAACAGCTCCTTCCCCACTAGAAAAAAGAAAAGAATATTATTAACAATAAAATATGAAAGTTGAAGCCAGGACAAGTTCCATTTTCTCAGTGACAGATACAAGTATATTTTTGTAGATTTCCTTATTTAAGTGAACTAATCCTTATATATTTAGGAATATTTAATTATAATAGCGGTAGAAAACAAAAATTTAAGATTTCTAATAAAGTTACAATTTAAAAATTTGCAACTTTCACATTTCCAGTGTGCCACAATACATTTCTTGAAGTTATCTATCTTGAAGTATCTTCTGAGTTATAAAATAGCATTGAACTTTGATAGGTAGCCTAGTATTTAACTGCAGTTTAACTTGCATGGTTTTTTTCTTGCGTTAAACAAAGTCTATACATTTAAAACGGTGAAAAAAATATGTTAGCGTTTGTACTAAACACAAAAAAGTATCCATAGTATGACCAAAAAGATTTATGCATACTTACAAATAGAAAATCCTTTCTTTGATAGTATCAAAATATAAGAAAAACAGTTTCAGGCATTGTTTTGTAAAGTAAGAGACATGTTCTAGCCGGATAGTTGGTAGGTGTTCTGTTCCTTGCTCTGCTCTCAGTAAATTCAGCAATCTTCTTACTCTGAAAAAGGTATAAGTAGTTTAAATTAAAAAAAATATATATATATAAGGACTAAAGAAAAAATTGTAGTCTAGCTACTGTCAATTCGCACACTTCAAACACAAAATAATAAAAGTGAGTGGAAGACAAAAATAGTTCATTAATCAACTAGGGTAGAAATGCGGGGAGGGTTCAACATCACAGAAGTTTGCGGCCCGAGCTGCAAGCGAGGGACATAAATATGCGATCGAGGGCTTTCTTTGTTGCATCTCGTGTTGTGTATATCATTTTATTTTTACAGTTGGTCGGGAGTTGGCTTTTTCCGTACGCGCAGTATGCGCAGGGGACCACTTTGTGGCCGGGTAGGGCATATTTAAAATAGTTAATAGTAATGAAGTCCTACACATAGATATTACTGAGCACTATAGACAAATTTTGTAGACAAAAGTAAACAGTCTAGCTCTTAGTGTTAGCTTAACTTGCAACTCCAAAGCCTAGACTCACAGCCTATGCTATAAATAAAAAAAAAAAAAAACATTTTAACATCACTATAGGAATGTATTTACTATTTAGTAAATAATTTGTTAATAGTTCGTTATATACAGATTACAGCATTTATTGTCAGTGCCAAATTATTTTATGTGCTTAGTGACACATATGTAGGTATGCTTGCTTTTTATAAAAATAATTATTCATACTTACAAATTAGGAGATTCATTCTAAAACAGTAGCCTTTTCATTCTGGAATATTATAGTGTAATATTGTTCTCGACTTCCGCAATTATCACTCATAGAGTAGATAATGCTATAATTTAACGCAGCTTAGAATCTTAGGTATTTTCATTTCCCTGTTACCAAATAATTCTTTAATGATGTTATCATAGTCCCCAATATAAAAATTGAGAAATTTGCTCTTGTTAGAGAAATGGCTACCATCCCGTTCTCTTATCGGCCACCATTTTGAGTTCCTGGTGTAATTTCGCCATAAATCATTGATTAGTTTGATCCATAAATGCTCGTGTCCGACTTCCGCTGTATTTTCTTTCACTGTAGATATTCCTATTTAAGATGCCATGTTGAAACAGTAACCTCAGCATATTCCATTTTCAGCATTCTCCGATAGTCATTCTCACTGAAAAGTTTAAGTAAAGTAAAATTAAAATAAGGAAAGGGTTAAATAGAGCCAGAGACATTCTAAATTGTTAGTATTTTAAGATATGAAATAGTACCGGGGATCTCAAACTTTATAAGATAAGTACTTTGTCATAAAGGGCTATCCTATTAACACTTAAAATAAAAATTGGTTTTAACATTAAAATAATTGTTTAAAATAGAACTTGGTGAAGAGGTACTTCACACTTATACACTTAGAACAGATTCAAGTTCATTTTGCGGACGTCACAAACACTTTGTTTGTAAAGAAATCAACATTTAATGGCCAGAAGTTTACGTACAAAGTTATGCTTTCTAGAATTTTCAAATACCGTATACGCCAGTTTACTTTTTAACGGAGTTTATTGGATAAGTACGAAAAAATGTCAGAACTTACTTGTGGAATCTTTTGTTTTCCCAGCAAAATTTAACGAAATAGGTCCTTCCGAAAAATATTTTGAGTATCCTTATGATATTAGTTAACTATTTAACTTTGCTCCCATGAAGAAATGTTGTAGTGAGCTCGTGAAATCTGTAAAGAATATTTGAGAAAAGGTTATTCACCCTTGCGAGGATTTACATTGACAATCATAGCTTATAGTAACTTTTGATGTATATTGTAGTTAGCTTACCTGTTTTAAGACATATTTATTGTGAATTATTCACATTTCGTTTTGATTTCAACACATTTTAATTCTCCAAAACAGACTTGCTTATGGAACGCGGCAAAATTATCGTTGATGAAAAGTCGCTGTCATTTTTTGACAAGACAACTCAAATTTCAAATTTGACGTTTAAGTTTGACGCGTTCGAGTAATCATTGTGAGACGTTTTTCGTACACGGTTAAGTCAGATGGTGTAGTTGGATGATTTGTCTATAAATCAATTATTCTAAAAATATTGATAATTATAACAATTATTTTTTTTGTATATTAGGTAGTTTAATTTAGTTTTGAGATTTATTTGTCTTAGGAAGTTTGAATTTATCTTGTTTTTGTTTGGTTGATATACCTATTTTTCAATAAAGGAGTATTTACACAAAATTTTAAAATTATAATTATATGATATATTTCGAGTTGTGTGATTGTCGAAACTACAGAATCCTAGCTGTTGAGATATGTTGACTGAAGAAGAACATTTATGTTAAATCAAATTGTTTATTTCTTCTGATTCCTTCGGCGACCTCGGTACCAACCTAATCATAATGTTGCCGCCCTCGTGCAGATAACACTCAAGTTCTTTGCATGACGTTGCCTAACCTGTCAGTTAGTTTATAAGGATAGCAAACATTAAAAGCGCAGCAATGCGTTAACTAAGTTGTCACAATAGTTCACGAGTCTTCCACTGGTGGCGCTAGTGGCGTGACACGACGATATGCGAATGTAATTTTGTGCGGTTTAAATTGTAATGTTTGTTATCGGTTTTAGTGTATAGTACGTCATACGTCGCGAGTTGTCGATTAATTTCGTAGCAAGTGTGTACAGCTTTTAAAAAAATAAGTTGTGGTATTCTAAACGCGAGTGTATAACCAGATTTAGGGTGAACGTTCGGTGTGGCGGCAATTTTAAAAATATGTTTGTGTTACGGGTTTTAAAAACACAATAAAGTGGTGTTTTAACCATTTGCGTAAGCGTTTATTTGTTATAACGAGTGAAGTGTTTTTTTTTTAAAGTGTAGTGCAGTGAATTATAGTGTGGAATTCAGTTCAATTTAATTAGTTAATTGAGAATAGTAACGGAAAGTGTTCAAGTGTTTAGTGAGTGTTGTGATAATTGTTTGTGGTGACTTCTGAAGTTTCACCGACTACCAGCTGTGGAGAATCAAAGGAGAGGAGAGGAGGAAGACTCGTCTACACCGATCGGAAAGTAGTCAGCGGCCGTGATCGTCTAGTGGTTAGGACCCTACATTGTACATCGAGAGTCGACATCTTTTGGAACTGAAAAGAAGCTGAGAGACTGCGTCTTCGGAAGGAAAACTTAATTAGTAGTTAGAATTGTTAATAATAATAAAGCCTTTTATTTTCCCATAACAAATTTTACATAATAATAAATTTCTATATCCAAGTTTTATATTATAGGAACCCCATTTTGTAGGGTATAGACCTCCTCCATTTTTTTTTCCAGTTCTGCCTTTCTTGTGCGACTTCAAGCCAATTGTTCCCTGCCAGTTTTTTTTATATATCATCGACCCACCGTTTTTGTGGTCACCCTACGTTTCTTTTCCCTTGTGGGCCAGTCCATTTAGTAGTTGCGAGGGTCCAGCGCTGGTCGGTGCATCTTGCCACATGTCCGGCTCAGTTTCATTTTAGTTTTAACGCTTGGCCGAGTGCATCTGTAAGTTTCGTCTTACTTCTTAAGTTCTTATGTCTTGACTTCTCACTTTGTGTTTTTTTTTTTCAGACTTAAGATGCTCCTCTCCATTGCTCGCTGACAAGTTGTTATTTTATTTTTAACTTTATTTGTATACGTCCAAGTTTGGGAGCCGTAAGCTAAGCAAGGCAGAATGCAAGTATCCATCACAGTTTTTTTTTTATGTCCAGATCGTAATTACCTTTGAGTATATCTTTGTGAGCCCAATATTTGTTCTAGCTGGATGTTATACGTCTGTTGATTTCGTCTTCGTTGATTTTTTTTTAGAGAATGAGACTTATATTCATACTCCAGCTCTACATCGTCTAAAAAGATTTTTTTTTTCCTGTTTGCAATTTGTCATCACTTTTGTTTTGCTTAGGTTCATGTACAGGCCGACCTTTTTGCTTCTATGTTGAGTTGTTGTATCATATTCTGTAATTTGTGATGGTTATCGGTAGTTGGCGATGTCTAGTGGGTCTCCTTTTTGTATAGCAGTACAATATCAGACTTGTGCCACTGTTCTGGTATTTTTCCTGTTATAAGAGCCAAGAATGTCTAGGTTGATATTTTGGATAGCGTGCATTAGTTCTAGGTACTTTTCAGTGGTAGAGGGTGATCTGACGTTGTATGTTGCTATTTTTAATGATTCTTTTTTATCTACTTTCGTGATCTTTGATATGTTTGATGGAGGGTTGTGGTCGTATTCTTCCACGGTGACCAGCCGGGTTGGAAGATGGTTAGAGAGAGGCCGTGATTTTAATTGCTATTTGTTTTCCGATTCTAACGCTTGACTGTCGAGATTTGAATTGGATCCTTGGGGTGGTGCGAACTTGAGGGGCCAGTAGGAAGTAAGAGTGCTATTCGGACCGGTTTTATTTTTCTTGCTTGCTCTATTGGTAGCGTCATTATTAGCTAGTGTGTATGTTGGTGTCTCCGGAGACGTAGACAGGTTGCGTTTTTGATTGTTTTGGTTTTTGTTGTATGTGTTTGCGCCCGGTTTGTTTTTCAGGATGACGATTTGGTTGTACTTCAAAACCGCATTTTTCCCTTCGTCTCTTAATTTCTTCACTTCCTCTGACAATTGTTTGCGTTTTTCTAAAATTTCGGGGGGGGGGAAATCCTCTTTTATGTAGTAGGGAGAGGTGTCTAAGGCTTTTCCTTTTTCAGTATTTTAATCTTTTTACCTAGCGTCGTGAGGGTTAAAACGATTGGCCTAACTTTATTTTCTTCTTTTTTGCCTCTTCTGGTAACTGCTTCTATTTCTTGTCTCGTTAATGGTACTTTCATAGTTTTATTTATTATTTGAAGTACATTATTTTCTAGCTTTTCGTAACTTGAAGTCGTTTCGGCAACTCCGAAAAATACGATGTTTTTCTTCCTTATTTCTCTTTCAACTTGTTTTAAACGTTTTTCTTCCAATATTTCGAATTTGCTGTCTAGATTTTTTATTAAAGTGGATGTAATTCTGGTTTCCATATCCCTGTTTTCTGCTTTTAGCTGTTTCATTTCTTCTTGTATGCTTAGCAGCAATTGTGTGATTCCCTCCATTATATTTGTGTTTTGCTCCCTAGAATTATTGTTATTGTATAACTTATTTTCATTTTAACTTGTTCATCATTATCATTTTTTATTGTTAGTTATATCATCATCATCAATTTCATTATCATTATCATCAATTTCATTATCATTATCTTCAATTACACTATCATCATCATCAACTTCTTTAACAAATCATCGCTTTCATCGCCATCGATAACTTCTTTATCATCTTCATCAATTAGATTATGGGGGGGGGGGGGGCAAATCTTAGTTCATAATGGTTTCTTTTGTTTTATTATAGGATTTAGTTCTTAAATTTAGTTTATTAATTTTAATTTTAAATGTATGTATATTTTTCCTTTTATTTTAACCTCGTTAAGCTGAAGAGACTGACATGGGGATGTTTCGTTTTAATTTGATCGTGTATCGAAAGGGTTTGATTCGACTGAACGGGGTCAGATGAGAGAGTATGGTATGGAAGCAATTGTGAGGGCTGGAAGAAATAAAAAAGAATGCAAGGTAGAGTGATTTTGTTTATTAAGGGATGCATGAAAGGGAAAAGCGCTTTGAAAGGATGTTTGGATGATGATGGTTTGCTAGAGTGTGCAGGATTCCCTCGGTTGAATCGGACTCGGTATGCGATCACCAGTCTAATTGTATTTAGCCTTGCGAACTAATACAATATGGTGCCATTTACAGACTGTTGGTGTGAGGCTAGGTGATTTAATTTTTGCTGTTGACTGGCGCGTCAGTAAATGGTGCTACACTCCACAAGAAGCTAGGAACCCGAACTAAGTACATACCCGCCTGTTCAGCATGTGATTCATTCAAAAGAGCTGTGCTATATTCTGCGGGGCAGGTATAAGAGCTCGTCCCTGGGGGGGGAGGGGTCGCTAATTTTACTTATAAAGAAACCACAAGATAGAATCTTGGTTGATTTGATTGAATCATTTGTTTGGATGTTAGGAGGACAAGCACAAAGAAATTCAAGGGGCAGTTTTGGTGGTTTAATCTTTGAGGCTAGCTTTGACGATTGGGAATTTAACGTTTGCGGTTATTTCAAAGCAGTTATTCTGTCTTGATAGGAGGGGCAGGTGCTAAATCTGTAAGGTTACGACTGAGAATCTAGATGAACAGAAGGGTCTAGTATTCAAAAGGTATGGCACAGGCTGGACCCATAGGGGTCTGAGGTGTAAAAGCCTTACGACTGTTGGGGCAGAATGCTGTGGCCGTGGACAGTCTATTCTCATTTTGATGAGTGGTGAGACACTTTGGTTAATAAGGCGAGGCTGTTTCCTGTTGAGTAATTGTTGAAATACACACCACACTTACATTGCAAGGTGAAAATATAAGACGGACTGGGTTAGGTTTAACCTTTTGACCGCCATAGTCGGTAGAGTTCTTTTGGATGGTTATTGACTATAAATTTGAATCAGCATTTGCTGATCTATGTTATTTGATCTTTGAGAGGGTATAATAATGTTTATAGCTTTATTTATAAAGTAAGAATATTGAAATACTTCAGTTTTGACTTTCATATTAGGAATTTGTTTTGAGTTGGCGCCCAGAAGGTTAAAGAAGGTTATGTTTGTTCTACGTTTTGGAAGCTTTGAACAAACAGGGGGGGGATTGTGACGCCAAGGGCAGGTGCCCCGTGTTATTTTCAAATGATCGTCTCTTCAGTATAGATGAAATAGTTATCTTACTATTAAGATGTTTGTAATTCTTTATATAAATAAAGAATAATCAGAACTAGTTCAAATTGGTTTGATTTTAGTGAGGTAAGCGGAGAAGAACAATTATAGCATGAAAGAAACATGATATTTCCTTATCGGTTAAATAGGGTAATTGCAGGTACTCACTGACTAGGGGGAAATGATTTAAAACATTAATGCTTACCAAAAATAATATATGCATATATTCATTCACTCATTGTTTGTCGCTGGTATTTTATTGAAAGCCAAATGTGGTTTTAATGATTAATTTATGTTGTTTATTAATAATACTCTCTGTTAGCAGGAACATATGCAGCGACTTTCTTGAAGTAACGAACCGCAGTAATTGTTGATTTTCTGGAAGGAATATTAGACACAGTCTCGTCAAAGTTATAGATAAAATGGATCTTTGGATCTAACTATGTGATTTCCACTGAAACTGTTAATTTTATTAACTAGAATAGAATTTTATTATGTATTGAATTGAGATTTTGGAAGGCTTAAATTATCAACCACGGGATGATATTGGAATACAGAAATGGTGGTTTGAAATCGGAATTTAGTTAAGATGTGGTTATTTTAAGAGGAATTGTTGTTTAAAGACGTAAAAATGACAAGCTTACCTGAGATCTGCATTGGTAATAATAATGAAGGATGTCATATTTTAATATGTGAAATTTGCGTTCTTGGTCCATCCGTTATCCGTCCATCATACATTTACTAAATATCCAAAGGTTTGGCGTTGATAAATTGGAGGATTTAACAAAAGTTAATTCCGAAATAAAAATTCACGAATATGAAACTTAAAGGTTATGTTATATAGAAAAATTGACAGTTTAGAATATAGACATTTAGTCGTTTAAAAATATGTCTTGAATAAGATTAGATCTGTTACGAACGAGTGTTGACAGAACCAAGACGAAGAAATATTCATTCCTTTTGGCCTACAAAAGGATTGAATAATTTTATTTCAAATTTTAATTTAGAGGACGCAAATTATAAAATCATGTTATTTTAATTAATTCTTAAGCAATGTGTAAATTCAGTAGCCATAAAATTAATTTTAAGATAAAACCTTTTTGTTGACTTGACATTAAGAATCAAACTGGCAGGTATTTTTAACGGAAAAATAAAACCGTTATAATTTGAAATGTGTTCGATTAATTTCGATTCGCATTTGTTTCGGGGTATATAAGCAGTACAAAACGAGGTCGGGGGGATTATCCCTGGAGCCGCCGCGAGGAACACATCAAGAAGTCAGAAAATTCTACAAGACCCTGAAGAAAGTTCTACGCCTGGAAGCTCTCAACGCTTGGAAGACGACTGAAGAAATCCTACGGACGGCGAAGTGGAGTTCAGAAGTACTCGCTGTTTGGAAGTCTGCTGAAGATCGTGGATTTTTGTAAGAACTTTTATTCTTTTAGCCTAGGTACCGAAACAGTGGAAACCTTACGGTGTCAACATAAACTGTTTCGAGGGCTCGCCGTAGCCTACAGGCCAAGTAGCTTAGTTAAATATTTGTAGTTAGGCTTTAGCCAATCTTTAGCTTTTGGGGCAAGTAGACGCTTCGGTGTCTATAAATCTTTTCCCGAATGCTTATAGGTTGAGCGACTGGTCTAAAAACAGTATATATTTATATAAATAAATTCAAATTGATTTATTGCTTTAGATTAGAGTTCATCATTACGCGAATATAATGAAGCATTCTGTATTCGCGTACGGAGGACTGATTCCTTGGTTAATGTGTATACTAATTCTATTTATCCTAGGTTTTACTTATGGAGTTGGTAAGATCAGAGTTTTATTTCATTTCTGTTTTTATGTGTGAGTATTTTCTTTACGATGGCAAATAATGAGTGTATTGATAGATTGCTCTGTAAAATTTATATAGAACGGAACTTAGTCGTTTATTGACACTTTTGTATTGAATTTGGATTAAATAAATATTTCTGTAATTTCTGGGGTTGGGAATTAAAACATGCATTAAATGTATTAGTAACATTATCTTGGCAACATTCTGTTTCGACATTCTAATATCCTTTTCAGAGTTATAACTTTTATTGATAAACTTCAAATTGTTTGACAAAGTACATCTGATTTGATTCTTACGTAGTTGTCTTAAGAGACAAAATTGCATAATAAGTTTTGAGACTTAACTTTAGTTAAATGAATTTGGACTCATGTATAGAACAGAGATTGACATTGACAGTCGATAAAAGACTGTGGATAGTTATAATTTAATTATTTCTTATGGGTGTTTAATCTGAGATGGCTTAATTCTATTTCTCTAAAATTGAAAAGTTCGTGTGTCTTGTGGTGATTTGATCTTGCCTGATACGTCAGAGGGTACAATAGCCAAGGCTAGTTCCCTGCATTTGGACCAATTAGCCAGAAGATACACGGGTCCAAGGACTCACTTTTAGTAAGATTTCCGATACGTATCTCTGGCTCAAGAGTCTGATTTACGTAAGATTGAATCAAGAATTCAGATCTTGTCGGGATCTCACTAGTTTTCTAATTGATTAGATTTTGAAAGAGCCTTTCTCGGTGAAAACATCTCGTAAGAGTTAACATGCTTAGGGGATGATTTATGATCTTTTTTTCCAAGGTATTCAGAAAGGAGGATTTCATCCAACTTTCAGACACAGACGTTTTGACATGACAATACGAAAGTAATGCCTTCCGGTGGACAGATATTTAGCTGCATTTTTCTGTCTATATTGCCCATGGTTTGAATGCAGTGGTAAATTATATTATGTGAGGAAAAGGGGCTATATATTAGCACCTCACATCTAGAGTATATTTTGTTTTAGCTGTCTCATAATATAGCCTGGTTTGATGGATACCCTGTCTTCCTGAAGTACAGGAGTGTGTTGTCAGAACAGTGCTACAAAGTTGTTACCCCTTTTGCGAAATCTCCTCTCAAGGAAAGACTAGTTTATGAGCTAGTCATTAATGAACTCTAACAGCCTCTTCTAGGCTTGGGCGATAGGGAATACCCAAGCATCAGGCCGAAATTCCGTCGACGTCGCCGGGGTGTGTGACGGCGTCCAATGGCCCAGAAAACTCTAAGAGTTCATTAATTTTATTTAGGTAGATTCAGACAGACCCTGACAGACATGACCGTTAAACTTACACAGCCTGTAGAAGAAAACCTGACTTCATACCTTTATGATTATGCTATACTTACTTGTTATTACCATACTTTGCATTTTTTTACACTAATTTGTGATCCCATATCTGTCAAGAATCCTTCGTGGTTTTATACATTTATCCTAGAAATTAGACCTTTAAATAAAATATCTTCATCACTTGCTAAGCCATCATTTATTGCATCTTAAAGTTTGGGAGGGATTCTGATACCATGCTCTCACTTAATCGAAAAGATCCAGGGTTACTAGTAATTATTACACAGCGTAGAACGGATTGTCCTGACTCTATAGATCACAGATTGGCCATAAGTTGTGTTCAAAGCAAACTATTATGTTATAGCTTTTAAGCATTTGTAATTTCTTACTATGTGGTTTTGAAGTGCAATAAAATATATTTGTATAATAAAATCTTATCATTTTATAATTAATTTGGGGAGGGCTTTGAGTCGTGGACTATTATTAAATATAATAAGGCCTCGAACGTTACAACATATGAGATATCTGTTGCTACACATATTAAAAAAATATTGATGTGCATTGCTGCCAATTGAAACTTTACGCTTATATAGTTAACCTTAAAGTTTCAGATAATTCTCATGTATCTTTAGCCATTTTAACGAAAAAAATATCAGTTTTGCAAATAAATGTTTGTTTTGTAATTTGACAAGCCAACGTCAATACTTTTGTAATTGTCATGTCATAGAAAAATCCCTTTAAGCCGTGTAAAAAACTCCATAGATAAACTTAATGATAAGGACGGCATTAACTATGGGGATTGATTTTCTCAAGGAAAGTAATTTTTTGGTCAGCCGTTATTAAATATATTATCATTTATAATCGCAGCGAGTCGACGACCGGTGTATCAAAACAATGTAAAATGCAGTGTGTTTTAAGTAATAAGTTAGTTAGATCTGAATTGGACAAGATAGACTGGAGCAACTTATTATTATTAGACTGTCCGTTATATTTATATGATAAAATGTATCTTGAGTTTAAAAATATATATGAGAACTGTAAAATCAATGTAAATACTGTAGAAAGTCGGGAAAGTCAGCCCTGGATAAATAGCACCTTAAAAAAAATGATAGAACGCAGGGATGACCTATTTAGAAAATGGAAAGCTTCCCCAAAGAACATGGTTTTAAGGCTAGATTATACGAAACATAGAAATAGGACTAACAAATTAATTAATTCGGCTAGAAATAAATATCGGAAGAGTGAAATACTAGATTGTAAAGGGGACTGTAGGAAAATTTGGGCAGTTATAAATAAATGGTTAGGAAATAAAAAACACGACGTGGATACTGTGATAATGAAACACCTGGGTAAGACTGATTCGTTGCGTAATATATGTTCTGGCTTTGCTAAGACCTTTACAGAGGAAATCGATGCGATTAAACACCACTGTGATTATAAATTCTTAAACCGGTCGTCTTATGTAAGTCAAGTCAATGTCTCATTCCGGTATCGAAAAGTTTCACCCCTGGAAATAGAGAGAATGGCTGGAGAAAATCCCCGGGGATTGATGATATCAGGGTGCAGGACCTTAAGTATGTAAAAAAGGAGATAAGCCCGGTTCTTGCTAGGTTCATTAATATGTGTGCGCAGACAGGTGTATACCCGGATACCTTAAAAAAAGCCATTATTCGTCCTATATATAAACAAGGCAGCCACCTCGATTATTCTAACTATAGGCCTATAGCTATATTGTCAGTAGTAAATAAAATAACAGAAAAAGTGATAGTAGGTAGGATCAGCAGTTTCTTAGAAAATAATAACATTATATCGAATAGTCAACACGGTTTTAGGAAGGCGCGAAGCACGTCAACGGCCTTAGCGCAGTTTGCAGATGACGTCAATGATAAATTAGATAAGAAAATGTTTGTATTAGTGCTTTTTATAGACTTCAAAAAAGCTTTTGACACATTGGACCAAGGATTGCTACTGTGCACGAGTGTGGAATCCGTGGTCCAATCAGTCTTTGGTTCCGTAGTTATTTGGAAAACCGGACGCTTCGCACTAAGATCAATGGGGAGACCGGTGCCGAGGCCAACATCAAGTACGGGGTGGGTCAGTGTAAGGACCGGTCGGGTACACCATGCACGTGAACAGCATCAGCAACGTCGTCGAGCACTGCTCCACGTACATGTATGCGGACGACACGTGCCTGATGTACGCCGACCGGGACGCCACGCTCATACAAACAGCAACACACTTAACTGCCCATTAAAGACAGAGCAGAGAGAAAATGATAACGATTGAAAGAGATATATACAGGGCGTCCCAAAGTTATGGGACATGAAGGGGAAGTACCTTAAATATCGTAGATAATGAATTTTGCTCAAAGAAGACTTTATGTTATTTTTAAAAGTTAAGTTAATAACATAAAGTCTTCTTTGAGCAAAATTCACTATCTACGATATTTAAGGTACTTCCCCTTCATGTCCCATAACTTTGGGACGCCCTGTATATTTGTATTATGTCAACTTCAAATCAAATAACGTTTGCTTATGTGTAATGTGCCTTTGAGCTTTGTCATTGTAGTTGTTTGGGCAAAGTTTTTTTCCATACTGTAAATAAAGGTTTTATTACAACAAGACAGGTGAATTTGTCAAAATTATGATTTAGCTTTCAGACGAACGTTGGGATGAAATAAACTAATTATATTGCTAATGCTTTTATTGGTGCTTCATATTTTTGATAATATGAAGCACCAATATTATATTTATTATTAATTCATTATTTTCCACGAATTCAATAATATAATATGGCATTAATGTCAATAATGACGTTGGATCAGCCATAAAAGAAAAATATTGTTTCAAAACTCTTTTGAATAATAGCCAATTTATACTCATAAACACACGCATACACGCATAACACGACGCCTTCAAGTGTGATTCTCTTTCTTGCAGTATTTCCCATTTTTGAAGTGTATAGTTAACTGTGTTGCTGTTTGTACAAGACAAGCTGCAGGCGGACTTCAACAATATTCTTAAATGGTCACATGATAACGGGATACTGCTTAACGTGGCTAAGACCAAATGCATGCTAATTCACTCCCCATACTTGAAAAAGCCCTGTATAGATATCAAAATAGTTGGACATACATATGACTGCTTGCATAATAACATGTCACTGTGTAAATGTGATCCTCTTGAATTTGTCAGTAACAATAGATACCTTGGCTTGAACATAGACCGTAACTTTAGTTGGAAATCCCATGTGGCGACAGTGTGTAATAAGCTCAGATCTATATTATGTAAATTTAACCACTTGAGAGGTATAACAAATAGGGCCACCCTATACACTTTATATCACGCTTTAGCTGACTCGGTCCTGAGCTATGGGCTGGTGGCATATGGCCGCACATTCCAAACGCAGCTAAATATGATCTCAAACCTACAACTTAGATTAATTAAAAAGCTAGTCGATAAACAAACTAAAGAAAAATGTAACAAAGACTACAATAAGTTATTTAAAAAATGTAAAATATTACCTGTACAGGATAAGTTTAAATATTTATTAGCTGTAGATCAATACCAGTCCTCGGAGTTTAAAACACTTACAGTATATAATAGAAGCCTTAGAAGTACAGTACGTAAGAAATATGATGAGCCGAGAGCGTGTAATTACTACGGTCAAAGGACACGAAAGTACCTAATACCGCGAATATTCAATCGCATACCCTCAGAAAACGACTGTCCATCCAAAGCAATATTTAAAAAGAAATTAAAAGCGTCATTATTAGAAAATTCATAGTTAAGTTTAGTTTTTTGATAAGTAATGTAATTTCTGGTACCATTAGTAGTAGTAGTATAGTAATGTTACAGTGCACAGTGTAGGTTAAGTAACGAGTGCTATTTCGCCAACAAACTGTTCCGCAGTTTGGCGAAGTCATGAAAAGTGTAACTATGTACTGTGTTTGTGAGAAATAAATAAAAAAAATATAAAAAAAAATTGATCCGCAAAAAAAAATCAGTAATAATAAATCAGCAGTTAAATCATTTGGGCAGCATACAAAGATTTGGCTGGCAATAAATAAAAATCGGGCGGCAACTCTTGTTCAGTAAATAATTTAAAAATGGTTAATATTTTAACCAATATTAAGATGACGAATCGGAAAATTTGGTGGCAGGGATTTCGATTTTTCTCAGGAATCATAAAACATATGAAAGTAACATTTGATTACCTGATTATTGGGATAAACTACTCCATTTTGTGAGATGCAGGAACACGATTTGTTAACTTTTGTAACAGACAAAAGTATGTCAAAGATACCTCTTTAAAAAGCGGAATTTGCATTGTACAGGCAAACCAGACCTATTTAAGCCCCTAAATTCTCTGAGTAACATAGTTTTAACCTGTACTTTAATATCTGAGATAAGATTATTGAAAATTAATTGTAGTTTGTAATTGAAACGAAAAAAACCGTTTCTACGTATACGACCTTTTCATATAAGCTAGCACAAGTGCGTATTTGTATAAAATCAGTCTCCCCTCAGTCCGCCGACGGCCGTTGCCAACGACAGGTCTGTGACAGTTGACTGGCCGCGTCGTAAACAAAACCTGTGAGAAATCTTATTTAAGAATGGGAAAAAAAGCGTGTTGGATTTTCCAAAAGGAAAAGGAAAGCACTATTATTAGAAAAATGTAACTATATGACTAAAAGAAAGTAAGTAATCGTCAAATTTATACCACAAATAAGTCTAGTTTACGCTGCGGGAAAATGACAACAAATGTCGACATATTAAATTAAAATAAGGAAAACTATAATAGTGTAATACAGGATGGCTCATAAGTAAAGGTTTTTCTTTAATGCATTAGTGAGTAGTAGTAGAGTACTTTATAGTCGGTAATGTATAATACATATCACTCTCTGGTATATTAAATTAATGTTTTCTTCATAAAAACCTCAATAGTTTAACCACATTTGTGAGGGATTCGTAAAACAATATGAGAACTATCCGCTTACAAAATGTAAATATAGCAACATTACCATATAAAATCACACGAGTATTTAAGGTTTTATTATGTAGAGTTGCATACATCTACTATCTACACATGTTTTTATAAATAAATACTCAAAGACCAACTAGGTTCTCATTATATCTAGTATCGATAACGATGTTTTAATGACTTTTTAGACATTTTTATAATACTGGCACAGACAACGCCGGCTGGCTGATCTTACATACAGGGTGATTTGAAATTCGACGTATTCCTTGAAAGAGGTTATTCTATAGCTTATTTGCAACGATTTAAGTCCAATCAACCAGGGGTCAAAACTCAATGGTTATCAAGTTATTTGAGTTTTAACTTTTTTTTTTAAAGATCTAAATTTGTTCATTGTGAAAAAACTACTTAAATTAGGAATGAAAAAATCCAACATCTAATAGTCAATAAACGGCTGATTAAGTAAAATCCAAAATACAACCAAAACCTTTTTAAAAATTTTACGAATAAAAGGATTTGAAGTCAAAAGTTTTAAGATTTTGTTCATGTAATTCTTCGAGTCATTACTTAAAAAAAATTATGACACTTCGCGTACAAATTAAAAAACTTAAACTGGTTCATAATAAATAATAAACAAAATCACAATTAGCAGTTTTCGATCGAAAGGCGGCTTTAAAAAAAAAGTTAAAACTCAAATAACTTGATAACCATTGAGTTTTGACCCCTGGTTGATTGGACTTAAATCATTGCAAATAAGCTATAGAATAACCCCTTTCAAGAAATACGTCGAATTTCAAATCACCCTGTATATGGCTAATGGTGGTCATATAAAATGATTTCCAAACGCATGACAGAGGATTTTTCACATGGACGTAGATTGAAATATAAATATGTAAAATTGTAAATATATTGTAAAGATAAAACGTAAAAAAACAGCATGTTCGAATTAATTTTTGTTTGTGCTATAATTTGCGGTACCTATCTACATTACCAGTCCTAAACCAAAGATTAGCATTATTGGAATAATCTTTTGTCCTTATAACTATTCGAATAATCTTTCGTCCTAATAATTATCCGAATACAAAAGATTATTCGGATACTTATCAGGACTTATAATTATTCGACTAAACAATAACACGATATTTTTATTGCCGAATTATTTATTCGCGAATAGCATATCCGCAAATGAATCATTCGACCAATTTTCAAAATTTATTCTTTACTAGCATTTACCCACGGCTTTGCCCACGTTGTTCCCGTTATAGTCCCAAGGGAACTAATTACGGCATAGATCCTATGTTTCAATCCAGTACTTGGTCTACTTGCATGCCAAATTTCAGATCAATCCATTCAGTTGTTACCCCGTATTTAGTAACACACATCCAAACATCTTCACAAATTTTCACATTTATAATATTAGTAGGATTGTTTTCAGAAAATCCACGAAAATTATTTAAGGTTTTTTGGTTATTCCATTCAAATAAATAACACAAATAATATTTAAAATTACTCGTGTTTACGGTATATTTATCAATCACACTTTACTTTTTCCCATACAAACAGTACAGAAAACAAGGGTATCAGCGTTATTCGTCCCATTAGCTTTTCGTTCAATTCGTATTTGGTCTCATTCTATATTCGTCACACATTCTTTATTCGTCTTGTTCGCTATATGTCTCAATTCTAAGTTCGTTTCATTCGTTTTGCGTCTTGGTCGCTATTTGTAACTATCTTTTCCCGTCAATCTTAAATTATCATTATTAAATCATTTTTAGCATAAGAGTTCTAAAAATAGTGATCAAAAGCCGTAAATTACTAAATTTGAATTTGTTTATTAAACTATGAATAGCCAATCTGGCAAAAAAGATATGAATAAAGCGACTAAGACGTACGTCGTACGGGACGAGTAGCGAACGTGCCCAAAAAAGAATGAGACGAGTTGCCAATAACGACAAAAAAAGAGAGAGACCAATAACGAATGTGTCTAAAGATAAAGTGCGAATGATACTAAAAACGAGAGAGACAAACAAAGACATAGTCCTAAGAAGACCGTGACGAAATACGATTAAGACTTATTAAGAATGAGACAAGTTACAGAATTAGACTTAGGAAGATGGAGACATATAGCGAATAAGACGAATAAAGAATGTGTGATGAATATAGAATGAGACGAAATACGAATTGAACGAAAAGCTAATAGGACGAATAACGCTGATACCAAAACAAGGTAGTATTTTATTGATTTGAGTAGATCTGTAGATAATACATTATCATTACTAAGTTTTGTGTATCGATTTAACAAATAACAAATTTAAAAATATAGGTAGCGACTCGATTTATTTTCTGTTCACTATTGACATAAACAATGTAGGCACTTTTCGATAGGTAATATTAATGTAAAGTTTTCAATGTGCGTTTGCAAATTTGACATATAGGGTTATGGAATTGAGTTCTTTTTTGAATGACAGTTTTTATAGACACAGGTTATAAGTGAGCGTCATTAGCATCGATTATAATGTAACTAGAAATGTCATTTCGACTGATTGTGTGTGATATACCGCGTAAAAATATAGGAGGGTGTGCGGGTTGCGGGGCGCAAATGCTCCGTTTTCGATTCATTGTTTAGCGATGCGTCACCTTAATCTGCTTTATTTATCATTTGTCTGCCGAATAAACAGTCGAGCTGCAAAATAATTACTTGGCCGGCAATATTTTACAACTGGTTTGGTCGAAGGGCGTTGACGAAACCACTATTAGATGGGTACAGAGTATGCTATCCAACAGGGTAGCGACGCTAACCCTAAACTCTGTAACCCACGAATTTCACACCACAAGAGGCTGTCCACAAGGAGGTGTACTCTCCCCACTCCTATGGACCCTAGCTGTGGACCAACTTCTTGTATTGTTGGCTGGCCACGACTACGATACTCAGGGATACGCCGACGACCTTGTAGTCGTAGTCAGGGGCCCGTGCCTCCACACCATTTCAAGCCTCATGCAAGGAGCTCTTAACACCATCATCAAATGGTGTAAAGAAAACGAACTGACTATAAACGCCAGTAAAACCATAATAGTGCCCTTTACCAAGAAACGTAAACTTGAAAAGCTTGGAACCCTAAAGCTTAACGGGCACATTATACCCTTCTCAAACGAAGTCAAGTATCTAGGGGTCACACTAGACCAAAAGTTAACTTGGAACACACACTTGGAAAATATAATCCAAAAAGCGAAGATGGCTCTATGGACTTGTTGTCGAATGGCAGGAGCAAGATGGGGTTTAAAACCCAGCATTGCTATGTGGTTGTACACAGCGGTTGTGAGGCCCATTATCACATACGCCTCTGCTGTCTGGTGTAACAAAACCAACCAAAAGATAACCGTCCAAAAGCTAAGCGGCCTACAACGCACGGCATGTATAATTGCAACAGGAGCCCTATCCTCTACACCGGGGGCAGCCTTGGATGCACTGCTGAACCTAATACCACTGCACCTGTAAGTGCAGAAAGAGGCGGAGCAGTGTATCTATAGAATCTGCACCCAAACGAGGACCACATGGCGCTCACAAACACTGACCAGGCTTAAAGCCTCAGTGTTTGAAAAGAACACCTTATGCATGCCCACTGATGATATGAATGCTGTATGTAACTTCACAAAAATATACTCAGTGGAAATACCCTCTAGGGACGAATGGGCAAATGATCAAACGTCCTTCGAAGAGGGCAGCCTAATCTGGTTCACGGATGGCTCAAAAAAAGGTAATGACGTAGGATGTGGAGTCTATGGACAAAGGCCAAAACTCAGGCTAAGCGTCAGCATGGGGAAAGAGGCCTCAATCTTTCAAGCGGAGGTCTTCGCCATTAACAAGTGTGCGGAGATCATCCTTGAAAAGAACCTAAGACATCGACACATCTACATCAACTCGGACAGCCAAGCTGCTCTGTTGGCACTAGATTCACTAGAGTCAAATTCCAAACTTGTCCAGAACTGTAAGGACAACTTGAACACCCTGGCCACATCCAACAAAGTTACACTTAGATGGGTACCAGGACACTCCGATATACACGGAAACGATCAAGCAGACGAACTTGCAAGGAAAGGGGCCGACACACCCCACGTCGGCCCGGAACCGTTTTGCGGCACCACCAAGCAAAAAGCCTACTCTCTGCTACACAACCTTTACAAAGGTAGGGCAATCGAGCACTGGAAGTCCGTAAAAGGACAACAGCACTCGAAAACCCTTATTGAAGGGTTCAACAGCAAAAAGTCTACAGAGTTATTATCACTCAAAAGACTTAAAATTTGCTCAGTGACCAGAATCCTCACTGGCCACTGCAAATTGAACAAACATCTGTTTCAAATGGGTATGAAACAAGATCCAGCGTGCAGGTTCTGCCAAGAGTCAGAGGAGACTGCCATGCACATCCTTTGCTCATGCGGACCACTCATGCGCAAACGTAGTATCCATCTAGGGCGACACATTCTGTTTCCGGATGAGATACAACTACTCACTGCCCAAAGAATCTGGAACATCCTAGACTCAACGGGCCTCTGCAGTGAGATATAACAAAAGGGCTGCCACAATAGATCAGCAATGGTCGAAGCGGCATATAAAAGGCCCAAACCTACAATAATAATAATAATGCTCCGGGGGGTCCTTAGGGAGGGTCATGGGATTTAGTGAAAGGACCTCCGCCTCTGGCTTGCCTTAACCGGCCGTCCAGAGTGGAGTCGCGAGAGCTATATGCTCCAGGCGTGGAAGGTTAAAGGGCATAACGCCGCGAGTACCCTCGGAGAAAGCGCAGCACACCTCTCGACACCCTGCAGCCCTCGGCAGCGGTGTTGCCCCTGGGCCATTGCTCATAATGTCGCTATTTAACAGGTGCCCATCAGCGGAGGGCAAGTCACGGTCTGTCAGTGCCGCGAAAGCCATGAGACACTTTTCCTGACAGGCGCCGTCATGTCTCAATCCATAGCCCAGTAGCTAGTCCATAATTCCACCACCATAACCCAGTAAAGTTAGATTCCATCAATCAACAATAGTCCTTGCATCTGGCGGGGGCTGTCTCTGCGTGCGTCTCGTGACACGGGCAGGGACAGAATCCGCTGGGTGTACACGTTGCCTTTCATTAAATTGTCGAAAGGGCCTCTACGCGTTGGCTTCGGCTCCGCGCACGCCTCCCAAAGGGCCGGGACACTATTGTCTCGTGTACGGGAAAGACATACATAATAATAATAATAAATACGCAGGGCAGCTTGTGGCGAGCTGTTGGGGAGTAGCGACCCCACGTACCCGAGTGCTCCTGGGGGTCCTTAGGGAGGGTTCATGGTGTTGCGTATTCTATTAATATTAGAATGGCAACACAATTGATCGACTCTAGCATTTCTAACATGCTGCCTCTCTCTCTCTCTCCGCCGCCTTCGCCACGGGCGCACGCGCTCTTGTTTTACTTGTAATTAATCGTGTTGTGAATAAAGATAATTATTACAGTCCACTCAATCAAAGTATTATTCGCTTCACCAACCAGCCCTAGATTATCACGAACCAGACATCGTGGTAAACCCTTCATGGTCCACTCACCGGTCTATAACATCACTACGCCGGCGCGAAAATTTTCGTCGGGAGCTCGCAAGCAAGACACGATAGCAGCATCAAACGTGCAGTAAGTGGCAGAACAAAACAATTCAACGCCGACGCAATATCTCTCGTCGAGCAGTAAAATCAAGAGGGACAACAACAACAAGGACAACGCCGACGCAACATTTCTCGTCGAGCAAATTACGTGTTCAGTTAGTACGCAATAGTGCAGTTTATACGCCGTGCAGCTCATGCGCCGTGCAGTTCAAACGCCGTGCAGTCAACGAGCTCGTCGAAGATCCTATTTAGAGAACGTGGAGGTGGATTCCTGTTAGAAAAATCATCGCATTTTTTCATATTTTTATCATAAGGAACGCCGCCATCTTGTCGCCGTCGCAAATTTCCAACTCTACTCGACGCGCCAAGCAAAAACCAACGTTGCCATTTCGTACTCCGAACTCATCGCCTAAGTGCAAGCGAGAACGCAAGATCGCTATCCTGTTCCCGTTCAACGCTGTTCGAGGGAGTACGCAACATCATCGGCCGCGCTAACAAAGGGAGTAAGCGAGAAGCAAGAACGTGCCCAGCAACGTCGCGCTCGAGAACGACGCACGCGACGCAGTGAAGTTCGTCGGTTCGTCGCACAGCATTCATTTTTCGATTCTCGAGTCTCGACCGCGGCCGCCATCTTGTCTTGATCTACCTTGTCGTACGCGCCGCGCGCCGTAAAATTAATCATCGAATTAATAGTTTAATAGAAAAATTGTAATTTAGCATCAGTGATTAATTGCGGACTGACAGTGCATACTTAAAATGGACGAATTAAAGAAACTTGTTGCCTCTCGGGGTTACATAAAGGCGAGCTTCACGCGGATGGCTGCCCTCGCAAACGGCAACCTTTCGACTTTTAGCGACGCCTATCTAATTGCGAAGAAAGACCGACTGCATAAGTTATACGACGAGTACGATGTCGTCAGTCGAAATATCCATATATTGCAAGAAACGACTGACGCTGAGCAGGTGGATTCTACCGAAGAATTGTATTTCAACATCGTCGCAGCAATAGAAAGCGAGCTTAAAGTTCGAAGAGGTCAGCCCACAAATACACCGCAATTAAAAACTAGCAATAGTAACAATGTTAAACTTCCAGCGGTATCAATTCCCGTATTCAAGGGTGAGTTTACCGAATATGTACCGTTCATCAATATGTTCATGTCGCTCATTGACAGTGACTCGTCTTTGGATTCTGTACAAAAACTTTATTATCTAAGATCATATGTGAAAGACGAGCCACTAGATATGATTAAAAACTTGCCATTGAACAACGAGAGCTATGCCACAGCCTTAGATTTATTAAAAAATAGGTATCACAATAAGCACAAAATTGTAAACGAACACATCCATCATCTATTAGACTTAAAACCAATTGTGAAGTCGACTGCGAGTGCACTAAGAGAATTTGTGTCCTGTGTGCGCCAACAACTGGCTGCAGTAAGGGTTCATGACCCGAATGTAGTATATTGGGATGCTATTTTGATGGCAATATTGTGTCGCAAACTTGATAATGTTAACTGCAAGAGCCTTTCAACTTGAGCGTGATCCTAATAGTGAATGTTGTCTTGAAACCTTTTTGCAATATTTAGAAAAGCGTGCACTTGCACTGGAGAACGCTGAGCAGGGCCACGGTCAACAGGGTCTGTACCAGCAGCTGCACAACCCGCAGCAGCGCAATCAGCAGCGACTGCAGACGAGCAGCACCCACCGTGTAGCAGCACATGTCGCCTCGACTTCATGCAATTATTGTAAGTGTGATCACAAAATATTTAATTGTGAAACATTTAAATCATTGACCGCGCTTGAGCGGATGAAATTTATAAAGGCAAACAGTATGTGCATAGTGTGTTTGAGTGCGCACGCCGGCAAATGTAGGTACCACTTTCGGTGTGCAGAGTGCAAACAAGCACACAACACACTGTTACACTGCAATAATGTGCCTCCGGCTGCAGCACACCCGGCTATGCATCCTCCGGCCCCAGTCACACAGACTGCAACAAATGAAGCCGCGGTATCTCCGGCTGCATTAGCGGCAGGCAATTGTAATAATGAAGTGCTTCTTCCCACAGCAAAGGTGAAAGTGATGTCCAGGGACGGCAAAGAAGTACACCTCAAAATGCTTTTGGACAGTGGGTCCCAACTGTCCTTCGTGTCAACGAAGGCAGTGCAGCTGCTTGGATTTACACCCACTCCAACGAATACCAATATAATAGGCATAACTAATGCAAAGAGTCAAGTGAAATTTTGCTTGCCGATAGAGGTCCAGTCATTAGTGAAACCATTTAGAATAATGACTACTTGTCATGTAGTCGACAACATTACTTGCCAGTTACCTCAAAATAACCTCGATCTGACAGACTTTACAATCCCTGCAAACATCAAACTAGCCGATGACCAGTTTAATGTCCCCAGTGAAATACATTTACTAATGGGAGCTGACGTGTTTTTCCAGACATTGCTGCCAATGGAGATCGAGCCATCAAGCAGCGAGCTAAAGCAGCAGTCTGAGCCGTCTCAGTCCAGCAGTCAGCGACAGCCAACACCTACTCAGCAACCCAGTATCATCAACACACAGTTCGGACATGTCATCGGTGGTAGCATACCACAACATAAACATGTCAATGTTTGCAACAAGGTATCTTTAAAATGTACTTCTTGTGATTCAGATCTGTCAGACTCTTTAGCACGTTTTTGGCAAGCCGAGAGTGTCCCTCAGATATTCAATGAAAAGTCTTCAGAGCAAGAGCTCTGCGAAAACATGTTTAAAGAGACTGTTCAGTTGAAGGACAATCAGTTTCATGTGACATTGCCTCTCAAGTTACCTCTTGCAGAGGTCAATGACACATTAGGAGAGTCATTTAGATTTGCTCATAAGAGATTTTTGAACTTAGAGAAAAAATTGCATTCAGATCCAGAACTATTCATGCAATATAAACAATTCATTCATGAATACTTGTCACTCGGTCATGGTCATTATGTTGACATCGAAGCATATGATTTGAATAAGGAAGCTGTATACTTTCTTCCGCATCATGCAGTTATAAATAATAACAGTAGCACAACTCGTCTTCGCTCAGTATTTGATGGATCAATGTTGACAAATAAAAAAGTGTCGCTTAACGATCTGCAACTAAATGGACCTGTGTTTCAGCGAGATTTGTTTGACATAATTTTGCTATTTCGGTTAGGCAAGTACACATTTACAGCTGATATAAGGCGTATGTTTAGAAACATCAGGGTAGATCCTGCATACACATCGCTCCAAAATATACTTTGGCGCGACGATCCTAACCAACCCATCAGGTGCATCAGGTTGGACACTGCCACATATGGGCTCAAAAGTAGCAGCTATCTCGCAACACGGTGCTTGGACGAGCTAGCGAATAGGTATGATAGTACATATCCTCTAGCGGCATCTATTGTTAAAAATAATATTTATGTCGATGACATACTTTATTCTAGCAATGATATACAGACCATCCTCGACGCAAAGGACCAATTACGAGACTTGCTTCAGTTAGGTAGTTTTTCTACACACAAGTGGTGTTCAAATGATAAGCAAATTCTGTCCAATATACCGTCGCAGGAGCAACACTTTGATAGTCTAGATCTGCAAAAGGATAACTGTAATATGAAAGCTTTAGGTTTGCAAATTAATATAAAAGATGACCATTTTATCATCTCATCCCCAGAGCCATTCAACTCAGACAAAGTAACCAAACGGAGTATATTGAGTTATATAGGTAGATTCTATGATCCGATGGGCTTAGCCAGTCCTATTGTAGTCACAGCAAAGGCCATCATGCAAAAACTGTGGATTCTAAATACTAGCTGGAATGACAGGGTCCCCGCTGACGTTGAGCAAGACTGGCTGCAGTTCACTAGTGATTTAGCCATGATGGACCCCATTATAATAAAAAGAAATATAGATATTTCAGATTCTCAGACAGTCGAGCTGATCGGCTTTGCTGACGCTTCCAGTTCAACGGCCTACGGATGCTGCGTGTACCTGCGAACCACGGACTCATCAGGTACGACGAATACGCATTTACTCTGTTCCAAATCGAGAATTAACCCCATCCAAATGAAAGGCATGACTGTCCCGAGATTAGAATTGAATGCTGCGTTACTATTGTCTAAGTTGATGTTAAAAACATATAACACATTGAAACTTAAGGTTAACTTACAAAGTGTATATTTATTCAGTGACTCACAAATCGTCCTTGCATGGTTGAAAACTGAATCAACGAAGCTTCAAGCATACGTAGGGAACAGAGTGAATGTGATTCGGCAGAATACCAGCGCATGGCGTTGGATTTATGTAAACACACAGGAAAACCCCGCTGATCTAATAAGCAGAGGAGTCGGTCCGAACGAGTTGAGCAACAATAAGCTGTGGTGGGACGGTCCAAGTTTCCTTCGAAACAGTGAGTATGATTTTGCTTCGCACGAACCCCCCAACATCGCTGACAATTTGCCTGAGATCAAACTCTGCTCGGTGGTTTCCAGCAATCTGGTGTGTCAAAACGCTAACTCGCCCGATTATATAATCGAGCGCTTGTATGATTTTTCTGATATAAATAAAATCATAAGGCTTTATGCTTACATTCTGCGATTTGTAAATAACGTAAATAAAGACAAAGATAAATTAAATTCATTCTTGCGTAGCTCTGAATTGAAACTATCATTGATGCTTATAATTAAATATGAGCAGAGTAAATATTTTCAACCTGAAATCGCAGCTTTAAGCAAGGGGCCTAATGTAAAGGGAAGTTTTACTAACCTGCATCCATTCATTGACCATATGGGTCTCTTGCGTGTCGGTGGCAGGCTTCATCACGCTGATGTAGCTTATGATCAAAAGCACCCTGTCATTTTACCGAAGGGCTCTCCTTTCACTACTATGCTTATCAGGAGTGAACATGAAAAGCTACTGCACTTGGGTCCTAAACTTTTACTGTCGCATTTGAATAATAGGTTTTGGATTGTGAACGGCTTATTAGAAGTAAGGAAAGTCACTATAAAATGTATGCCTTGTTTCAGACAAAAGGCGAAAGTTGCCGAGCAACTTATGGGTTCCTTGCCAGCTCCTCGCGTCACTGCAACCAGCAGGGCCTATGTAAATGTCGGAATTGATTTCTGTGGACCCGTAGATGTCAAACTTTCACGCGTTAGGCGGTCCGTTATAGGCAAGGGTTATATCTGCGTCTTCGTCTGTTTCGCGACAAAGGCGATTCATCTAGAATTGGCCTCAGATCTAACTACTGAAACCTTTCTAGCGTGCTTGAGAAGGTTTATTTCAAGAAGAGGTTTGCCCACAGAAATCCGTTGCGATAATGCGAGCACGTTTAAGAGCGCAAGGAAACAGTTAGTAGAATTGTATCAGCTGCAGTCTTCTACAAGCCACCAGGCGAAAGTGCATGAATATGCGTCTCAGAAAGGCATATCCTTTCACTTTATACCATGCTATTCACCAACCTTTGGTTCCTTGTGGGAGGCCGCAGTCAAGAGTACTAAATATCATTTAAAACGCACCATCGTGCTATAAATAAAATATGTATGCTACCTATAGATGATAATGATTAAAACTTTGTACCTATTAGTGTGTTTGGTTGCATACATTATGTTTGTATAGCATAACTGTTAATTGGTTGAATTTATAAAGTAATTTATTTGCTGATGCTGCAACCACAACTCACATTATTTATAACAATATAAAGAACGTTGTTGTTACTGTATTCTTAAGTTATTAATATTTAATTTACATGTGCAGATAGGCATGTTTTATAGTATATAAAAAACAAATTTATGTTTCTAGCTCCCTAGGAGATTTTGCAAAGATTTTGCAAAGGAGCAAGTTTGTGTTTCAAGTTTTAATTTACTTTCTGCCTATCTAGTTCATTATGTTTGTCTTATTACATTGCTAATCTTCTTGTGAGGCCGCAGCATGTTGCGTATTCTATTAATATTAGAATGGCAACACAATTGATCGACTCTAGCATTTCTAACATGCTGCCTCTCTCTCTCTCTCCGCCGCCTTCGCCACGGGCGCACGCGCTCTTGTTTTACTTGTAATTAATCGTGTTGTGAATAAAGATAATTATTACAGTCCACTCAATCAAAGTATTATTCGCTTCACCAACCAGCCCTAGATTATCACGAACCAGACATCGTGGTAAACCCTTCACATGGGTAAGAGTGTAAGGACCTCCGCCTCTGGCTTGCCTTAACCGGCCGTCCAGAGTGGAGTCGCGAGAGCTATATGCTCCAGGCGTGGAAGTGATAAAAGGCATAACGCCGCGAGTACCCTCGGAGAAAGCGCAGCACACCTCTCGACACCCTGCAGCCCTCGGCACTGGTGTTGCCCCTAGCTAGGCCATTGCTCATAATGTCGCTATTTATTTAACAGGGGCCCATCAGCGGAGGGCAAGTCACAGTCTGTCAGTGCCACGAAAGCCATGAGACACTTTTCCTGACAGGCGCCGTCATGTCTCAATCCATAACCCAGTAATTTAGTCCATATTTCCACCGCCATAGCCCAGTAGAGTTAGATTCCATCAATCAACAATAGTCCTTGCATATGGCGGGGGCTGTCTCTGCGTGCGTCCCATGACACGGGCAGGGACAGCATCCGCTGGGTGTACACTTTGCCTCTCATTAAATTGTCGAAAGGGGCTCTACGCGTTGGCTTCGGCTCCGCGCACGCCTCCCAAAGGGCCGAGACACCATTGTCTCGTGTACGGGAAAGACATACAAATAATAATAATAGGTAGGTATAAAGTATTTATAAAATTATTAATATTTTATGCATTACCTAAACGTGATGTGTGTGTGTGAACATGAGCTCCCTGCCGCGGTTTTCCCAGAAGGCTACAGTATGGAGTTCTTCAAGAGGGGAGTGAATAGGTTCTTAAAGGGTCGGCAACGCGCACGTAATGCCCCTGGTGTTGCAAGCGTCCATAGGCTGCGGTGACTGCTTACCATCAGGCAGGCCGTACGCTTGTTTGCCACCCTAGTTGTATAAAAAAAAAAAAAAAAAAAACGTGTATAGGGAACGTGCACGACGAAGGTGCTGCCAACTGGTGCCGCCAATCTAAATCATCTATCCTCTCATGCTGGGGCCACATTGACGAAAACGGGGACGAACCAAGTCGCCAGTCCCGGCCCCAACGAGGTGCTTCGTCCGCTTCTCTTAACTATAAATCCCTTTGACCCAAAATAATGACAAATTAAGCAGATTAGCAAAATATGCGACAAAGAAAACTCCATATCGCTGATGCACTTGGTACAAGGCATGTCGTGGTACGGGGGTAAAAAGTTGAGAAAAGGGTATCATTTAATCGATCGGCAAAATATTCATATTTTGGTCAGCAGAAATATGTATTTGGTCAGCCAAAATAGCTTGTTGGTAAGCAATTTATGGTTAGCAAACATTTATAAATCAGGCTGCAATTAATGATATACTGAACTGCTCTAAATTATTTTGGTCAGCAAATTAAATATTTGAGCTGCATTAAGCGATCTACGGTTAATCAAATTTTGGTAAGCAAAATATTTCATTTTGTTCATCAAAATGAAAGGTGCAATAAAACCTAATTGGCATGCACAAAATGGGCGCAACTATACTGCGGCAATAACGCAAAAGGGCACATCTAAATAAAATATCTGAGTTTACAATAAAATAAGCATATTTTATTAGAAAAACTTCTATTTCTAAAATAAAATATGTCCGAGATATTCGACATAAAAGTTGACAAATTTTTAAGACGTAAAAATTTCGATGGATGTTGGTGTCATTATAACACCTATTTATTATCATTAAAATTTTATCGTTTAGAATTCGCTAACATAAGCATGTTTTATGGTAAAAACTTTTCTCTGAAATCAAAAATAACCGAGATATTAGACTTTAAAATTGACAAATTTGACTTTCCGTATCTCCGGCACTCTAGAGCGCGCAGTGTCGGCACGCGTCCTAAGCAGCGAGAGCCCTAGATTCGGACTTTCGCAGGCTTTTTACATTTTATCGTAAGTAGTATCTTCAAAAATAGCAATACGGTAAAAATCACTGATAATTGATAAACACTACTACTTGACACTGACAGCTGACAATCACCGAATGACAAAACAAACACGCCCACGATTGGCTGCTCGCGTCACGTGGTCTGTTTCGCTCTGCCCACAGTACTGCTGATTTTTCAAACTAAACGCAATTCACGCATGTTTTCTCTGCTAACCAATCGTAAAATCTTGCCGGCCAAGTAATTATTTTGCAGCTCGACTGTTTATTAGGCAGACAAATGATAAATAAAGCAGATTAATATTGGTTAAAATGTTAACCATTTTTAAATTATTTGCTGAACAAGAGTTGCCGCCCGATTTTTATTTATTGCCAGCCAAATCTTTGTATGCTGCCCAAATGATTTAACTGCTTATTTTTTTGGGGATCAATTTTAATAATGGCTGACCAAAAAATTACTTTCCTCGAGAAAATCAATCCCATAGTTAATGCCGTCCTTATCATTAAGTTTATCTATGGAGTTTTTTACACGGCTTAAAGAGTTTTTTCTATGACATGACAATTACAAAAGTATTGACGATGGCTTGTCAAATTACAAAACAAACATTTATTTGCAAAACTGATATTTTTTCGTTAAAATGGCTAAAGATACATGAGAATTATCTGACATGATTTTATTATACAGTGGCACACGTGAAAATGCTCCTCAAGCCTTGAGACTTTATCGAGAGTGGTTTCCAAATCAACGGCATCTACATAATCTTCGTTTGATAACAGTGGCTGTCCAGCGGGGTCCAGAGAATGGTCCTATCTGGTTAGTCTGAAAGGGCCATAAACGGAATTGTGCACGTACAACTTGAAGAACGGATTCTCGATTACTTCAAACAGGTCGAAATGTCTAATACTTGTATTACTTTTTAAGTTTTATATTGTTAGTTATAAAGTGTTGTTTTCCGTAGTTTTCTTACGTGTAGCAATTTGGTATCTCTTACTGGTGAAATAGGTAGACGCAGGCATTTATCTTGAGGACTTCGTTATAAACAAGAATGAAGGGCTGGCATTTACATCTAATTGTCAATCTACTTTGCTGTAGGTACATTGCTAGCAATTTAAATTTTGTTAGAAAATTAATGAAATCGGAATTTTAGTCGATTAATTAAATGAAGGTCGTGGTTAGGTTAAGAAACAACGTTACTTTACCCTACTTTAAAAAAAGCCTACTTGCTGGTAACGCACTCTATATTATTTAGGTAGCAGTAGCCTTTAAAAATCCACCTCACCCCTCTGTCATCCCTACTCTCCCCTTTCATAACCTAACTGCCCTCGCAATCCCTACTCACCCCATTTTACGGTAGCTCTGATTAACTTACGTAAAATATCGAGAGAGAGGCTTAATTCTGTTCGCGCTAAGTTTGGACTTAACTCGATTTTATTTAAGCTTGGAAGATTTCCAACTGCTTTTTGTCATAAATTCAGGGCTTGGGTACCGATATTTTCTCCATACAAAAATACTGGTATTTTTTTCGTTCTTTTCGTTGTTTGGTTTATTATTTTATTTTTTAATAGGACAATCTAACAATACGAAATCATTACTTAAATGCATGATTGAGCTCTACATTAAAAGCATAAAATAATTAAAAATATCGAGCTATTTCGGGGTTTTTGCAAAATACCAGTTCCGAGCCCTGCATAAAACACTCTCTAAAAGTGAAATGTTTTTTTTTCTTGCTCTAAGTCAGGGGTTCCCAAAGTGTGCGCCGCGGCGCCCTGGTGCGCCGAAGAAAGTAAAGAGGGATGCCGTGAGTCGATCCTCTATCATTATCTAAAACCACAAATATTCGTGCATAAAGCAACAATAGCAATTTTGAGCGAACTAGGGTAAGGCGACGTGACGAAGTACTAAACTTGTAAGTACGCTAAAAAAGATTGGGAACCCCTGCTCTAACTTTTTTTTTAATGTAGCGGAAAAATCCTAATGCATGCTTTGTCCACCAGGGTGCAAGGCTGATGAAGAAAAGGAAGCGACTGGCATGGCTCCTACGGCTACTAGCAGCATTATCCACGCTGATGGCGATGCCCTACAACACCATCTCTCTCTTAGTGGAGATGTCCGTTCTCAACGCGGAGGACCTCAGCATGTTCCTGTCGTACGCGTTGCTGCTAAGTAAGTGTCTGAGATTTGTTAGATGAGGTTCCCAAACGCTTGTTTTCCTTGCGGCAAATTTTTCTTTTCGCTTTTTTTCCTGAAAGTGATTATCACCATTCACTTTTTCACACCTCCTATTCAGAAAAAAGTATTTTGATCCCTCATAAGAGGGATCAAAGTGATACTTTTCTGTTCAAGGACTACCTACAGGGTATTTTTAGTTTGAACCTGCTTAGAATATGCCATTGCCATACCATACATTATAGACTCTACATATTGACTCTACATTCAACTCTACATATCGACTCTACATTATTGACTCTACATATCGATTCTACATATCGACTCTACATATCAACTCTACATATCGACTCTACATATCGACTCTCCATATCGACTCTACATTATCGACTCTACATTATTGACTCTACATATCGACTCTAAATATCAACTCTACATATCGACTCTACATATCGACTCTCCATATCGACTCTACATTATCGACTCTACATTATTGACTCTACATATCGACTCTACATATCGATTCTACATATCGACTCTACATATCCACTCTACATATCGACTCGACATATCGACTCTCCATATCGACTCTACATTATCGACTCTACATTATTGCTCTACATATCGACTCTACATATCAACTCTACATATCGACTCTACATATCGACTCTCCATATCGACTCTACATTGACTCTACATATCGACTCTACATATCGACTCTACATAAAGTCGATAATAAGGAATGGCCCAGACCACAGGTGTTTGGGGTCCGAGCCGCAGGCGAGGGCCATAAATATAATATGGAAGTGGTAAATTCGTCCCGTCCGTAAAAAGTAATAAACGTTTTATAAAATAATAAGGAACTGTAAATTTAACAATTTCACATTTCATTTTATTAAAAATGTGTGATTATCTTTGACCAACTATATATTTCGTTTTCGTTATTTTGGTAGGTAGCGTTTGTATTTAAATTTTCCTCATAGTCGGTGTGAAAAGCAGTATGTGTCACAAGGTAGCAAAATTATTTTCACCACGGGCGTTAACACTTGAATCCCTCACTACGCTCCGGATTCTACTTTAGAATCCCTCGCTACGCTCGGGATTCAATTGTAGAATCCGTCGCTTCGTTCAGGATTCAATGTACGCCCTCGCCGTAAATATATCATTTTGCTCCCTTGTGACACAATCTACTATTATCCTCTGAAGCTTATTTTCACAGTTGCGTTGTTTCCGTTTCTCATATTTTTTCGCCTCAATTTTAACCTGTAGTTAAATTGTACATTAGTTTTTTTCTTTGTTGTGTTTTTTTCTGTCTCCTTTTTTCCCGGAGCCAGTTTTTATACACAATGTACTATTATGGCCAGATATAATTACTGATATGTAAATGCAAATGTAAAAAGATAAAAATAACTTTCAGGTCTACATATTATACCTATTCTATTAGGCTGCGGCTCCACTATGGCAGAGACGAGCGGAGCGGAGAAGTGTCGTATAGCGATCGACCAATCACATTCATTTTCGTTGTTTCCATTGAAGCGAAGTGGAGACGAGATGTGGACTTCAACTGATGTGATTGGTCGATTCCTACTTGTCTCGTCTCCGCTCCTCTCGTCTCCGCCTCAGTGGAGCCACAGACTTAGGGTTCCGGAGCCAAAATTACTAAATAATTTTCCACCCACAATAATTAATATTTGCTCTAGGAAATTATAGCGAGCAAGTTGCTACTTAGACTTTTATTTGCAGTATATTAAGGTTACATTAGGTCTTATTAGTTAATTATAATCTACTTAATATAAACCCTGTGAGGGCGTTGCAATTTTCCTATACTATATTAATATTACCTTCTAAGATCCTAGGGAAACTAGGACCTGTGGCCAAATATGACCGTTAATATTCTAAATATTCTAATGTAAAATGAAACGAGTTATTAGTCGTATAAGTCATAAATATTAGGCGTTTTGTCGTAGGTCACGCGTGCTCGGCACTAAATCCCGTAGTGTACTGGTTAGTGTCGAGGAGCTTTCGGCGCTCGGTCAGCAAGCTGCTCTGCGGCTGGAGCGACTGCCAGCAGGAAAAGTTTAAGGTACTTCCACAAATTCGTCCAGCTTTTTTAGCCCACTTTGTATTGCCCTCGAGGTCGCCAACTGGTACAGGAAGGATTCCCTTGGTACAGTTGTATATTGGATCAATCTGAGCTGATTTAGCCTGGTAGCCATGGACCCCCCCCCCCTGGTGGGTACGGAGGGGGGGCACTCAAAATGACGCTTTACCTTGCTTTGGACAAAAAATTCTATTGTCCTCAATTTACCTACCACCTTGTGTTTGGTATCATTTTCGTATAAATCAAAGACGAGGAATTTAATTCTGATATAATATGTATGAAGTGAAAGGTGTATATTTAAAAAAATGAAGGTTTTTGAGTATAAAAAAATACTGCTCGACGGGAAATTTTATCAGCTTTTATATAATATACATTTATGTAACCTTATCACACAACCTGTACCTGGAAAAAAAATCGAACATGGTACGCGACAGTCTCAGGATTATATTTTCAATCCGTCCGTTTCACAGAAGGTCACATAATACATATGTAGTATTTGCATCATATTTCAGAAGAGCACAAGTAAACATAAAAAAATATACTAACTTTCCGAAAAAACTGAACTTATATGATAAGTTGGTTTTTCATATAAAATACTTGATTACCAACTTAACTTTGCTAATGACCTGCGCTCATAGAGTGATAAATCATGAAAATATATTTGATTTATATCAGTGAATCCAGGAGTACCAACGGAGAAAGAGCTTAATATCACGGACGGCATAAATGTCCTTAGTAGCAGCGCACTATGGTTCGGCCCATAGGACATAAGTCTAGAAATTGACAGTAACCAATCTGTAATTTGTACTTGTCCCTGTAATTACTAATAACCACCCTACATAAATCTATAAATAGTTTTCAAATAATCTGATACAATCACTTTTTTTTGAGCTTCCGAAGTGAACACATCGGCACCACGTAATTAGCTTTATCAGCGACTCATTAAATTAAAATTTGTTTGTCGCCGAATTTCTCAATATTGTTTATTTACAATGAAGTGATTCATAATGGAAATTAGTAAAAAAAGGTATGTGCTTTACTAATCACTATTATTATTGTTATTTTTACTCATGACCTTGTATTTATTTGGGTGCTACGAGATACGTAATTTAATCATTGTTTTTAACTTGTATGTATCTTTACAGTGAGTTTCAAAGGTGATCCCAATCAAAGTAAATAATTATCTTACTATAGCAGATACTCTAGTTATAGAATAGTCTAGTTATCAGGGCACTTATGACCATCTGCAGTAAGTTTTAGTAGTAAGTAAGTAAGTGTAAGTAAGTGCAGTAGTTTTGCGATGGACGAATGTGGAATTCGTGGGGCCACGGATTCCACATTCGTCCATCGCCTGTAATAAAATGTCGTGGTCTAGTGTGTCGAAGGCTTTTTTATAATCAATAAAAAGTGCTATTAGTTGTTTACCTGAGTCTAAAAAACTGTTCACATAGTTAGTGAAACCCATTAAGGCTGTTATTGTATTTCTACCTTTCCGAAAACCATGCTGGGTATCTGACAGTACATTATTACGTTCAAGAAAGTTACTTATCTGACCAATTATAAGTTTTTCTATGATTTTATCTATAACAGACAAAATAGCGATGGGTCTATAGTTAACATACTCTAAATGACTTCCAGACTTATAAATGGGCCGAATAATTGCACTTTTTAACTGATCCGGGTAAATACTTTTTGTCAAGCAGGCATTCATCAACTGTGCTATAATAGGACTAATTTATCGCAGATATTTGATTTCCTTAACTCTTATCTCATCTAACCCTGGCGCCTTTTGACATGACAGCGTACTTATGACTTTCTCCACTTCTGTTGGGCTCACTAAATTATACCTAAAACTTACATCACACGGCTTCACATATTGACTTCTCTCTAAGAATTTAATGTTACAATTGTGTTTAATTTCCTTTATTTCATGCGTAAATGTTTTAGAAAAATTTGTACAAATTTGAGTAATACTTTCAGTCTTTCCTAAATACTTTAAGGGCGTATCGCACGGTGACCCGGGGCAGAATTGCTCAGAGATGGCGCTGTCTTGGTCACGTGACCAAATGTTCAAGACTATATTATGATATCTGCTTATTTTACCAGTATGAGAATCAATTAGCCCAATATTTTGAGTCCCTTTCGATGATTTCTAATTCATAATAATTTATGTACGTGCTTACCAAGCGCAGGAATGTGCATGAAACTCGAGTAGTACTTTGACAGGTAAATATACACGCACACTAAAGCAAAATCATTGACAAAAGTGACATCTATTGACAGAGATTCTAACTTGTAAGTTCGCTTATTGTGCTCCGTCGCTCCGGCTATTGTGTAAACCCGTATTAGCAGAAACTCGGGTAATAGTCATGTAATTTAGAAGGTAAAATAAAGAAAAGTGTAGGTAGGTACTCGAGCAACAATATTCTCGAGTTACCATCGAACAAACAAATATAGAACGCCGATTTTCCCCCTTGTCTACCCCACATTTTTTTTGATCGGTCAAAAAATAACTTTGTAATTACCACCTAGTTTCATACCCACATGGGTATTGCTCAATTTTATTTTACCCACTGGGTAATATAATAAATTTGTGAAACAAACGCAACCGTTTATTTCACGATAAATGTACAGCTCTTTTTTGTATGGGAATATATTGAATGGAATAAGACGTATAACTGAGTAAAATAGTTTTATTCATAATATATTTATTCTCAAATTTGGCGAAGCCGATCTCCATATTTTATTATAGATTCTTAGGGCCGTAAGTTTACGAACCAATAACATATTATAAGTTGTATAAACATTGAACAGGCAGACTCAGACTCACTCAATGTGTTATAAAGAGAACTCTTGATTTTCTAGGCTTACAAGTAAACTGGCATTGAGCACATTACTTGAAGTTTGCCAAGGGACGCCAAATTTCTCGAATACAGAGATTGATGCGAGTTGACTCTGTCAGTCGTTCTGTAATAAATAAAGTACCATGTTACTATAAGTCAATAAAACTAGCATTGCAAAACACTAGTAATTCAGTCTAATATTAAATTAACTGACTACCTTTTATATGTATGTGTGCATCTCAGGTCTAGGAACTTAGTAGGTATTTTGTTCAACGATTCGCGTCACGATTTCAGGTACCTAAAACATATTTTTTAAAGAACAAATCAATTCTGGCATCCTCTCTACAATAAATGCATCTTCCCTTCACCAATTGGAAAATTTAGTTTAGAAACAAAACGAATGACAGCATTATTGGTGACAGCGTAATGTTCCGAAACGTTCTTTATTTTGTGGAATCCTAAATATGGAATGTCAAATATTAATTTTGTACTCGTATAGTACATTTGTGTTTTCACATCACTTGTATTTATTAGAAAACAATAAGATGGGTAAAGTTATAAGGTGATGGTACAATATAAATTTTCTCGAAAAGTATTTGAACGTCCCTGACTACTAGACTCTCGTATTTTAGTTTGCGTGAATCAAAAAATTGCCCAGAGTTGCAACGTTGCGTTGTCACCGTGACATGCGACGTTGCCATCTGTCACCGTTTGTCAGACATCTATGAATGCCTAACGATCGACGACACTTTTGGCTTAGCGGGAGTGACACCGCCTACTAAGCTAGAGGTCCCGGGTTCAAATCCTGGTAATTTTTTACCCTAATAAGCATTGCTTAGATTGTTTTTGTAAAATTTACCTCCGTATTATTATAATTTCTCTTTATTTAAGTATCCTGATTTAAAAAGTAAAACAAAACAATATTTAGTAGGTACATATATATTTCACAATATAAATTTAGTCAAAATATTTAATTAGTAATTTGGCATAAACAGGCTAAATTACAAAATTAATTAGAGCGTGTAGTATTCGATAAAGACGAAAAAAAAAGAAAAAATATAATTAATTCGGGAATAGAACCCACAACCAAACGTAACCATAAGTAAAAGCTTGAGACCACAAGGCTACGGATGCTCGCTCAATCGGTGCGTAAATTAAGATCGCTTTTGAAGTGTCAATAGATAAGTCACACACACATCCATACACCATTTGCCTGTGTTTGCGTGAGTTGTGTTACCCACCTTTAGGTGATTCGCACACAGTGATAGAATATCCAAGATTTTCATCGGTGAAATATGGTATTTAGCGTGAAAATATACAATTTTTTATGCATTTGCCCAAAATAAAACGTAAATTAATTGATATTTGTCAAATTAGTTTCTTAATATACCCTGCCGTTAGCCCGTGAAGGTGCACCAACTTTTGTATGGGAACGCAACCACCTTAATACAACATCATCTAAATTAGTTTTCCCCCTTCCTAGCGATAAATTAATATTTGCCCATATTTTCCTAAAGTCCCCATTACAATTAAGAATTTCTAGCTGTCTGTGCCTATTTTTTGCCTCATTCACCAATTTGTTAACTTTATTTCTAAACTTCGTATAATCTAATCTTTTATTCATATTCTTTGGTTGTGCCTTCCATACTCTAAATAAATAGTCCCTGCGTAATAACATATATAGCAATGATACGTAATGTATTCTTTTCCCATCTTAGCTGGCCGTGGAGTATTTCTAAAGCTTCTAGATTTACTTTTTGAGCATTAAAGCTCAATCCTTGTTTTGCATATATCAGGATTCCTCCCCCTCTCCTGTCTTCCCTTGATCGTATATATGTATTGTACCCTCCTATTTGGTAAAATGGTAGTTCGTCATTCTTGATATTTATCTCGCTTAATATTATTATATTTTGTTTTCTTGCAATAGCACTAGAAACTCGTTGAAGTGTTTCCGGAGGGATCTAATATTTAAGTGAAAAATGTGAATTTGATTCTTAATTTTGCTTAAATCATCACTTAAAGTTGTTATATCATAATATCTTTTGAATGAAAAATCTGTAGATAACTCTTCAGCTTGATTGAATGTTACTAAAACATAATCACCTAGTGTGTACTTGTCGCGCTAGATGCGCCGTTTTATTTGCTAACCGAATAATGTACTATTTTCGTTAATTAATGTAGGTAATTCAATTTCAGTAGTTTTTGTTAGATATCACGAAACCAAACAAGAATATGTAAGTTTTATGTAAATAGCTTTAGTAATTACGGAGAAATCGACTTATGTCACTCTCTCCATACAAGCTGAACCACAGTGCAGCGATCGGTGCAAAGATAACATCGACCCTTGCAACCATGAAGATGCCGACACAAGAATTATTATGCATGTTGCTGACGCTGTGATTTAAACGGATCATGATACGCACAATTGATTGACCTAGTAGTCGTGGTAGTATCATTTGTCTCAAAGCTTCCCGACAACACTGAATTATGGGTTCACATCGGCTCAGGAAAACACCATCAGTTACTGTCATGTGACAAAATTGCAGCCTGTTTAGGTTACACTGAATAAGTATTATATGTTTTCTTTCATTTGCGAAAAAATTCGAATTACATCTTAATCTTATATTATTCCAGATCCCGAAAAAGCCAGAGCACATGATTTATCACACTATGAGCGCAGGTCATTAGCAAAGCTAAGTTGGTAATCAAGTATTTTACATGAAAAGCCAACTTATCATATAAGTTCAGTTTTTTCGGAAAGTACAATTTTTATTTTTTTATGTTTAAAAAAAATAATCCTGAGACTGTCGCGTACCATGTTCGATTTTCAGGATTTCCAGGTACAGGTTGTTTGATAAGGTTACATAAAATGTATATTATACAGAGTGGAACGGAACGAGGGACCTTTGCGGAACTGGCAGATAGTTCAACCTTAGCACTATATTTCCCCAATAGAAACTATGGAAATATATGTTACCGTTTTCAAGTTATAGCCTTTTAAACATTCAGACCAAAAACTGCTTTGTGCCAACCCTAAACAGGTGGCTGGGTCAATTAACTTACTTGTAAACAATCTTTAGACGTCAGGATATTACGTTAACATGTTGTCATTTATCCATTCTTAGGTCTGCGTGCACCGCTAAAAAAAATCGTTGCAGGGTTTGCAGAGGTGATTGCCTCTGTTATTCTACTTATTATTTTTTTTGGTCTGGTGGAGTATTTATGTAATTTTCTAGTTAATAATTCTAACCACAACAAATAACTCCACCACTCGAAAGTACTCAATCATCATAAACAATTAAAGAAGATAGTAACCTCTTTCATTATAAGTAAAATGTTTACCTAAACTGATAAAAAGGTTTTAGTTCGTTAACTCGCTTCATAAAATAATTTTCGATTGAATTAATATTGTTCCCCGGTTCATCAGCAATTCATACAATAGCCTGTCCTTGTTTTTGGTTATCGTCAAAAAATTGAATACGTAACATATTTGACGGATATTGCATTAAAGTAATAGGCTGTCATATTCATATTCATATTCATATTCATTTATTGCTTTATGTTGTAGAGATACAGGTCTTAAAAATATTTACATGCTTCCAACATAAACCCTGCAAGGGCACTGCAATATACTTAAAACTAGATAAATATAATGTTCTTATTAACTAATATGGGCTGAAGAATTCTTGTAAGTCGTAAAAGCATTTCGACAGTAAATATTCCTTTAATGTTTTATTAAATAGGGATTCTTTTTTAATTTATCTTATTTCTAATGGTATTTTATTATAAATAGGACATATAATAGGACTCTTTATTCGCCCAGCCGAGATAAAATAAACGCCTTTTTTACAACTATCTAACCTCTTTGCATGATTGAAAGTCGATCATAAATATGATGTTTGAAATGAAATTGACAAATTGCAAAAGCCCGCGATTACCTAAATTTGCTTATGTTATACGGCATATACGGGGAGTGTAATTATAATGCCGCCGAGACGTTACGACGCTACAGACAAAGATATTTGGACTTTTTCTTTGGGGCACTATCAAGGATATAGTGTACAAAACGGAGTGTGACAACGCCGAAGAAATGAGGCAAAGGTTAACCATTGCTTTCGCCAGCCTGCGCCGTAGAAACGTTCGAGAGCGAATATTAGCAAAGGTACACCGGCATACTCGCGCACGGGCTGCAGCCTGCATTATAATGCACGGAGGCAACTTTGAACATAGAATGTGAATCAATAATTATTCAGTTGTAAATAAAGTAGTTATTGTTTGTTTGAACTTGTTCCCATTGCAATCCTACCCACCTTTTTATCACAAAGTAAATATTTTTGTAAACATAAAGTGTCACATTACACTTGGTTCTCTATCGGGGGGCATAAATGTGAAAGTCATTTTTTCGAAGAGCATTACTACTTTTGTCATTACAATCGTTGCGCATAAATAGTATTAGTCATTCAGTGATTGGCATAAAAATTATTGTCATTATATTTGTGCGCATTAATCACTATTATCATATAGTTTTGACGCATATCAACGTAATTTATAATGATCAAATGGCATTAAAATTGTATGCATTAAAAATGTACCGCATTATTTTTATACGGTTCTCTATCGGGTGGCATAAAAATTATGATCATTATATTTGTGCGCATTAATCACTATTATCATATAGTTTTTACGCATATCAACGTAAATTATAATTATCAAATGCCATTAAACCTGTATGTTATGTGTGTATGTATGTTGTTTTTCAGAATGGTTTCCTTCATAAAATTCTCAGTCTATAAGTGAAGTTTTTCTGCCAGCAGTTCGTTTTTGTTAGGAAACGCAGTTCAAACCTATTTTTTTTTTTTTTTTTTTTTTTACGAGGGGAAATGCGTTACGCATACTCCCGCCCCCGGGGGAGGGGGTCGGGAGTTATGTGGGACTCTCCTCCCTTAGGGGGAGGCCTACCCACTAAAACCCCTCGGTGTACCCTCGCTCCGCCTGAGGTAGGACTAAGGGAACGCTTGGCGCTTACCTCGGCCCTACCATGCGCGTGTCGCTCTTGCGAGCCCGGCTATTACGGCTTTTGCCGCTGTCCTTCCTTTCAGTGCGCTTTGTGCGTCTTATCCGGCTCGGGACACTTTTCGTCGGGCAGGAGATCCCCCGATCCCCCGCCCTAGGCCCCAGTTAGGGCGGCAAGCGGCGGTCATACGCGGCCCGCCTCCGCCCGGCCCTTTTTCGGTGGATAGGGAGCGAGAGGGGGTCAACCTCTCGCTCTCTCTCCGCCCCCTCTTTTAGGGACATGACGGCGTCGCAGAACGTGACGACCGCCTCCCAAGCACCTCTGCTGCGCACCATCGCGCTGGCTATTTCCGGCAGCGACAGGCCCGCTCCAATAACCGCAGCCATCTCTGACCGTGGTTCATCCCACGCAGTGCATACGGCGCGGGTGTGATGCGCCGTGTCGTCCTCCCCACTGTCACAGTGCTTGCACACCGCTGTGTCCTCTCGTCGTGCCACTCGCCACAGGTACCTACCAAAGCAACCGTGCCCAGTAAGTACCTGTGTCAAGTGGAACGTCATTGGCCCGAAGTCGCGCTTCAACCAGTCCCTAAGGACTGGGCGTACTGCGCCCACCACCTCGCGGCTTGCGCTCGGGGCTTCTAGTCTCTCGTCCCACCTCCGGAGAAGGTCATCCTTGGCCTCCTCCCTCCAACGCTTGATCTCCTCCGGAAGTGGACGATTACCCGCCGCCCGCTCTTCCGCAACTTGCCAATATACCGCCGCCAGGACCCCAGCCTCCAGGTCCCATGGTGGGCTGCCGGCCAGCAACGTCGCCGCCTCAAAGGAGACCGTCCTGTACGCTCGGATCGCTCTTGTGGCTATAACCCGTTGGGGTCTGCGCAACAGGGCCACGTTCCGAGCGTTCAGGGATTCTGCCCATATTGGGGCCCCATAGAGTGCCATGGAGCGCACAACACCCTGATAAAGGCGGCGGCATGTGCTGCCCGGTCCCCCGGTGTTCGGGAGCAGTCCCCCGAGTGCTCCGGCTGCGGCCAGCAATTTTGGCGCCTTCCGCGCAAAGTGCTCAGTGAAGCTCCACCGACCGTCGAGGACAATGCCTAGGTACCGCATCGTCGACTCGACGGCGATGGAGGTTCCCCCGACCACTATTTCCAGCCCCGGAGGCGGTGCGTTTCGAGGCCCGTGAAAACAGAGAGCCTCGGACTTGTTGAGGGCCACTTCGAGTCCCAAGGCCCTTATGCGACTCACCACGTGAGCTACCCCTGCTGTGCCGAGCAGGACGGCCTGCCTGTGGGTGCTCCCCTTTGCGGTGACGAGAGTATCGTCAGCGTAACACAGTACGTTGACGCCCCGCAGGTTGGTACCGCGAAGCACCCAGTCGTACCCGATGTTCCACAGGAGTGGTCCGAGGACTGACCCCTGTGGGACACCGCACGTGACCGTCCTGCTTGCCCATCCAGCTTGAGTCGGGTATGTGATGGCCCGGTCTCTGAAGTAGTCCTCGACTACTATTCTGAGATAGTGGGGCACACCGTGGTACTTCAGTGCCTCCTTGACAGTCTCAAAGGGCAAAGTGTTGAAGGCATTCGCTATGTCTAGCGACACTGCCAACAGCACTCCACCCTGTGAGACTGCCCTATCGGCGAGGACCCTCAACCGCGCTATGGCATCAATGGTCGACCTTTCCCGCCGAAAGCCGTACTGGCACTCGTGCAAGTCGGGTCCTACCTCCCCGAGGTGTCTGACGAGACGGGCCGCGAGCACTCGCTCAAGGAGCTTGCCCATCTCGTCAAGCAAGACTATGGGGCGATAGGCCGACGGCGACTCAGCCGGGCGCCCGTCCTTCTGAAGAAGGACAAGCTTACCGGTCTTCCAGCTTCGCGGGAACCGACCTTGTTGGAGACATGCGTGGAAGAGGGCCCTCACTCTCTCCTCCAGCTCACCAAGCGCGAGCACCACGACACGTCCGGGCACACCGTCAAGTCCGGGGGCGCTGTTTTTCAGCCGGAGCTTTAATACCGCTGCCCCGAGTTCCCCCTCTGTGACAGGAGGTATGTCCTCCTCCACCGCAGTGCTGGTAGCGTTCCCACCCATCGCTGGCGGATGCCATACACCTCTTTCAGGGAACAGACCAGTAAGGATTCGTCCTAAGAGGTCCGGCTCAAGGCTGCTGGTTAGCGGAGGGGCCCAAGGCCGGAGTTTTGCCCTTACAGTTTTGTAAGGGCGTCCCCATGGGTCCCGGTCCAGCGTCTCCAGCCACTCCTTCCACGCCGCTTCCCTAGCCTGCGCGATGCCTGCCTGCAGGGCGTGGCATTTGGCTCGGTAGGCGGCGTAGAGCTCATCCTCCCTGGCCGGATCGCGTATCCTTCTCCGTCTGCTCCTGGTGTATTGGCGGCGCGCAGCTGTGCATCCGCTTCGTGCCTCACGAAGCTCCTCGCGCCACCAGTAAAGTCGGCGCCGCGGCGGAGTCGCCTTTGCTCGGGGCATTGCTGCATCGCATATGCGCTGGAGAGCAGCAACCTGCCGCTCCGCCTCGGCGTCAACTTCACCGATGGGCCTAGGCCCGGCCTGCCACCCCTCGACAATCGCTGCCTCTTTGGCCATTTCTCGGTCGAGTTTGCGCAGTTTCCAGCGCGGCCCTTCCCCCGCAGTGGGTCGACCGACACCCCTTGGAGTGGCAGGGAACGTGGAGACATCGAATCGAATGTAGCGATGATCCGACAGCGTCTCCACGTCTACCCTCACTCCCCACCCCATTACGCGCCGTGCGAGAGCAGGGCTGGCCATTGTTAGATCCACAATTGACCCGCCCCGCTGTCGCACGCACGTGTGTGTCGACCCCCTGTTGAGGATCTGCAACCCCACTTCGACCGCCCATTCTTCCATGGCCTGCCCTCTCGCGTCCGTCGCTGGGGATCCCCATGTCGTGGACTTGGCGTTAAAATCTCCCGCGACGAGCACCAGCCCCGGGCGACTGCTGCCGATCAGAGAGCCCACCTCGTCCAGGAATGACTCGAACTCGGCTAATCTCCTGTTTGGCGAGAAATACGCCCCGACCACCATCGTGTCTCCTAATAGTGTGGCGACAAAGCCGTGGCCTCTGGTGACGTTTTGGTGACGCGGCGCATTAGCTTGGGCCTGCGTGACAACCGCTACTAGGCCATCCCTGTCACCAACCCAGTTGTCCCTCGAAGGCACAGAGTAGGGCTCTGCCACCACCGCGACATGTATCAACCACTCCGCCATGCTTTGGAGCAGGAGGTCTTGAGCTCTGGCGGAATGGTTGATATTCGCCTGCAGATACCGGACGGCCATTCCTAGCAATTGGCCGTTCGATCCTCCTCGACCCCAGGCTCGGGCCTTTGTGGGGGACTAGGCTGCGTAGAGGCTCTGGAGCCACCTGCAGCAATTTTCTTTAGTTTGGGTGGGTTGCATGTTGCACTTCCCACCCTATGGTCTGCACGGATGCCCGCAGCGGCGCACAATGAGCAATGCGCAGTGGCATTGCAGTCACGCGCGATGTGGCCCGTCCCGCTGCAACGGTAGCATGTAAGGCTCCGATCCACCTCCGACTTGCACTTCGCGCGCACGTGTCCCACTTCCAGGCACCGGAAGCATCGCGTGGGCCGGCTGTCGAGCAGTTTGACCTGCGCCGACACCCACCCCACGCGGACCCGTCCGGCCTGCGTCACCTTTTTGGCAGCTGCGACAGGACACCGCAGCCACACCGTGCCTAACCCCGAGGGGCCGAGCGTGATCTCCCCGGCCTTGATGTTCTCCTCTGCGCAGCCGCCTTCCTTTGCTACCGCCGCCACCACTTCCGAGGAAAGTACGGAGTCGTCCAGGCCCGAGATGCGCATCTCCGCGCATTTGGTGGGCCTAGATATACGGACCAGGGCAGGGTCCAGCACCTCCCGCAGTTTGGCGGCCAGATCGTCTGCCTTTTTGTCGCTCGCCGCTCCGGGGATCTCGAAGGCGCGGGCATCCGTGGCGGTCCTTCGGATCCGAACACCCGCAATCCCCATCGAGTCAATATCGACCTTGCTTTTCGCCTCGCTGAGGACGGCGGCGTAGCTTGTGCTGCTATCGGCCTGGGGTATTAGCGTCAGCACCACCGCTGATGAATTAGGAAGGCGCAGCTTCCGGGCTTTCTTTGGTGGAGCCTTTTTCGTCACCTCCTTTTTTGCGTTCCTGGGCTTTCCCTTTCCCTTCTTCCCCTTCTTTACTACCTCGGACCAGGTTGACGTGGCAGGTGCAGGCGCCAGCGCAGCAGCGGCGGAGCCTGGCATTACCGGGGCCGGGATTTCCTGGGCGGAGCTTCCCTTCCGGGGCTTCTTCTTCTTCTTCCTCCCCACAGAGCCTGAGGAGGAAGGTCCCTTTGCGGGCACCATAGGCGGGGCCTGGGCCTTCGAAGAGGCGCCCGCGAGCCCCTTTTCCATCCGAGTAGTCTCTCCGCCGGTGGAGCCCGGCAGAGGGAGGAGTCTGTCTTTGATTGTGGTCATGTGCGCGTCCAGGTACGACGTCACCTGGGCCATGACCACGCGACAGATCTCCTTCGTCAGAGGCGCCGAGGTTTTGCTCTGTTCGGCCACCGTCTTCGAACTCCTATCCTGTCCGGGTAGGGAGGATGCAGCACTGCCCTGCTGACGCATCGCCTCCATTTGGGTCTTAATTTCGGCCATTTCTTTTCGGAGACTGGCCATCTCCCCCCTCAGCCGGTCGTTGTCGGCCTGAAGCCGCGTCGTTTCCTCGGTGGCTGTGCGTTGGCTGAGTTCAGCAAACGCATCCGCGATTGCCGACGAGGCGTCTTTTAGGCGGCGGATGTACGGGCCCTTCAGGTTCTTTGATGTGGCTGCCACCCTTTCGATGACAGCCACACTATCCGCGACCTGTCGTCTCAGGTCCCGCATGCCGGGCTCTTCTTCGGGGTTCGCCCCAGGCCGAGGAATGGTGTCTTTGCGGAACCCTTGCCGCGTTCGGATTTCCATTCGTTCCAGCTCTTTCACCGCCTCGAGGCGAGCCTCTTCCCGGAGGGCACGGTTATAAGCTTCTCTTGCCTTAGCCATGCCCATGTAATTCCCAGTCGTGGGGGGGCGGCCCCGGCGTTTAGAGGCTTGGGATGAGCCCCCGCTGCCGGTTGAACGGCGCCCCTCATCTCCGCTGGAGCCTGGCATAGAATCCGAGTCGGATGGTCGAGGTCTTTTTTCTGGCCGGTCCTGCCACAGCCTACCGTACTCTTCACCCTCGTCCGAAATTGGCACTAGGCCCGCGGGTTTGAGTGGGGTCGGCATCCGTCGCGCCTTCCCCTTTCCCTTTCCCCGGTTTTTGGAGTTGCCCGTTGGAGCCTTCCCCTCCACGTCGGTTCCTTGACGTTCCGTGGTCGGGCTCCCATGGCGACTAGAGGGGGGGGAAGTCACCGGCGACGGGCTGGACCGCACCGTGTACATGGTGCCGTCCGAGTCACCCCCACTTCCCGCTAGAATCCCTGGGTCTATTCGGGTCAGGAGGACTTTGGCGACCCTCTCGAACCTGGCCTCACGGCCTCCCTCAAGCGCCAGTAGTGCGCGTGGCTCCTCCTGTCTTTCCCCTACTTCTGTGGCGGTGCTCGGAGTTGCACCTGGCGCACGCCGTATAAAGCGGCCCTGCCTGTCCCTTGCCGCTGTTAGGACGTCGACCCCACCAGACGGAGGAATCTGCAGCTCGGGCAAGCTGAGGTCAATGCGTGGGCTTGGATAGTTCACACATTGACTGTGCTGTGACACGTTCGCCTGTGCAGGGACAGGCCCCTGCACGGGCGAACGCGCCAAGGAGCTTCGCGGAAGAAAAACCCTTTCCTCCTCGTCCTCAGAGTTTCCTCCCCTCATTCGCAAAATCTCCATATCGCTTGCGTAATCGAAGTCCGTTTGTTCATAGCCAATGTCGTGTTCACGAGAGCCGGCATCCCGCCGGCCCACGAAGCAACTTTTGCCCCCTCCGTATACGACGGGGCTCTCACCCGCCGAAGCGAGTGAACGGGATTGGGTACCCGCCCGGAGAATTTCAAAGTTGCTGATCTCCATGATTAGCTTTTTTAAGGGGTGAGCTCCCCCGCACGCTCGGGACTGGACTCCCTCCAGCCACGCATCCCATCGGCGCGATTGCTCACCTTGGGATTGGGGTAATTTATTATAGTGGTTTTCTTCCACGCGGTGCTACTCTCAATGAGCAGCACCCCCGGCCGGCTCAGTGCGGGTTACGGGTTGCCCGACGGGGAGCCGAAAACTCACCCAGCAGTCGCATGACTGCAACTGCCAGACCCGTCGCGCCGCGAGCCTTGAAGGCCCGCCATCCCACGCCACTCGAAGGCGGCCGCTGCCCAATATTAGGGCTCCTGCAAACACGGTACTATACCGCCCACCCTATGTACTTCCCCTGCGCCCTCTGCTCATCAGAGGGACGCGAGGAGAACCGTCGTGTGCCGCTCTTTGTCTGGTCTCTCACCCCAGGCCTGTCCGGTATGGGTAGCCCTGTCCGGCGTAGCCCCGAGGATCATTGAGACACGCAAGACCCCCACCACGGCAAGGTGGCAGCACTTCGAGGGGGACGCAGTTCGAACCCTTTTTTTTTTTTTTTTTTTTTTTTTTTTTTTTACGAGGGGAAATGCGTTACGCTTACTCCCGCCCCCGGGGGAGGGGGTCGGGAGTTATGTGGGACTCTCCTCCCTTAGGGGGAGGCCTACCCACTAAAACCCCTCGGTGTACCCTCGCTCCGCCTGAGGTAGGACTAAGGGAACGCTTGGCGCTTACCTCGGCCCTACCATGCGCGTGTCGCTCTTGCGAGCCCGGCTATTGCGGCTTTTGCCGCTGTCCTTCCTTTCAGTGCGCTTTGTGCGTCTTATCCGGCTCGGGACACTTTTCGTCGGGCAGGAGATCCCCCGATCCCCCGCCCTAGGCCCCAGTTAGGGCGGCAAGCGGCGGTCATACGCGGCCCGCCTCCGCCCGGCCCTTTTTCGGCGGATAGGGAGCGAGAGGGGATCGTCCTCTCGCTCTCTCTCCGCCGCCTCCTTTAGGGACATGACAGCGTCGCAGAACGCGACGACCGCCTCCCAGGTGCCTCTGTTGCGGACCATCGCACTGGCTATTGCCGAGAGCGATAGGTCTGCTCCAAGAACCGCAGCCATCTCCGATCTCGGTTCATCCCACGCAGGGCATACGGCGCGGGTGTGATGCGCCGTGTCCTCCTCACCTCTGTCACAGTGCTTGCACACCGCTGTGTCCTCTCGTCGTGCCACTCGCCACAGGTACCTACCAAAGCAACCGTGCCCAGTAAGTACCTGTGTCAAGTGGAACGTCATTGGCCCGAAGTCGCGCTTCAACCAGTCCCTAAGGACTGGGCGTACTGCGCCCACCACCTCGCGGCTTGCGCTCGGGGCTTCTAGCCTTTCATCCCACCTCCGGAGAAGGTCATCCTTGGCCTCCTCCCTCCAACGCTTGATCTCCTCCGGAAGTGGACGATTTCCCGCCGCCCGCTCTTCCGCAACTTTCCAATATACCGCCGCCAGGACCCCAGCCTCCAGGTCCCATGGTGGACTGCCGGCAAGCAACGTCGCCGCCTCGAAGGAGACCGTCCTGTACGCTCGGATCGCTCTTGTGGCTATAACCCGTTGGGGTCTGCGCAACAGGGCCACGTTCCGAGCGTTCAGGGATTCTGCCCATATTGGGGCCCCATAGAGTGCCATGGAGCGCACAACACCCTGATAAAGGCGGCGGCATGTGCTGCCCGGTCCCCCGGTGTTCGGGAGCAGTCCCCCGAGTGCTCCGGCTGCGGCCAGCAATTTTGGCGCCTTCCGCGCAAAGTGCTCCGTGAAGCTCCACCGACCGTCGAGGACAATGCCTAGGTACCGCATCGTCGACTCGACGGCGATGGAGGTTCCCCCGACCACTATTTCCAGCCCAGGAGGCGGTGCGTTTCGAGGCCCGTGAAAACAGAGAGCCTCGGACTTGTTGAGGGCCACTTCGAGTCCCAAGGCCCTAATGCGACTCACCACGTGAGCTACCCCTGCTGTGCCGAGCAGGACGGCCTGCCTGTGGGTGCTCCCCTTTGCGGTGACGAGAGTGTCGTCAGCGTAACACAGTACGTTGACGCCCCGCAGGTTGGTACCGCGAAGCACCCAGTCGTACCCGATGTTCCACAGGAGTGGTCCGAGGACTGACCCCTGTGGGACACCGCACGTGACCGTCCTGCTTGCCCATCCAGCTTGAGTCGGGTATGTGATGGCCCGGTCTCTGAAGTAGTCCTCGACTACTGTTCTGAGATAGTGGGGGACACCGTGGTACTTCAGTGCCTCCTTGACAGTCTCAAAGGGCAAAGTGTTGAAGGCATTCGCTATGTCTAGCGACACTGCCAACAGCACTCCACGCTGTGAGACTGCCCCATCGGCGAGGACCCTCAACCGCGCTATGGCATCAATGGTCGACCTTTCCCGCCGAAAGCCGTACTGGCACTCGTGCAAGTCGGGTCCTACCTCCCCGAGGTGTCTGACGAGACGGGCCGCGAGCACTCGCTCAAGGAGCTTGCCCATCTCGTCAAGCAAGACTATGGGGCGATAGGCCGACGGCGACTCAGCCGGGCGCCCGTCCTTCTGAAGAAGGACGAGCTTACCGGTCTTCCAGCTTCGCGGGAACCGACCTTGTTGGAGACATGCGTGGAAAAGGGCCCTCACTCTCTCCTCCAGCTCACCAAGTGCGAGCACCACGACACGTCCGGGCACACCGTCAAGTCCGGGGGCGCTGTTTTTCAGCCGGAGCCTTAACACCGCTGCCCCGAGTTCCCCCTCTGTGACAGGAGGTATGTCCTCCTCTACCGCAGTGCTGGTAGCGTTCCCACCCATCGCTGGCGGATGCCATACACCTCTTTCAGGGAACAGACCAGCAAGGATTCGTCCTAAGAGGTCCGGCTCAAGGCTGCTGGTTAGCGGAGGGGCCCAAGGCCGGAGTTTTGCCCTTACAGTTTTGTAGGGGCGTCCCCATGGGTCCCGGTCCAGCGTCTCCAGCCACTCCTTCCACGCCGCTTCCCTAGCCTGCGCGATGCCTGCCTGCAGGGCGTGGCATTTGGCTCGGTAGGCGGCGTAGAGCTCATCCTCCCTGGCCGGATCGCGTATCCTTCTCCGTCTGCTCCTGGTGTATTGGCGGCGCGCGGCTGTGCATCCGCTTCGTGCCTCACGAAGCTCCTCGCGCCACCAGTAAAGTTGGCGCCGCGGTGGAGTCGCCTTTGCTCGGGGCATTGCTGCATCGCATATGCGCTGGAGAGCAGCAACCTGCCGCTCCGCCTCGGCGTCGACTTCACCGATGGGCCTAGGCCCGGCCTGCCACCCCTCGACAATCGCTGCCTCTTTGGCCATTTCTCGGTCGAGTTTGCGCAGTTTCCAGCGCGGCCCTTCCCCCGCAGTGGGTCGACCGACACCCCTTGGAGTGGCAGGGAACGTGGAGACATCGAATCGAATGTAGCGATGATCCGACAGCGTCTCCACGTCTACCCTCACTCCCCACCCCATTACGCGCCGTGCGAGAGCAGGGCTGGCCATTGTTAGATCCACAATTGACCCGCCCCGCTGTCGCACGCACGTGTGTGCCGACCCCCTGTTGAGGATCTGCAACCCCACTTCGACCGCCCATTCTTCCATGGCCTGCCCTCTCGCGTCCGTCGCTGGGGATCCCCATGTCGTGGACTTGGCGTTAAAATCTCCCGCGACGAGCACCAGCCCCGGGCGACTGCTGCCGATCAGAGAGCCCACCTCGTCCAGGAATGACTCGAACTCGGCTAATCTCCTGTTTGGCGAGAAATAGGCCCCGACCACCATCGTGTCTCCTAATAGTGTGGCGACAAAGCCGTGGCCTCTGGTGACGTTTTGGTGACGCGGCGCATTAGCTTGGGCCTGCGTGACAACCGCTACTAGGCCATCCCTGTCACCAGCCCAGTTGTCCCTCGGGGGCACAGAGTAGGGCGCTGCTACCACCGCGACATGTATCGACCACTCCGCCATGCTTTGGAGCAGGAGGTCTTGAGCTCTGGCGGAATGGTTGATATTCGCCTGCAGATACCGGACGGCCATTCCTAGCCATTGGCTGTCCGATCCTCCTCGACCCCAGGCTCAGGCCTTCGTGGGGGACTTGGCTGCGTAGAGGCTCCGGGGCCATCTGCAGCAGTTTTCTTCCGTTTGGGTGGGTTGCATGTTTTGCTTCCCACCCTGTGGTCTGCACGGATGCCCGCAGCGGCGCACAATGAGCAATGCGCGGTGGCATTGCAGTCACGCGCGATATGGCCCGTCCCACTGCAACGGTAACATATAAGGCTCCGATCCACCTCCGACTTGCACTTCGCACGCACGTGTCCCACCTCCAAGCATCGGAAGCATCGCGTGGGCCGACTGTCGAGCAGTCTGACCTGCGCCGACACCCACCCCACGCGGACCCGTCCGCCCTGCGCCACCTTTTTGGCAGCTGCGATAGGACACCGCAGCCACACCGTACCCAGCCCCGAAGGGCCGAGCGTGACCTCCCCGGACTTGATGTCCTCCTCTGCGCAGCCACCTTCCTTTGCTACCGCCGCCACCACTTCCGAGGAAAGTACGGAGTCGTCCAGGCCCGAGATACGCATCTCCGCGCATTTGGTGGGCCTAGATATACGGACCAGGGCAGGGTCCAGCACCTCCCGCAGTTTGGCGGCCAGATCATCTGCCTTTTGGCCGCTCGCCGCTCCGGGGATCTCGAAGGCGCGGGCATCCGTGGCGGTCCTTCGGATCCGAACACCCGCGATCCCCATCGAGTCAATGTCCACCTTGCTTTTAGCCTCGCTGAGTACGGCGGCGTAGCTCGTGCTGCTATCGGCCTGAGGTATCAGTGTCAGCACCACCGCTGATGTGTTAGGAAGGCGAAGCTTCCTGGCTTTCTTTGGTGGAGCCTTGTTCGTATTCGGGCTCACCTCCTTTTTTGCACCCTTGGGCTTTCCCTTTTTCCCCTTCTTTACTACCTCGGACCAGGTTGACGTGGCAGGTGCAGGCGCCAGCGCAGCAGCGGCGGAGCCTGGCATTTCCGGGGTCGGGATTTCCTGGGCGGAGCTTCCCTTCCGGGGCTTCTTCTTCTTCTTCCTCCCCACAGAGCCTGAGGAGGAAGGTCCCTTTGCAGGCACCATAGGCGGGGCCAGGGCCTTCGAGGACGCGCCCGCAAGCCTTTTTTCCTTCTGAGTAGTCTCTCCGCCGGACGGAGGGAGGAGTCTGTCTTTGATTGTGGTCATGTGGGCGTCCAGGTACGACGTCACCTGGGCCATGACCACGCGACAGATCTCCTTCGTCAGAGGCGCCGAGGTTTTGCTCTGTTCGGCCACCGTCTTCGAACTCCTATCCTGTCCGGGTAGGGAGGATGCAGCACTGCCCTGCTGACGCATCGCCTCCATTTGAGCCTTAATTTCGGCCATTTCTTTTCGGAGACTGGCCATCTCCCCCCTCAGCCGGTCGTTGTCGGCCTGAAGCCGCGTCGTTTCCTCGGTGGCTGTGCGTTGGCTGAGTTCAGCAAACGCATCTGTGATTGCCGACGAGGCATCTTTTAGGCGGCGGATGTACGGGCCCTTCAGATTCTTTGATGTGGCTGCCACCCTTTCGATGACAGCCACACTATCCGCGACCTGTCGTCTCAGGTCCCGTATGCCGGGCTCTTCTTCGGGGTTTGCCCCAGGCCGAGGAATGGTGTCTTTGCGGAACCCTTGCCGCGTTCGGATTTCCATTCGTTCCAGCTCTTTCTCCGCCTCGAGGCGAGCCTCTTCCCGGAGGGCACGGTTATAAGCTTCCCTTGCCTTAGCCATGCCCATGTAATTCCCAGTCGTGGGGGGGCGGCCCCGGCGTTTCGAGGCTTGTGATGAGCCCCCGCTGCCGGTTGAACGGCGCCCCTCATCTCCGCTGGAGCCTGGCAGAGAGTCCGAGTCGGATGGGCGAGGTCTTTTGTCAGGGCGATCCTGCCACATCCTACCTCCGCCCTCCGCCATCTCCCCGTCCGATATTGGCACCGCGGGTTTGAGTGGGGTCGGCATCCGTGGGCGCGCCTTTCCCTTTCCCCTATTTTTGGGTCCAGGCTTGCCCGTTGGAACCTTCCCCTCCACGTCGGTCCCTTGACGTTCCGTGGTCGGGCTCCCGTGGCGACTAGGCGGGGGGGAAGTCGCCGGCGACGGGCTGGACTGCACCGTGTACATGGTGTCGTCCGTATCGCCTCCACTTCCGACACGGATCCCTCCGTCGAGTCGGGTCAGGAGAACTTTGGCGACCCTCTCGAACCTGCCCTCGCGGCCACCCTCGAGCGTCGACTGCAGTGCGCGCGGCTCCCCCTGTCCCGCCCCACCTTCGGTGGTGGCGCTCGCGGTCGCACCTGCCGCACGCCGCATAAAGCGGCCCTGCTTATCCCTTGCTGCAGATGGGACGTCGACCCCTCTGAACGGAGGAATCTGCAGCTCGGGCAGGCTGAGGTCAAGGCGTGGACTATCCACGTCCCCTGCACGCCCCTGCACGGGCGAACGCGCCAAGGAGACTCTGGGAACGAAGGCCTTCTCCTTCTCCTCGTCTTCGGAGTTTCCTCCCCTCATCCGTAATACCTCCGTATCCATATCGCTTGCGTAATCGAAGTCCGTTTGTTCAAAGCCAATGTCGTGTTCACGAAAGCCGGCATCCCGCCGGCCCACGAAGCAACTTTTGCCCCCTCCGTATACGACGGGGCTCTCACCCGCCGAAGCGAGTGAACGGGATTGGGTACCCGCCCGGAGAATTTGAAAGTTGCTGATCTCCATGATTAGCTTTTTTAAGGGGTGAGCTCCCCCGCACGCTCGGGACTGGACTCCCTCCAGCCACGCATCCCATCGGCGCGATTGCTCACCTTGGGATTGGGGTAATTTATTATAGTGGTTTTCTTCCACGCGGTGCTACTCTCAATGAGCAGCACCCCCGGCCGGCTCAGTGCGGGTTACGGGTTGCCCGACGGGGAGCCGAAACTCACCCAGCAGTCGCATGACTGCAACTGCCAGACCCGTCGCGCCGCGAGCCTTGAAGGCCCGCCATCCCACGCCGCTCGAAGGCGGCCGCTGCCCAATATTAGGGCTCCTGCAAACACGGTACTATACCGCCCACCCTATGTACTTCCCCTGCGCCCTCTGCTCATCAGAGGGACGCGAGGAGAACCGTCGTGTGCCGCTCTTTGTCTGGTCTCTCACCCCAGGCCTGTCCGGTATGGGTAGCCCTGTCCGGCGTAGCCCCGAGGATCATTGAGACACGCAAGCCCCCCCACCACGGCAAGGTGGCAGCACTTCGGGGGGGACGCAGTTCGAACCCTAACCTAACCTAACCTAACCTAATTGAACTTATGGTTTGAGTTTTTCTTAATGCGGGGGGCTTCGCCCCCCGAGCCCCCCTTGTGGGGGGCTCCGCCCCCCCGTCCCCCCTTTGTCGCTCAGGCCCTGTATGTTTTTGATTGAAGTTATTTCCCCAAACGGCCCCTTTTTTTAATGAACCAACCTAACCTACTGACCCGGGTCGACCTAAACCTACTATAAGAACCTAACCTAACCTAACCTACCTTTTTGGCAGCATTTCGGTTTGTTTGGGGTCGCAGTTCAAACCTAACCTAACCTACTTTTCTGGTAGCAGTTCGTTTCAAATAGGGCGTTAAAATGTACTGTTATTGAAACGTATTATCAAATATAGTAACACAGGTGAAACGATTTTCTATGTAATAAGACTTTTGGGTACTGAAACTTAAGTTAGACCAAAATTATAGTAAAAGCGGTTCGATGAACTACTATGTCGATCAACAAATAAAATAATGAAGTAAAATTCGATAAATCGATTCTTCCGTAAAAGGTAATTCGAGCAAATGTATGAGCGATTTAACAGAGTTCGATGAATGATTCTTATGTGATAATAAAATTCTGCGAATAGTGTTATAGGAAACGATAATCGGTGAAATGATTTTCTGTAAAATGATGGATTACCTAAAATATTATGCGCATTCTGTTCATTCTCATCAAAATTATGAGCAAACGCAATTATGACAAACAATCTGTTATGCAAATAGTCATTAATGACAAATACTACATATGAGTAAGAACATTATGCGAAATGAGTTGAATTATATGCAACAATATTACTTAAAATATTATGCGAATTCTGTTTATGCCCATCAAAATTATGAGCAAACGCAATTATGACAAACAATCTGTTATGCAAATAATCATTAATGACAAATACTACATATGAGTACGAACATAATGCGAAATGAGTTATGACAAACGAAAATATGACAATAGTTGTTATGCCATCAGAGAGGATCCCATTTTTACTAATTGTTCGTAACAAAAATCTAAACATTTACGAATCGATTCTCCATCACTTAAACTAACCCCTCTTTGCGAGAAGGGTCGTCGTGTCTTTCCACCCTGTATAAAAGCTGACAAAATTTCCCGTCGAGCAGTATTTTTTTACACTCATAAACCTTCATATTAAACAATATGACGAACAACAATTATTACTTATAAATGTATGTCTTAAACTATTTCTGAACAATTACCGGTATGCCTTGCTAGGTTATGGATATCAATTTTATTACTTTTGTAATGTATTATGTATAACATTATAGATTGTTAAAGTTCGAATTATTAATCATTATACGTAAAAAAAATTATGACTAATGATATTTATGGACATAAATTATATGGAAATCAATTTCTGACTTTCAAAATTCGAAACAATAAGTTTATGGGAAACAAAAGGATCTCGTTTCAGTCAAATAATAATTAAAGATAAATATTAGATTATTGTATAATTTTCATAACAGGATGTAATTATTTTTCGTAAATTCAATGTTTGAATTTTTTTAAATCTTATTTTGAGGTTGTAAAACGAATTTTTTGTCCCAGTTGTGCTGCACACAGAAGCCCAGCCACCCCGACTACGACTCCAGCTACTACGACTACGACTTGCACCGTGAGCCCCACGGACGGTGCTACCTCGAGGTAACAGCTTTGCAATACTTGATCAATATAGTAAACACACAAATATATCGAGATGGAAGGAAAATGTCCGTGGATTTGTATGAAAATCGGGCGTTTACGATTTTGCGTTTGACGTTTTCATGACAAGAGCGTAATTTAGAGGTGAGAAACATAAAACTGCGCGACACCGATTTAAAGGCATCGATTAGCACGCGGCAAACCGATTCTATTACCGATTATTTTTATTATATTTCGATACATAATAAATATTAACATAATTAAAAAAATGTGAAAATAATATATGTAGAGTAAGAAGATAATCGGCATAGCTGATATGATACATACAAGTAATGTGACAAGATTGGTAATAGTATTGCGTAGCTACATTAAAAGACTGAAAGCGAGATCTTATCATTTATTATAAAAAGCATTGATAATGGCTTAAGTTAAAAAGAAAAATATTTGGTTTCAGACGACATACTTAGAATAACATATTTCGTTTAAAAATTATTGTTGATTTTATTACACTAATAATGATTAATATGGCGGTCGTCAAAGAGCGTCCACGATATCTGGGGGCACAGCAGTGCCCCCGCCAAGACGAGCAAAACAAAGGCACGGCTACCATCCTTTTCTCGAAGGCATTCAGACCATTTTCAACCACGTGTAATTTTGCGCTAAAGCTAGAACCCTGAATTCATTAACTTTTAGGGCATAATATAACTGAGATAATAACATTCAATTTGAACTTTTAGTTTAAGTCAAAGTTAGTTTTGTTTTGTCACTGACACACTCATTGACTGACTGACTGACTGATCATTGATCAACGTAATTCTAATGTACTTCTAGCATACCCACAACCTCCAAATTTTAAACATAATTGTTTTTAGTCTATATATATAAAAAAACCCAAAACTATTGCAACTTGCAATTGGTAACTGAAATTAACTTAAATATGGTAACTTGTTCCAATTATTTGCTTATCTTTCTACATTATGCATACAATATTATGTTCCTACATTAAGAGTATAAAAATATAATTATTATTAGCTTTGTTGTCAAAATCGATTTTAATCGAGTAAGGAATTGGCATTGAAAATTGTAGGGTACTCTACCTAGGGGGGTAGGGGCTCTATGTTAAACCTTTATGTTTACTATATTTTAATTATAACACCAGCCACTTTTTATATTGAAATATACTTAGGTATTCTATTTCTACTGTCACTTCTATTACTGTCTTGATTTATGTCTGTGTCTAAACGATTGTGCCAATAATAAACTATTTGATTATTTTCCCTCTTATTAAGTCTCTATTCTTAAATTTGGCAGAAAAAATTACAAATCGACCTTGTCTTCAACTTGACAGTTTGGATAACTTATTTATACATTGCTGGTTTTTAATGCATGTAAAATATGTCGCGTCATATTAAATCCGCAATCGAAAACTAGCATTCGACGCACAATCACCCGCTACTTACGTAAACAAATTACGGAGTAAATATCACGTAGCAACAAAATAAATTAATTTTTAAATAATTACAGTTATTTTAGGACCAAGAGTACTTACCGATGAAAGGAAATATTTTGTTTAACAGCTCCATTTTTTGTGGTATTTAAACGATTAATTGCAGCGCAACAATGCATTTGGGTGACCGCTTTAGCTTAGTTGGTAGTGACCCTGCCTACGAAGCAGGAGGTCCTGGGTTCGAATCCCAGGAAGTGATGAGCACGAATATTTTTAGTTCCTGAGTCATGGATGTTTTCTATGTATTTAAGTATTTGTATCTATTAAATATATCGTCGTCTAGTATCCATAACACAAGCCTTATTGAGCTTACTATGGGACTAGTTCGATTTGTGTAAGATCGTCCCCTAATATTTATTTATTTATTTTATTTTGAATTTTCAAATCTGACACCGCACGCGAAAATCTGTCGGAACAGACTGAAGTTGACGGCTAGAAAAGAAGGCATCGCATCTTCTTGTTAGCGCGCCAGGTACATACATTCCTTCACTGTCTCGATATATTTCTGTGATAATACACAATAGTGAACATAATTACTGTAGCTCTAGTGAAAAGGGATACAAGTCACATTTATACCAGGTACAAAAGGTCACAACTTTATTGTATGACTTAAGCTCTTTTGCACGTAGGTTATATTGGACTTGTACCACAGATTATTCAATAGTCTTGTACGCCTTTTCACTAGACCCACATATAATGCCCGGGCTTAGAAAATATCACTCTATTTGGTCCATCCTTTATATTAATCATGAGGCCAAACAGTAATGGAAAAATAATGATAGTCCCTCAAGCGGTCTAGGAGGCAAGGGTGAAATTTCCAACTTATTTCCTCATGAAAATGCTCTGTTTCTCCCTTATTTCGGTCAACTTCCAGTCACAAATCTCAAAGTCTGGCACCTCGGAGCGGTTGCGTTTGCCCAGGGGAGACCCGTAAACTTGCAAAAAAATCTGGAAAAATATCTTATCGCCTCAAGGATAGTTTTGGGTTTAATCTATAGTTCTTTATGCTGGTAATCTCGAGGTAACATTGCCAGACCAGTAGGGCGTTGCTAAATACCTGCCAGACTGTCCTGAAGTTGCAAGATTGGGGTCAAAATTTATCTTATAGCCTCAAGACTGATTCTTGCATATGTTGTTGTATACTCCCAAAAACATACCCTATCCAAAATGACAGACCATTAGGACGTTGCGTTCAGCCCCCAGACGAGGTCAAAGTTGTAGGTCTCAGGTACTAAACATATGAAAAATGGTAGATTTATACGTGTTATTTGTAAGAACTCTATTTCTCCATTCTTTACGTGTACTCCGAGACACAAATATCAACGTCTGGCACCCCGGACTGGTTGCGTTCACCCAGGGGAGGATGATAAACTTGCAAAGATGCACGGAAAAATATCTGATCGCCACAAGGGTAGTTTTTGGTTTAATCTATAGTTTTTTGTGCTGGTAATCTCGAGGTAACATTGCCAGACCAGTAGGGCGTTGCTAAATACCTGCCAGACTGTCCTGAAGTGGCAAGATTAGGGCCAAAATTTATCTTATAGCCTCAAGGCTGATTCTTGCATATGTTATTGTATACTTCCAAAAACATACCCTATCCAAAATGACAGACCATTAGGACGTTGCGTTCAGCCCGTTAAAGTTGTAGAATCCAGTTACTAAGCGTGTAAGAAAGTAGATAGGAGTAGTGCGTTCTGGCTCAAACCTGGGGGTGAGCTGGAGCGCATTTTTCAGAAAATTTGGCTGCTGACCCCTTTTTTTACAAAGCGACGCCCTCATTAGGGAAAACGTTGCCTTCATTAATTAGGCGCCCCCCTAATCTTTCGAAAGTCATGACTTCAAATTTCAGTATTTTCTTAATCTGCTTTTTGTTTTAAACATTACTTAATAATTATGCTATCATACCTTATCAAAATAAATTAGATTTTACGTGATTCAAAATATGACCTCGGATTTGAATCGCGTAGTACTTAAAACAAAATTACCATGCTAAAATAAAAAAAAATAATGTAGTTTAAAATAGAAAGATTTTACACATAGACACCGTAGTTTTTAAGATAATAGCATTTTAATTCAAAAGGAGGTTATACTACAATATTCCTATTGGTTAAATTTCGTACCCGTAATTAATATTGGTTAAATTTCGTACCAGAATTTGAATTTCGAACAGAAAAGGTATGATAGCATAATTATTAAGTAATGTTTAACAAAAAGCAGATTAAGAAAATACTGAAATTTGAAGTCATGACATTCGAAAGACTGATCCAGGCTATCAAAATTCGCGACTTTTACAAAATGGCGAACAGGGCTGATAAACCAGCTCATAAAAAACGAGACTGAGTAAAATCGACCTCATAAAAATTTATTAGTTTTCGAGATATTGACGATTACGTGAAGTTTGCACCTAATTTGTATGTGATGTCAAGCACGCCAGGTGCAAACTTAGTTCAACCGGATCGTATGAGATGAAGGCGGCAGACAGATAATTTTGTAACAAAATATCATTATTTAAAAAATTATTACAGTGTTTAGTAAATTTTATACCATTTTAGAAACTACAATAAATGCGCAATTTTTTTACGTTGAGTGCCTGGTTATGTTGGTACATTTTTTTTTCACCACGCTAGTTCGAAGTCAGAGGTGAAATTTGAAAAAAATCGAATAATTTTTTTTTGTTATTGTACTGTGTCCACAGCATGAATAAATTAGCAAAAATAGAAAATACGTTCAATAGCATAGTTATTTGGCCACACATAGCAAAATACAGATTTGTAAAATACTTGATATTTTAGCAATGACACTCAAAACACCGAGTCAGGGTATCACTTAGCACGAGTTTTACAAAAACGTCAATATCTCGAAAACTAAGAGATTTTTACTGAGGCCAAATTTGCTTAATCTAGGTTCTTATGAGCTGGTCTATCAGCCCTGATCGTATAAAAGTTGGTTTTAGGGACACCCTGTATAACGCGATTCCAGAGGAAATAAAAGCTGCGCCAAACACACACTCTTTTATCGCAAAACTAAAGCAGCTATTAGCTGGCATGCCACTTTACTCTGTGGATGATTTCTAAAAATGTGTGTATTTATATTTTAATATTAATGTATATTATTGAACAAAACACTGATTGGTCATATAGGTCCGTCGAGTATTTTATTATAATAAAACAAAAGTTTTTCGTACGTAGCGCAGTATGTATTTTTGGGAAGAGAAAAAAAATGGCGTCCTTACTTATTGCCATACAAAAATTAAAAATAAATTAACATTTAATGTTGCTAGCTTAGTCTGCAACATATTCCACCACACATTATTTAGCTTAGCTCCTTGTATCCTTGCATTACATAGTTTTTTTTTTATCTTAAGTGGACTGTAATCTTTTAAGGTTTATTTTTGCTAACAATTATCTATATTTCTTATCAAATACTTAATAAGTTGCTATGTAAAACAAGCTGACAAGGCTACTAATACTAACTATGTATGAACAATCAGTTAATATTATTAATTACTAGGTCCTATATTTTTTAACAGATTTTCATTCATCTAAAGGCAGTATACAGACTTTGGTAATGGAAGTGGTATGAACTTTACCATTAGCTTTCTTAACTTCTAATGCCCTTACTTTGCCATCGTGACCAGGAAAGGTCTTGGTCACTCTAGCCATAGGCCAGGTCATAGGCGGGGTGTCTAGCTCACGCAGTATTACCAGAGCACCCTCCTTGATATTTGGTACAGCCGTTTTCCATTTAGGACGGTTTTGTAATACATTTAAATATTGTTTAGACCAATATCGCCAAAAGTGCTGTTGCAATGCAGTACATTTTCGCCAAAATTTAAGTCTGTTATCTGGTAAGTTCGTGATATCCTGTTCAGGATAGCAAGTCAGGGGCGCGCCAGTTAAAAAATGCCCAGGCGTTAAAAAGGATAGATCTTCAATGTCTGATGACAGTGGCGTTATTGGTCTTGAGTTCAAGATACCTTCTATCTGAACTAGTACAGTGTATAGTTCTTCATATGTTAATACATGTGAGCACAGTACTCTTTTTAAGTGATATTTTACACTTTTTACAGCGGCCTCCCAAAGAGAACCAAACACTGGAGAATAGCTCGGAATGAAATGGAATGTGGTTCCTAACTTTGCAGTAACATTTTGAACTTGCATTTGATGACCTTTATTATTATTTAGCTTATAGAGCTCAGACAGCTGAGTACTGGCTGCTTTAAATGTAGCCGCATTGTCACAATAGACCTCTGTTGGAACATTACGTCTTGAAATGAATCGTTTGAAGCTAGCTAGAAAAGTATCTGTTGTCAAATCTGATACTAACTCTAAGTGTATGGCTTTTGTGACAAAGCAAACATATACAGCAATATAACCTTTGGTGGTGATAACACCTTTAACTCTTGATTGTTTTATCATTATAGGTCCAGCGAAATCAATTCCGACCTTACTAAACACACGGTCTATATTGACTCTGCCAGCGGGCAATGACCCCATCAGCTGTTTGGCTGTAACACCTTTTAATCTAAAACATGTTAAGCATTTATTGACAAACTTTTTTACCAATCTTAAACCATTAACTATCCAATAGCGCTGGTTTAAACTACTAAGCACTTCTTTCTGACTGGCATGTAACAACTTTAAATGTTCATTTTCAATAATAAGGTAAGTTACCCTGGACTCTTTTGGCAAAATTATCTGATGTCTTTGACTATATGGTAACGACGAGTGTTGTAAACGTCCACCTACTCTAAAAATGCCGTTAGCATCAATGAAAGGATTGACAGATTGTAAGTATGACGCCACTTGTCTACCTGCCCTCAACGAGGCCAACTCTTTGTCAAAGTAAATTTTCTGCTCTTTTTTAATAAAAAAATGCAAAGCCTGGTTTGCCTCTTTGTATGTAATGAAGTTAAATTGTATTTTTTGAGAACCTGGCTTAGCATTTTTACAGAATCTCTTTATGTAAGCAAGTACATTGGACGCTTTATTAATATTAGAGTACTTATCTAATAAATCATTTGCAAGTGACACCGATTTCTGTGATGTCGCACACACCAGCCCGGCACCGTCTGCATGTTTGACCTCCGGTAAATCTGTAGGTATATCATAGTTGCAATTGTTGAATTTATATTCTGGGTCAGACATGCATGTCGGTCCAGACCACCACAGTTGGTTATTTTGCAGTTCACTCGGGTTGACTCCTCTGCTCAAGCAATCTGCTGGATTGAGGTCGGTTCTTATATACAACCATTGAAAACCTTTGGTATATTGATTAATTAATTTTATTCTATTGGCCACATAAGCATTTAGTTTAGTTGGATCCGTCTTTTGCCATGCCAATACAACTTGAGAATCACTGAAGAGATGCACACATTCAATTGGAATCTTTTTACATAATGTATTGTATACTCTTGAACTCAATTTCGCCATTAATAATGCTGCATTTAATTCTAATCGCGGCACTGACAATTTGTTATCTTTTGGTGCTATACGCGACTTCGAGCAAAGAAGTGACATTGTTACATTACCATGCTTATCAGTGACTCTCAAATAAATTGCTGTCCCAAATGCAGAAATAGAGGCATCTCCAAATGCTACGATTTGGGCAGATTTCATGTCATTTACTGTAACATTTCGTTTAATTTTTATTTCTTTCATTGTTATCAAATCATTGTAAAATTGAAGCCATTCTTTTTGTACAATAGGCGGGAGCATAGAATCCCAGCCAATGTTGTCTTGCCACAATTTTTGCATTATAATTTTGGCCTGTACAAAGACGGGTCCAGCCACACCCAGCGGGTCATAGAACTGGCTTATAAAACTCAAAATTTGTCTTTTTGTCATAGGGACTTGATCTGCCGATGGACATGAAAGTTTGAATGAGTCAGAATCAATGTCAAACTTTATACCTAAGGTTTTGATGTCCTTGTTCAGCTCCAGCTCCCCAACAACCTGCTTTTGTGCGGGGATATTTTTTAAAATTGACTGGTCATTGGCAGCCCATTTATGTAAGTCAAAACTGCCTTTTGCAAGCAACTCTATTAATTGACTTTGTGTTTCAACAATCTTTGCCAAACTTTCATCTGTATGAATAATGTCATCAACATATGTAGAGTTTAATAACGCTGAACTAGCTAGAGGATATTGACTCTCGAAATTTGTAGCTAGTTCTTTCAAGCATCTTGCAAAACATTCTCTGGCGAGATAATCCTAATGAGTCTATAAAGTGTATCAAATTGAACACAGTAAGCTATGGTATGAAGTCATCTTCATATCTGGCCACAAGATGCTTGAAAGAACTAGCTACAAATTTCGAGAGTCAATATCCTCTAGCTAGTTCAGCGTTATTAAACTCTACATATGTTGATGACATTATTCATACAGATGAAAGTTTGGCAAAGATAGTTTGGCCAGATATGAAGATGACTTCATACCATAGCTTACTGTGTTCAATTTGATACACTTTATAGACTCATTAGGATTATCTCGCCAGAGAATGTTTTGCAAAGATCGCTGCTCTTCCTTCAGTAATATATTTCGGAACATACGTCTGATATCGCAAACGAAGAAATATTTGTGTACCCGAAATGACAATAAAATGTCAAATAAGTCTTGTTGTACAATGGGCCCGTTTAACAAAATATCATTTAATGAGATCTTGTTACTTCCCTTCATCGAGGCATCAAAAACAGAGCGAAGCCTTGTACTCACAGCATCTTGCCTTACAACAGCGTGATGAGGCAAGAAGTATACTGGGTCTTTAGACAGATCATATGAGGATATGTCAACATATGACCCGTGCCCCAAATCGAGGTATTCATGTATAAAATCTTTATAGTCGGCAAATAATTGCTGATCTTTTTGAAATCTCTTTTCTAGATTAATAAATCTTTTAAATGCTAGGCCAAATGAGTCACCCAAGGTATTGTTGACATCATAGATAGGTATTTTTAATGGCAACGAAACTGTAAATTTGTTATTTTCTAGCTTGACAGTTTCTGTGAATAATTTTTCACAATATTGTTGCTCAGACGTATGTTCCGCATATATCTCTGGTACTTTTTCTGTTTGCCAAAAATTGGATATCGTATCACGCATATCAGTTTGACAGTCTTGACAGAAAAGGGTCACAGCAGGTTGTTTGAGAACTGAAGTTGGGACATTACCTGCAACTACATAACCAAACTGTGTGTGTACCAAGCTGGGTTGTGCGGCGTCACGTTGTTGTAGCTGCTCAGGCTGCGGCAGCAGGGCCTGAAAAAACACATCAGCAGCTAGTAAAATATCTATCTCACTTGGTGTTTGGAATGTCTCATCGGCTAACTTGACATCTTTAGGTATCTGAATTTTAGACACATCTATTAAATTCTGCGGTAGCTTTGTTGTTATATTGTCTACCACCAATAGATTCGCTTGTGTTTTATATGGATAAACACAAGATGAAATTTCTAATTGTACTCGGTGCTTAACACTTTTTTCTGTATTGGCTATGCCAATTATGTCTACAGAATTGGGCAAGAATGGCTTACCTACCTTTTTTGCAATGCTTTTTGTGATAAATGAGCTCTGACTAGCAGAATCAAGTAGAGCTTTTACAATAATAATTTCTCCATTACTAGCAGTGAGTTTCACTTTTGCCGTTGGCAGCAATACTTGATTTTTGTTAGTTACATTATTTAATGACACAGTTGGTTGTTCTGGCTCCTGATGGAGGAGAGAATTATGTGGCTCTTTACACTGTTTGCATCTAAAATGGAATTTACACCTACCATCATGAGAATTTAGGCATATTTTACATAAGCCCTTGTCTTTGACAAAGGCCACTCTCTCCATTATGGAGGCTAATGTGAACTTGGGGCATGAAAATAATTTATGGTTTTGCTTACCACAGAAGTGACAGACGACGTCCTTAGTCACCACATTTACCACCCTTGTCGCTGTTGTAGCCTTGACAGGATAGTTGTTGTCCCCGGAACTATTTTCAAATGCCAGAGCACGACCTTCAATAAATTTTAAAAATTCAGTAAAGGTTGGTTGTTGAGAATTATCCCTCTCTAAATGGTACGCTCGGCTAGTCTGCGGGTCCAGTTTTTTATTAAGAAGGCATATTAGTAGACTATCCCACTTATCTACCGATTCACCTAGATTTTTTAACGATGCAAGGTGTTGCTTTACTGATGATATTAGTGCACGCAACGCATGCACGCTTGGTTTTGTGATAATTGGTATATCAAATAATCCTGTTATGTGTTCATTGATTATCCTATACTTGTTGTCATACCTATCAGCTAAAATGGTCAGCGCTTCGGTATAACTTGAACCTATCATGGGTAAGTTCTTTATTAAATGATAAGCCTCACCTCTTAAAAAGCTTCTCAGATAGAAAAACTTTTGAATGTTGTCAATCCCTTCATTGTTGTGCACCAACGCATTAAACATTTCAATGAATGGGTGATAGTCAGTATATTTTCCATCGAATGGCTGTAATTGCACATCGGGCAATTTTAACTTTGACAAGGCCGGAGCTGACGGAGACGGCGCAGACGCGGGCATGAGCACCTGCGCCTGCGCGGCGGCGGCTGCAGACAGTTCGTCGATGCGCGTCCGTATCGCGGCAACGCACTCATAGAAGCATGTCTCTGTATTTGTAGGATCTTCATTGTCACCTATTTCAATAGTTAAGTCTTCATACTCACTAAAAGTTGTTGCAGCCTTTTCTTCCATCAGCTTCAGCATTTGTATATTGTCACTTAAATCTCCTTCAATCTTGTTTCTCAACCTCGTCAAGACCGCCTTTTTGGCGCCTCGACGGGCTATCAAATCGCGCCTGCGTTCCTCTGGAGCCTTTTCGACCTCCGGTGCCATTTTGTTGTGGGATAGCTAATGGTTCAAGATTACAGTACAGGTAAATTAGTTTGTCATGATAAACATAAGTACAGCAATCTTTTTAAATATTACAATTACACAGATACTTACGTAGACTATTGCTTACAACTATTGTTTTAATTCTTATTTCTATACTGTAGCGTAACTTAAAATCTGCTTAAAAGTTAAAAGTCCAATGCTTCCACGCAAGCTTGCAACAAGATGGCGGTTAAACAACAGGAAATCAAGCGAAGAAAAAGTAAAGTTTCTTTTCGTCTTCGATTCCGAACCGAAGCGTAAAATGCGTCGCGACATTAGCCGCAATCGAAGCGAATTTCACCCGTAGCAAACTTAATGTCGTAGTCACGTTCCGATTCACACTTTTTGTTAGTGCAACACTGACACTTGGCGAACAATTTTTATTCGCGAACTTTAAACCGCACACCAACCGCATACAATTCACCATAGATAATTGAAGCAACATGCGAAGTGTTACCAGGCATCGGCGAGTTTTCACCTCGATGTTGGCGGCTTGTGGCGTCGTTTGGCTCGTTGATACTCTGCTATATATAGATAGCCCCACTCACACAAACGAAGCTCGATTCTTGCAGATCCCGAAATTGATGATTGACTGCTTCTTTCGACGTACAAACACTTGACTCGACGTTTTAGGCTCGTTGGACCATGAACAAAACACTGATTGGTCATATAGGTCCGTCGAGTATTTTATTATAATAAAACAAAAGTTTTTCGTACGTAGCGCAGTATGTATTTTTGGGAAGAGAAAAAAAATGGCGTCCTTACTTATTGCCATACAAAAATTAAAAATAAATTAACATTTAATGTTGCTAGCTTAGTCTGCAACAATTATTGTTATGTAAATTAATGAAATCTCATATTAATGTAAATTCTAATATTAATGTAAATCGAAATATTATGACGTGTAAATTTTATTTATCAATAAATTACTGAACTGAACTGAACTGAAGTAAGTCTAAGCGTCAAAAAACTGTCGCTTGACAGCTGTCCGCGGGAAATTCTCGCAAACTCAAAGCACAAGTGCACTTTGAGAGACGAAATAACTTGCGTGTCAACGTCAAAAGGAGAGAAACTCTCTTCGAGGTGTTGAGCCTGCGACATCGGTCGAGACATTGTAGAATTACAAATTTTTACCCCGAAACGTAACAAATTTGTATGTTTGCTTCTTTCTGGCCTAATGGCGTTTTGTATTACGTGTACAAACTAAGATTTGCGTGTAAGGTATAACTAAAATTGTGAATATTTGGGTACGTCTTCTTTCCGGTGATGAATGAAGAAATCCGCCATAGGGAACTTCGAAGCGCAAAGTACGCGACAGCAATAATCCATTGTAGCGGCCGATGATTAAACAATTAAAGTTATCAAAACGTTCACCTTTTTCATTGATTACTTAATAAGATTCAAAAAATTATGTATCTAGGCGTAAAAGCACGTACCTAATAGTCTGGGACCCAATGAGAATAAAATTCATTTCCGTGGGACTTAGGGCGCGGCCACATGTCCACGTCACGACGCCGTCAACGGGCAACGGCACGTTGCACGTCGCGACGACGGACAAATCCACGTTGCCGCGACGTGGAAATTTACGACGCCGCGCCGCGTAAAGTCACGTCGCGGCAACGTGAAATTCACCGTTGCGGCGACGTGGATTTCTCCGTTGCGGCAACGTGGATTTATCCGTCGTCGCGACGTGGAATTTCACGTCTGAACCACAGTACATAAATAGAGCAGTATGGAAGGAAGCTAGGCTTATTTTTTGAAATAAATACCTACGCTCCAATAGAGCGTTAGGGTTGTCGATTTAACTTTTGTAAAAGCACACGTAACTATTGTGCTCTTGTTGGTTTTAAGAAGAAGCATGAAGAAAAAGCAAAGAAAAAGAAAATATTGGATAAAACCATATCTTTCCGTTATGAATCATGATGGGACTCATTTCATAAGGAAGTACGAGGCGTTAAAAATAAGTGATCACAAGTTTTATGATTATTTTAGAATGTCTGTGTCAAGTTTTGAAGAACTACTATGCAAAATATCACCTCGTTTAAAAAGGTAACACGTATTTAGGAAACCAGTTGGACCTCTGGAGATGTTGGGATGAACGATAAGGTAACAATTAAAAAAATACATAGTATCGTTTATTGTCACTCAAACAAAAATGTTTAGATATTAAATCAGCTTAATCAAAATTATAACTATTTGGATATAATTAACACTATAAATTAACAACTTTTTTATTTTTTCTACAACGAACTAACTATGGGAAATTAGGGAGAAAACATTTTATAAAAAAAAATTAAAGTAAAACGTAAAACTAGACTAAAAACAACTTTTATATATTAATGATTAATGAACAACTACCTATAATTATTAATGTGCGTTCCCATTGAGGGTCCACGTTGGAATTTCGAACTTTTGAATGTGTCAGTCTTTAGTAAAAGTTCTCAAACGATTGTAAATTCAACCACTAATTTGTAGAAGTCGGCACTCAAAAGTTACAATCGATTAAAGGTGGCCCCTCAATTGAAAGGTTATGTGCGTTCCTATTGAGGGTCCACGTTGGAATTTCGAACTTTTGAATGTGTCAATCTTTAGTAAAAGTTCTCAAACGATTGTAAATTCAACCACTAATTGGAGAAGTCGGCACTCAAAAGTTACAATCGATTAAAGGTGGTCCCTCAATTGAAACGTTATGTGCGTTCCCATTGAGGGTCCACGTTGGAATTTCGAGCTTTTGAATGTGTCAGTCTTTAGTAAAAATTCTCAAAGGATTGTTAATTCAACCACTAATTTGTAAAAGTCCGCACTCAAAAGTTACAATCGATTAAAGGTGGTCCCTCAATTGAGTTTGTCGTAGAAATAAATCAATTTACGTATACGTTTGGGATTAACGATAAGGTAAGAATAAAAAAAAATAGTATCGTTTATTGTCACTCAAACAAAAATGTTTAGATATTAAAGCAGCTTAATCAAAATTATAACTATTTGGATATTATTAACACTATAAATTAACAACTTTTATATATTAATGATTAATGAACAACTACCTATAATTAAAAATGTCCGTTCCCATTGAGGGTCCACCATGGAATTTCGAGCTTTTGAATAGTCTTTAGTAAAAGTTCTCAAACGATTGTAAATTCAACCACTAATTTGTAAAAGTCGGCACTCAAAAGTTACAATCGATGAAAGGTGGTCCCTCAATTGAAACGTTTGTCATAGAAATAAATCAATTTACGTATCATTTGGTTGTTAAATAGACAATTGCTCTATAGTCTATTCGTTAGTTAAAAAAAAATTACTAACTATTGCTCCACCGAACAGTATAAACAAATGTACTGTTTTTCATGAAATAATAATCAAACGCCTGCGAAGAAATACTACGGTCCAGGTGACATACATTAGGATTTTGTAGGATAAGTAAATAAAAATAATTACTGTTTGTTGACGTTATTTATTTTTTATTTTTAAGTTTCACATATCTTGGTTAATCATCAGTTGAGATCGGATTTGAAGTAGCAATATCTCTCTCTATATTATTATGGATATGACTAGTGCAATTTGTTAAATACATGTCATGTTGGTTATATAAGGCCTTAATTTTTACTGTGCATTGTGCAGAAGAAATATTAAAGAAGAAGAACTTAAAAAAATAAACCATTTAAAAAATTAACAAACAATGTTTTTATTTATTATCACCATAATTTTTGCCCAATATTTACAAAAGCTTCCAAAAAGGTTTTTACTTTTTTGTTCCAATAAGTACCTAACATTATTTTTGTGTGTAGAATAAATAATAAATTATACCAGTCATATCCATATTAACAGAGCCCGGAAAATCTATAGCAAAACAAAAAACTGTCGCAATTCAACTAGTGTGAGAAACTTTTTTTGTATCGATATCGAGTAAGTTTTGTGTAAAAAAACATACCGATATGTTTAGGTACATTATTTTATAATCATTCACGCCAAACGCAAAAGTAGTAAGTTAAGGGTTTGTTTAATATGTGTTATTTCATCTAAAATGCAACGTAACTTATATTATCAACGGCTTTATAGTGATAAACGAAACAGTCTTCTCCCAGAGAATGTTGAAAAATTAATGATTATATACTCCTATCACTATAACAAACCCAATACGATGTCATGTGCTGATGTGTGTACTGACGTGGATTTCGAGGAAGAAATTGCATCTGTACCTGTATAATTAATTATAAAAACCTATGTGAAATTTTGTATTATTTTTTTTTTCATTTGGTGGGCCGTTTTTTCTCATATTACACAACAATCGACTTGATATATATCGATAAAAAAATGTTTCTCACACTAGTTGAATTGCGACAGTCTTTGTTTTGCTATGGATTTTCCGGGCTCTGCATATTAATATTGAGATCGCTACTTCAAATCCGGTCTCTAGTGATTATTAGCCAAGATATGTCAAACTTAAAAATAAAAAATAAATAACGTCAGCATTTATTTTTTTTACTCATCCTACAAAATCCTAATATGTGGTCACCTGGACCGTAGCATAGGTAATTTCACGAGAGTTGAGGTGAATGATTACACACACAGCTATACAGTATGTAAACTAACGAAAACCATTTACTTAAATCCGGGCACGTCTAGGCGATAAATAACATTGTGGTATATAAATGATTGAAATACTAACACTTTTTAAAATTTATAATTGATATATAAAAAATAAAATTTTACGAAAACAACCACCGTCGCTTGGTTCAAATAACGACTAACGGCGGACGCCACATTGAGTTACGTCGTATTTGATCGTAAGTGTGCACATTGCCTTATTTCAACTGACATTGCATTTGTCATTTGACTTGACAACCAGAAAACGAATGTTACAATTGTAAACAAATAATACAGGATATATTTAATAGAATCATTAACTAATTAAATTTTATTTTTTGTATTTCAATTATAAATTTTAAAAAGTGTTAAGTTATTCAAAAATTTATATATCACAATGTTATTTATCGCCTAGACATGCCAGGATTTAAGTAAATGGTTTTCGTTGGTTTACATACTGTATGAAGTACTCATTGCAAAAAAAATGAATGAATGTAATGAATGAGTGAGTAATAAACACAAGGCTATAGTTTAAACAAATTTTTGGTCTATCTTGCAATTCACTGTTGAACCTGCTATCGGTACGAAAAAATTTCAAAATCCCGCTGTCATTACATGACAGTATTGTTGTGTGCGTGACCTCAACTTTCGAGAAATTACCTATATTTCTTCGCAGGCGTTTGATTATCATTTCATGCAAAACGGTACATTTGTTTATACTGTTCGGTGGAGCAATAGTTAGTAATTTTTTTTTTACTAACGAATAGACTATAGCAATTGTCTATTTAACAACCACGTACGTATTAGGGAATGCAAACCGGTTAACCGAAAAACCGGTTAACCGCCTGTATTTGGCAACGGTTAATAACCGGTTATCGAGCCCAAAAACCGGTTTTTAACCGATATGTAAAAAACTGTAGTAAATTGACAAAAATTCTGTAATTTTACCGTATTCTTTTCCGATTACTCATTTGTTTTCTCTGCGAGTTCAGAAACCTTTAAAAATCAATCACATTGGTACTTTTACTATGTTCCTTTAAGTTTTTCTGCAGATTGAAGCGATTTGAACATTACACACATAACTTTAGTTTTTTTTTATTAGTAAGTGGAGTTTTCTATAGTCAACAGTCAAGTCAGCCTGATTCAATCAATTATAGTTAATAGTCTACATATTTTCCTTGTGTCCCTTGTAGGTCTTAACGTCTGATTCGTAACGGGTTCGCCAAATTAAGAGTTTTTTTTTATATATTTCCAAACGTACTTTATTTATAAACACTACCATAGGAAACACCAGAGTCACAAAAGTTTTATACCAAAGACAATTTTTTTCAACAAATTTTCAGATAATCGTAAAAATTAACTAAAGCTAACGCCGGAAATCACTGCCAAATTGATGTCAAAAACTTGATACTTTGTGGCAAAACCTGCGTAAAACTGATTCCCTACGCAACCTGTTGACCTATATTACTTATACCATTTCTGAAATAAAATTTCTTCACTTTGTCTATAATATGATGGGAATGTAGAAGTGTCTGCAAATATCTGGTGTAGCAGGTACTTTAGCAAAGTGATGTTCGCAACCGAGTGTTGGTTACCATTCGATAAAGCAATATTACGTCAATAATACCATACCTACCACTAATATTATTGATGTGTGTGATAATGTTTGGAGGTTTAGATGTTCGGATGTTTCTTACTTACAACAACAACGCAGCAACGCAGTATCAACTGAATGGATTGAGATGAAATTTGGCATGGAAGTATCTAGACTAAGTCCTGGATAAGGATACTTTATATCCTGGTAAGGATTTCCCTTGATAAAATAACGGGAATAACGCAGGTGAAACTACGGGTAATACGCTTTTCCAGCATTAATTTGACCGTAGTTGGGGTTGAGCCACGATAATAAAGAGCAAGAGAAAATTGAACTTAAAGACTTGATCCAACGTAGTCTAGCAGTATTGACATATTGAACGGTATTGGGTTCTGTGGCCAAGGGAGTCGCCATCTATGAGAACACGTGTTACACATGTACCCACCTCGATGCAAATACTTTACAGCTTTGACGATCGAGCGAGAATAGACGGTGTTAAGTTAAAAAAAAACCTATTAAACCAGAATGATACAAGTCAAAGTAGATGGCAAAATTGAAGGCACTTGCTGGGTGCCCTGGTGGTCGAAGACCAGAGGCACTAGGTTAGATTCCTGGTCTGGACCATAGGAGAGCGCCATTTCATTTTTCTATGTATTTTGATTTCTTCGATTTTATGTAACACAAAAATGTGGTGTAATTTACCCGCATTAAAAAACTAATAAAAAAAACATCATGTTCATTTCATATTGTAAGTCTAGGTAGTGAATCCGTTTCAAAACAGGCCTTACTTTTTATTTTCCCTGTGGCCAAATTATCACGATATACTGCCAGTAAAGTTCCCATTATTATTGTTTGTTATTTAAGTTGATTTTATTTAATAATCGACTAAGCAATATTTTAAAGTAGTTCTTATTATCATACACTCACAAAAACGACAAAAATGGACGAAAATAAATTAACCGGTTTTTTCGGCATCAAATCGGTTAATAACCGGTTAAAAAATTTGGACGGTTATTGCATTCCCTAGTACGTATACGTAAATTGATTTATTTCTACGACAAACTCAATTGAGGGACCACCTTTAATCGATTGTAACTTTTGAGTGCGGACTTTTACAAATTAGTGGTTGAATTAACAATCGTTTGAGAATTTTTACTAAAGACTGACACATTCAAAAGCTCGAAATTCCAACGTGGACCCTCAATGGGAACGCACATAACGTTTCAATTGAGGGACCACCTTTAATCGATTGTAACTTTTGAGTGCCGACTTCTCCAATTAGTGGTTGAATTTACAATCGTTTGAGAACTTTTACTAAAGATTGACACATTCAAAAGTTCGAAATTCCAACGTGGACCCTCAATAGGAACGCACATAACCTTTCAATTGAGGGGCCACCTTTAATCGATTGTAACTTTTGAGTGCCGACTTCTACAAATTAGTGGTTGAATTTACAATCGTTTGAGAACTTTTACTAAAGACTGACGCATTCAAAAGTTCGAAATTCCAACGTGGACCCTCAATGGGAACGCACATTAATAATTATAGGTAGTTGTTCATTAATCATTAATATATAAAAGTTGTTTTTAGTCTAGTTTTACGTTTTACTTTAATTTTTTTTTATAAAATGTTTTCTCCCTAATTTCCCATAATTAGTTCGTTGTAGAAAAAATAAAAAAGTTGTTAATTTATAGTGTTAATTATATCCAAATAGTTATAATTTTGATTAAGCTGATTTAATATCTAAACATTTTTGTTTGAGTGACAATAAACGATACTATGTATTTTTTTAATTGTTACCTTATCGTTCATCCCAACATCTCCAGAGGCTCTCTTATTTTTAACGCCTCGTACTTCCTTAAGGTCTTCGCACATTACAACAACTCAACGGCGACTCGACTCATGCCTAGTATTGAAATAGTGGACAACGCGTAGACCACTCGTCGTACACTACTTTAATATCATTTTTTGAAATTCAACCTACAACATATGACATAGGGCTTAAATTTCAATATTAGGCATAGAGTCGAGTCGCCGTTGAGTTGTTGTAATGTGCGAAGACCTTTATGAAATGAGTCCCATCATGATTCATAACGGAAAGATATGGTTTTATCCAATATTTTCGTTTTCTTTGCTTTTTCTTGATGCTTCTTCTTAAAATCAACAAGAGCAAAATACGTGTGTTTTTACAAAAATTAAATCGACAACCCTAACGCTCTATTGGAGCGTAGGTATTTATTTCAAAAAATAAGCCTAGCTTCCATACTGCTCTATTTATTTACTGTGGCTCAGGGCAACGTGAACATGCGCGGCGCGGCGTCGTGAAATTCCACGACGCGACGACGGAGAAATCTACGGTGCCGCAACGTGGAATTTCACGTTGCGCGACGTGACTTTACGCGGCACGGCGTCGTAAATTTCCACGTCGCGGCAACGTGGATTTCTCCGTCGTCGCGTCGTGCAACGTGCCGTTGCCCGTTGACGGCGTCGTGCCGTGGACATGTGGCCGCGCTCTTACCTCCGCCATACGGACTACTGGTATGTACTTATTCGGCATACTTTCCTAAACATAAAAAGTGCGGTAGTCACTTCCTAGGGGTATGGAGGGGGTAGCTATGACGTAACAAAGATGGCGGCCGGGCCTATTCTATTTACGCTATGTTTAGGTAACTACTGGGCCGATTTACTCGAATAGGGTGTCAAATGAAAGATAATTAAATAAACATTATTTTATTCGAAAGAATCAATACTGTAAACCTAACCAAATGAAATATTTTCAAAAAACTACAATTTGTAAAATCAAACTTTTTTTAACATGTGAAAAACTCGGAAACCGTTAGGATTATGGAAATTTGGAATATTATAAAAAAAATAGATACAATTATCAGCTTTCGAATAAACTTTAATTCATTAAAATCGAGCTGTAAACAACGGAACTGCAGTCGTCTAAGTGAGCGTGGGTAGCGCCGAACTGACTATGGTACTTCGATTTTGGTACGAATAATCTTGTAAATAACGTAACAAAACGGGTACAATCACAGCAAAATAAAAAAGTATTATGGGTGCTTGACTAAATGTCATAGAGGTTTGCAAGACAAAGAGAGTAACATTTGGTTTTTTTTTTCATGCGACGCGAGGCCGAAGGCCGAGCTCCGCTTAGCACCGAAGGGGCCCTCGGGTGAGCTGAAAGACACTTGGGGATTAGTAAGGATCTGGGTGAGCTCGTCCTTCGGGCCTGCGGCCCTTGGGCTCGCATAAGTGGGAGCGGCACTGTGACGCTCCGCATCTTCGGTGCTATGCGTAGCTCCGCCTTCGGCCTCGCGTCGCTGGCACTCCCCGGGGGCCTGCGGCCCTCGGGAGAGCTATAAGATACTATGAGGGTAGTAAGAATCTGGGTGGGCTCGCCCTTCGGGCCTGCGGCCCTTGGACTCGCGTAATTGGGAGCGGCGCTGTAACGCTCCGCACCTTCGGTGCTACGCGGAGCTCGGGCTTCGGCCTCGCGTCACTGACGCTCCCCCGAGGGCCTGCCGTCCTGGGGAGAGGTATAAGATACTGTGAGGGTAGTAAGGATCTAGGTGGGCTCGCCCTTCGGGCCTGCGGCCCTGGGGCTCGCGTAATTGGGAGCGGCGCTGTGACGCTTCGCACTTTTGGTGCTACGCGGAGCTCGGCCTTCGACCTCGCATCGCTGACACTCGCCCGAGGGCCTGCGGCCCTCGGGTGAGCTTAAATATACTCGGATATAGAGAAAATTGGGAATATTCGGACGCTTCGGGCCTTCGGCCCTACGCGGAGCTCGGCCTTCGGCCTCGCTTTAGGTTTCTTGGGGATGAGAAGAGCTTGCCAAGGTGACGACGCGTCGGGTCTGCGGCCCTCCGCGGGGGCTCGTCCTTGTACCCTGAAGCTCACCCTTCGGGCTCGCAAAATTTACTTTTTTTAGTTGTATGAAAAATAATATTTTTTGTATGAACGAAAAAATTATGATTTAAGATTCAGACTCATAGGCCCCAAAAACCCCCCCATACTGAATTTCGGCCCCCTCGGACTAATTTGAAAATCAGCCGCCATATTGAAGTCGCCATCTTGAAAAAAAAAACAAATGTTACTCTCTTTGTCTTGCAAACCTCTATGACATTTAGTCAAGCACCCATAATACTTTTTTATTTTGCTGTGATTGTACCCGTTTTGTTACGTTATTTACAAGATTATTCGTACCAAAATCGAAGTACCATAGTCAGTTCGGCGCTACCCACGCTCACTTAGACGACTGCAGTTCCGTTGTTTACAGCTCGATTTTAATGAATTAAAGTTTATTCGAAAGCTGATAATTGTATCTATTTTTTTTATAATATTCCAAATTTCCATAATCCTAACGGTTTCCGAGTTTTTCACATGTTAAAAAAAGTTTGATTTTACAAATTGTAGTTTTTTGAAAATATTTCATTTGGTTTTAGGTTTACAGTATTGATTCTTTCGAATAAAATAATGTTTATTTAATTATCTTTCATTTGACACCCTATTCGAGTAAATCGGCCCAGTAGTTATCTAAACATAGCGTAAGTAGAATAGGCCCGGCCGCCATCTTTGTTACGTCATAGCTACCCCCTCCATACCCCTAGGAAGTGACTACCGCACTTTTTATGTTCAGGAAAATATGCCAAATAAGTACATACCAGTAGTTCGTATGGCGGAGATGAGTCACACGAAAATCGTTATTTGAAGACTTTTTTACAATTGGGTCCCACACTATAAATGTAGTAATACACTTTAAAGTTTATTACGTAATTATAATCTAAATTGTCTTAACTTCTTACGATCGTCAAAGATAAGACAGTTCAATCGATTGTTTGTAGATGAGCACGCTGCCGCATAACGGGAATGGGCACGCGCGCACGCAGCTGAGGCACTCGACGCCCTCGCCTGTGGCCCCGTGCGGGCCGCCGCACGCGGACCTCGACGGCGAGCGCCCGCCACCCTCGTCTGTGGCCCCGTGCGGGCCGCCGCACGCGGACCTCGACGGCGAGCGCCCGCCACCCTCGTCTGTGGCCCCGTGCGGGCCGCCGCACGCGGACCTCGACGGCGAGCGCCCGCCACCCTCGTCTGTGGCCCCGTGCGGGCCGCCGCACGCGGACCTCGACGGCGAGCGCCCGCCACCCTCGTCTGTGGCCCCGTGCGGGCCGCCGCACGCGGACCTCGACGGCGAGCGCCCGCCACCCTCGTCTGTGGCCCCGTGCGGGCCGCCGCACGCGGACCTCGACGGTGAGCGCCCGCCACCCTCGTCTGTGGCCCCGTGCGGGCCGCCGCACGCGGACCTCGACGGCGAGCGCCCGCCACCCTCGTCTGTGGCCCCGTGCGGGCCGCCGCACGCGGACCTCGACGGTGAGCGCCCGCCACCCTCGCCTGTAACCCCGTGCGGGCCGCCGCACGCGGACCTCGACGGTGAGCGCCCGCCACCCTCGTCTGTGGCCCCGTGCGGGCCGCCGCACGCGGACCTCGACGGCGAGCGCCCGCCACCCTCGTCTGTGGCCCCGTGCGGGCCGCCGCACGCGGACCTCGACGGCGAGCGCCCGCCACCCTCGCCTGTAACCCCGTGCGGGCCGCCGCACGCGGACCTCGACGGCGAGCGCCCGCCACCCTCGCCTGTAACCCCGTGCGGGCCGCCGCACGCGGACCTCGACGGTGAGCGCCCGCCACCCTCGTCTGTGGCCCCGTGCGGGCCGCCGCACGCGGACCTCGACGGCGAGCGCCCGCCACCCTCGTCTGTGGCCCCGTGCGGGCCGCCGCACGCGGACCTCGACGGCGAGCGCCCGCCACCCTCGTCTGTGGCCCCGTGCGGGCCGCCGCACGCGGACCTCGACGGCGAGCGCCCGCCACCCTCGTCTGTGGCCCCGTGCGGGCCGCCGCACGCGGACCTCGACGGTGAGCGCCCGCCACCCTCGTCTGTGGCCCCGTGCGGGCCGCCGCACGCGGACCTCGACGGCGAGCGCCCGCCACCCTCGTCTGTGGCCCCGTGCGGGCCGCCGCACGCGGACCTCGACGGTGAGCGCCCGCCACCCTCGCCTGTAACCCCGTGCGGGCCGCCGCACGCGGACCTCGACGGTGAGCGCCCGCCACCCTCGTCTGTGGCCCCGTGCGGGCCGCCGCACGCGGACCTCGACGGCGAGCGCCCGCCACCCTCGTCTGTGGCCCCGTGCGGGCCGCCGCACGCGGACCTCGACGGCGAGCGCCCGCCACCCTCGCCTGTAACCCCGTGCGGGCCGCCGCACGCGGACCTCGACGGCGAGCGCCCGCCACCCTCGCCTGTAACCCCGTGCGGGCCGCCGCACGCGGACCTCGACGGCGAGCGCCCGCCACCCTCGTCTGTGGCCCCGTGCGGGCCGCCGCACGCGGACCTCGACGGCGAGCGCCCGCCACCCTCGCCTGTGGCCCCGTGCGGGCCGCCGCACGCGGACCTCGACGGCGAGCGCCCGCCACCCTCGCCTGTAACCCCGTGCGGGCCGCCGCACGCGGACCTCGACGGCGAGCGCCCGCCACCCTCGCCTGTGGCCCCGTGCGGGCCGCCGCACGCGGACCTCGACGGCGAGCGCCCGCCACCCTCGCCTGTGGCCCCGTGCGGGCCGCCGCACGCGGACCTCGACGGCGAGCGCCCGCCACCCTCGCCTGTGGCCCCGTGCGGGCCGCCGCACGCGGGCCTCGACGGCGAGCGCCCGCCACCCTCGCCTGTGGCCCCGTGCGGGCCGCCGCACGCGGACCTCGACGGCGAGCGCCCGCCACCCTCGCCTGTGGCCCCGTGCGGGCCGCCGCACGCGGACCTCGACGGCGAGCGCCCGCCACCCTCGCCTGTGGCCCCGTGCGGGCCGCCGCACGCGGGCCTCGACGGCGAGCGCCCGCCACCCTCGCCTGTGGCCCCGTGCGGGCCGCCGCACGCGGGCCTCGACGGCGAGCGCCCGCCACCCTCGCCTGTAGCCCCGTGCGGGCCGCCGCACGCGGGCCTCGACGGCGAGCGCCCGCCACCCTCGCCTGTAGCCCCGTGCGGGCCGCCGCACGCGGGCCTCGACGGCGAGCGCCCGCCACCCTCGCCTGTAGCCCCGTGCGGGCCGCCGCACGCGGGCCTCGACGGCGAGCGCCCGCCACCCTCGCCTGTAGCCCCGTGCGGGCCGCCGCACGCGGGCCTCGACGGCGAGCGCCCGCCACCCTCGCCTGTAGCCCCGTGCGGGCCGCCGCACGCGGGCCTCGACGGCGAGCGCCCGCCACCCTCGCCTGTAGCCCCGTGCGGGCCGCCGCACGCGGGCCTCGACGGCGAGCGCCCGCCACCCTCGCCTGTAGCCCCGTGCGGGCCGCCGCACGCGGGCCTCGACGGCGAGCGCCCGAGGCCCGCGCCGTTGCGACTGAACACGTGGCACGAGGAAGTTCTGTTGTGAATCAGTACATGCGACATCTTAGACCGAGCACGCGGCACGAAAGCATCGCGTCGTCTGTGTCGTGATATACATATATTATATTTTTGGATGAATGTTTTCCACGTCACGACGATCGTGTCATGGCACGTTGCGATATCATGTCGTAAATTTTTACTTTGCTCGTCATAGTTTTCCACGATACGACGTCGCAACGTGAAACGATGTCGTGACGTGACGTGACACGACGCGATATCGTAACGGGTTTATGTGTAAGAGCCGTAACCGTGCTATACTGCATTTTTTTTTACTGTGCAGTTTTCTGCCAATTGTATGTTATTTCTACTTATTGTTAGAATTACGAGCTTTTAATTGTCAATGAGACAAAAAATTGTCCCAACATTTTTAGGGTTCCGTAGCCGAAATGGCAAAAGTGGAACCCTTATAGTTTCGTCGTGTCGGTCCGTCCGTATGTCACAGATATTTTACTCAAAAACTACGTTATGGATATTGAAGAAGGGATGAAATGGGTTTGTTTGGAATACCTATAGGTAAAAACAACTAAACAACTAAAATAAATAGGAAAGTAATTTTTTGGTCAGCCGTTATTAAAATTGATCCGCAAAAAAAATAAGCAGTTAAATCGTTTGGGCAGCATACAAAGATTTGGCTGGCAATAAATAAAAATCGGGCGGCAACTCTTGTTCAGCAAATAATTTAAAAATGGTTTACATTTAACCAATATTAATCTGCTTTATTTATCATTTGTCTGCCGAATAAACAGTCGAGCTGCAAAATAATTACTTGGCCGGCAAGATTTTACAATTGGTTAGCAGAGAAAACATGCGTGGATTGTGGTCAAGTCTTCATGTCGTGGCGCACCGTCCAAGCTCTCTGTCCTGCCTGCGCGCTGCGCTGCTTGGCATTCGCTCGGTCCACTGTAGCTTGCCTTTACAAGCGACTCGGTAGGTAGGTCGTCATCGTGACACGAATACATGCAAAAAATAAACAGTATTAGAATATATTCTAGTTATAAGCTTAAATATTCCTAAAATCCTAGCAAATCGAACATCATTCTTTCGTTTTCACTATTAGTACGCTATTCGCAATATTGCTCACCTAACCCTAAGTAATACATACGTATGTATATATTTATACATTATTATGAACAAAACTAATCGAATTCTGCGAAATATTCACAATAAACTGAAATCAATATTTATATAGGGGAGACCGGGTATGGTTGTCTCGCGGGTTGGTTGTCACAGCGGCCATAAAATAATACTAAACGAAACATTAAGTACATTGATCGGTGCTAAAAGATCGCAAGAGCTGTACATCCTTCCGTACTTCACCAATCTATGCACTTATTCCTTCGTTTAGTATTATTTTATGGCCGCTGTGACAACCAACCCGCGAGACAACCATACCCGGTCTCCCCTACACATATTTTATGTTGAAATTTATTCACATGACAACATAATGACATCGCGTTGTCATGACGGGAAAAACGTGAAAAATATAATTAAATTTTCACCGAGTTCTAGCAAAATCGCATCGAACCACCAATTACCTCTACGCATATTCATCATCGTCTCCATAACTTCAATTCGCTCGTTGACAGCTTCATATCGCATCTAAAACGCTTCGCATCTCACAATACCTAACTTTTTTTCTCATAACACCATATTATTAATATGGCTGAATTTTAAAATGCCTTAGTTTCATAATGGACAAACTTCATAACACCTTCATCGCAGAACACCATAAGTTCAAAACAACCAGGTGCCAGAATACCTAAATTTCAAAAAGGCTAGTTAACCTTCATGTACAAATATAATATATTTATCTTCTTTAGAGCTGGCCACTTATATTGAAGAGCCAATTTAATAAATATGTATAAATTCATATGTCAGGCAAACATTATCGTCGTTTTCAGTAGTATATTTTCAATCAATAAAAATTTAGGCATTATGAAACTGTAACATTTGCCGTCCTGGAGTTTTCACTTATTTTGAAATTTTGTCGTATCTGTGATTTGGTATTTGAACCAAATGTACATTTCAATATTTAAGCATTTTGAACAGACTTTTGTAGTTAGCGATATCGACTAATATGTCGGAAGCATCATCATCACTCATATTGATTATATGAGTGATGTACCGTGGGAATATTCCCGCTCCGGGGAATATTCCCACGGTACATCACTCAGCGCGAGTCGAGTGACACGCCGCGGTGCAGCGCGGACTAGTGCGCTTCCTGTCGGCGCGCGACAACCACTGACTTGCCTAATACATTAGGCTAGAAATAATAATAATTACCACGCAACAGAATCGCGGAGTGACATACGCGTGGTTATAGGCAAAAGTCATGAAACATCTCACGCAAGTAGAAATCTTGTCATAGTCTTTTTCGTAGTCAGGTGTTAATTTTCAGCTTTATTTTTATCTGTAGCGCATTTCCTTATAGTTACGGCCCGACCCTACACTGAGCGTGGTCCGACATGCTCTTGACCAGTTATTTTCCTACTGTGTTACCATTTTTTCATATAATATAATAAAATAATAATAAATATTAGGGGACAATCTTACACAAATCGAACTAGCCCCATAGTAAGCTCAATAAGGCTTGTGTTATGAATACTAGACGACGATATATTTAATAGATACAAATACTTAAATACATAGAAAAACATCCATGACTCAGGAACAAATATTCGTGCTCATCATACAAATAAATGCCCTTACCGGGATTCGAACCCAGGATCTCCTGCTTCGTAGGCGGTCTTTCAGCAAGGAAAACAAGCGTTTGGGAACCTCATCTAACAAATCGTCACTACCAACTAAGCTAAAGCGGTCGTCTACTATACTTTGTATACCTAACCGAACGAAGGAGAGTTTCATTTATGTATGGAAAATTTGGGCTACTCTTATTCTTGTATTGGGATGGAAAGAGCTCGTAATTCTAAGTAGCAATAACATAAAACTGGCAGAAAACTTCACAATTAAGAAAATGTCATTTATTAAGTGTTATTGTAATAAGGTTTTATGACAATCACAGACCACCTCCACTAGACGGAGCATGCCATACGACACGAGCTCACCACGCATATGTGCGATTATCGGTAGATATTACTAGTACAACGCGTGTTTCACATCTTTTTTATCATTTTATGTTTTGAGATTGTCGTCGGATTGAACAGATATATTTATTTCACGTTTGGTGCACACACAAATCAGAAACATGGTCGCAACTGAAAGAGCGGCCGGTCGCGTAATGTCGTAATGCTATACGATTGACCATATCTGATGTGAGCGCGCGCCGCCCAACATGCTCCGTCTAGTGGAGGTAGTCTGTGATGACAATAAACTCGAGAGAGATGTGTCGAGAAGGAGATAGAAATATAAAGATGTGTTGTAATGAGAGATGAGATATTATTTATTGGTGTCGAGTAGGAGTTAATAATATTTTTATTGATAGTTATTGAGAGTATTTTTTGATGTGTTGAGAAGGAATATAGTAGGTTTTAAAGGGGTTCAGAACATAGGGTGTTCTGTGAGTCAGGAGGTGAAGTTGGCAAGATTGGATATATACAGGGTGATTAAAATTTTGTGATAAGGATGTTTCGAAATTTTGTTTAGGTAATTTGTTTTGGATGTTGATAGTTGTTAGAAATTCAAGTGGATTAATGTTGAAGTGAGGAGTTGGAGTACCAGGCGGAGTTTATTAAGGGGGTGTGTTATTGTAATAAGGTTTTATGACAATAAACTCTTGCCTGGCCGTTTGGAATCGAATGATTCACATTCAAATTGAATGAACGAATGTCGATGTTGTTCGTTGAATGACATAAGTTCATTCCAGTCCTGAGTACCACGTAGTAAAGATAAATGTCACTTGTATAGAGATTTGTTTATAATTGTGATTAAAATAGTGAGAACGTCGATAAAAGAAGTGTCCAAAGCCCTCTGCGTATAAATTACATTTAGAAATGGTTAAATGTCAAGTTAATAACTACTTAGTAACTTAATCGAATTTGAAATAAACATGATGTTTCTGTGTTAGGTACTTTTCTAATGTAGGTAAATTACTGTGACTGGCAGACCGTCAAAACATGCAGTCAAAATAACGTTAGTCGGGTATTTATAGGTACTGCAGCTGTTACTGAGAAGCGCAGCAACGTTAGGGTATTTACTTAAAAATGGAAAGTAATTTTTTGGTCAGCCGTTATTATCATTGATCCGCAAAAAAAATAAGCAGTTAAATCATTTGGGCAGCATACAAAGATTTGGCTGGCAATAAATAAAAATGGGGCGGCAACTCTTGTTCGGCAAATAATTTAAAAATGGTTAACATTTTAACCAATATTAATCTGTTTTATTTATCATTTGTTAAATCAAATCAAATCATTTATTCAAGTATGTGGGAATTGGGTTACATTTGCAGTTACAATTGCAGTAGTTAAAGATAAGTTTCACCAAACCCTACCTTTTCAGGTGTACACACTGTAACTTATAACTAACCTTATATTATAACTAACACAGTTAAACAATTACCTATCATCATTTTAAATAGGCACAAGTCACAACATTTAATTTATACATGTGTGTTTCTTATTAAGAAACTCTCCTAGGCTGTAAAAACACTGTTCTATTAACCAGGTACTTAGTTTCGACTTAAATATTTTATAATTGTCATCTTTTAATCTCTCCATAGAGCAGAGGTTCAGCTATAATATTTATCGATAGTTTTACAATATCCGTACGAATATCATCGATACCAACAGCATTTGAATTTTTTAATGACAAAATAACTTTAGTTAGGTCCTTAAGATCTACTGGCCTCATGAAAATGGAATGTTCTATCGACTTTATATAATTTATCCCAGGTAGCTGATCATCTACTTTACAGTTATCTCTTATGGTATTAATAAAATGATCGTTAAACATCTCAGCAATTTGCTGTGGATCTTCTGTTTCTACATTGTTCATCTTAATCTTAGTTATACTTTTATTACAGTCCAGTGAATTTGTGTATTTTTTTATTACGGACCAAACTGCCTTACATTTGTTTTTTTGTTTCACTAATGTATTTTGAGTTGTTACATTTTTGAGAAGACCTCAAGCATTTTTTCAGCACCTGACAATAATTTAAATACGATTCCTTTCCTTTTTTTTTCGTGTCTATACTTTAAGTACAACTCTCTTTTTTTACTACAACATTTCATTAAATTTTTTGTAAGCCACTTCGGTCGCAACTTCTTTTCAAATACTTTAATTTTTATAATTGGAAAACATAAATTGTATATAAGACTAAACATGGTATGGAATTCATTAAATGCGTCGTTTGCGAATGAATTAGCATATACTTCACTAAATGACAATTTCGATAGGGATTTTAAAAACAATTTTTTGTTCTCTTTCGAATAATCTCTTTTATAATCGTACCACCACCTCATTTCATGGTCTTTTCGATCCTGTACTGCGACCTGGTATGTTTGTGCTGTATGATCCGAAAGACCAAGATCGTGGACCTCAGCTTTGCCTTCATTTTTATTTGCACAAATCAAGTCAATGCAAGTTTTCGAAGAATCTGTTATCCTTGTAGGGGTCTTTACAAGTACGTGTATGTTATAGTTTTCGAATGCGTCTTTCAGAGTTTTTGTAATTCTAGTTTGCTTCAAAATGTCGATGTTCAAGTCACCGCAGATAATTACTCTTTTCCTTTTATTTTTGCACGTTTCATGCAGTAATTCATTCATTTTATGAAAAAAGTCCGAATTTGGTGATGATGGTGTTTTATTCGTGTAAATACAGAGTAAAATAATATTTTGTGCCTTTAGCTCTATTCCACAGCACTCAAAAACATACGGTTTGGCTAGTTTGTCAACATTGTCTAGTCTTTTAAACTCTAGTTTCTTATTTAACAAAATAGCTAAGCCGCCTTTATTTTTATTTTCTCTAGAAAACCATGCTGCATATTTAAAATTATTTAAGTTTAAATTGTTTTCACATCCACTTTGGATATTAGTTTCACATAGACATATAGCATCAATTTGAGTACCTTTTTCTTCTAAATTAACAATCTGGCATAATAATTCATCCTGCTTATTTATTATTCCTGAAATATTTTGATGTAAAATACCGATAATGTTGTTGTTTCCCTGAACTTTATTTTTATTTTTTCCATTTATAGTGGTCTGGTTTGGGCTATCCAAGTCTTTATGATTCACGAAAAATCTGCTGAACGGGAGTCGATATTGTTTCCACCTGGTTATCTGCTGTCATATTTCCAGGATGTTCATCTTTTGATTCTACTACTTGTACTTGGCCATTTATTATCAATTTGTTATTTTTAATAATTGCATGATTTCCAGCTTGGCGTGCTAAAATAAGTTTAGCTCGAAGTTCTTTTCTTGTATTTAGGGCATGTTTATCTAGATACGGTGAAATAAAAAGACCGGTATTCTTAAAAGCCAAAGAGTTTTGAAGCAGATGTTGTGTAACTCTTTTGCTAATAAATTCCACGATTAGAGGTCGTTTAAATCCTCTACCAATTCTTTTTATACTTTCAATATAGCTGTTTACATTTATACCTAGTATTTCGTAGAATAAGTTTGTCACTCAATCGTAAAGTTCATAGTTGCTTTCGTGATAAAATTCTTCTAGCCCATATATAACAATTTTATAGTCGTTGTTTTCATGCTGAGATTTTCCTTGGCTAATGCAGTTCTCAATTTCTTTGATCTGTGATTTAAGTTTGGCGTTTTCTAATTCTAAAATTTCAATTTTTTTTGAATTTTTCATTTTCTTGTGAAATATCTGTTTTTAATTTTTCATGGTCTACTGATATCTTGTTAAAATTCTGTGTTACTTCCTGTTTAAATTTACTGATTGCTGCACTTATTTCATTTTGTATGGTGCTCTTCATGCTTGTCAGAAGCGATCTTTCAATATTTTTAAGTTTTTTGTCCAATAATTGACTGATGTTCTCTAACGTTACAGTATCGCGTCCTTGAATGGAATATTGCGTGCTTGTATTTATTGCGGGAACTAAGACTCTGTTTTCTGCGTGGCCATTTGTACATGGAGTTTGTGGTAATGACGGTGTTAGCATCAATATATTGCCCACTTCATTTGAGGCGTCGATTTCCTCGTAGGACATATTTGTGACATCGAATGCTGGTGTGGGAATTATATTTCTATTCATCCCTGCAGGGGATGCTGGCGTGTCGTCATTTCGTGGTCTCCGTGTAGCCATATCACAAGTTGGACATTTCCAGTTCTTTAGCTCTACGCTCTTCTCTCTGACGTATGCCGATGTCATATTGAGACATTTAAAATGGTATATTCCCACGCAAGACGAACAGCTCAGCAACTCTCCTCTTTCAATACGGTTTGTACAAACAGCAACACAGTTAACTATACACTTCAAAAATGGGAAATACTGCAAGAAAGAGACTCACACTTGAAGGCGTCGTGTTATGCATGTGTGCGTGTGTTTATGAGTATAAATTGGCTATTATTCAAAAGAGTTTTGAAACAATAATTTTTCTTTTATGGCTGATCCAACGTCATTATTGACATTAATGCCATATTATTGAATTCGTGGAAAATAATGAATGAATAATAAATATAAATTACATTATATTGGTGCATCATATCAAAAATATGAAGCACCAATAAACGCATTAGCAATATAATTAGTTTATTTCATCCCAACGTTCGTCTGAAAGCTAAATCATAATTTTGACAAATTCACCTGTCTTGTTGAAATAAAACCTTTATTTACAGTATTGAAAAAAAACTTTGCCCAAACAACTACAATGACAAAGCTCAAAGGCACATTACACATACGCAAACGTTATTTGATTTGAAGTTGACATAATACAAATATATATATCTCTTTCAATCGTTATCATTTTCTCTCTGCTCTGTCTTTAATGGGCAGTTAAGTGTGTTGCTGTTTGTACACGCCAAGCAATTCATTTTAACAAGTTTTCTTGAATATAAATAATATAACTTTGCAGCGAAGTAAGTAGTAGCTAACTTCGTAAACGCTTTGGGCGTTTTTTATTACTAAATCTTGAACGCACCCTTTGCTCTTGAGTTGAACGAAAGTGTCTATGAAACGTCAAGTGTCAAACGTCAAAATCAGCTGACGAGTACCGTGTTTTTCGGTGTCTTTATTTATTATAATTAGCAGATAATTCCGATTTTTGAAATGTTTTCTATGTGTAAGTGACTCCAGATAGTGATTTCGAATCCAATTTTGTTGAATATAGTGAAAATTTGGCTCACCAGGTCTTCAGTATTTTTTTTTTCTGCAATGCCGTGTTCTGCTCAATACCATAGCACAAATTTCGGTGAGAATTTCGATGAATTTGATAATTTAACTTAATAATGAAGCTCTGACTTGCAATTACGGATGTTTACATTTTCACACGCACACGCACACTCTGTCTGCCTAATAAACAGTCGAGCTGCAAAATAATTACTTGGCCGGCAAGATTTTACAATTGGTTAGCAAAGAAAACATGCGTGGATTGCGTTTAGTTTGAAAAATCAGCAGTACTGTGGGCAGAGCGAAACAGACCACGTGACGCGAGAAGCCAATCGTGGGCGTGTTTGTTTTGTTATCTTGCGATCACAAAAAATGATTATGGGGGTGGCATCATTTTCATCTATTTTTTATGATGCTAACGTATAGACGCTAAAATAAGCATGTTTTGTATGGGCAACTTTTCTTTAAACTTGATAATTACCAAGATAAAGGACGGATTGTAAAATGTAAAATTTTCAATGATGGAATCGGTCCGGTCTATAATGGTTGGTTGGTTGGTTGTATACGATATTAGCCTGCGAAAGTCCGAATCTAGGGCTCTCGCTGGTTAGGACGCGTGCCGACACTGCGCGCCCTAGAGTGCCGGAGATACGGAAAGTCAAATTTGTCAATTTTAAAGTCGAATATCTCGGTTATTTTTGATTTCAGAGAAAAGTTTTTACCATAAAACATGCTTATGTTAGCTAATTCTAAACGATAAAATGATAATAAATAGGTGTTATAACGACACCAACATCCATCGAAATTTTTACGTCTTAAAAATTTGTCAACTTTTAAGTCGAATATCTCCGACATTTTTTATTTTAGAAATAGAAGTTTTTCTAATAAAATATGCTTATTTTATTGTAAACTCAGAAAGGTTATTTAGATGTGCCCTTTTGCAATAGCCGCAGAATAGTTGCGCCCATTTTGTGCATGCCAATTAGGTTTTATTGCACCTTTCATTTTGATGAACAAAATGAAATATTTTGCTTACCTACTGATTGCTTACCAAAATTTGATTATCCTTAGATCGCTTAATGCAGCTCAAATATTTAATTTGCTGAGCAAAATAATTTAGAGCAGTTCAGTATATCACTAATTGCAGCCTGATTTATAAATGTTTGCTAACCATAAGTTGCTTACCAACTAGCTATTTTGGCTGACCAAATACATATTTCTGCTGACCAAAATATGAATATTTTGCTGATCGATTAAATGATACCCCTTAAAAATCTACCCGCGTTTGACATCATCGCGGGTCATTATGACCCAACGCGACTGACGCCGGATGGACACCGGGTTAACCTAAACGCCATCTATGAGAACACGTTGTTACACATCGATACCTTTGGGTTCAATTGGCGTAAAGGACAAAACGCTGGTTTTGAGGAGAAGCAAAAAACCATTTTATTTTACAAAAAATGGCTATAGTTTTTTTGTTTCTCGACCTATATTTTCGACATGTATATGAAAAATATTTGAAATGCCCGTATCTTTAACCTGTGATGGTAGTTCTAGCTGTAAACAATGTATTATGGAAGTTAGATGTCCTTTACCACTGGTAAAAATGCTATCAATGTCATTTACACCCGTTACTTTTTTGGGCATTTGGAAATGATGGGGTTGTAAATGACAATCTCAGATGACTTTGTTCCAATTTCGGGGCGTAAAGTTAACAGCTATGTAATAAAAATTGACAGTTTTCAATTTAGTTTCCCTTAAAGAGACTTGAAAAATGTATAAAAAGATGATGAATTCAGCTAGGCATAATAACTACTATTAACGACGGGATATGTACCATGTATGTTTGTTTTTGTGAGTTCCCGATATTTCGGCACTGTTGCAAGCGCCATTATCACGGAGTAACTGACATGCAGCGAGTTTTTAGTTGAAGTCTACCCACACACCATAGCGATCTACCCTCTTTCGGGTTCGCTTCGTCCGCGCGTTATTCATACTACTACCGTCTGCATTCTCACTTGGAACTCGATCACGTTCACGACACACAACACTTACAGTATATGTCTTTTTTCCCTTGGAGAACTTACGGATTACTGGATACCAGATGCTCGACAGTCGAAACCCGTCTTCCCGGTTGAAATTTTTATACTTGAGGATTTTGATAGCTTCCTTAACCATTCTGGGTATATAGTGTTTTTCTGTCGAGCGAGAGGATCTATGGGTTGTGCAACTCAATCCAATCGTTTCCGCGTTCAGAAGATGTTCAGCGATTGCCGATTTCCGAGGTTCGTTGTTTTTAAACATTCGGATGTGCTCCTTTATACGGCATGAGATAGTGCGCTTAGTCTGACCTATGTAAGAGCTACCACAGCTGCAGTCAATTTTGTAAATACCTGGGCATTCAAGCGGAAAACGGTCCTTTGGCGTACGTAGATATTGTGTCAGTTTTCTGTGGGGAGTGAAGACAGTCTTCACCAAGAACTTCTTTAAAATATTGGCAACTTTATCTGTCACTCCCTTTACATATCGTCGACCGTAGGCTGAATTATGCAGGCAATCGCTGAAAATCTTCTGAACGCGGAAACGAATCATTGGATTGAGTTGCACAACTCACAGATCCTCTCGACAGAAAAACACTATATACTTACAATAGTTAAGGAAGCTATCGAAATCCTCAAGTATAAAAATTTTAACCGGGAAGACGGGATTCAACTGTCGAGCGTCTGCTGGTATCCAGTGATCCGTAAGTTCTCCAAGGGGAAAAAAAACATGTTCAGGAGTAAATAAGCGAAGTGATACTGTAAGTGTTGAGTGTCGTGAACGTGATCGAGTTCTAAGTGAGAATGCGGACGGTAGTAGTATGAATAACGCGCGGACGAAGCGAACCCGAAAGAGGGTAAATCGCTATGGTGTGTAGGTAGACTACAACTAAAAACTCGCTGCACGTCAGTTACTCCGTGATGATGGCGCTTGCAATAGTGCCGAAATATCAGGAACTCACAAAAATAAACATACATGGTAAATATTCCGTCGTTAATAGTAGTTATTATGTGAATGACCATGTTAGCTTAAAATCGTATATTCAGCTAGGCATGTCCAGATTATATTTAAAATTAATATTTTTTGGAAAACGCAATAATAACTATGAAAGACCTATTTTATAACCAGATTCGAAATAAAAAAAAATTTACTATTCATAAACTGACTAAATTGCGGGAACAAGGATGGAAATAATGTCCTACTAGTGTTTTACTCTCTTCCAATAGCACTAAATCATAATAATGGAAGTGACATAGTGGCTAATGATTATCGACATTAGGACGAGTACGTAGTGAGTAAAACACTGTTAATGTAAACAATAAGTATAATAGTATGAAAAACAATGAATTCATCATCTTTTTATACATATTTCAAGTCTCTTTAAGGTAAACTAAGTTGAACACTGTCAATTTTTGTTACATAGCTGTTAACTTTACGCCCCGAAATTGGAACAAAGTCATCTGAGACCGTCATTTACAACCCCATCATTTCCAAATGTCTAAAAAAGTCACGGGTGTAAATGACATTGATAGCATTTTTACCAGTTGTAAAGGACATCTAACTTCCATAATACATTGTTTACAGCTAGAACTGCCATCACAGGTTAAAGATACGGGCATTTCAAATATTTTTCATATACATGTCGAAAGTGTAGGTCGAGAAACCAAAATACTATAGCCATTTTTTGTAAAATAAAACTATTTTTTGCTTCTCCTCAAAACCAGCGTTTTGTGCTTTACGCCAATTGAACCCAATTAAAGGTATCGATAGTTTAGACCTTTACGATTACGTAAATTGCTTTATTTCAGAATTTAGACACACATTTGTGGCAGTAAATGCCAAAAATAAAGGCTAATCCCTATACAACCCTGCTCTTCTTTAAAAAAATGTGCTATAATTAGATTTAAGGCAGGTCTTAAAGGACAAGTAAAAGACTACTTGCCCTTTACAGCCCTGTTCGATTTATCGAATTACGGTATGGAAACAAGTATAATAATTTGAAGGCAGGCCGTAAAGGACGTGTAAAAGACTACATGCCCTTTACAACCTCCTTAATTCTATCAAATAATGGTGTAATCATTTTTTAAGCAGGTCGTAAAGGACAAGTAAAATAATACCTGCCCTTTACAACCTTATTCGGTTTATCAAATTACGGTATTATAATTTAAAGGCAGGTCCTAAAGGACAAGTAAAAGAAAACATGTCCTTAACGCCCACCTCGACTATGCGCTTATGGAAATTAATCATGAGAAATGAAGGGCTTAAAGGACAGCAAGAAAAAAATGGGTCATATACGACAGTATTCATATTTACCGGCGTACTTTACGATACACCTTTTAATTCGTATTTTATAACTTGACACTTACGTCCCTTAACCTGAGCTAGTTTTGCGAAAACAATGAATAAAAACTGGGTCGTAAAGGCACTTTTTTTAAAGATATCGAAATTTTAACTACACAGAACGGTAGAGCTTGAAATTCTGAACAAAACTGTATATATAACTCATTTTCGCCAAAATGTCCTTTACGCCAATTGAACCCAAAGGTATCGACATGTATTCTCGATGCAAATACTTTACAGCTTTGACGATCCGTTTAATTTTTATATGTATCCATATATGTTATGTAACTTCGAAAACCGGAATGTGCAAGAAGCGCAAGGGTGAAGTACGAAGAAGCTCAACTGCTGCGCTTCCAATATTGGTATTATTGCAGACGGTTACAGAGAAACGAAATAATATGTAATTTCTTGTCATAACTAAACACAGTTTATTTAAAAACTGCGACTCCATAACGATATTACAGACTAAGTATTCTCGCAAGGGCAAATAGCCGATTCTTGTCTCAATATACTTTAACAATAAATGTTTGCTACAAACGAAGGTAGGTAATGTATTGTATACAATTTATATTTGTAAAAAGTGTTAACCAAAGGTTTGGCATAATGTATTTTTGGATGGTATATAACAATATTTATGCAATATGATGGATGTGCCTAAAAATCTATAATAAGTACCTGTCAGTATTTCAAATAACTAAATATTTTTACTAAAAAAAACCCGACCGCGGTGCACTTTAAAACTGCATAAAATCCGCAATTTTGTTTATTTTAACAAACTTCACCCAGTGACACTCGCGCCATCAAGACGAATCTAATGATGTATCATTTATCAAAATCAGTTGTGCCGTTGAGTAGTTACGAGCGGACATAGGAACGGACATACATACATACATACATACAGGTCAAACACATAAACCTCCTTTGGGCTTCGCCGCAGTCGGGTAAAAATTGTCAAAGAAGTGGCTAATTGAGAAGGGATTTTATAGTATTAAGGATTTTTTAGAATAATGTGAATATGAATCTGTTATTGATGACTATTGTTTATTTATTTTTTCGCGGTTTACTGTAGCGAGTTTGACATATCTACTTAGTTTTTGAATATTTTGGTCGACGAAATAAATTTTTGTATATAAATAAATAATAAATGTTATGATTTTTTTTTATTTCTTACCTCTCACCCCTTCATCTGGGGGCACGGCAGTGCCCCCGCCAAGTCGAGCGCGAAGCAAACACTGCCGTACCATCCTTTACTGGAACCATTTTGCCGAATTTTCAGGCCCCTATTTGAGAACCTCTGGATAAGACCAGAACGCAGAAATTTTCGTCATCCAGTAAGCTATAATCACATACTTAAAATCCAAAATTTCAAGTCTGTAGGTCATTTAGTTCCGAAGTTAAGCGAAAGCAAAGTTTCGCATTTATGACACTCACTCACTCATGATCATCAGAATAGAACTAGTACTTCCCATAAACTCAGAGAGCTGAAATTTGGTACAGAGTTTAATGGCCACATAAAGGGAAAACTATAAAAACTAGGATAATCGAAGATCTGGAGTACCTGATGACCCTGATTAGAAACACATGAGCCAAATCAAAAATAAAAAGAAAAAACTGTGTCAAATAAGAAAATCTAATAAAATAAATCAATATGCCCACGTTTCTACAAAAAGAAGTTAAATCCCACCAAAAACATTATGTAAAAAAAACTAGCCAATTCTCGATGGAGCTGCTTGTTTATCTCTAAAAAGTAATGAAATCTAGACAAAGTCGTGCCTAGTCTAAGGTCCCTTACTGCGATTTCTTTATTATTATAGTTAATGTTGTGTGACTTGGCCGTTGAACATTCTTTATACGTTAGTGGGTACAAGTCAATTTGCGTTTACGTAATTAAATTATATGTTAGTGGGCACAATCAACAACAGCCCAAGCGAGATTATAGTCCATATTAGTATGGGCTATTTATCTCGCTTAACAAACATAGGTAGTTACAACAGATATAACATTACGTGTAAACAAAATTGACTTGTACCCAGTAACGTATAAAGAATGTTCAACGGCCAAGTCGTACAACATTAACTATAATAATAAAGAAATCGCAGTAAGGAACCTTAGACTTGGCACGAATTTGTCTAGATTTCATTACTTTTTAGAGATAAACAAGCAGCTCCATCGAGACTTGGTTAGTTTTTTACAGAACGTTTTTGGTGGGTAGAAGCTTTACCATGTGTGTTGTCATAAACGTTGGAAAATGAGCCCTGTTTCATTTATTTAGTCATCTTCTACAGTCGCGTTGATACCTTGCAGTTCTTGCTGAGTGGCTAGCAATTTGTTAACATAAAGCTTGTCGTGTTACCCGGCCCTCCGAGGCGTCGAAGGGCAGGGGAACAGACACTGAGATGAGGTGCGGGATGAAAAAAAAAAAAAAGAAGATACAGTGGGCCACCAAGCCGGAGTTGAAGGTGACGGTAAGACGTATATAAGCCGAGGGGGTACAATACGTAGGGGTCCAAACGGGTCGTCGTGTCCGGAAGCGGCGAGCAGCGGCAGCGGCGGGCAGCGGCGGCGGGCGCGCTCACACGGTGGCTGAATGTGGCGCTGGATAGGCGCGTCAAGTAGGCGGGCGGCGCGTCGGTGCCGGTTTAGAGGTTAAGGTCAGTCGAGGGCAGCCAAAAGGGACTGGGGTCTTTCTTGAATGCGGGACCAGGCTCTGGTTCCGTTCATAGCATCGGCTTATAGTTAAGGCAGCGACAACAAGTAAAGATACGAGTACTTCAGCGGGAAACTGGTACAGTTATGTTCCTGAATAAATTTTACTCAAGATGACTCAATTTTGCACGGGCAAAGAGACCACTTTGTCGGTTCTAGTTTTTGAGAGAGGGCAGTTTTACTAGACTTGGTAAAAATTACCTAAACTCAACTCTATCCAAATTAGTTAGAATATAAAAAATAAAAGAAAATAAAATAATTTATTTCTGCAAGTAGGCCCTCAAGGTAGGGCTGCCATCTCCAAAATTGGACACCTAGGACAAAAAGAATAAATACCCGGATTTTGGAGCTTAAAACCCGGACACGTCAACAGCAACGCAGTTTTTTAGAGTAGCAAACCCAGACTACATATTAAAGCCCACCCGGACGTTCCCGGACGCTCTCTAAACTAGTACAAATCCGGGGAAACCCGGACGGACGACTACCCTACTGGCTCTTTTACACGTCTTATATTCTTTTCTCTTCTTTTCTTTTGGTGCTTCGGGTAATGACCTTCTGGTGAGAAGAAGCGCCGAAAGAAACTCACCAGTTTCTCTTTTTCATCATTTAATATACATGAGATTTCATTAATACATTACATTAACTTAAAAAAAACATTTATAGAGATGTAAAGGGTCTCTCTATGCGTCCAAACAAGACAAATAAAAAATAAATTGATACTAAAATTAATGGAGATGTAAAGATTCTCCGTTGTCAAAATATTATGTTTTTGAGGTGCAGAGGATCTCCAAACGTCAAAATACAAATTGAGAATACTTATTTACCAAATATCTTACAGAAATGTAAAAAAAAATCTGTGACTCACATGATATAACTAAAAAAAAATTAAAACCATTTTTTCTTAGAGATGTAAATAGTCTCTAAGTGTCAAAACCATTGGCAAGTACAAAACCAGAAAAAGACAACTAATCAAACATTGTTTTAAAATATATCTATTTCTAGTTGCAGTTAATCCCACGGTGTTTCATCATTCATGTAGTCTTGTGTGCTGTAATAAGCCTTAGACATGAGTTTACGCTTTACACAATTCTTGAATTTGTTAATAGATAATTCAGTTATATTCCTTGGCAGCTTATTATAAAACCTTACACAATTACCCATGAATGATGTTTTTATTGGTGTGGTGGGCACTGCGAGCTTATGTTTATTCCTAGTACTAATATTATGTATATCACAGTTCTTCTTAAAATTCATGACATTCTTATGTACAACATACATAATTAATATTCTCATAGATGTATTGACAATGCAATGTCATTACATTAATGTCCTTAAACTTATCTCTAAAAGAGTCTCGATTATTCATCTTATATATCGCTCGAATAGCCCTCTTCTGCAGAACAAATATAGTATTAAGCTCTGAAGCACTAGCACTGCCCCGCAGCAGAATACCATACGACGTAATACTGTGGAAGTAACTAAAATATACTAATCGAGCTGTTTTTATGTTTGTTAATTGTCGGATCTTGTTGAATGCAAAAGCTGCAGAACTTAGTCTATTCGAGAGATTACCAATATGGGGACCCCACTGGAGTTTAGAATCCAATGTTATACCAAGAAAGACTGTACTATCAACTAGTTCCAATTCCTCATCCTTCACAATGACACTTGCTTGCTCGCGATTTACGTTACGCGTGATAAAGTTAATACATTTAGTCTTTCTTTCATTTAAGAGTAAATTGTTAACATTGAACCAATTTACTACTTTAGAGATAGCATTGTTTACATCGTTGTAAGCTTGCTGCTGTCGCTTAACTTTGAAGATAAGTGAGGTGTCGTCTGCAAACAATACTATAATTATCATGGTGGGTCTTTACGAGGTATGGCAAGTCATTTATGTAAATAAGGAACAGGAATGGTCCCAATATTGAACCCAATGACATGCTAATGCCTGGAACATTTGGTTATGCTGATGACAGCACAGTTGTAGATAGATACCTGTCCAGTGCAAAGGCTAAACGTGACGAAATACAGTCAAGTCGGGAGGCGATGGTGGATCGCCTGAATTTGACTCTTAAGGCAGTATCCGATTGGGGTGAAGCCAACTTAGTCAAGTTCAACGCCACCAAGACACAGGCGTGTTTGTTCTCCACAAAACGGAGTCATTTTGACCTGACTCCGACTTTCCGTGGTGTACCCGTGCCGATATCGGATCGTCTGGAACTTCTTGGCATGAACTTATCGTCCAATCTGAACTTCGGGTTGTATATTGAATCTTTGGCCAAAACTGCAGCCAAGAAGCTTGGGATCCTCTCCAAGGTTAGGCGGTACTTCACACCAGGACAACTGCTCCAGTTATACCAAGCACAGGTCCGGTCGTGTATGGAGTACTGCTGCCACCTTTGGGATGGGTCCGCCAAGTACCAGCTAGCCGCCTTAGATTCAGTCGATAAGCGTGCCAGGAAGCTCATAGGTGATCCTGATCTGGTGAAGCAAAAACTGCAAAGCCTTGAACACCGCAGAAAGGTCGCCAGTTTATCGGTATTTTACAGGGTACATTTCGGCGAGTGTGCGTTGGGATTGCATGAACTGATTCCGCCATCTCCATTTCTTCATTATGGGACTAGGCGTGGACTTGGGTTTCACCCTTACGTTGTCGATATACCAACGACTCGCACAAAGCGCTTTGCTTCCACTTTCCTTATTAGGACAGCTAAGGAGTGGAACTCTCTTCCAGCAGACCTCTTCCCGGAAAAATATAACTTGGATCTCTTCAAGTCGAGAGTGAATAGGCACTATCTAGGTAAGCATGCTCCATCATCGACTTTATCTTCACTTACCAACAGGTGAGATCAAAGTCAAATGCTTACCTATCATGAATAAAAAAAAAAAAAAAAAAACCCTGCGGTACACCCATCGAGACCAGTGACCCTGGTGAGTGCTCTCCATTCACGTCAACCCTTTGTATTCTACCTTGTAAGTACGACTTAAATAAATTCAGTGCCGATTCTCTAACTCCATAGTAGTGCTGCTTCCTGATCAATGTTTCATGACCAATGATCGTACTCAACGTGCTGTTTTGGTAGCAAAGTATGGTTGACAAAAAAACAAATACACAAGTAGGAATTTCAAATATTATATATATTACAAGTTATGAGATTTATATACATATTTATAATCACCTATCCAAACTATACTGAATAAACGACTAAAATTTGTTCAACAGAGTTGGGTGTCAGTCGTTCACGTTGATTGGAAAAAATCCATTTTAAATAGCTAAATGACCTTTCTACGTTAACAGAAGTCACAGGAAGGTAATTTAAGTCTCTAAAGTATTGCACGCAATTTTTATTGATGCCCTCCGGCATATCTACCTCTTTGCCTTCAATCAGCTGTTGCACGACATTTACAGTACTGTAACCGGGGTTTTTCTTCAGGACATTTTTTAGTTTAAAATAAACTTCTTTACCCGTGGGATGTAATCTCAACTTTGCCATTTTTTTGTGTATTGGATTATTTAAATTAAAATAAACTAATTACATTTTCAACGAGAGTTGTATTATTGTGACATTTAATGTCATTTGACGTAAATTGTTTTAAAAATATATTAGGACGGAAAAGGTTTTATACCGCAAAGAGGTTTTAAATCTAGAGGTAGAAGTATTTATTTTATATTTAAGAACAAAAGTGAATATTCAAATGTATTTGTTTTTTCTGCCAACCATACTCTGTGCTACGAAAAGTGCACGTTGATAACGATCACTGTTCATGACATACTAATTTCTCAAAAATTTTACTAAAAGTTGGTAGCACAGATATTGGTCTAAAGTTAGTGGGGTCAGTAGTGCTACCTGATTTGAATAAAGGTATTATTTTACTATATTTCATTAGATCAGGAAACTCACCGCAATCAACACAGTTATTAAACACGACTACCAAGTCAGGCGCTATGATTTCTATTAGGGATTTAACAGCATGGACAGAGACTCCCCAAAGAACACTAGTTTTTTTTGACATTAATTGATTTAAACGCCTTTACTACATCTGAGGTACTAACATGTTCAAAATGAAAGTCTTTACTACATTCTGGGGCGTTATCTTTTAACAGTGTAACGGCAGCCGAAGGTGATGAATTTAAATGCTTAGTTGTAGATACTGGTATCTCGGTAAAAAACTTTTCAAATTCTGTTGCTACTTCTAAATTGGAATCTACAATTTTGCCATTAATTTTGGAAAGTAAATGTTTGGTCAGCCGTTATTAAAATTGATCCGCAAAAAAAAAATAAGCAGTTAAATCATTTGGGCAGCATACAAAGATTTGGCTGGCAATAAATAAAATCGGGCGGCAACTCTTGTTCAGCAAACAGTTTAAAAACGGTTAACATTTTAACCAATATTAATCTGCTTTTTTATCATTTGGCTGCCTAATAAACAGTCGAGCTGCAAAATAATTACTTGGGTAGCAAGATTTTACAATTGGTCAGCAGAGAGTTTAATTGAGATATACAGGGTGTCACTGTGATATATAGTGGGTGTCACTGTGATATATACAGGGTGTCACTGTGTTATATACAGGGTCTCACTGTGATAGATACAGGATGTCACTGTGATATATACAGGGTGTCACTGTGTTATATACAGGGTGTCAATGTAATGTATACAGGGTGTCACTGTGATAGATACAGGATGTCACTGAGATATATACAGGGTGTCACTGTGTTATATGTATACAGGGTGTCACTGTAATGTATACAGGATGTTACTGTGATATATACAGAATGTCATTGTGATATATACAGGGTGCCATTGTGTTATATACAGGGTGTCACTGTGATAGATACAGGATGTCACTGTGATATATACAGGGTGTCACTGTGTTATATACAGGGTGTCACTGTAATGTATACAGGGTGTCACTGTGATAGATACAGGATGTCACTGTGATATATACAGGGTGTCACTGTGTTATATGTATACAGGGTGTCACTGTAATGTATACAGGATGTTACTGTGATATATACAGAATGTCATTGTGATATATACAGGGTGCCATTGTGTTATATACAGGTTGTCACTGTGATAGATACAGGATGTCACTGTCAGCAGAGAAAACATGTCTGTAAGCAGTTTAATTGAAATATACAGGGTGTCACTGTAATATATACTGGGTGTCACTGTGATATATACAGGGTGTCACTATGTTATATACAGGGTGTCACTGTCATAGATACAGGATGTCACTGTGATATATACAGGGTGTCTCTGTGTTATATACAGGGTGTCACTGTAATGTATACATGGTGTCACTCTAAAACGAAACAGCTCCCAAAAATAAATAGGTTAGGGTTATTTTTTTTTTGATGACCCTAAAACGAAACGGCTCCCAAAAATAGGTAGGTTAGGGTTATTTTTTTTTGATGACCCTAAAAACGAAACGGCCCCCAAAAAAATAGGTAGGTTAGGGTTATTTTCTTTTTGATGACCCTAAAAACGAAACGGCTCTCAAAAATAGGTAGGTTAGGGTTATTTTTTTTGCTGACCCGAAAAACGAAACGATACACGTTGTGAATAAATAATATAACTTCTAAACATTATGAGATGTATAAAAAATCGAAATACCAATTTTATATGAGCCCATCACAGTGACACCCTGTATACATTACAGTGACACCCTGTATATAATACAGTGACACTATGTATATATTACAGTGACATCCTGTATATATCACAGTGACATCCTGTCCTGTATCTATCACAGTGACACCCTGTATATATCACAGTATCACTCTGTATCTATCACAGTGACACCCTGTATATATCACAGTTACATCCTGTATCTATCACAGTTACACCCTGTATATAGCACAGTGACACCCTGCATATATCACAGTGACACCCTGTATATATCACAGTGACACCTGCTACTTGACAGCTGATAATTACCGAATGACAAAATGCGCACACGATTGGCGGCAGAATAGTTGCGCCCAGTTAGGTTTTATTGCCCCCTTTTTTTTTTGATGAACAAAATGAAATATTTTGCTTACCTACTGATTGCTTACCTATTACTGATGATTTACCGTAGATCGCTTAATGCAGCTCAAATATTTAATTTGCTGACCAAAATAATTTAGAGCAAATCAGTATATCATTAATTGCAGCCTGATTTATAAATGTTTGCTTACCATAAGTTGCTTACCAACTAGCTATTTTGGCTGACCAAATACATATTTCTGCTGACCAAAATATGAATATTTTGCTGATCGATTAAATGATACCCATTAATTTTTAGTTTAAGATCGTTTACTGTGTGCTTCGATCGACCAGTCTCCACATTAATTACTTTCCAGGTTGTTTTTATAATATCAGAACTATTTCTTATTTTCTGGCTTAAGATATTACGCTTAGCTATATGACAATCTATCTTACTTCGAATATTGTTTCACATGCTCTTTAAATTCATCACTCGTATTGAACCGCCGTTCCTCATACAAGGCATACAATTCCTGTCTACGTTAATGTAAGTCCACAGTAGCCCACTCACTAAAAACTGGTGCACCACTAACCACGACCGATTTAGAAGTAAATATTGCGTTATAATGTTCCATAAAAGTGTGAAAGAATGAATTGTACATGTTGTTAGGAGTCGTGTCGAAAGATAAAATGGGTAGCGCCTGAACCAAACTATGTTTCATTCGTTCCACACGGTCCGTAGTTACTGGTACAAAAGTAATTTGTTTTCTCAAGATATTATTCCTTAATGACTTAAATACAATTAATTGACCTAAATGATCTGATTCCAACTGCTGATTACACTTTTGGTATTAGGAAGAATATCAGTGAAAATGTTATCAATACAGGTGGCGCTAGTAGCAGTCACTCTTGTTGGCTCCATAAATATGTGTTTGAAATTACACGATTTGAAAACTAACTAATGGGTGCGATGCGACATCGCATAATGTTGATTGTCCAAAACTTTTTTGGCCGAGAATGTTTGGCATACTACTTGTTCAGCATTTTCATTTTTGGGCATACCTACACATTTAAAAGCCCTAAAACATGTTTGTCCTAATATTTATTGTCATAAGAGATATTTATTGTGCCTAAAGATATTTATTGTGTTTAAAGTGGCTACTTTTTTAAGGGTATCATTTAATCGATCAGCAAAATATTCATATTTTGGTCAGCAGAAATATGTATTTGGTCAGCCAAAATAGCTAGTTGGTAAGCAACTTATGGTAAGCAAACATTTATAAATCAGGCTGCAATTAATGATATACTGATCTGCTCTAAATTATTTTGGTCAGCAAAATAAATATTTGAGCTGCATTAAGCGATCTACGGTAAATCAAATTTTGGTAAGCAATCAGTAGGTAAGCAAAATATTTCATTTTGTTCATCAAAAAAAAGGGGGCAATAAAACCTAACTGGGCGCAACTATTCTGCCGCCAATCGTGTGCGCATTTTGTCATTCGGTAATTGTCAGCTGTCAAGTAGCAGGTGTCACTGTGATATATACAGGGTGTCACTGTGATATATACAGGGTGTCACTATGTTATATACAGGGTGTAACTGTGATAGATACAGGATGTAACTGTGATATATACAGGGTGTCACTGTGATAGATACAGGACAGGATGTCACTGTGATATATACAGGGTGTCACTGTGATATATACATAGTGTCACTGTGTTATATACAGGGTGTCACTGTAATGTATACAGGGTGTCACATTCGTTTTTAGGGTCATCAAAAAGAAAATAACCCTAACCTATCTATTTTTGGGAGCCGTTTCGTTTTTAGGGTCATAAAAAAAAATAACCCTAACCTACCTATTTTTGGGAGCCGTTTCGTTTTAGGGTCATCAAAAAAAAAATAACCCTAACCTACCTATTTTTGGGAGCTGTTTCGTTTTTAGAGTGACACCCTGTATACATTACAGTGACACCCTGTATATAACACAGTGACACCCTGTATATATCACAGTGACATCCTGTATCTATCACAGTGACACCCTGTATATAACATAGTGACAACCTGTATATATCACAGTGACACCCAGTATATATCACAGTGAAACCCTGTATATTTCAATTAAACTGCTTACAGACATGTTTTCTCTGCTGACAGTGACATCCTGTATCTATCACAGTGACACCCTGTATATAACACAATGGCACCCTGTATATATCACAATGACATTCTGTATATATCACAGTAACATCCTGTATACATTACAGTGACACCCTGTATACATATAACACAGTGACACCCTGTATATATCACAGTGACATCCTGTATCTATCACAGTGACACCTTGTATACATTACAGTGACACCCTGTATATAACACAGTGACACCCTGTATATATCACAGTGACATCCTGTATCTATCACAGTGACACCCTGTATATAACACAGTGACACCCTGTATATATCACAGTGACACTCAGTATATATCACAGTGACACCCTGTATATCTCAATTAAACTCTCTGCTGACCAATTGTAAAATCTTGCTACCCAAGTAATTATTTTGCAGCTCGACTGTTTATTAGGCAGCCAAATGATAAAAAAAGCAGATTAATATTGGTTAAAATGTTAACCGTTTTTAAACTGTTTGCTGAACAAGAGTTGCCGCCCGATTTTATTTATTGCCAGCCAAATCTTTGTATGCTGCCCAAATGATTTAACTGCTTATTTTTTTTTGCGGATCAATTTTAATAACGGCTGACCAAAAATTTACTTTCCCTTTTTTAATTCTGATAAAACAACAAACTACTTTAAGATCTCACATTTTTAAATAACAGCAATTATTATAGGTATCCAATAAAGCAAAGAAATAGAGTTTAATGTTATTTTGTTCCTATAAATATACAGGGTGTCCCTAAAACCAACTTTTATACGATCAGGGCTGATAGACCAGCTCATAAGAACCTAGATTAAGCAAATTTGACCTCAGTAAAAATCTCTTAGTTTTCGAGATATTGACGTTTTATTAAAACTCGTGCTAAGTGATACCCTGACTCGGTGTTTTGAGTGTCATTGCTAAAATATCAAGTATTTTACAAATCTGTTTTTTGCTATGTGTGGCCAAATAAATATGCTATTGAACGTATTTTCTATTTTTGCTAATTTATTCATGCTGTGGACACAGTACAATAACAAAAAAAAATTATTGGATTTTTTTCAAATTTCAACTCTGACTTCGAACTAGCGTGGTGAAAAAAAAATGTACCAACATAACCAAGCACTCAACGTAAAAAAATTGCGCATTCATTGTAGTTTCTAAAATGGTATAAAATTTACTAAACACTGTAATAATTTTTGAAATAATGATATTTTGTTACAAAATTAACTGTCTGCCGCCTTCATCTCATACGATCCGGTTGAACTAAGTTTGCACCTGGCGTGCTTCACATCACATACAAATTAGGTGCAAACTTCACGTAATCGTCAATATCTCGAAAACTAAGAAATTTTTATGAAGTCGATTTTACTCAGTCTCGTTTTTTATGAGCTGGTTTATCAGCCCTGTTCGCCATTTTGTAAAAGTCGCGAATTTTGATAGCCTGGATCAGTCTTTCGAATGTCATGACTTCAAATTTCAGTATTTTCTTAATCTGCTTTTTGTTAAACATTACTTAATAATTATGCTATCATACCTTTTCTGTTCGAAATTCAAATTCTGGTACGAAATTTAACCAATGGAATATTGTAGTATAACCTCCTTTTGAATTAAAATGCTATTATCTTAAAAACTACGGTGTCTAGTGTGTAAAATCTTACTATTTTAAACTACATTATTTTTTTTTATTTTAGCATGGTAAAGGAGAACCGGCAAAAATGTATGGAGGCTGGTCCAAGAACCAATAGCGACGTGACATATGTCATTAGAAAGGTGTTTCAATATGCTACAATAGTTACTATGGGAGCTCATTTCAAATCACTGTGTGAAAGAAGTTATGGCAATATAAAAAAAACTTATTTTTATAGACGATTTTAAGCAATAAAAATGAATTATTTCGTATTCCATGACGTTACAGTCCACCTGTCAGGCCTCCCCGGCCCCTCAGGCTCCTCCAGCCCCTCCGGCCCCCCAGGCTGCCGCTAGCATTATACCGAAGGCACCCCCCGCACCGTTGACGGGACTTGAGCTGGAGGCCAGCAAGGCGAAAGCCCTAAAGGCCCGAAGCAAACACGCCACTAAGGCTATAAGCGGAACCAGTTCGACGATGAGAAGTCTCTGCGCCTTATGATCCGGGGAATTCCGAAGGAGTTCGCCGAATCAGAGGTCAAGGAGGACCTGTTTGGTTAGACAGGGGATAGCAGTTCGCGAAGTTCACCGCTGCTATCGCAAAAACGATGGCAAAAAGTTCGATATTGTCCTCGCCAAAATCGACTCGAATCACCCGTCAGCCCACACGATTTGGAAGTAGAAGGAGATCTGCTTGCTGACGGGTTTCCCGGTCGAAAAACTGCGTCGCCTAGAATACACTAGGCAGTGTCACAACTTCCAGTATTACGGTCACAGCCAAACGGGCTGTTTCCTGCGCCCCAAAATGATATTTTATAAGTAGATAGGTTACAAGCACTCCAAAAGTGAAGCACTGAAACCACGATAATTGTATTGGTGCCCTTTTTGTAGTGGGTAGTCACTCGCGGGTCGGTCAACGAAACGCACGACGATGTCAAGGGTGAATATTTACAAGATTCACAAAAAAAATGCCGTCGTGTGTGATCAGAAAGTGCACCAATCATAGCAAAAAGTGCAACAAAGCGCAAGGGATCACATATCACCTGTAAGTACGCTGAAATAATTTAATTTTATCATTTTTATTATTTTATTTTTCAAATACGACGCCATCTTACTACCATAGAGGTCATTTGAATGAAAGAGACAAACTTACGTCTTTGACAATGAGAGTGACAAGGATCGCCGAGCAGGCTCCGAGTCAATCCGAATCTAGCCGATGGGTTCACTCGGTGACGTTTAAAAATTAATCGCGCAAGTAACAAAAAGCTAGCTGTCTCTTTTTTTTGCATTATTGTAACTATGCCATCTCTTTTATGCAATCTGTTAATATGTGTGAGTATGTACACCGTACAGTGAGGTACCAATGTGTGCTGCTGCTTTCTTGGAAGCATATTTCTCAGCTGGCGAGTATGCGTATAACGTATCTTCTTATAAAATATCATTGCCTGCGCCCTCGTTGCGTGAAATGCACGGGCGACCACTTGACCCGCGATTGCAAAAAATCGAAAGATGTGCCGCCATCTTGCGTGGTTTGCGGTCTTACTGGCCACACTGCCAACTGGCAGGGTTGCCTTAAGGCCCCAAAGCAGATTGCTAAGACTAAGGAGGCACAGCCTGGAGCTCTTGACAACCGCAACAAAGGCCGAGTGGTCCCTGAGCGCAATTCGCGCAACTTCCCGGCAATTGCATCAGCCCCGCAAAAGGGGAAATACCTGCCACCGTCTGCGGCGAGCGCTTCCCCTGCTCCCGTGTCTTCCACGCCCTCCGCGCAATCTGCGCGCCCGGCGTCCTCAACGCCCTCAAGGCAAGTGCGTTTGTATAGTGAACGCCTTGCTGCTCTTAACGGAGCTCTTGCCACGCTCATCATGCGTGAAGTAGGACAGTTAGTCGCTTCTCAGAGCGGTTTGATCTCTAACTAATATGGATAGTACTAGTCTCAAGATCAAACCACGCTCGCTTATCTTAGGCTTTTGGAACGACAATGGCCTACGAGGCGAAAAGGAAGAGTTAGTCGAGTTCATTAGGGAACACGCAGTCGATATTCTATTGGTCCAAGAGACCTTTTACAAACCGTTACACAGAATTTTCCGAATCCCGGGCTACGAAATGGTTAGTAATGATAGGGTAGATAGGCCCGCGGAAGGAACTGCGATTTTCTTCCGCCGTAGCTTCCACCATGATCGGGTCACCACCCGGTAACGATCGCGTCAGTATATTTGCCCCCAGCTAACACACTCTTACGCAGATGGCTGCAGAAGGCGATCGCAAGGTGGGCACCGGCGTTTTTACCCGTACCGGGGACCGACTCCTTTTCCTGTCCCCGTCAGCGTCGCTGCACGCAGAGCGTGGGCGAGACTTACGGGGACCCGAACGGCAGCGAGAGCGGGCCTCAGTAGAGGCCGGGGTGGCTGAGACGGACGCGGCCGCCTTTACGGGGACTGGCGGCTTCTTAAATGAATCCGCGGCCGGAGGGGCGGGGGTTGCCTTAGTGGCGTGTTTGCTTCGGGCCTTTCGGGCTTTCGCCTTGCTGGCCTACAGCTCAAGTCCCGTCAACGGTGCGGGGGGTGCCTTAAGGGCCTTTGGTGCCCTGCTAGCGGCAGCCTGGGGGCCGGAGGGGCCGGGGGAGCCTGAGCGGCCGGGGAGGCCTGACAGGTGGACTGTAACGTCAAGGCATACGAAATAATTCATTTTTATTGCTTAAAATCGTCTATGAAAATAAGTTTTTTATATCGCCATAACTTTTTTCACACAGTGATTTGAAATGAGCTCGCATAGTAACTATTGTAGTATATTGAATCACCTTTCTAATGATATATGTCACGTCGCTATTGGTTCTTAGGACCGTTTTGTCCGGTCCTCCTTTGTTTTAAGTATTACGCGATTCAAATCCGAGGTCATATTTTGAATCACGTAAAATCTAATTTATTTTGATAAGGTATGATAGCATAATTATTAAGTAATGTTTAAAACAAAAAGCAGATTAAGAAAATACCTACTGAAATTTGAAGTCATGACTTTCGAAAGACTGATCCAGGCTATCAAAATTCGCGACTTTTACAAAATGGCGAACAGGGCTGATATACCAGCTCATAAAAAACGAGACTGAGTAAAATTGACCTCGTAAAAATTTCTTAGTTTTCGAGATAGACGCAATTTTTTTACGTTGAGTGCCTGGTTATGTTGGTACATTTTTTTTTTCACCACGCTAGTTCGAAGTCAGAGGTGAAATTTGAAAAAAATCCAATAATTTTTTTTTTGTTATTGTACTGTGTCCACAGCATGAATAAATTAGCAAAAATAGAAAATACGTTCAATAGCATAGTTATTTGGCCACACATAGCAAAAAACAGATTTGTAAAATACTTGATATTTTAGCAATGACACTCAAAACACCGAGTCAGGGTATCACTTAGCACGAGTTTTACAAAAACGTCAATATCTCGAAAACTAAGAGATTTTTACTGAGGTCAAATTTGCTTAATCTAGGTTCTTATGAGCTGGTCTATCAGCCCTGATCGTATAAAAGTTGGTTTTAGGGACACCCTGTATATTTAGATTTTGCATAGGACTTGGTACTCATTTAGATCTCCATTCTTTTTGCGTCGAAGCCCACAGCCTAGCATAATGTTTGTATTGGACTTGGCTCTCCTTTTTTACATTTATGTTTTTGGTGGGATATCATTACTTTTTGTAAAGAAAACTAGGCAGGTATTGAGATTTAATGTTTTTTCTTGCGTTTCCGCTGCATGGTTTTCTTTTTAAACGGTTTTATTTGGCTTACCGTGTTTGTGTCAAGTTTGTTTGTTTGGGTCAAATCTTGCGGCAGCTTTTTCAACTACTTCTACTAAACCGATTTTTATGAAACTTTGCATAAAGATTCTGTTTCCGTGACGATACAACATTATGATAAATTCAAGGTGGTCTGATGATGGAGTCAGGAGCTAAAGAGTAGAACTCTTCAACCGTTACTACTAACTCCATCGAGCATGGGCTCATTCGTTTGGTATTGACGAGCCCGATTCGTTAAACTTGGTGACGAGGGTCTGATGATGGAGTCAGGATGTACAGAGTGGAACTCTTTAACCGTAACCAGTAACCCCTTCGACTTTGGTCTTATTTGGTTGGTATTGACGAGCGCGTTACGTTAAACTTGATGGCGAGGATCTCATGATGGAGTCAGGAGGTAGAGTGTGGAACTCTTCAACCGTTACTACTAACTCCATCGAGCGTGGGCTCATTTGCTTGGTATTGACGAGCCCAATTCGTTAAACCTGTTGACGAGGCTCTGATGATGGAGTCAGGATGTACAGAGTGGAACTCTTTAACCGTTACCAGTAACTCCTTCGACTTTGGTCTTATTTGGTTGGTATTGACGAGCGCGTTACGTTAAACTCGATGGCGAGGATCTCATGATGGGGTCAGGCGGTAGAGAGTGGAACTCTTCAACCGTTACTGGTAATTCCTTTGAGTGTGGGCTCATTCCCTTAGTACTGTTGAGCTCAATTCGTTCTACTTAATGACGACGGTCTGATGATGGAGCCAGGAGCTGGAGAATGCAACTCTTCCACCGTTATTAGTAACTCCTTCGAGTGTGGACTCATTTTTTTGTATTGACAAGCCCGTTACGTTAAACTTGATGGCGAGGGTCTGATGATGGAGTCAGGAGGTAGAGAGTGGAACTCTTCAACCGTTACTAGTTACTCCTCCAAGTGTGGGCTCATTCGCTTGGTACTGTTGAGCTCAATGCGTTATATTTGATGGCGACGGTCTGATGCTGTAGTCAGGAGGTAGAGAGTGGAACTCTTCAACCGTTGCTAACAAGTCCTTAAAGCTTGGTCTCATTTAGTTAGTATTCACGAGCCCTATACGTTAAAGTTGGTGCCGAGGGTCTGAAGATGAAGTCAGGATATGAAGAGCAGATAATCTTCAACCGTTTATAGTACCTAACCTCTTCAACCAAACGGTTGGTCGTTTGGTATTGACGGGCCCAATACGTTATACATGGTGACGAGGGTTTGATGATAGAGTCAGCAGCTAGAGAGTTTAACTCGTCAACCGTTTTTAGTAACCCCTTAGAATTCAGGTTCATTTGGCTGGTATTGATGAGTCCAAATTACGCTTGCTAACGAAGGCAATGATGATGAGTCACGAAGTGGAAAGTCGAAATACCTCCTCCCTCGTGTTTGGGCTCATTTGGTTGATATTGATGATTCCTTTACATTAAACGGCGAGGCGGCGGTTTGGCGATGAAGGTTTGATGAGGGAGTTTGGAGGTAGAAAATGGAAGTATTTTAACGTTACTTAATCCCAACGAGTTTTGTGTAATTCGGTTTGTATTGACAAGTCTGGTACGTTATACTTAGTGCCAAGGGCCTGATGACGGTGTGAGAAAACGAAAAGTAAAAATATTGAACTGTTACTAGTAACGCCAAACCGTAGGCGTATATCGTCACAGTGTGGCAAGGCGAGCCCATTCAGGTATTTACAAACACTCAAATGCCTTTAACTCGGTCCTTATGCTTGCGTAGGTGCGAGCTACATTGGGATAATATGCGTAGTTGGTGATACGCAGAAAGTTACTCTTCAGCTCCGCAGTATTGAACGTGCAATCATCGGTTTTGCACCCTGAAACTCGTCATTGGTACTTGCAAAAATGAGATAAGACTTTACCTTTATTTATTAAATTACATATCCGTAACTTACAGCTAATCGCCAAAGCGTTACAGATCTTAACTTACAGTAGCTAATAATAATGCTATCAATAGAAGAAAGAAAATAAAAATAAGACAATAAAGATATACCTACAAAAAAATAATAATAATAAAGATGACAAATTTCTACTACACAAGAGACATTGTAAATAACAATATTATGCACATTATGTAGAAAAATCGAAACAACAAACAATATACACATTTTAGGTCTGTTCAAGAAATTTCTTACATTCTAAGATTAGGCATGCGTATTTGGTAACAAACACATCGCAGTGTGGCGCTATCTTGAGTACGGAGTTGAGGATGGAGAGTGCGCTTGTGATCGGCGCGTGCTTCAGTAGCGTTTAAAATTGATTAGTAGCTTTCGCTTTCTAATTCAATCATCAGTTCCTCGATCCCAAGTATAAAGTATTGGACTCATCAATGCCAACCAAATGAGTGCAACCAAACTAGATACTACTAGTACCTAATGTTTGAAAAATTCTACTGTTCAGCTCCTGACTTTCTTCGGGCTCACATAAATGAAATGAGTATAGTTCAAAATAAGGAATAGTTTGCGCAATGGTTTTTAGTCAAAAGTTGAATATTAAACTAAAAACTAGAAAATAAAAATAGGTAAAAAAAGTTTTTAAGTTAAACGGAAACACAAAAACTTTTATGTTAAAAAATGTACCAAAAAGTAGAAAATAAATTTAGGACACAAAACTGGATCTTTTCGAGATTTTGACATCTGTTAGGTGGAAAATCGTTCAATAAGCGAAATAATTAATGATCTGGGACTTAACATACTAAATAAAAACGTGGGGCGCATTGTATTTGCATCTATCTATATCTCTACATATTATGAAACAATATATCCGCCCGCATCTGTTTGTCTGTCCTTATAAACATGAAAACTGCTGGACTACGTTGATGCGGTTTGCACTAACTAGATAACTGCTTGTGTTGGGGATTGTGCGTTGATTTGCGTGAACGACTTTGGAGAGGCGACTTCTTAGATGGAGAAAAATAAAAAGGTATTCCAAATTTTAACGTGCTTATTATTCTAATGGTCGTTATAAGAGTGGTTACATGATTCGAGGATGTATGGGGTAGAAGGGAACAATTTTGGTGACGTAGAGTGACGACAACATACGTGCGGCTAAATGATTGGCTGCGACATGTGTGACGCGACATACGTAACTCCATCAGCTCGTCTCTAGATGTCGCTATGAGTATCGGCCTGAACAGCTTGATACTTTGAGATGGTTTTAGAACATAGGTACCTACTTTGCTTAATGTGTCTATTACCTGTGTGTTATAATCCAAGCAAGGCATGATGCGGTGTTATTAATTATGTAAGTAGGAAAACTCATGTATTTGAAAGCCCGTCCAAAGGAATATTATTTAAAAATTGCGCCCTACCTTTTTATTTAGTATGTTAAGTCCCAGATTATTAGTTATTTCGCTTATTGGACGATTTTCCACCTAACAAATGTCAAAATCTCGAAAAGATCCAGTTTTGTGTCCTTGTACACAGAATAATCTAAAATGTAAATCATAGCCGGGCACACAAACAAAAACACAAGCCAAAATAAAACTTAAATCAAAATCTGGGCCAATTGCAGAAAAAATGTACCTTTTGCTTTTTTTGTCTGATTATGGTGTGTCTTATACCATTCTACTCAAAATCACGAGCACTTTTCATTTATCAAATAAAAATAACTGGCCAAGAGCATGTCGGACCATGCTCAGTGTAGGGTTCCATAGCCGTAACTATAAGGTAAAAAATACGATATAAAAAAAGTACAACAACAAAAGAGCGTATCTTCATAGCAATTACGTCCTTTTGTTGAGAAGCGCAGTTTATCGACAATAACTCAAAAACGGTTAATTCGATCTTATTAAAAATAATTTTCGTTGAAAGTATTAATTGAGCGTTATCTTTGTAATTTTTTTTATATTTTTCGGACACACGGTTTAGAAGATAGAGGGGGGAAGACACAATTTTCACAACTATCGGAGCGATTATTTCCAAAGGTATTCACGTAATCAAAAACATTACTTAAGAACCTTAAAATGTTTTCAAAAGAGCTGTCGAACTATGTACCACACGTTGACATTTTGTGAAAAAATTTTTTTTTAGTTTCTGTTACATGTATGGAGTGCCCCCCCTAGATTTTTTTATTTTTATTATTTAACTACCAAATTTAGTTGCGGCATGTACAAGACATCTATATTCCAAATTTCATTGGTATAGGTCTTGTAGTTTTTGAGTAAAATGCCTGTGACATACGGACGGACGGACGGACGGACGGACGGACATGACGAAACTATAAGGGTTCCTTTTTAGCCATTTTGGCTACGGAACCCTAAAAAGTGGTCCAAAATGTCCCAACTTTTCCATACAAATTTTGATTCTCAGTTTCGTTACGCCCATACTAAATATAGATTAAAATCGTAACGAAACTGAGATCTGGGGGCACGGTAGTGCCCTCGCCAAGTCGAGCAAAACAAAGGGCACGGCCGTACCATCTTTTTCTCGAAGCTATTCAGGTCATTTTCAGCCTCCCGTCATTTTGTACTGGCTAAAGCTAGAACCCTGAAATTTCAGGGATATATAGGGCACAATAAGACTTATATATATTCTCAATATCATTCAATTTGAACGTGTAGTTTTAGAACTATTGCATGTCAAAGTTCCGTAGTTTTGTCACTGACTCACAGTGTTTTAAGATCGCTTGGGACCAGACATTTGTAACGAATATCGAATATCAATGTAGTAAGTTGTAATAACACAAATTCCAAAAGAAACCCCATGTCAATTACTGTGCGTTTTGGAGAAAAACCATGTCAAAGTTGCTACTTCGGAAAAATACGTTTTTTTCTTCGTAAACCAAAATTAAAGGCAACAAGTTGTAACCACATTTTGACACGTACAATGATGTATTGTTTAAGGTTTACGACAGATGTGAATTATGAGTAGGAACACAAATCTTCGCGAAAAATTTAATTTCAGTTTTTATTTTTATTTTTTTTATTTTCGTAGTTCCCGCGATCAATTTTTGCTATAAGTGGTAGCTGACCTTATAATCTATCTGTAATAAAAAAATCGGCCATGTAGTGAATGGATCCGCGAAATTATTTATGATTGAAAAAAATATTCTGAGCGCCTACACAATTACAATGGCAAAAGTACCAACTATTAAATTTATTTATTAAATATTACTATTTTATTATTATTTATTCATTTAAATTTATTTATTTATTTATATGCTTTTAAATTTTTTTGTGAATTATTGATTGGATGGATGCAATTATTAAAGAAAAAAACCCGATCAAGTGCGAGTCGAACTCCTGCACCAAGGGATCCGCAGAAATTTGTAGGTGGGTCATTATTTGAGCGTTTCAACCGCCTCACTTTCGTAGGCACATTATTGTCGAAGTTCCCTAAGATTTTAGTCTCATATCGAGCTATTTGGTACATTAAAATCTGCCGGAATCTCGACAATGATGTGTCCACCCACCTACAAATTTCTGCGGATCCCTCGGTGCAGGAGTCCGACTCGCACTTGATCGGGTTTTTTTCTTTAATTATTGCATCCATCCAATCAATAATTCACACAAAACTTTAAAAGCAAATAAATAAATTTAAATGAATAAATAAATAATAATAATAATAAATAGTAATATTTAATAAATAAATTTAATAGTTGGTACTTTTGCCATTGTAATTGTGTAGGCGCTCAGAATATTTTTTTCAATCATAAATAACTTCGCGGATCCATTCACTACATGGCCGATTTTTTTATTACAGATAGATTATAAGGTCAGCTACCACTTATGGAAAAAATTGATCGCGGGAACTAAGAAAATAAAAATAAAAACTAAATTAAATTTTTCGCGAAGATTTGTGTTCCTACTCATAATTCACGTCTGTCGTAAACCTTAAACAATACATCATTGTACGTGTCAAAATGTGGTTACAACTTGTTGCCTTTAATTTTGGTTTACAAAGAAAAAAACGTATTTTTCCGTTTCAAACAGTGTCCGAAGTAGCAACTTTGACATTGTTTTTCTCCAAAACGCACAGTAATTGACATGGAGTTTCTTTTGGAATTTGTGTTATTACAACTTACTACACTGATATTCGATATTCGTTACAAATGTCTGGTCCCAAGCGATCTTAAAACACTGTGTGACTGACTGACTGACTGATGATCATCATAATTCTAAGGTACTTCTAGCAGACTCACAGGCTCCAAATTCTAAACATAGTTAGTTTTTATTAACCTATCAAGTCCTAAAAAACCTCCAAATATTGCAATTTCAGTCACAACTTCACACATAAGTTTGTAATCCTATACAAATACAGAATACATACACGGTGGAATTTAATCGGTGATCAGGAACCCATTTTTCTAATTCAGTAATCGATGGCGGTCACGTTTATGTAGTACTTAAGTGGAACCAAGTTTTTTGTATCATAACTAATTTTTAAGTTGAAATTAAATTTTAATTAAAATTTATTGTCACCCTACTAATGGTTTAGTCTGAAAAGTTTAATACCTCTTTTCAAACTATCAGCCATAGAAACTTAAAAGATAACAAATGGCGGCAATCATTTATTGACGTCTGATCTGACTAGTTTCCCGCCAAAGCCAGCAAGCACTTGACGTATGTCCACTTACGAGTAACTTCCCTTCAATAAAAGTAGGGTGTCCATTTATTCGGTCAGTGTACATTTTACCGATGTTAATTAAGTGTGATTAATTAGATTGTGAGCTATATTGCAAGAGATCTCACGTATTCGTTTTTGTGTAGATTGATAACTAAGATTTTTGGATTTCTGATCACCGATTAAATTCCACCGTGTATAGGAGAAAGAGGCAGCTGGAAAGTGGAAATCAGACACCCAGCTGTTGTCTGTTTCACGGACGGTTCAAGAAGGGAATCGACGAAACTAGCGAGAGCTGGCATCGTGATACCCAAACTTGAAGAGAAGATACACATACCACTTGGGAAATATGCCACGGTTTTCCAAGCAGAGGTATGTGGAATCATGAGATTTGCACAGATAATAGAAGAGAAAGCGGCGAGAGAGGCGTCGGTGGTGATCTACACAGACAGTCAAGCGGCACTGAAAGCGCTTGACAGGAAGACCACAAACTCCTCCCTAGTCAAAGAATGCAAAGAAGCACTGAACAAGCTTGGAGAACATATGGGGGTCACGGTGGCATGGGTCCCAGGACACCAAGGTATAACAGGTAACGAAAGAGCTGACGAGCTGGCTAGGCAAGGATCGGAAAGGGAATTCATTGGCCCAGAACCGGCACTGCCCATCTCAGCGGAAGTCACAAAAGGCGTTATATCAAGAATAAAGGAGCAAGAGGCAGACAGGAAGTGGAAAGAATCGGTGGGATGCCGACAGTCCAAGATCATACTAGGTGGCACAAACCCAAATAGAACTAGGTATCTACTAAAACTAAGTAAGATCAATCTTAGAGTGTTGACCGGTATTATTACAGGCCACAACACACTTAATAGACACCTACATACTCTAAGGTTTAGTGACACTCCCCTTTGCCCGAACTGTGGGATGGAGGAAACGAGTAAACATGTGTTAGCCGAGTGCGTCATGTACGCGGCAATGCGATTCGATTTATTCGGGAAAGAGGGCATTAACCTTAAGGATGTCCTTCTGTTCTGCAGGAGAACCGGGAGATTGGAAGCGAAGCGCTGTGTGGGAGCACCGCCGGGACAGTAACCGCTGGCTCCAACAACGGGGAATTGGGCTGAATGAACACGCACAAGTGATCGACAGCCCGCCTGACACCGGCTGGGCGTCCCCACACAACATCATCATCATCATCACATCATCATATACAAATGCATGCGATTACAAAGTTAGTTTTGCAGTTCAAATTGAAAAAGAATGGATTGGAATGTAATAAATAAAGGAAGATCACTTACAAAAATAAATGAGATCCCATCAAAAACATTACACGTAAAAAGATGCAAGTATTTGATGATAATTAATGTAAAATGACCTGTAAAATACCATAATTATTTTATCAATAAATTATCTGAATCTGAATCTGAATCAAGTCTCGCAACGCAGTTCTTTTACAACAAAAAAGTTTTGAGATGTAATGTTAAACCAAGTCAGTAACGGGGGGGTGTCCACAGAACTCGATTCCCACCGACTTCCCTATTATTTAACCGTGGAGGAACACATTTTATAGATCTAATAATAGGCAAGTCGGTGGGAATCGAGTTCTGTGGACATCCCCCCCGTTACTGACTTGGTTTAACATTGCATCTCAAAACTTTTTTGTTGTAAAAGAACTGCGATGCAAGACTTGCATCTTTTTACATGTAATGTTTTTGATGGGATTTAATTTTTTCTCAGTTTCGTTACGATTTTCCCGAATATGTATACACAATAAAAAATATCTTTCAAATTGTTGATTTTTAAGGGCACCGAGAACAGGTACGTACCTAAGTCGCTGTGAAACGATCGAATTCCGTTCCGACTAACGTCACGCAGACGGGGCACATAGAGGGGGGGAAAATGCACTTAGGCATTGTTTATCAATTTGTTTTATTTACCTGGAACATCTTTTTGGAGTCGTTTTTGCAATATGGATTTTATGATTTTTGTCCTCCTAGAATTGGTAAATACCTGTATGTGCTTTGGGGCGAAGGAACACATCCCGCAACCAACCTCACTGCATTTCTTCGTTTATTATGACTAGTTAGTGATACTATCGATGGAAACGCACACCCGACCGCGGATTATTGGCAATCTGCTGGACACGGAAGTGAGTGAGCGAGCGCGAATCAGTCAACATCGCAGACAAGATCGTCCTCAGTTTTTAATCTAAACATCACGGATTAAAACAGAATTTTAATTGACGTTACATATAGGCGTGAAGCCCCGGAATCCCTAGTGAAATTGAGTTATTTTGAAATAAAAATAAACAGTACGTCTAGCAAACCTGGCCGCGACTTCGTTTCTGGCGCGACAGAGCATTACCTGTCACTCTCACACTATATTGAGTGGAAAGAGATAGGTAGCTTTTGTCGCGCGACAAAGAGTCGCGTGTCACAGTTGTGCTAGAGGTACAGTGGTTTAGTAAATAAAAGAGTGTAAAGTGTAGAAAAACGTTATTAACATTTCAAAAACTGCAAGTGAACCTGTACTCTCCGCCACGAAAGCGGTCGATGACCCCACCCCCGCTACAGAAGACGGTGCAGCCGAGCGAAATCCGCGGGCCCTGATTGGCCTAAGTACAGTCGCCAGGTTCCGAGATTTACCGATCCGAACTAAGGTAAACAGAAACCGTCAATACATAGAAAAATGAATTGCCTCGCCTGTAATCGCCAAATCAAATAGGATTCCGACCAAAGAAAATGCACAGCATGCGGTGGAAAATACCATTTTGCGTGTTTGAATATGACTTCAGCACAGTATATGGGGAAAAAGTCTGAGCTTGAAGCCGACTGGAAGTGCCCTTCCTGTGAAAATGTCACCCAGCGTATAAACAATGATGACACCCCTGTACAACGTAATCCGACTGCTTTAAATGACATCGCGATGTTAAATGAAACCACAATATCAAATGACGGCAACACACAGTATGAAGAGCAAGAGGGTCTTATTCTACTCAACGATCCCAACTAAAATTTCGCGACACCACCTAACCGCCCTTACGCAACCTCGGCCCGCCGTACGGAGCTGTCTCAAAATGAAGCCTCCCACAGTGGACTAACACTAGAATATGTTAGCTTACTACTAGACCAGAAACTACAACAAAATAATCAGTACATTTTCCAAGCAATTTCTTATCTTAAAAATAGTCTTACTGCATATACCGAAAGGCTAACCCTAGAACAAAACATTACGAAAGCAAACATTCAGAGTATAGATAAAAAAATAGAACGTCTAGAACAAGAGAACATAGCTTTAAAGCGCGAAATGAAACAACTACACGACCAGATAAATAATGTAGTGGGAACCCCACCCACAACTGGATAATAAAAATGTATACTAAAAATAATAAGAAAATCGTCTTACGTGGGCTCGTCGAATACTACCGATAAAATGAAAACGAGCTATAAAATCGTATAACAAATGTGTTCTATGACATCCTGGGCGTCGACTTATCTGGCTATATCGAGGATTTGTTTCGGATCGGCCGATAAACTAGCCCGAAATATAGAAATTAAGAGGAAACAGCAGGGCCGAGAGAATTGAAAATTAGGTATTTGTAAAATGTGTCGCTGTCCCACACTGCCCGCCTCTCTCCCGCAGAGCGCGATAGAGACAACTGCAGCTTGGACCGAAAATACCTTTTAAAATTTCATGACAACAACGTTTCGTAGTCCCCTGATCTTCCCCAAAACTAAACCTATTTAACTAATTTTTTCATTAAACATTAAAGAAAGGCTTTGGCCGTGTTCCTATGTTTTCCTTGTTTTTAATAATCTAGTCAAATTTGTTTTCTGGATGTGTGAACACAGCGGAAAATCTGGCATTTTTTTAGGTTTTTGAAGGTTAATATCTCTTTTGAGAATCAATTTATCGTAAAAAGGAAAACATAGGAACATATCAATAGTAGCCATAGATTTTTGGACCAAAAAATTATTGCTCTACTGGCATTAACCAGGGAGGATACAGGGGACTACGTTTGTATGGAAAAACTGCCCTCCCGTTTCCTCTTAATATCCACAATAAATTAACGTCATGTCCCAAACAGATAGCAAACGCATTCAATGAGTTTTTTGCATCGGTGGGACGCGTCGACCCACCGACCCCCGCGCCGCCCGGCCGGCTCGTTGGTCGACCTACCGACCCCACGCCGCCCGGCCGGCCCGTTATGCAACCGGCCGTTAATAGCTTCTACCTACGACCGGTAAACGTACACGAAGTAAAATCCATCATAAAAAACCTTAAAAGTAAGCGCAGCTTCGGTGTTGATGAATTACCTCCCATGTTGTTAAAACAATGCGCAGATGAACTCTCAATTCCACTATGTTTACTTATAAATCAATCTTTTTCACTTGGAATATTTTCCGGACTTATTAAAAACGGCAAAAATCATACCCATTCATAAAAAAGGTTGCTCGTCAGATCCCGGCAATTACCGACCTATCGCGTTATTGCCCACCTAGAGATGGGCGCTCGTGGGTATTTACCCGGTAAATACCGGGTATTTACCCAATCCACCCGGTATTTACCCGTTTCTACCCATTTTGGTGGGTAGAAACTACTGAGAGTCAAGATAATTAACAATTGAATTAATTAATTTGTGCAAGGGATAAAATATTAAGAAAAATACATTTTGTCGTCATTGGAATGATATAATATAACTTGGATTGTTAGATAATGCACTGTTACCGAATATTTTCTGCAGACTTAGCGTTTATATCTGATTTGATTTAATCGTACCTAATAAAATATGTTTGTTTTATTAAAGGAATGATATTGAGTTTTTCTGTAAACTTTCGAAGTCAGATTTTAAATTTATTTTTTTATATGAAAAAAAATATATATATAAGCTTCCCGTAAAGACTAGTACTAGTGCTCTCATCTCATGCTGGTTCTATGAGATTCAAAAGGCTGTCCAATAATTTTATTTCAATTTCAGTAAAGAAGTGAAGTTGTATAATTATTAAGACTTTATTTAAGGGTTTTTATAGTTTCGTGTAATTTTTTTTCTACGAAGTGTCTAAATAGGTAATTTATCGTTAACTTTTAGAAATTATTTGAGGACTTAATATACTACGAGTACTCTAGTAGAGTTTTCACAGTATTTTAAAGTTTTCAGATTCCTAGAAGCTTCTAGAAGATGTCTAGAAACGTCTAGAAGTTGCATTAAAGTTTCTTCATGTTATAACCATATTTCTAAAAGTTTCTTTGAGGTCCCTAAATGCAGTCTTGAAGAGAGAAACGTAATCTTCTGGATGGTTCTATAGGATTTATACTAGATCCTACGAACTTCATAGATGGTACTACAAGGTTTTAAAGAGATCTAAGAGATTTCTAGAAGTTCCTAAGTTTCGTTTATAAAGTCTTTAGAAGCCTACAAATGAAATAATATTATTATATGGTATCTCTCTGTGGTATCTCTCGTCATGTTTATGAATATCCTAGATGTACAGTAGGGAACTAAAAGGCCTTCTCGAGGCTTCCGTAAAGTTTTGACATGGTCTTATGAAGTTTTCAGAGCCCTACAAAGAATCCAATATCTTCTGTGGTAGCTCTTGTCATTTTTATGAATTCTAGATGTTACTATAGGTAACCAACAGAAGACTTGAGGTTTCTTGAAGCTTCTTTAAAGTTTTGACATGATTTTATAAAGTTTCCAGAATTCTAAAAATTAAATAATATATGAAATGTTAGTAGTTATTTATTGGGGATTCTGCCCCATTCCACCGCGCTACGGGTCGCTCTGCTCCCCTCCGCGCTCATGGGTCAGAATCTCCCAATAAATAACCGATCGTCTGACCCAGAAGCAAAATTTTCGTGACGGAACCTAACACGTTCGTAATGAAAGACGATGGTTTATACGTTAGCATCCCGTTGCAATCGAAGTCTGCTATCTAAGATAAATACTAACTTGATTTGCAGTCGAACTGACACGATGATAAAAACAGCAAAAGGCCCACGGGTGCCAGGTTTTAATTCTAATAATTTTTCCACATCCTGGCACCCGTGTGCGTCTAAAGTAGCAAACAAGATGTTCCGGGCTGGCCAGACCCGTAATCAACTTGTAGACCAATGTCCCATCATTCCAACTATTTTTCCAGAATGGCCAGTTCTGTACTAGATAGTCGGTTTGACTAGACTAAAGGTCTGTTGTTCATATTTAATTTCATATTCAGTGTTCATATTCAGTTTTTGATTTTCAGTTTTTGATTTTCAAATTCGGTATTTCATGTTACTACCAACCATTGTAGTGTGCGTCATACCGGAGTTCGCAATATAGGCTACTCTACAACCGGTAATACGTCGCCACGTGATTTGTGTATCATACTGGTGTTCGCAATATAGGCTACTCTGCACCAGTACACGCTACCGCGTTACCAAAGTCACCATCGCAGAGCTGGGCCCAAGCTCTTTGATAATGAAGTGGTAAGAGTCGTTGTGATCTACTGGTTGTTATAGCCACAACTTCTCCGACAGCTATATCACAATAAAATGTATTTATATGAAGCGAACATAAAAACTTTGATAGCGCGATGCAGGCCTAGCAATTTGATTGGCTAATTCATATGACGTATGACTGACGTACTAAAGTAAAGGATTAATTATGCATTGTATTTTGTTTATGTTAGACGGTTGCAAAACCAGTCTTGCTGATTATGAAATAAAGATTACTTTTAGTCTTAAGTTTCATTGGTATGCAAGTTAAAACATCGTACATTCGAGGAATTTAATTCCCTACCGATTTCGAACTGTGTCGCAGTAACATTCATTTGAGATTAATACCTACGTCATATTGATTGTCACTATGACAAAGTACTAAATGGGTTCGTAAATAAATAACATACTCAACATAAGCGAAACGTAAACAATTGAATACGCCTTATCCTCTTCACACTTCAGGAACATAATACGAATTAAAAAGTAACAGAAAATGCATAGTTGAACATGTCCATAATACTTTCGTGACTGAAACATACAACGCTGTAAGTGTATGTACTTAACATAGCACTTCCAACATTTTGTTTCTCAGATATGGAACGACTTACAATGCAATGCTTCGTCGAAAAGGAATTCACATGATGGTACAACACAGAGTACAAGTAAAACAGAGAAATTATATTGGAGTAACCTCCGAGATATTTTTATAATTTTAAATATGTTTTCTTGTTTAATACAATCTCAGATATGGTGTATTAATATCATAAAACAAGTATGTATTCATATATTAGATAAGCGTTTGAATTTTTATCAAAAGCTTCACTAATATATTTGATAATTATCTCAATAGACAACAGTAGCGTGGCATCAAAAAAAAAATCTCTAGACAACTCGGAGCATATTTTAGGGTACTTTTTAACACACTTTTTTCTATAGTAGTAATACAAAATGGTACCCAGCCGTACAGAACTGGGCAAGCCGGTGGGGATCGGGTTATATGAACGCAACGCCACTGATAGACAATAGCTGTAATAAAAAATAAAAAATACACTAATATTGGAATATAAATATTTTTTGGGATGCATCTGTTTCTGTGTTAGTCTGTACAAAGTATCTCAGGTCGGATTACATTACATGTAATTGAACAAATGCAGAATCAACGCGACGCGAGCTAGCGATTATGCTAACGCACATTGTTTTCGACCCTTACCAAGATACTAAACGATAATTACCCGACTATCTCAAAGGTGGGTTATGTTTTGAGATTTTAATTATTGAGTTAAAAATATTTGTAAATATAACGATTCTGATTAGTTTGTTTCTACTTACATGTACTTAACTGTACAAAGCGATACTACATTAATTACACAGCTGTTTTATTGTTTAATGAATCTAGACATTTTCCTTACATTATTTCAATCCCATATAAAGTTTGAATAAATATGTATATATAAAGATCGAAGGTAAGTTACAACTAGATCAGGGTGTAAGAAAACAATGTTTATTTGTTTTGTGAGAAAACTTAATTATTTTCATTAACAAAAGTAGACATCAGACATAAGAAGAATTTATGGGAAAAGGATTTATGATGATGATTATATTTATAATTCGCATGTTCTTTGTACTAAATAAATAGGTATGCGTATGTAACTTGTTACAACTTGCAATATTTGATAATTCGATACAAATATTTAAATAGCGCCAAGGGCAACGTCAAAAATTGTTAGAAATATTTTTAACTTAAAGCACATAAAAAACTAAAAGATGACAAAATAAAATAGGCTTGTGAATTATATTTTTTTTTCCCATACTAGGCTATAGTCATATTTACACGTGTTGCAAGGTTTGCATTCGCGGGTTTTATTTGATAATTTGATCCCTACCTTGGCGGCACTTTGTGTTTAACAGGAATAAACATGTTTTTGAATACGAATTAAATACAGTTATAAAAGCGATAGATATTTTTTTCTACAATGCTGACATTAAGGTCTAAAGTTAAATGTTCGAGTTTGGTCCTTTAGCCATATATTTTTATTTCGGTTAAATACCAACTCATCAAATATTTTATTATAAAACCCAACGTTCCTTTGCATTTATTTCTATACTAATCTTGTACTTAGTGCCTTGAAGCTGTTCTTTGTTTGCTAAGTGAAACCGCCGTGACCTTCATTCAAAATGTCAGTAAGTGATCTAATTATTGTTTATTTCATTTAAACGTGTTAAAAGTAATATTGACCTTACTTTGTTGTAATTTTTGAAGGTCTGACTCCGAATATTCAACTTACGAGCGCACGCCCTCACCTGAGCCGAAGAAATCTACAAAGGATATCAAGAAAAGAAAATCGTCCTCAGCATCAAGGTATTTCATCTATTCTAAATTAAAACAAAATAATCTTTATAAATTTCATAATACGTTTTGACGCTGCCTAGGTACTAAGCTAGAGGTACCGGAAATTTTACCGGGTTTGGCATATATTTGTGTGCCATATTATTTGATTTTTTACTTATTAATGTTTTCTTATTTTTTTATAGATCTGAATTTGAAACAGCAAATCAGCGACCACGCACGCCATCACCAGCGCAAAAGAAAAAAGCAACCAGCAAAGTTCGTGCATCAACCAGTAAAAACAAGAATCCGGGCTCTAGGTACTTATTTTACTTGTTGTTTTTAAAACGATATTAGTTTAAATCTTTATGCAAAACATAAAAAAAAAATCATTAATTATTATTTTATTATTATTTTATTTTATCATAAATTTGGTAGATGTTTTAAAAAGTTTCTTTCTTTTTTTCTAGTTCTTCCAAAAAAGCACCTGAAGCCGACATCTTCAAAATTATAAGAGACGAAGAGAAGATCACCGAAGACCAAAATCTGAAAGCCGTCAAGACAACTTCATCGTTCACCAGTCGCGTATCAACGGGTTCTACTCGGCGTACTACAATTACGGACGGTAATTTTTTAATTGATTTAAAAGTGTATAACATTGACGATTTCCAAAAGACTCAGCCTGAGGAGCGTTATAAAAAAGCGCTAGCGTCAGTAAAATTGCAGTGCAAGGAAGATTCCACTGAGTGGGACCAGATGCAAAAGTTTTTAGGTCAAGCCTTTAATATTTTCAGAGATTGTGACCCTGTTTACTTTAATAATTATAAAACAAATTAGTTCAAAATTTTTAAATTTTTTATAATATTTTACTAAATTTTATTATTGAAAAGTTATTAGTTTCATTATATCAACACATTTGCATAATGTACGTTGTTTATTAAATCAAGTTGTGTCAGAATAGGGTGGATACGCTTATTAATAAATCTCTCTTGATATACATTTATAGACGTATCCATACTTTGCAGTGTTCACAATCAACTGTATTTTTATGTGGAGTCAGCCGAGTTAGCCGTTTTGATTAATACAACGTAGGTTATTAATAAACATGTCTCGGGTGTAATATGATACTAAGTAGTATAGTATTGGAACTACTAATTAGTAGGTATGTATTGGAAGTTCTAGATAAGAATTAGTAGTTCTAGTTTAATTACGACATACGTTTAGTACTTATAATATATATATATATATATAACATTGATTATTCATAATGCCTTTTTGTGTTCCGTGTAGTACAACTGTAGATAAAAATAAATGGATAGGACATCTTCGAAGCACTGCGCATAAAACAATTGTGAATTCAAACAATATACTCAATGATGGCGTTGAAGTAGTTGAGTCGGCATTTCGGATGCGCATTGCCACTTATCGTATATCAGCAAGCACCGATCAAAGTCTGGGATCTATCGATTCATTTATGAACTCTATCCGAAACAAAATAAAACGACTTTTAGATGATTCTCTTACGAAACATACGTGCGTAAAAGTAAATTTTGAACTCTTTGGAATGTTCTTAATGTTTAAAAATAATAGTCAGTCAATGAAATCATTTGGTACTAAAAATAAAATATTATACCTAAGTTATGATTTTGATGCATTATTTTGCGAGATAGTTAACTGTCTAAAGAAAAAATTTGAGGAGTTTCAAGACCGTGATAGTGGCTGGGCTTTTGTTAGTAACTCACATTTAGAGATTAATATAAACAAGTATCAACCATTACGAGGTTCTAGCTATGTAGACCTGCCAAAGTTCATAAAAAACAAAAAGGCTTGTCTAAATATACAAAACAACGACCAATGCTGTTTTTTGTGGTGTGTAACAGCGGCTTTGCATCCTTCTATTAAACATCCTGAAAGAGTATCGTCTTATCCAAATTTTCGTGACGTTTTGAATATTTCTCAAATTTCTTTTCCAGTCACATTTGATGACATTAAAATATTCGAGAAAAACAACCCAATGATTTCATTTACGGTTTTTGGTTTAAAAAATGATAAAATCGTTGTAGGCCCCCTTTACAAGTCTGAGGTATCCAGTAATCAGAGAAGGAGAAAAAATATAAACCTTCTTTTAATAGACGATGGCAGCCATCCGCCGCATTATGTTCTAATTAAAGACTTGAGTCGTCTTGTGCGTACACAAGTTACGAAGCATAAAAGTAAAATATACTTTTGTGAAACCTGTCTGTTATTTTTTCATAGACAAGAGGAGCTTACAAATCACTTGTGTACTGGAGTAGTTACTGTTTTACCAGAAAAGGGGGCAGTAATTAAATTCAAGCATTTTGATCGTAAACAAAATGTGCCATTCGTTATATATGCAGATTTTGAATCTATTCTAGAACCAACTGAAACTAGTGACTCTGATACTGATACTACTGATAGACATACTCCTAACACTACGACTTTGCATCATCATATACCAGCTGCCTTTGGATATTATATTGTTTGTAATGCAGATCCAAGTCATAATAGCTATTTCTCTTATCGCGGTACTGATTGTGTCGATAGATTTGTTGAAGCGATCTATAAAGATGTTGCTAAAATATATACAGTTTTGAACGAAAATACCTCAATGATATTCAACGAAAATGACGAGCTCGACTTTTTGAACGCTAAACGTTGTCATATCTGTAATCATTTTCTATTTTCTGATCGAGTTCGGGATCACTGTCACATTACAGGAAGATATCGGGGAGCAGCACATAGCCTGTGCAACTTACAATATAAACGTCCTTGTTTTGTGCCTATATTTTTTCACAACCTATCTGGTTATGATTGTCATCTATTTATTAAAAAACTAGGCGAGGCACCTGGAGACGTGAAAGTTATACCCAAAACTAAAGAAAACTATATTTCTTTTACTAAATTTATTCCAATCGAGGACACGTATTTTCAGCTTCGTTTTGTAGATTCTTTCAAATTTTTAGATACAAGTTTAGAGAAATTAACTACAACTATGCAAAAATCTGATTTTATTCATTTACGTAAATATTTTTCTAACGATGAGGAGTTTAATTTACTAACACGGAAAGGCGTATTTCCCTATGAGTACATGAATAAATGGCAACGTTTTGAAGAAAAATACCTTCCCTCTATTGAGTCTTTTTATAATTCACTTACTAATGTGAAAGTTTCCATTAAGGATTATAAGCATGCGCAATCAGTGTGGAACCAGTTCAAAATACGTAATTTAGGCGAATACATAGATCTCTATTTGCAAACCGACGTTCTCTTACTAGCCGACATTTTTGAAAAGTTTCGCTCTACTTGCAAACAACACTATGACTTGGATCCTGCTTTTTATATAACTACACCAAGCTTGTCATTTGATGCCATGCTCCTTAAAACTGGTATTGAATTAGAACTTATAGACGACTTTAACATGCTCAAAATGATTCAATCCGGCATTAGAGGCGGAGTTTGTATGACTTCTCGACGGTATGCTAATGCAAATAATATGTACTTACCTCACTTTGATCCATCCAAGATAGAGTCATTTCTAATTTATATTGACTGTAATAATTTATATGGTTATAGCATGTGTCAGTACATGCCTTTATCAGACTTTAGATTTCTAGAAAATCGTGAAATAAATGCGTTAAATATTACTGAAATTCCTGATGACTCGGATTATGGTTTCATTCTAGAAGTAGATCTTATTTACCCAAAAGATTTACACGTTAAGCATAATGATTTACCATTTTGTCCTGAAAAATGTATTCCACCAGGTGGAACGCATTATAAACTTGTACCTAATCTGTATGACAAACACTGGTATGTGATTCACTACATACATCTAAAAACGTGCCTTAAACATGGTTTAAAATTAAAAAAGATACATAGAGTAATTACATTCAAACAATCCCCTTACTTAAAACAATATATTGATATGAATACAAGGCTACGTCAAGAGGCCACGTCTGTTTTTGAACAAGACTTTTGTAAATTGATGAATAATAGTATATTTGGTAAAACTTTAGAAAATACCGAAAAAAGGGTTAATGTGCGCTTAGTCAATCAGTGGGCTGATAATGATAACAAAACAAAAAAGAAAACTACAGCCGAGAGTTTGATTTCAAACCCCAACTTTCATAGTGCATCAGTTTTTACTGAAAATTTGGTTGCAGTTCAATTGAAACCAGACCTTATTACTTTAGATAAACCAATTTACATTGGTTTCGCTGTACTTGAGTTATCTAAAAGTCATATGTATGATTTTCATTATTCGGTATTTAAACGTTTTTATGATAGTCGTCTACAAATGTGCTACACGGATACGGATAGTTTTATTTATCATATACAGACAAAAGACTATTTTAAAGACTTAAGAATGCATTTTTTGTCTTATTTCGATACTAGTTGTTATGATGTTGGAAATAAGTTTTTGTTACCAGTTCAAAATAAAAAAGTGCCAGGACTTTTTAAAGATGAAATGGAAGGCGACATGGTTAAAGAGTTTGTGGGACTGCGTTCAAAAGTTTATTCTATTAAAACCACAGGGGTTACTAAACCACATGTTATTAAAAAAGCTAAGGGAGTGAAAGCACCTGTCATACAAACTTTAAAGTTTTCGCAATATGAGAAATCATTATTTCAAGGAGACGTAATAAAGAAAAAAAACGTATTATTTAAGTCAATCAAACACGAAATATTTACCCAAAGTGTGAATAAAGTCGCTCTTTCGGCAAAAGATGATAAACGACTGATATCTGATAACCAAATATCAACAAAAGCTTGGGGACATACCTCAATAATTAATGTTTAATAGATCATTTACTGTCAAAAGCATATACCTGTAAAAATATTAAGATTTCAATAACTTATTAATCATATGTTGTGAATTAATCTTCACCTTTCACCTTTCTTTCTGTCTCCATTATGTGTAATTTTGTGTATATTTTACTAATATGATGTCTTATTATTAATAAATGTATTATCTTATTATTTTGTTGTTTTACTTACAATTCACCTAAACCCTTTTTATAAAAAGTTTAGTTATAAACGTTTCCGTATGACACCACGTGATGTGATGAAACAGAAACAAGTTGTGACTTGTTTTAGGAATACGTGTATCCACGTGTACAGCTTAGGGTATCATATAATACTATTGCGCATTTAAGTTTTGCTGAACAAACAGTACCTAACCTTTATAAGCGCATAGCAATGTTTACACCTCACACCTCTTTTCGTGAGCTGACCTGGTAAGTTGTTTAAGTTTTACTAGTAACCTAAGCAAGAATAAAAATGTACTTTTTTTTTGAATGAAATAAACATCAAGATTTATTATTTATGACGTATTTTATGAATATTCTTATCATTTTAAACTATATTTATCAAATCAATTTTTCTCCTTTTTATTTCAAAGTTTATAAAGTTAAGTTAGTTTATATGTTTTAAGTTATATATTATAATTATTGATGTAAGTATATGGATTAATTTATTCAAGAATATACTAATAATACAATTTTTAAATAAAACTACCTAAAAATTAGAAACTAGTAATTAAACCTAAACTATAAAAATAAATGTATAAACAAAAAGAAATCTCCGTTTTGTTATAGATTTTCAAGAAATGGGAGATACCGAAGACATCCACATCCCTTTTTCACAATACGCACAAGAGTTTGAGTTTCCACTTCCACAAGAATTCGATGACAGTGATTTATATAAAAAAGTTAAAAATTCTATTCAGAATCCAAAAGTTAAGAAACGGACAACCAAAGTCAATAACAAAGTCATTAAACGAACCATTGGACATCCACCATGTTTTGTGATAAAGAACGAAGCAGGAAAAGGCAACAAGCTTGTAAGGATCCAAATTATAGATATCCAAGATGGCGTTCCGGATACAAACGACCAAGATGAGAAGGTGCTTCTGAGCGCGCAGTACGTGGCCAATGATGGCTACGATGAGATCGTTGACTGCACTGAAGGTGTAATAAATAAAATTTCGAAGAAACTGTGTGGGTACAGCATGAGCTAATAGTTTTATATTTTTACTTATTTTTGTATTTATCTAATAAACTTTATTTAAGTACTTTTGTGTTTCATTAATTTCCTAAAATTTATAGTTACTGATTACTTAATCCTATTTATATAGAAGGTAATAAAAGAAAAATCAATTAAAATTATAAAAACATTTATTTTACCAAACACATTTTTAATACAATTTTGAGATTAAAATCGTAAACTATTGTCTAAGTACCATTTTTTGATGCATAAAACATTTTTTAATGCACAATTTTTCTTATGATAAACACAATTATAAACACACTCGGGAAGACAATATTTTTTAAACAGCTCTTTTAAATTTGGTGCACCTTTCTCACCCAAATCTATAATATTACAGTCTAAACACAAATTTTTAACCCATTCAATTTTTTCCATACCCTTTACAAAGACAGTCTTATCTTTTATGTGGTTGACAATAAGTCTTTTAAATTCTCTGTAATCGACATAACCCTCATGCCACATAATACCAAAATTATTTTCTATCCATCGTGTCTGTCTCTTTTCATTTTCCTCTAATTTAGAAAACGAAAATGGTGGTTTTATTAAAAAAACTTGTGTGTACTTTGGCGTACAGTATGCAAATTCTTTAACTATAAATTTATTTTTGTTTGATTTAAACCCTTGAAGATCTACGAATACATAATTCTGCATTATGAAATTTTTTTTGTAATATTACTTAAAGGTTTATATTCCACAATACTATCATTTAAAATCAAACAATAAGCGGAGGTTTGCTTTGGTATATCCGCTTCACACTCTAATTCAACTCGCACATCCACTGAACCGGTTTTTAAGGTTTCGTTTTGACGAGAACAGTCGATAACAAATAGAGGAGCTATATTTTTAAAATCTAACGGGCCAAGCAAGGGTGCTTGAACACGGTTATAATAAGACTGTTGAAATTTTGCATACTGTTCGTATAATATAGCATACCTCTCAGATGAAAAACTAACATCAAAACTCTCATACGGAAAGTAACTTGAATTTAAAAAAACTTTAACATCTCGCAAATTACAGTGATCAAAACATGTTATGTCTTTATTAGCTACATTTTTTCGCTCTGTTTTCAATCCAATTATAATGTAACGTGGCTTTTCAATATGAGATGAGGTTTTAATAGCCCAAGAATGTTTTGATGTTTCGGGCAAGAGCGGATATTCATACAGATCCCAGTTCCTAAACGCTATCTGAATAGCACGATCTTTTTCCAAGTATTTAAGTAAGCTTAATCTTTCTCGATCAGATACTTTAATATGAGGCATACGCCATACTATTTTAGATATCGTGATATTGTCTATGTATTCATTTGCATTTAGTTTAACGCTATTTAAATTTGTATTTGATCTTAAAAGAACAAGTTCATGTTTGCAATTAATGATAATTTTGGTGTAATCCTCAGCAAACCCGAGAATTTTGTTTAAAGGCACAGACACAGAAAAGGTTCCATGTGTATTTTTTGTACCATTAACATCCCATCCCCATAATTTAGACATCGAAGCCTCAAATTCATTCATAGATACAAGAGATTTCATAGTTGTTGTAACCCCTGCATTTTTAATTTTATCTATTTCGATTCCATTGAGTTCGTAACGAATATCTTGAAATAGATGAAGTATGGGGTTATTTGTAAAAAGAACACTATTAACCTTTGCTTTCGTTTCTCTATTAAATGCGGTTATAGTACCTTCTATGTATAAAGTGCTTGCTGATGGTAGCACGTAAAGATCTTGCTGGTTAATAGGTATACGTATTTCATCGTTGAAATTAAAACTTGTTACGTACGGCTTATACGAATGGTATTCAAAGCTCTCGATCGAGTTGTCAAAGGTAAAAGGTTCAGTTAAGTTCAATATACTCATTTTAATAGACCTAAGCTTTGCAGAAATTGTTTATTTTGTTTTGTAAGACGTACTTTAGGTCTTCTTTTCTTGATTGCTTGATGACTACTAGTGTTTATTTTAAGTGGGGGTGAAGTTTTATTAAAGTCTATCATTTTTTCCTAAGGTGCAAATATATCTGTATCTCTTCACCCCGTAAATTTACTAAATTATTGTTAACGTCTAAAATTCTTATCGTAATTGAATTTAAACTATTTTGAGTAACAGGAAAATAAATTACGTTTTTTGGTGTTTCTATAATCCGATAACCAGGGGGCACATTAGGCACAAATTCGTGAATAATATGGCTAGGTTTTCCGTTAACAAATGATCCGCTCACTATGTCACATTCAATGCGGACTATAGTTGTAGACAAAATGGAGACAGGATAAGGGGACTCTGTTAATATATTTGCTTTAATAGATTCTGCCCCGAAACCAAGTAAACTGCCGATAGAGTTTTCTTTATTAAAATAAATGTTTTTAGTGCACTGAATTGATGTTTTTAAGGTATTATTATTGCACGTTAATGAAAGTGTACAATTTTGAAGATGTTCTTTAAGGTAATCTTCGATATCTTGAAGTTCATATGAACCTTCAGGAATTACAATTACTTTGTTTTCACCATAGTAGAATTTATTATTTCTGTAGTCTATATTGGATATTGAATTAAAAGTAGATATATACAACAGTCCACACTCATATTCACCATCCAGTTGGAGAGCTGGTGAATGGTTTGCTATCAGTGTTGATGATGTTCCAGTTATAGACAAAGTGAAAGACATCGTGTGAATGATAAGATGTTTATTGTACAAAGGTATTTAACGATTACACCAATATTTTTTTAAGTATTTTAGGCATAAATGACCACAATTTACGGTATTAAACTTTTGATACGTGTTATAGTTATAGTAAATATCATAACCATTTAAATACTTCTTTAATTCTAACGGAGGTTGAAGGTCACCATAACTATTAAAATATTCACAGTAACTGTTATCTTTGACATAGGCTACCCAGTGAGTTCCATTGTTTATAGAACTGTCCAAGTTAACAATTCCACATTCTACTTTTTTAGGACGCTTTGGTAAACTGTCTCTCATATAAACTCCGCGAAAATGGGGAATATCTGATGAGTGTTTTAAAATGTCAATATTTGAAAGAGCGCGTCTGGGTAACCTCTCATTTAGTTTTTTGAAGTTTTTATACATAAACCTTTACCATTTTTATATGGTTTAATATGTAAACCTTTCCCTAAAGCAATAGATTCCATCATCTTGTTATGGCGTTCCGATTCAGCCAAATTTTTTTGGGCGGCCTTGTAATCACCTACAGCTTTAGCGATCCCAGCAGCTCCTCCAGCTAACGATCCTAACGCGGAAAGACCGGCAAAGATAGGTATTAGCGGCAATAAACCCCCAGTTTTTGGAATCGGTATTAAGCGCGGTATCTGTACCTTATTGTTATTAGCAAAAATTTTTTTTGCCGCCGTAAGTGCTCGGTCAACTATTGAACCTTTTGCCTTAGGTTTCTTCGTTCCGTTTAAATGGTTTTATTCCTGCACCGCTTTTCATTTTTGATTTCATCACTTTACTAACCAACCATGAAGCTATTTTTTCTCCTCTCCCTACATCTTTTGACTTTGTTCTTTGCTTAGCCATTTTATAAAGTTCTAAATCAGCACGGTGTCTATCAGCTAAATTATGATATTTATCATAAGCTATGTCGTGTTTCATACATGCATTATCTAACGCATTAATTCCTTTATCACCTCTTTGCAACCTTTTGCGCAATTTCGTACCCGGCCCACAATAGTTATAGCCAGGTAAATGTAATTCAAATGGTAAATTATTAATAGCACTATTTAAAAGTCCTCTCCCTTTCATATCCCTTAAGATAATGAGAAATTTTATCCAGAGAAATATTAATATAGTTATACAATAGCGTTTCTATCAATCCAACAATTTTCGCTATCATTTAGCCCTAAACACTTAACATACAGCTTTCTACCCCTTTTTTTAATTACTTTCTCTATAAGATAGACATGTGGGTACTTCGTTTTTTGAAGTTCTTCTTCGTAAAATGTACCAAGTATAATGTTATTCCGTTGATCTTCAATGTGATACGTTACAGGTCTAGTATTATTCACACGTTTGATTGTAAAAAGTTCTGTAGACCAATTAGGTGTATAACCCTTAGAAAATACACTTTTATACTTGCTTATACGTACACAATCTCCAACATTGAATTTATTTAATTTATAATTTATATTAGATTGCGATTTATCAATGTTATTTTTTACTTCGATTTCATTTGCGAAAGTTACATCAATAGGTTTAAATTTTGTTGTGCGATGTATAGTTTGGTTATAAGATCTGACTATGTCATCTAAGGGTTTACCAAGCCATTTATAGTTGCCAACGAAACCAAAGTATTTGTAGAGTTTGAGCTTAAGTGTCTTTATCAGCCTTTCAACAATAGAAGCCTTCTTAATTGAATACGTTGAGTAATGATTTATCTTCAATAATTTTAAATAACCATCGAATTCATTATTGTAGAATTCTTTCCCAAGGTCTGTTTGTAAGTTTCTAGGTCTTCGATTGGTTGATTTTATAATTAGGCTAAATGCATTTTTTACGTCTGTTTTAGTTTTAGATTTTATAGGTGTACACCAAGCATACTTTGAAAAGGTATCAATTACCGTTAATACATATTTATATCCTTTGTTAATAGTGTGTAATTTCTGTAAATCGATCAAATCAGCTTGCCATAAATCATCGATTCCTTTTAGTAAAACAGATCGTCGTTTAAAATTCCTTCGCGCTGATCGATGGATCTCGTTTACTACTTGTTGTTTCGTCATGTTTAATTTTTTCCAAAATCTGATCTATCTCCTTCTTTGTATAAAAGTTTAGATGTAACTGAAATACTATTTGTTCAATCTGATCATTTATAGTTTTAAACAAAGAGTCCAAATACTTCTTCTCGTACATGTTCTTAATATAATTGTCAACGTACTGTTTATTTACGGCATCGTCAGGTGATAAAGGCTTCGCGACTCCTTTTAATTGTGAAGATTGTAAATCAAAGTGACCTGCTTCTGTACGAAACAAGGCTTTGTACTTGAATTCAGACATATCAGTAGCTCTCAAACGTTTATGAACATGGTGTCCAAATTTGTCTATATTCATTTTATTTGTACTTGGAAGTCAAACCTTAACTGTTAGAAAATAAAAAGTGTATTCCTTTATATATTATTTATTTATGAAGCCTGCTTCACGTAATTCTTCAATTATAGATATAATTTCGTTATCTAACCCTGTGTTACCAGCATCTCGTGATGCTATAAGCAGTTTTAATCTCTCTACTAATTCGTTTGGATCATCCCAATACACATAAGAGATGTCTCTTTTTACTTTTTTCATTGATGGCAAACCATCACCGGATACATATATTTCTTCACTTTCTGTGCGTTGTTTGGATAATTTGAAAAGAGGTTTTATGATGTATAAATATTTCATGCCCTTATTGCTTTTTATTGGCTTATTGGAATCGAAATCACGTCTATGTGCATTCGTTTTTAATAATAAGGCTTTATATAATCGTTTATCGTCTTCAGTTACGACATCTAAATCAGGAACTTTTTTAAACAATAAATCGTTCAAACCTGGTGTTAAACAATACCTTCCTCTCCCTATTATGAGTTCTTCATTACTCACAGAAATAGGATAAGATCCAAGCATTAGTTTGCCGCGATCCATTCGAACACCAAAAGGAATGTTCATGTTTAAATATTGTTTTTGCCAAGCAGGATCATCGCGGGGAGAAGCATACGAGTCTGACGTTTTGAATGAAGCATTATTTGATGTATCAGAATCATTTTGGTTAACACTTTCGTCTGACGAGACATCATCTCGACTAGAATTGCTGTCATTTAATTCATCTTCACTATTACTTAAATCGGGTTCCGGTGACTTTCTCTTTAGACTTCCTTTATTTTCATTTTCAGAGCTTAAATTTTTCAGTAATGTTTTATCAACAAAACTTTCCCTCTTTCCATTTTCAGAAGGACTATATTTCAATGTTTTTACCGATTTATTCCATTTAAATCCATCGTTATCGAAATCTGTGTCACTGACATTCACATTGTTACAATTATGTTTCGCCATTTCATTAAGAGGATCTGTGATCGGTTTTAACATTGTTTCCAACATCATATTATTGCTAGATTTAACATCACGAATGAGCTTAACTTTTTTTCTTACGGCTTCTGCAGATTGAAGCACTTTTTGCTTAAACAATTTCTCCTCGTTCATGTTTGGGTTCATGTCCGATCTAGGCGGTTTCTTTTTATGTATTAAGTTTCACGTGCAAATACTATTCTTTATGTATTAATTTAATCTAGCACAATAAATGTATCAAAACCTTTCCTATAGCATCCAGAATTTCTATTACAATCTTTATTTATAACTAAGTAATTGTAAGGCATGCTCCATACTTGTCCACACATTTCACGAAACTGAGGCCACGACATATCGCTTCCTACGTGTTCGTCATAAACATGACGTAAATTAACATCATCTTGTTTAAAAAGAATGATTAAATTGGCATTGTCTCTTATTAATTGTTTAGGTATTTTACTATATGTTTGATTCAGATAAAAGCTATCTATATTTTTATGTCTTCCCATTGCAAAGTAATCCCGCATATTATTTTGATTTTCACATGCAACATCATCAAATATCATGATTGAATTAATGTTAGCTGCATGAGGACTTAATATTTCATCGTTTTCACTATATTTTTGAAATGAAACTATGGGAACCAAGTTTAAAACTTGTTCTAGAAATTTATACATAGGTTGAAATAAAGTTTTAGAGTAAACATAAACATTTTCAAAGCGTAGACCTTGTTCATGTAGCAGCAAGCCAACAATTAAATTCGTTTTTCCACAGTTAGACGGTCCACATATTATACAGCGAATAGTATCAGGTAAAAGTAAGCCATGTCGAAAATAGCGTTTATTGTGTGAAGAGCAAACTATGTCTAACTGCAATCTCTGAGGTTGTTTTATAAACCTCATGCTACAAATAGGTACGTGCGACAAACTTGAAAGGCTTTCTGTAAATAATATAATTTTATAAGCTTTAGGGTATATATTTAATAATTCGATCTTTACTTTTAAGATCAGATCGGCGGACTGTCAGTATAAAATTCATCAGAAACAACTTTATCGATAGCATTTTTCATGTATGCGATCTAGAGGTTTACAGACGATCGGAATAATTTATTGGGAACGACTGGCTAGACTTCGATTGCAACGGGATGCTAACGTCACGTCGATCGGTTATCTATTGGGAGATTCTGACCCACGAGCGCGGAGGGGAGCAGAGCGACCCGTAGCGCGGTGGAGTGGGGCAGAATCCCCAATAGATAACTACTAATGTTAATAAGATTATCAAGTTTCCCAAATGACATAAGACATCTGGAAGTCTTTACGTGGTTTTACAAGGAATTCAGAATCTTCTTTTGTATTTCTAGCCACGCTTATGTGTTCCAGATGTAACAATAATACGCCTAAATGTCCTTGTAAGGTTTTTTGAAGCTTCCGTCAAGTTTTGAGAAGGTTTTATGAAATTTACAGGGTCTACAAATTAAGCAATATACAAAATTATCAAGTTTCCCGTGTGTTTTTCGACATATCTAGAAGTTTCTAGGTGGTTTTACTAAGGAGCCAGAATCTTCTGTGATACATTATAGTGTTTATGAAGTTCTAGATGTTAAAGTAGGCTTCATAAAGGCCATGTTACCATGTAAGATATCTAGGAGTTCATAATATGTTACAAGAAGCTATCTGGGTATCTATGATGGTTCTAGAGATTTCGATGAGATTCCTAGAAGATTCTATGAGATCATTTATTGCACTCACATATTCTAGACACAGGTTCTAAAGGTTTTATCATCATATTTAGATTGTAACCTTCAATTATACTTAAAATTGTCAGCGTCTCGACTCTCGACCAAGACACAAACCAAAAATTAAAAAGTAGGGTGTCCCAGATTTTGCGAAAATCCAAACTGAGTAACTCATACCCTCTTATTATGATTTTTATGTGCTAAAGTGCCCGTAATCCAAAAACCAGCTCATTCTGTGTATGGGAACCCGTGCCGACTTCAACCTAAATTTTTCATATTAACCAGTTGAGCTAAGTTTGCACCTGGTTTCCTTAGCACCACATACCAACCAGGTGCAAACTTAACGCAACCGAGATATAATAGATTCCCGGATTGAGCTTCTGCTTTGACTTTTTTTGTTTAATTATGACGAATTTCTATAAGATAGTTGATCAGACAGAATCAGAGTGTGCAACTACATGTACATTTCAAGCTTTTCACTTCCAGTAACTTCACAGATATGAAGAACTCGCTGAATTTTGAAAATGTAATAGTATTTTATATAATCTATGAACAAAACATATTTTCTAGCTCTTAATTAGTCACCACCTTTGGTACAAAATAATAAAATGCGATTTAATTATATAAAAAGAGCCACAATAGTTGCGCCCTTCAATCCTGGTTGCGTTAAGTTTGCACCTGGTTGGTATGTGATTCGAAAGAAACCAGGTGCAAACTTAGCTCAACCGGAAGTCGGCACGGGTTCCCATACACAGAATTAGCTGATTTTTGTTTTAGGAGCATTTTAGCACACAACAAACATAATTAGAGGGTATACGTTACTCAGTTTGGATTTGCGTAAAATCTGGGACACCCTAATAAAAAGTGTATCATTACTTTTGTTGATGTAACGTAAGATGCCTATTTCGCTATCCATAGCATTTATTCTTACTATACGTATATATATCAACAACATTTTTAATTAAATTTGTAAAAAATACTAAACAAATAGTTTATACCCACCAATTTGGGTATTTACCCAATATACCGGGTAGATTGGGTAAATACCCGGGTATTTACCCGGTAAATACCATGGGTATTTACCCACCGCCCATCTCTATGCCCACCTCGTCAAAAAAATTTGAAACCGCCATGAGCACACGATTGTATGCGTACTGTGAAAAATATATGACATATTCCATGACAATCAAAATGGATTTCGTAAAAAACGCTCAACTGTGCTAGCAATATATAACTTCATATAAGAAACACTCAACATATTAAATAACAAAAAAAATATGCTATTGGAATGCTCCTTGATATGACGAAAGCGTACGATCGGGTCCAATATAATATTTTACTACAAAAACTTTATGACATAGGTGTCAGAGGTACCCCATATAACTGGTTTAAATCTTATCTCCAAAACCGACAGCAATTCGTACAAATTCAACACTTTAATCACAATTCCGGGGAACTACACAATATAACATCTGACTTACGAGAAATTAACCACTCAATCCCCTAGGGGAGTACGATCGGGTGTCTCTTATTTCTTATATATATAAACGACCTCCCAAAAATTATACAACAAATATGAACCCTATTCGCCGATGATATTTCTCGTGTTCTAGCAACTTAAACCTAAATCAAGAACTAAACAGTCTTCTAACTAACATAGTAAACTGGCTAACTGATCACAACTTACAAATTAACTTCTCAAAAACCAAAATTTTACAATTTAGACCATATCAAAAGAAACCTCTCTGTATTAACTTTTCTTTCAATGGCACGGACTTACAATGCGTCGATACATCGTGTCTGCTAGGATTAGAAATATACTGCAATATCAACTTGGAAGCTCATGTAGGGAAAATAAAAACTAAATTATCCCAATTCTTATACGCTCTAAAAGAATAAAAAAAGCCACCGATAATAACCACATTTTTACTAAAAAAAACCCGACCGCGGTGCACTTTGAAACTGCATAAAATCCGCCATTTTGTTTATTTTAACGAACTTGATACCCAGTGACACTCGCACCATCAAGACGAATCTAATGATGTATCATTTATCAAAATCGGATGTGCCGTTGAGTAGTTACGAGCGGACACAGGAACGGACATACTGACATACATACATACAGGTCAAACACATAACCCTCCTTTGGGCTTCGCCGCAGTCGGGTAAAAAAACTGCCTTGACCGCTTATTACTCCTACGCGCATGCCTGGTTATCTTACGGAGTTATTTTGTGGGGAAACAGCACTGACGTAGAAAATGTTAAATATATGGATAGTTGTAAGCCCCATTTTATCGAGTTAAAAATCTTAACACTAACATCAATTTATATCTTTGAAGTATGCAAATTTGTTAAAAAATACCCACAATTTTTCACTAAACAGTCAAATCTTCCTAGACGTTACGTTAGCAGATCCCAAAACAAACTTATACCGTCAACACTATCAAAACTTAAACTACATAGCAATAGTCCCAATTCCACGGCAATAAAAAATATTCAATAAGATAAGTGACGATATAAAAAACAGCCAGTCCGATAAACAGTTCATACTTGAACTCAAGAATTTCTTTATTATTATTAATAAAGCCTACTATAGTTTAAATGATTTTTTAACGATTGACCGCATATGTACTTTTCTTACGTTTAAATTTTGATTATCTGTATCCCTTTATATTTAGACTCTTTTCAATTTTGTTGTTTAATTCGATTTTTACTTATATCCCTACATATAGTTTTTATTTTTATTTTTTCTTTGTATAAACTCTCCACTGCCCTTCTTATTTCTTTTGCTGTGCCCTACAGGGTATCATATTGTAAACCATGTTATTGTATAATATGTACCTACAATGTGATATGCAATAAATTATCTGAATCTGAATCCTGACGACTCCTGCCCTTGACGCTGACATACTCGTATAACTAACTTATGCCGTCAGCGTCGATGTTGAGTTGTATGGAGGCGGACAGAATTTAATTTTATTATTATATTTTCCTGGATTTCTAAATTAACTTATTATGCTAATACAAACACATACTACCTATTTAAGTATTTAAATGAACTAATTGCAGTTATTTTTCCAGTACTTACCCGTGATACAACCACGGGGATTATTTTTTGCCCTTAGGTAGTACACTACTACCCTGTCTAGTAGTACTACGGGAGATTTTTCATTACCCCTGGTGCTACTTATCAATTAACCATATAAATAAATATAACAATTTCGAAGTATGCTAATGCTAGAGAAAACAAGTCTTGTAGAACCTTTTTAGGGTTCCGTAGCCAAAATGGCAAAAACGGAACCCTTATAGTTTCGTCATGTCCGTCCGTCTGTCTGTCTGTCCGTATGTCACAGGCATTTTACTCAAAAACTACATGATGGATATTGATGTTTGGAATATAGGTGTCTTTTATGAGCCGCTACTTAGTTTGGTATATAAATAATTAAAATAAATATTTTTAGGGGGGGCACTCCATAAATGTTAAAGACAGTAATTTTTTTTTTTCAGCAAATATCAACGTGTGGTACATAGTTCGACAGCTCTTTAAAAAACACTATAAGGTTCCTAAGTAATGTTTTTGATTAAGTGAATGTATTTGGTAATAATCGCTCCGAAAGTTGTGTAAATTGTGTCCCCCCCCCCTCTATTTTCTAAACCGTGCGTCCGAAAAATATGAAAAAAATCACGAAGGTAACGCTTAAATAATACTTTCAACAAAAATTATTTTCAACAAGATCAAATGTACCGTTTTTGAGTTATTGCCGATAAACTGCGCTTCTCAACAAAAGGACGTAATTGCTATGAAGATACGCTCTTTTGTTGTTGTACTTTTTTACATCGTATTTTTTACCTTATAGTTACGGCTATGGAACCCTGCACTGAGCATGGTCCGACATGCTCTTGGCCAGTTATTTCAAATATGTACTGGTTAGTTAAAATAGTTTTAATCCAATAGTCAGTTATTAATCTTATACGTCATGAGTCATGAATAGTATGTACATTACACAACTAGAGTGGTAATACAAAGAAAGGCCGAGATTGCAGAAGTTTGCGGCTCGAGCTGCAAGCGAGGGACGGAAATATGCGATCGAGGGCTCCCTTTATTATCTCCCGTGTTGTCTATACATAATTTTATGTCTACGCTTGGCCAGAAAGCGGCTTTTTCCGTACGCGCAGCGTGCGGAAAAAGTCACTTTATGCCACACTTGGCCATAAAGTGGCGTGAGTCAGAATCAGAATTTTCCTTTATAGCTAGAAAAGGGGGTACGTGTTGAGGCGTATAGGGGATCCCCAACCTGCACTGGGCCAGCGTGGCCCGGGGGCACTACAGCACGTTCCGTCTCAGCCATGAGAGGAGGCCTATGTCCAACAGTGATGATGACGTATTTTTCATGAGGGACACCAAAATAACGTCCTATACGAACTTAATGTCTTACTCCCAGCGTTGGCTCCTCAATTATCATATTCATCATGTCAGCCTCATGTGCCACGCTTAATTGTATTGCATGGCAGATGAGGCTCTCGTGAGGCGTGGGCCGTAACCCGATTTCATAGGCCGACCCATAGGTCTGTAACAGTTACAGTAATGATTTAATTACTCAAGAACTGGTTCACTCTATGTCTGTCCGCCTGTCACAGAGTTGTACAGTCGCCATCAGATATATCTGAGCTGTCAGTGTACTCATCAATATCTGAACACGGCTCTATTTTCATAGCATTAGAGCCGTGTTCAGATATTGATGAGTACACTGACAGCTCAGATATATCTAATGGCGACTGTATCTTTTGAACTTGAAATTTTCACAGAATGTGTATTTCTATTGCCGTTATAACAATAAATAATAGAAATAAAATGAAACTAAAAATAAAAAGGTACCCATACAAGAAACGACTTTCACTCGACGGTGGTACTTCATGTGCAAATCCGACTCACACTTGGCAGGTTTTAGGGCCTTATCGCACTTGCAATTTGCGGGCGATTTCGAAGCGAAGTTCCATACAAATGTCGCTCGCGCCGAACTCGCCGCGAGTTTGCCGCGACTGGTTTTGTATGGAAATTGGAAACTCGCCCGCAAATCGCAAGTGTGATAAGGCCCTTTTGTTTTTACCGGCAAATCTAATTTTAGTAGGGAAGATACTTTGACTACTCCAATCTAGCAACGCGGACTTGGTAGGGAGAGAGTAGCCTTGACAGGAAGAAGCAATTTGCGCAGCGAATCGTATTCGTTCTAACAAGTTGCAGTCAGACTGTTCGTCAGACTAAATCTAGTTACGCACCTGAACGGAAAATGCCGAGTTGTGCCGTATTTTTCTGCAAACGGAAATCTAACTCGTCATACAAAGGAATGGCGTTTCCTTTCGCTTGAAAGTAACTTTGAATCAAATTATCACTAAGAGTATTCTTTAAATCAAACAATAGTTGTGAAACACCCGCACATTCGTCGCCATAGGAATTATTTGGGGGACACTATCTGAAAAGGGTCCTTATCGGGTTAAACAATTATTTATTTCTCAAAAAGAAATTTACATTTTACTTAAATGAGAAATACTTTTGGTATTTTATCTTCTAATTACCTTAATTTTGACGACCGCTTTAGCTTAGTTGGTAGTGACCCTGTAGCAACTCGCTATCCCCAAATTGTAGCAACTCGCTATCCTAGCACCTCAATACTACTCTCGCTACTCTAGCTACATCTTCTTTCCCGCCCTAGAAATTCGCCCTAGAAAATCTGCCCTACTGAAATTACATGACGATGAATTTTGTAGCTGAAACTATACTACTGAAATTTAGTACTGAATGAAAATCTAAAGAATCTGAAACTACTGGTAATTTTCTGACTCTAGTGTAGGTACTGAAGGCTGTTAATACTGAACTATTCCTATAATACTTATTACTGGATGGTTGATGTGCTATACCTACATTAATAATCTAAACTTGTCTTTGGCCATGGCGTGATCGTTCTAGTATTGGTAGGACCCTTCGTTGTGATGTAGATAACCCAGAACTCTTTTCGATAAGACAGGGACTCCGCAGGAATATTTGACTTGATTGAAGGAAATGTAAGTATGGTAGATATAAAATATATGAGTTAACTTTTTATTATCTTATGTAAGAAAGGCGTAATGTTAATAAGAGATGATATCATGTTAGAGTTCTATATTCTAGACTATATAGAAGGTTCTAGAGAGGCGGGAAGGCAGTCATGAGTCATTCTATACAAAATTGTCTGTCAATTGAAGTAGTCTTTTTGTATGATTATAGTCGTTGATATTATAGTATAAAAAAGGTATTAGAGATGTGGCAAGGGTGGCGCTCCTACCTCCGCAACCACCAGTAGCTCCGGCCATAGACGATAAGCCCCCTCCACAAAAAAGCCAGGAGGCATATAACATTTATGGGAAATTCTTGTATCGGCTCAGATGCCAATATTACTGAGAGGACAGCAAATAGGGAGGTTATAACGTAGTGTTATAACTAAGGTGCTGTATCTATAGCATATGTCAGTCCCAGCTCCCCACATGCAGGACAACATAAGCTAAGATACAGGCTTATCTATAGACTGATTCTGCTCTAATACCTGGCAAGAAGAATTGTGAAAGATGGATTATTTTATGGAATTTGCTCAATCTTCACAATTCATGAAACTACCAACGTTTTGTAAGGTAGGGCTTTGCGAATGGTAAAAAGCGTCGCAAAATAACCATCCACCGGTCAGTTAACCTACCAGTACAGTCGCTGTATGTAGAGGGTCTAGTCATAGTATTCAGTCTAGTAGTCTTGTCAAAGGCAGGATGTCAGTAACCCTATAACGGTCAAGTATCTTGGCCTAGCTATACTAAGATGTCAGTCAGTCAAACCTATTTCATAATATGATAAAGAACAAATCAAAAGTAAGTAGTCAATAAAGCCTAAATCATAATGTGATATGTATTAAGTGTGACTTTAATGTCTTAAAAGTCGGTATGTGGGAACCTAGGATTAAACCAGTGTACCTAAATCCCTACTCGAATAGCTACCAAGGGTCCTCCCAGAGCTGGTTCTTATTGACGAATAAGAGTGGTGTATCAAGTGTTCAAACTTGTTATGTAATTGAGAGTAAACTCTCCCTAAGCCAATTATAATACAGCTCCCAAAGCACTCACGCTAAAGAGTTCAAAATCACATACTCAACAGACATCGGTCGTAACCTGCATGACTCCCACTAACATTTGCGGGGATATGGACCCTGACCCCCCCGGGATTGCATAATAATGTGACGTGACGATATAAGAAATGGTAATACTACAAATCAACTCTGGTCGGTATTCCTTGAACTAAGCTCCCCCTACAAGATACCCATGGGTCACTAATAGCAAAGGGTCAAACAAATCGCGAACTAAGCTCGAGTATACAACAGGGGTATGACTGCATTTCGGATTTCCCGCTAGGCAGGGCTCAACTCTCCGAGGAGAGGCCAACAATCCTCCATCAGCCAAATGCTCGGCAAAGCCGGACAAGCAAGCTTGTTTGTATGGCATGCGTCGGTGAAGAACACATAACCACACTAGGGTTTCCCACAGTCACACGGTCATTAGGGGGAAGTACAGTAGACACTCACGTCAGCCTGAGTTACCCATGGGTCCACAAACGGCGTGACTATGCTTGGATGAGCTATATAAACTACGGATCAATATTAATGACAATAACCTCTACTATCAGTAACCCCTAAGGAACTGCAACCTTGCCGGCATGACTCATGTCAGCATGAGTACAATTCTGAAACCTATCCCCAGAACTACTAGCCTATCTCGTAAGTACAGTCAGCCCGGAGGCAGAGACCGCTCCCCTGTCACACTACGGCAATATGGCAGACAAACCGTCTCCCCCCGATTACCACGGCACCTACCTAATATCATATAGTAATGATATATCTATTGCTAACTATACACCCCCTATCCACCTATTAAATTGACCTCATTTTCCCCCCCCCTTTAAGATCAATTTACTACCTACTCGGTTCCCAAAAGAATGCTTGAAGTTGTCTATAAGTAATAAATAAATTTATGACTATCAGCTGCTAACTTACCCTATACTAAATTAATGTGCAAGTATGTGTGGCTGAGTGTGTAAAGTTTATGTAAACATGAATAAACATCGGGTAATAATTGCCTGAACACGGGATTATCATCATAAAATATAAAAGCATCCACTCATAGTAATGCAATAAGTAACAAAATCAACCCAATAAATTACATACAAGTATCCGACAAGACAATAGAGCCGTCTCATCACATTCACAACACATAAATGCATAATAATTAAAATAAATAAATCTCGGTGAAACCAACAAAAGGTCTCGGTGTTTTGAATATGTTTCAATTCGTACTCTTAACGATTCGTAGATAAAACTTCCTAGGAAGTAAGTTGCATACATAACTCAGTATAGTAAAGATTGAGGGTATGATTGCACACGCAAATACGCAGCAGAAAATATGTATGTTCAGATAAATGAACACTTATAAAATTCATGAGAAACCGCACATTCACACCTCGATACGATAACGTACCACCTGGCTTAAATCTAACCGTACCTGTACGAAACTCATAAACTCATTATTCATAAACAAATGGTAGTTTATGCATCAATTAAACGCAAGCTTACAACTATGTAAAACCGTGAGGTAAAACGTAAAACCCGACTTAATTCTAATCATACGTGTACGAAACTCATAAACTCATAATTCATAAAACAAAATTATAGTTCAACGCAATGGTCGAGGTATTCCGTACGAATTTGAGGGTAGGCGCCCAATCGCATACACTTAATGACGAATTAACACACATCCGTGTGTTCGCACAAATATTTAAGTATCACACATTATTCATAAACCAAATTTATAGTTTAACGCAAATGTCGAAATATTCCGCACAAACAAAATATCCAAATAACACACAAGTAAGAAAAATCAACTAAAATAAAACCCTTGCAAAAATGTACATTATTATAAAAGCACTTCAAATTTGCCTGCCTATGCTCGTTCAAAAAAATATGCTAACAATTTCGCTTGACGTCTCAACCGAAATTGTTGCTATCATTGACTCAAAATGCATTTAATATGATAATAACTTTAGTAGACTTTAGACAATTCTAGGACTAGACAGGCCTATGACTTTCAGATTCATATACAACCTCCCAAAACAAAGCAACCCCCACACGAATAGCCCTACCAGTGATAAAATAAAACACTTACCCCTCGATGTCTTCAAACCTCTACGAACAGGAACCGGGTCTTGCCCCAGGATGACGCGCCCGCCGCCGATAGTCACGATTCCCTCCGCTGTAAGGACAGGAACACGCCGCCGCCGTGGTCTGCACGTTCACCGCCAGCCAGCCCTCCGTGGCGCCGTTGCTAGTATGTCTTTGTTATCTTCAATCTAGGACCAGGTGCACGCCGTCGAGCACGCAGCGGACGGCTTCCTCCCCGTGCCCGCTGCCCCGCCGTTGATAATTGACGATTCCCTCCGCTGTAACGTGGATTTAAGTTTCATATTATGGTTCAAACTATGATCACAGGATTCTTACCGACTGTCAGCCTAAATTAAACGTAGGTCTCCCCTAAATTTAGACTAGAACCCCTTGTATGCAAGACAGAACTTCTGAAAATGGACATAAATCTTTCCTATTTAAAACATGACCCTTTTGTAGGTAGGCCTGGACTAACTTAATGAACATAGGACCTGTTGACTGAAATGTGACTAAACTAAGACTAAAATCTGCCTAAAATCTGACTAAAAAAATGGGCATGGCTTTCGCGTAGGCCCAGCCTGGACTAAATAATGGACGTAGGCCTTCCCCAATTTGGTCATAAACCCTCGACTAAGATGTGACTAAAATGTGCCTAAAATGGCGATAACCCCCCCGTCGGCAAGCCGCAAATGAGAATAATTGAAGAAGTCCCTAACTCTGGCTGAAAATGGCGATAACCCCCCCGTCGGCAAGCCGCAGAAGAGAATAATTGAAGAAGTCCTAAATTCTAGCTAAAAATGGCGATAACCCCCCCGTCGGCAAGCCGCAGAAGAGAATAATTGAAGAAGTCCCAAATTCTGGCTGAAAATGGGCAGGGCTCCGCCGTCGGCAAGCCGCAGATGAGAATAATTGAAGAGATCCCTAATCTGACTAATAACTGAACATAATCTCGAAAGATTTTCGCAAAGGTTCAGTTATTTCCTAACACTAGACATAGCCTGTACCGGCCTGTACAGCTTTCGCAGAGATCTAGTATCGGCGACTAAATGTTGGCAGCCTCCAGGGCTGGTTTGAAGACGAAGACTATTGATGGCAGCTCGCGAGAGCTGAGGTTGGTATCAATGTCGCCGAGGCGAGACTGAACGCTGAAATACTGGTTACATCGGGTTTTATAGACGTTTCTCCCGGTTTTTCGTATGTACATGATTTTCAACCTTATGTCGATCCTTCGATATCTCAGTCTCATTATGCACGATTCTTCATCAGGGTAAATTTCACACATTCATAGTTCCGGGACATCCTCTGATTGGAAGAAGCAAGATCACGCCACTTTCTCATTTGGCTGAATATCGCCCTTATGACTAAAGACATACAGCCTATTTCTTTGTTTGATTTGAGGAATTTTATTCCGAGGGTAGTCCGTATAACCGTCCGTTTCGTAAGCGGTGATCCCAATTATTGAAACATAAATTCCCGAATGTTTCCCATTTATGCTAAAATACTGTTGTCCTAACGTATAATAACACATAAATAAATTATCCTTTTAATGTCCTTTTCTAATTACTAGAAAGCTTAATTATAGTCTACCTATTTTATTATCTAATCATACAATTATTCTCCAATCCAATTTGCTCCTCCAGTAATTGGCAACATTTTTCGATAATCCAACAGTCCAAAAATACTGCACACATATGCATATCATTGGGACGTTTTGTGATTGGTCCATAAAAAGGCGCCAATATTTTACGGTTTGCCCAAAATCAACCTTATGTCTAAGAGCAAAAGGTCTATTCCTTAGGAATCTTATCTACGGGTACTTTCGATTATTTATCTTTGCCATAGACAATCAGTTCTGTATTAACTAAGTTTTCCCATTCGAACCCGCAAATAATATTATTAATTTAGCTATCACAAATCACTTTCATAAACTCACCAATAATTTTCTCTTAATTTTCTAATCTATATAATATAATTAATCTAAATTAAAACATTATCTTAATTCCGATAATTTTCCCTAAACCATAACTTACGCGATTGTATTTGTGACATCACTTCAAATACATTCGGTCAGTTTCGATATCATTCCTTGTTTACGTTCACGTGGCGAAGAAAATTAATTAAGTATTGGAATAATCTGCAACTGTCCTATGTTATGTTTATAAGTGCCAGGGTTGTAAATATACCCTTCCTTGGGTGCTTTCGTCACCAACGTCCATGGATAATTATACTAGGTAAGATTGCAAATCTTTCATATCTTTTCCTAATATAATGTTTATCCAAACGCCTAACGTAATTGTTTGAGCAATGTTAGGATTTTATCCATTACTCTGCATTTCTTAGGAGCTTCAGTTCGGTCGGTTGAACTGGTAAGCCTTACAATTTTTCCAGCTCTGAAACCCGTAACTGAAGTTTGCAACTGAAGTTTCAAATTCTGAATAAACTCAATTATTTTAATCCGTGGGCGATACTAAGGATCGTCACAGCCGGCCCCAACTATTATGCGCAGTCGCCTTCGGCTCTAACGTAGAATAATAGTTCCTCTTAAATAAATAAAAATCTTATCTTATAATAATAGTTAAACAGCAAGGCCTTGTCCGGTTGAAGAAACCCATTTAACCAAATGCAATCTTCACTGTCTCATCACTATTATACACCACTTAACATACATCACATAGACATTCATCTCATATCAAAACCCGGGTGTCCCCTCCCCCCTCTTATTCGCTTACAGACATTTATACATTCTTCCTCAATTGCATCTTCTTAAATTAATACAATTCACACTATCTATCTCTCATTGTGCGCGCAAGTTCATTCCGTTTCATACATCCAAACAAGGTATTACCAGTAAAACTAAAAAATTAAAAAATATTCATAAAAATTTTTTCAGCACAGACTGTCCTTAGCCCAAAATAAAAAAATATATCTATCATACCTTTGTATGTTGTGATATACCTTAAAAGATACATAATACCGGTTCCTCAAGACTTAAAACTATAATGATAGAGTTATAATGCCACCACCGCTTATGATAAAAGTAAAACATTTTTCCAAATTGGAACCTTTAATTTTAATTCCATAGTTATGATTTTTAACCCCTATATTTGCAATATTCAGAGTCATCCTGTATATCAATAAATATATAATATATAATGTCTACATTGTAAAATGGAAATTAATGAATACCCTTTTAAAACCCCTATTAATCGCTCAAGGTTTAACATGGATTACTTCTTCTTTAACTTATCTTAACATAGTACATATCCGTTTACTTTGTTCCATTTCATGGCATAGCATCAAATTAATTAAGCAAATATGTAGCTCATAAAATGCAGCGAAATTCAAAAGATAATAAACTTCCAAAAGTTATACTATGAACTAATCATAAAAGTATAGGCATGACTTTGATTTGAATAGCTTATAAATGACTAGCAGTCTAAAATATGGAAAATAATCATTGGTAGTTATTGAGTTAATAATATCATAAATACCCTAATCACTTTTTTTTTCCTCTGCTAACGATTAATGTCCTATTTTTGTTTTCATTTTGTAACAGTTTAACTACCCTTATACGGAAAAAGAAAAATGAAGCGCCTTTAAAGGTTAATGGTGATGATGATGGGTGAAAACTTCCCTACTATAACATTCTAACAGGTAACATCAAAATGTATACCGCAACGGCAGGAACCCTGGTGTAGAGAACGAGTGACCAAAGGACTTCATTACGACTGAACCCTAAAACTACATTAATAATTTTAATAACAAACAAGGCCCTAGCCCTAAGCTACCCTAGGCCAACAAGACCAGTTGATACCTCTACTAGGTACTAACTTCGATTGGCTAACTAGTTTTTCTCCTAAGGCTTCTTAAATACGGCTCCGTACTAACCTGAGCTACTGAAATTAATTTGCACTCATATGAAGTCGCCAGTTGAGATTTGATATAGAACAAAATTACTTAAACCTTATTTACGAATTCCAAGTTAAACAAACGAAAATTAGATCTATCTTGATGTTGCCGCCATTTAATGGTTTATGAGATTAAACAACATAATACTTGAATTTTCAAATTGGTATTTCTGGGTTGTACTTGAAAACGCGCGATCTATTTCAACGCCAGCGCCATCTACAATTTAACGGGTTACCTAAGATAGCCCTAGTACCCGTTACTGGACGGAGCGAGTTGTATTAGTTTTTAACAATAATTCGTCTAGCCTACTATAGATATCTATGTGATTGCGTACATTGTTGTGGGTGTTTGAGATAAATACTCGATCGCTGCTAGTTGCTACCTGCGATAATAAATTAAGAACTTCATCAAGATATCCCATGATGGTATATATCTACCTTATTTAATTCATTGATCTTCATTAAAAGAGCTCCTACAGGCGTAAATGTGGGTTTGACCTATGAGCGAGATGACATTATTTAAAATCCACCCGTCATACTTGAAGGCAATATTCACTTCTAACAGCCTACTTTGTACTCATACCCTGTATGCTTCTATATTTGTGACTAAGCAAAAGACTAGCCTAAATTATAGGAAGAGAAAGTAGAATTTAAATGTCCTCGGATGTTTGTAATTTTGAACCACCTCTACTCTCATAATTATTGACCGGAGAAAGAAAGTTTATATAACAAAACATGCTTATTTTATCATGTCCTATAAAATTCTTCAACAAAAATGTAGGGTTATAAAGACATCAAAATTTACCCTCAAAAATTTTCTAAGTCTCAAATTCATATAAATTTAATAACCTTTTGACCCCAATATATCAGTAAATACTAATCTAAGGGAAAAAGTTTATATAATAAAACATGCTTATTTTATCATGTTTTATAAGATTTAGTGACAATAGTAGAGGGTTATACTATAAAAAAAAAACCAAAAATTTTCTAAGTTTAAGATTTGCTCAGGCTCGCTCGGTCTGAATTTTAATAGCTCGGTAAATTTTGATTTTAGGGAAAAGTGGTCCGTATAAAAGATGTTTATCTTAGTTACCTCTATGCGATGTCATCATATGTAGAATAAAAATGTTATAATGACACAAACATTTATAGGTACTGTATTTATTGATATTCCGGAATGTTTCGCAGAGGAAACTTAAACACATGAAGGATTCCTCGACAAAATTAGTGTGTAAATTTACTATTTTAATTGTAAACCGTTTATCTAGATGGTAAAATGTTTATATCAACTAGATCTGATATTAATTGTCAACTATTGTCAAATCTCTTTTCAATCATTATAACATTCATTCTTGATAAGGCCGCATCTTTTATTGAATGTATCCTATGGACGCGATGTTTCTACCTAATTTTCAACAGTCTATTTATCAGAATGTATGATTATGACAAAATTATACTAACCTTTAGGGTGTTATATTTTCGAGTCGGATCGGATTGTTATTACTAACTTCATATTCACGAAAATGAACTCATCACTCTGGTTCTCACTTTTCAACTTGAACACCCTCCTAACACAAACTATAATCACCATTAATTTTACTGATAAAACTTTTATGTTTCTTTGCAAACATGATTCAACCAACATAATATTTTTTTTTTTTTTTTTTTTTTGCGGTTACATCTGACAATGACAATGACAATTATCTTTCAGTGTTGCTTGCGTCATTTAAATTTAGCCAAACAGACTGTGTTGCACTACTTTGAATACTTAACACCGTTCTATAAAATTATTCTAATAGTATCTAGTCCATATTAATTAATTACTATCTCAATGGTTTCGCAAGTAAATTCTGCCAACAAACCGTCTCAAAATATGTCAAATTCCGATTAATTCGTTAATCTCATCATAAGTATAACTGGTAACTCATAAAATTGTTCTGTCATTTTGACATGTGAAAATGTTACTACCAAAATATCCTATTCAGCTCAAACTAAATTACATTGGCAACTCCGGCTAAACTCTAGGTACGTTCAGAAACACTTCTTCTATACAATCATAAGGTGTCAAATGGTGGACTCTGTGAGTACAATTTATAGTTTCTTATTAATTCAAAGTTGGTCAACCTGGCAGAATGTCAAATTCAATCATGATGCTAAACTTATTGGCCACGACTGACACCCGATTTGGTCGGTTATTAATTTTCCCTTAATCTCAGCTTATAAATTTTTACCGTAATATATGGCAACACTTAGGGTCCCAATTTTTTCAAATATGGTAACTATTAATATTCACAGACAATCAAAATATATTTTGTCAATGGCTAGAGGGATCCCACATGCCCCGATCTGATATCGGTTCCAACCTCCGATACGATACTGACTAGATAGAATGTACGAGTTGTATCCGACTTCCTAATCTGATATTGGATATAATGTGAAATATTCCTATTGCTTTGATTAATTCGGAAAATCCTTAAAATATTTAAACGTTTCAACCACGCGACTTGACAATCTCTATTGTCCGACGATTATTTGTTATAACGAAACAACAAATCGTGACAACTTTGATAATACTTATCTCGGGACTGTTTTTCGGTTTCATAAAAAAAAGTCAATTCCAGTCATTGATTTTGAACATTTTTTCTGAGTAGTAATGATAAAAATAAAACGACGAAAAAAAAACGCTGAATATGGATTTTTAGTGCCATAATTTTGTAATTGTAATTCGTTTTTAACCTGTCATAAATGTTAAAATCTAAAACGTGAAATATATATATTTAATTGGCAATTCAAAGAATAACAAGATCATAGAAAACGTAAAGTGACTTAAAATTTATCCTAAACTGATACAATTGAACTACGTATAAGACTAAACTAAACCTCGATAGTTCTAATCTACCTAAAAGTAATAAATCTAAAATGATTTGCATTCAAAAGACCTTTACGATAATACGTGATCGTAATTATTTTCATTTTCTCAAGTTGGATAAAAAGCCATAAAGTATGCAAAATTCCATGCGTTCAAGTGTGTAAACACCTTTACGTTTATTCTCTATGGTAATGGATTAATCCGACCAAATTTGATAGGATAATACCAGTGTTAAAGTTCGCTACCTGCGTGTGATATCTAATTCTGTCGCTTTACTCAGCCGCGGTTCCATAGTTCCATTTGACATCTCTAGTAGTCGGCTGTCTATTAGCTCTTTTGAAAATGTTCATAATATTCCACAAGAAGAACATAACTAACTTTTTACCAATGGATTCGTGGTATATTATAGTAATTAGTGGATGAATTGACTATGACGTATAAAAGAGTAAGTATGTGTGTAATGCCTATCTTCTATATTTGTTCATGAAACTACACCAGCAGACTGACTTTGTAATCATCGTTAAAATCTTTCACAGGAAGCAAAGGACATATCTTAAGAGAACTTACAATGAAGGGATAATTTAGTTAACTACTTAGTATGCAAATAGTATATGTGATACAAGTAAGTTAATGTTAGACACATAATATAATGGAAACGCCAAAGGATTCTATGGCACCGAAATTCTAAGTAAGTTTTATAATACTACCTTTGTTAGGCCACATTTAAATGTTGCTACCAGTGATATAATATAAAATATTTCCTACTGAGCTTAACGTGTAATTTTGTATCTTTACAGGTTTTCAACGTTACCAGACTTCTTTGTGACTCTTTAAAAAGTAATACTCATAACGTTGCTTATTATATATTATGTCGATTTAATAATCGGAACATGAGTAAATGGAATCTAAACAAAATAAATGGTTAAAAAGCTATGCCAGATGTCGGACCCGGTTTATTGAATAGCATGATTGTAAGTATTATTTCTCCTGTCTGCTAATCCTAATTCAGTCTATAAGTATAATAATGCCTATGCATTATTCCACCAATTGACTGGATAAAATGACCACTGCCTAACACACACCCTATCTGGTCTTAACTTGGTTATAATTTATCTACGGAGAGTCGAGCAATGGGCAAATGCGCTAACGGTCGTCCATACTGCCTATATGTGTAGAATGGTTGTTATAATGGGAGATAGTGGTGATGGGTAATATCTTGTTATGCAAGAGCTTATTGCTATAAACTATCATTTTTGGTTCGGAGACAGCGATCATTGTTAGTATTATAAGTAAGGAACCATAATAACATACTATAAGGTGTCAGAACTTTCTCTTTTCTGTTTCCTAGTTTTAACCCGTGCCACAGTCTACCTATGTAACGTTCCCTATTTTTTTTTTGTTGTTTAACTATTTTTACCAAATTTAATTTTAAACTTTTCAGGCGGCCCCCGGACCCTCTAACTGTTGAACTCGAGAACCACTTCCCGGACTCATTGAAATTTCCTACTGCTGTCAACTACCAAATGAAACCTTGCGGACAAATCATAGTACCATCAATTAGAACCTTTCAGTATTGCAACTAATATCCAATACTAATTATGTTTTTAATTTTATATTTCTTGGTCGAAAAGAGAAACTGGTGAGTTTCTTCCGGCGCTTATTCTCACCAGAAGGTCAATTACCCGAGGCGCCAAAGAAAAGAATTAGAGATAAGGCATGTAAAAGAGCCCCCGAGGACCCACTTACAGAAACAAATGTTTTATTTTTTTTTTCTCTTGATTTTTATGAGTCATATCCGGTACTATACTACATGCGTCACAACTTAGTGTTTAGTAAGTAAGCTACACTTAAAAGAATCATAGTCGTAAGACCCTACTAGAATGTTTATTTTTTTAAGCAATTTGATCTGGACAAATACGTTTATAAATAAGTTCCTTCTCAATAGTCTACCCGTCATTTGTGTAACTTGCAGCTGCTAAAATACTTTGGTGTAATTGTTGATTCAATTTTATTGAGGTTTGGTTAAACTATCCTAAATCCACTGGTTGGTTCCTTAAAATAAAGTTTAGTTGTAAAGCAGGTCTGCGCTAAAGATGTAATTTGTTCCATAGAAGCCACTAGCTAATAAAATGTTTATATTCTTGAAGTAATGTCTTGAAATAATGGCTATTTAATTTTTGATTGTCTCATAACTTTGTCCTAATTGTCTAGATCTAGAATTCAAACAATAAATCTCAATGTTTTAACCGCAATTATCTAGGCAAATATTCTATTAATAATAAAGTATCATGTTGTTGGTTTCCCTTTTATTTTCTAGAAATATCCGTATCAAAAAAAAGCAATTTTACTTTTGACTACATAACTTTTCTTTACTATAGGGACCTAGAAGCAATATCAATGGTCTATACGAATGGAAAAGGTAACTTAGCAGGCCTGAATAATCATATACCATCTACAATTGTCAATTCCAAATACAGTAAGTCGTGGTCATACCAATACAAGTCACATTATTGACACTTTATATCAATGTGACCTTAATATAACAATGCACAAGATTTGGATTGGCGGTGTATTCGCCGTGCACGCTCCCTACTGTTCGGCTGTTAAATAATTTGATTTGACAATTTTAACTAAACAGGTCTTGGGGATAACCTATCTAATATAGGAGAATTAATTTGTGACGAAAATGGCACATGAACGCCCACAAAATCGCTTGAAGTACGATGACATAACTCAAACAATTTTCAACCCTTCATCTGCCTAATACATAATTTTTACTTTTGACTTTTAGTTTCCTATCTATAATCTGTCACCTTACCTAGGGATGTACTGACTGCAATTTTAGTAATGTCACTTCATATTCAAAAATGTAATATCACGATTTTACTAAACACTGATTTAAATAAAATTTTGTGTTCTGTATGCTGTTTGTAATTTAAAATTTTTTTTTTCATAAAGGTAAGTATTGTATTATAAAATTACTACTGGACAATTAAAGCTATCAATGATTTACTTATGTTTTATGAAAGTAGCTATAGTTATGTCATAAAGTAAGGCTGCACAAGAAATACTATTACGTTAAGAAATTCCCGTAATATAATTAATCGACTACCAATATGTTCCTGTAGGATGGACATAATTACAGCTAACCTAATATTTCATCATCACGAACTTTCTCAACATAAATGCCCTAATAGTGCCAAATATATCTTTATAATTATGTGTCACGAATGGAATAAATACAGTCTGTTTTTGTACCGCACGAGATATAACTTGTTACTCAAGCTAAGCTTATATTTCTCGCTACTGAACGACGTATAATGCCATCACGCGGCCGCATGACATTCTAATAGGGTACTTGCCTGTAGTCAATAATGTACTGTAATCAACAAGTAATTTATTACTTCACGCTAGCCTTGAAATCTGCTTTCGAAAATTTGCAAAAATCAACTAAAATTTCACCTATTTAACGTTTTATACGATTTTTAAAAGACCAAAAGCTATAAATGAGGAGATTATTTGATGTTTGAGCACAATGACGTCATTATGCTTTTTCTCATAGAAACTTCATACTATCCGAGCGTTTTGACAATTCATAAAAGTTACTGCTTTGATCTGTCAGGAAAGTACCCTATTGTGATGACACTGACATGACGTTTCTCATCACTATCGCTATCAAAGTCATTCATTGCTACAGCGATGTTTTCTTAGAACGACAAACCCTCCTAATTTATGACAACGCGTCGGGAGTGTTAAATTCGTCACAAGTGCCATAACCTATTTTCCTTGTAATTGCCTGACTATTGTGTAGTAAAAATACATAACGCTACCTAGGTTTTTCTCAAGTGTGATAAATAAAGACTGGGCATGTATCCTAACAGGTTACCGGTATCAATTTGTAAATGCTAAACAATGAATCATATAATACAAAGCAAATATAACCTAGTGAGTGTATAAAAAAAAAATGTTAAAATTTTAAGCATATTGGAGTGTGAAAATGTACACCAATGAACTGTTTTGTGAGTTAATTATGTTAGTGTACAAACAGCAAGCTTTACATTACTGCAAACCATGATAATATTTTTTTTTGGAAACATAACCTATGAAAGTGGTTTCTTTAATTATGAAAACATGTCCTTTAATTTGAAAAATAGTTTGAAATCTGGCTTTCAACTATCATTGTACACGAAGAGTTGCAGTGCCCGGTTGGAATCACCAAGCAAACCCAAACTTTTCTAATGATTAAGTGATGTCGGTGACCGTCGGCCTTGACCCCTCCTCCACCTCCTTCATGAAGCAAAGATAAGAGTTGCAAAGTGCTTGGGAACCTATTTGTGGATTTTATTATCTACTAATCATAACTAGCCCAGCTTAATGATGAGTCTACTACAACATAACTACATCTCAGAATACAATTCGATTAGAAATCATAAATTGTCTTTGGAGAGTCTCCGGAGAAAATTTTCAAACATGGATTTTTCTTTCTACAGTGATGAATACTGATAAAACAAGGTTGGTATGATCCTTAATTGATAATTTAATTGCACGTTTCTGCTTTATTATTTATATTCATATTAATTTCTCAATTTCTTACTCGAGTCATAAAACAAATAATTATTGATGGTATTTTTAAGAAATGATTTTCTGATTATTTCCTAACTATAAACTATGATCATGGTTTAAGGTAACCACCTGTTTAGTAAGATAAAACTCTGTAAATTTCTAAAAATAATTCTGTGGTTTTAATTGAAAATGAAATTAATAAAAAATAAATTATTCTATTGTTTCAGATTAATAGTGGAGTGAAAAGATAATACATGATAATGAAGTGTTGGCAAAAAGATAATAATGTTGTTCCTGCTTGGTAATAAACAGTTATGCAGTTATTTTAATAGAAGTGATACCTGCCCTGTGCTCATGACTAAATTTGGTTTAATTATTAATGAAGACTTTGAAATACACATAATTTAATCAATAAATCCCTGCGGCCCCCCGTCTTTCTATCCATTAACGACAACAAATTGTAACCCATTGTTGGGTTACTACAGACAAGCTTATGATAATAAATGTAACTTTTCTGATTAAACTAGCTTTTAACTAATCCTGGTATCACGGCATCACATATTGTAGCAACTCGCTATCCCCAAATTGTAGCAACTCGCTATCCTAGCACCTCAATACTACTCTCGCTACTCTAGCTACATCTTCTTTCCCGCCCTAGAAATTCGCCCTAGAAAATCTGCCCTACTGAAATTACATGACGATGAATTTTGTAGCTGAAACTATACTACTGAAATTTAGTACTGAATGAAAATCTAAAGAATCTGAAACTACTGGTAATTTTCTGACTCTAGTGTAGGTACTGAAGGCTGTTAATACTGAACTATTCCTATAATACTTATTACTGGATGGTTGATGTGCTATACCTACATTAATAATCTAAACTTGTCTTTGGCCATGGCGTGATCGTTCTAGTATTGGTAGGACCCTTCGTTGTGATGTAGATAACCCAGAACTCTTTTCGATAAGACAGGGACTCCGCAGGAATATTTGACTTGATTGAAGGAAATGTAAGTATGGTAGATATAAAATATATGAGTTAACTTTTTATTATCTTATGTAAGAAAGGCGTAATGTTAATAAGAGATGATATCATGTTAGAGTTCTATATTCTAGACTATATAGAAGGTTCTAGAGAGGCGGGAAGGCAGTCATGAGTCATTCTATACAAAATTGTCTGTCAATTGAAGTAGTCTTTTTGTATGATTATAGTCGTTGATATTATAGTATAAAAAAGGTATTAGAGATGTGGCAAGGGTGGCGCTCCTACCTCCGCAACCACCAGTAGCTCCGGCCATAGACGATAAGCCCCCTCCACAAAAAAGCCAGGAGGCATATAACATTTATGGGAAATTCTTGTATCGGCTCAGATGCCAATATTACTGAGAGGACAGCAAATAGGGAGGTTATAACGTAGTGTTATAACTAAGGTGCTGTATCTATAGCATATGTCAGTCCCAGCTCCCCACATGCAGGACAACATAAGCTAAGATACAGGCTTATCTATAGACTGATTCTGCTCTAATACCTGGCAAGAAGAATTGTGAAAGATGGATTATTTTATGGAATTTGCTCAATCTTCACAATTCATGAAACTACCAACGTTTTGTAAGGTAGGGCTTTGCGAATGGTAAAAAGCGTCGCAAAATAACCATCCACCGGTCAGTTAACCTACCAGTACAGTCGCTGTATGTAGAGGGTCTAGTCATAGTATTCAGTCTAGTAGTCTTGTCAAAGGCAGGATGTCAGTAACCCTATAACGGTCAAGTATCTTGGCCTAGCTATACTAAGATGTCAGTCAGTCAAACCTATTTCATAATATGATAAAGAACAAATCAAAAGTAAGTAGTCAATAAAGCCTAAATCATAATGTGATATGTATTAAGTGTGACTTTAATGTCTTAAAAGTCGGTATGTGGGAACCTAGGATTAAACCAGTGTACCTAAATCCCTACTCGAATAGCTACCAAGGGTCCTCCCAGAGCTGGTTCTTATTGACGAATAAGAGTGGTGTATCAAGTGTTCAAACTTGTTATGTAATTGAGAGTAAACTCTCCCTAAGCCAATTATAATACAGCTCCCAAAGCACTCACGCTAAAGAGTTCAAAATCACATACTCAACAGACATCGGTCGTAACCTGCATGACTCCCACTAACATTTGCGGGGATATGGACCCTGACCCCCCCGGGATTGCATAATAATGTGACGTGACGATATAAGAAATGGTAATACTACAAATCAACTCTGGTCGGTATTCCTTGAACTAAGCTCCCCCTACAAGATACCCATGGGTCACTAATAGCAAAGGGTCAAACAAATCGCGAACTAAGCTCGAGTATACAACAGGGGTATGACTGCATTTCGGATTTCCCGCTAGGCAGGGCTCAACTCTCCGAGGAGAGGCCAACAATCCTCCATCAGCCAAATGCTCGGCAAAGCCGGACAAGCAAGCTTGTTTGTATGGCATGCGTCGGTGAAGAACACATAACCACACTAGGGTTTCCCACAGTCACACGGTCATTAGGGGGAAGTACAGTAGACACTCACGTCAGCCTGAGTTACCCATGGGTCCACAAACGGCGTGACTATGCTTGGATGAGCTATATAAACTACGGATCAATATTAATGACAATAACCTCTACTATCAGTAACCCCTAAGGAACTGCAACCTTGCCGGCATGACTCATGTCAGCATGAGTACAATTCTGAAACCTATCCCCAGAACTACTAGCCTATCTCGTAAGTACAGTCAGCCCGGAGGCAGAGACCGCTCCCCTGTCACACTACGGCAATATGGCAGACAAACCGTCTCCCCCCGATTACCACGGCACCTACCTAATATCATATAGTAATGATATATCTATTGCTAACTATACACCCCCTATCCACCTATTAAATTGACCTCATTTTCCCCCCCCCTTTAAGATCAATTTACTACCTACTCGGTTCCCAAAAGAATGCTTGAAGTTGTCTATAAGTAATAAATAAATTTATGACTATCAGCTGCTAACTTACCCTATACTAAATTAATGTGCAAGTATGTGTGGCTGAGTGTGTAAAGTTTATGTAAACATGAATAAACATCGGGTAATAATTGCCTGAACACGGGATTATCATCATAAAATATAAAAGCATCCACTCATAGTAATGCAATAAGTAACAAAATCAACCCAATAAATTACATACAAGTATCCGACAAGACAATAGAGCCGTCTCATCACATTCACAACACATAAATGCATAATAATTAAAATAAATAAATCTCGGTGAAACCAACAAAAGGTCTCGGTGTTTTGAATATGTTTCAATTCGTACTCTTAACGATTCGTAGATAAAACTTCCTAGGAAGTAAGTTGCATACATAACTCAGTATAGTAAAGATTGAGGGTATGATTGCACACGCAAATACGCAGCAGAAAATATGTATGTTCAGATAAATGAACACTTATAAAATTCATGAGAAACCGCACATTCACACCTCGATACGATAACGTACCACCTGGCTTAAATCTAACCGTACCTGTACGAAACTCATAAACTCATTATTCATAAACAAATGGTAGTTTATGCATCAATTAAACGCAAGCTTACAACTATGTAAAACCGTGAGGTAAAACGTAAAACCCGACTTAATTCTAATCATACGTGTACGAAACTCATAAACTCATAATTCATAAAACAAAATTATAGTTCAACGCAATGGTCGAGGTATTCCGTACGAATTTGAGGGTAGGCGCCCAATCGCATACACTTAATGACGAATTAACACACATCCGTGTGTTCGCACAAATATTTAAGTATCACACATTATTCATAAACCAAATTTATAGTTTAACGCAAATGTCGAAATATTCCGCACAAACAAAATATCCAAATAACACACAAGTAAGAAAAATCAACTAAAATAAAACCCTTGCAAAAATGTACATTATTATAAAAGCACTTCAAATTTGCCTGCCTATGCTCGTTCAAAAAAATATGCTAACAATTTCGCTTGACGTCTCAACCGAAATTGTTGCTATCATTGACTCAAAATGCATTTAATATGATAATAACTTTAGTAGACTTTAGACAATTCTAGGACTAGACAGGCCTATGACTTTCAGATTCATATACAACCTCCCAAAACAAAGCAACCCCCACACGAATAGCCCTACCAGTGATAAAATAAAACACTTACCCCTCGATGTCTTCAAACCTCTACGAACAGGAACCGGGTCTTGCCCCAGGATGACGCGCCCGCCGCCGATAGTCACGATTCCCTCCGCTGTAAGGACAGGAACACGCCGCCGCCGTGGTCTGCACGTTCACCGCCAGCCAGCCCTCCGTGGCGCCGTTGCTAGTATGTCTTTGTTATCTTCAATCTAGGACCAGGTGCACGCCGTCGAGCACGCAGCGGACGGCTTCCTCCCCGTGCCCGCTGCCCCGCCGTTGATAATTGACGATTCCCTCCGCTGTAACGTGGATTTAAGTTTCATATTATGGTTCAAACTATGATCACAGGATTCTTACCGACTGTCAGCCTAAATTAAACGTAGGTCTCCCCTAAATTTAGACTAGAACCCCTTGTATGCAAGACAGAACTTCTGAAAATGGACATAAATCTTTCCTATTTAAAACATGACCCTTTTGTAGGTAGGCCTGGACTAACTTAATGAACATAGGACCTGTTGACTGAAATGTGACTAAACTAAGACTAAAATCTGCCTAAAATCTGACTAAAAAAATGGGCATGGCTTTCGCGTAGGCCCAGCCTGGACTAAATAATGGACGTAGGCCTTCCCCAATTTGGTCATAAACCCTCGACTAAGATGTGACTAAAATGTGCCTAAAATGGCGATAACCCCCCCGTCGGCAAGCCGCAAATGAGAATAATTGAAGAAGTCCCTAACTCTGGCTGAAAATGGCGATAACCCCCCCGTCGGCAAGCCGCAGAAGAGAATAATTGAAGAAGTCCTAAATTCTAGCTAAAAATGGCGATAACCCCCCCGTCGGCAAGCCGCAGAAGAGAATAATTGAAGAAGTCCCAAATTCTGGCTGAAAATGGGCAGGGCTCCGCCGTCGGCAAGCCGCAGATGAGAATAATTGAAGAGATCCCTAATCTGACTAATAACTGAACATAATCTCGAAAGATTTTCGCAAAGGTTCAGTTATTTCCTAACACTAGACATAGCCTGTACCGGCCTGTACAGCTTTCGCAGAGATCTAGTATCGGCGACTAAATGTTGGCAGCCTCCAGGGCTGGTTTGAAGACGAAGACTATTGATGGCAGCTCGCGAGAGCTGAGGTTGGTATCAATGTCGCCGAGGCGAGACTGAACGCTGAAATACTGGTTACATCGGGTTTTATAGACGTTTCTCCCGGTTTTTCGTATGTACATGATTTTCAACCTTATGTCGATCCTTCGATATCTCAGTCTCATTATGCACGATTCTTCATCAGGGTAAATTTCACACATTCATAGTTCCGGGACATCCTCTGATTGGAAGAAGCAAGATCACGCCACTTTCTCATTTGGCTGAATATCGCCCTTATGACTAAAGACATACAGCCTATTTCTTTGTTTGATTTGAGGAATTTTATTCCGAGGGTAGTCCGTATAACCGTCCGTTTCGTAAGCGGTGATCCCAATTATTGAAACATAAATTCCCGAATGTTTCCCATTTATGCTAAAATACTGTTGTCCTAACGTATAATAACACATAAATAAATTATCCTTTTAATGTCCTTTTCTAATTACTAGAAAGCTTAATTATAGTCTACCTATTTTATTATCTAATCATACAATTATTCTCCAATCCAATTTGCTCCTCCAGTAATTGGCAACATTTTTCGATAATCCAACAGTCCAAAAATACTGCACACATATGCATATCATTGGGACGTTTTGTGATTGGTCCATAAAAAGGCGCCAATATTTTACGGTTTGCCCAAAATCAACCTTATGTCTAAGAGCAAAAGGTCTATTCCTTAGGAATCTTATCTACGGGTACTTTCGATTATTTATCTTTGCCATAGACAATCAGTTCTGTATTAACTAAGTTTTCCCATTCGAACCCGCAAATAATATTATTAATTTAGCTATCACAAATCACTTTCATAAACTCACCAATAATTTTCTCTTAATTTTCTAATCTATATAATATAATTAATCTAAATTAAAACATTATCTTAATTCCGATAATTTTCCCTAAACCATAACTTACGCGATTGTATTTGTGACATCACTTCAAATACATTCGGTCAGTTTCGATATCATTCCTTGTTTACGTTCACGTGGCGAAGAAAATTAATTAAGTATTGGAATAATCTGCAACTGTCCTATGTTATGTTTATAAGTGCCAGGGTTGTAAATATACCCTTCCTTGGGTGCTTTCGTCACCAACGTCCATGGATAATTATACTAGGTAAGATTGCAAATCTTTCATATCTTTTCCTAATATAATGTTTATCCAAACGCCTAACGTAATTGTTTGAGCAATGTTAGGATTTTATCCATTACTCTGCATTTCTTAGGAGCTTCAGTTCGGTCGGTTGAACTGGTAAGCCTTACAATTTTTCCAGCTCTGAAACCCGTAACTGAAGTTTGCAACTGAAGTTTCAAATTCTGAATAAACTCAATTATTTTAATCCGTGGGCGATACTAAGGATCGTCACAACCCTGCCTACGAAGCAAGAGGTCCTGGGTTCGAATCCCGGTAAGGGCATTTATTTGTGTGATGAGCACGAATATTTGTTCCTGAGTCATGGATGTTTTCTATGTATTTAAGTATTTGTATCTATTAAATATATCGTCGTCTAGTATCCATAACACAAGCTTTATTGAGCTTACTATGGGGCTAGTTCGATTTGTGTAAGATTGTCCCCTAATGTTTATTTATTTATTTTATTTTATTACAATTAATATTTTACAGATAACATGGTACATATAAGTAGGTATATTTATTGTTACATTTTTTACGAGTAGATCATATCAAGTAGGTACGTATTGTTAAATCATTCCCTCAAATTCGCACAGGCTACTCGCCTATACCAATAATACACTCTTCAACAGATTAAACTTTTAATCCTTTAAATCACAATATCAGCCTTCCAACTTTCACTCAATATTCACAATAATTCCACAAGTTATTAGCTTAATGACTATTCCTTAAAGTGGTTGCGTTCCCATACAAAAGTTGGTGCACCTTCACGGGCTAACGGCAGGGTATATTAAGAAACTAATTTGACAAATATCAATTAATTTACGTTTTATTTTCGGCAAACGTATAAAAAATTGTATATTTTTATGCCATATTTAAATACCATATTTTACCGATGAAAAACTTGGGTATTCTATCACTGTGTGCGAATCATCTACAGGTGGGTAACACAACTTACGCAAACACAGGCAAGTGTTCTACGGGTGTGTGTGTGACTTATCTATTGATACTTCAAAATCGATCGTAATTTACAGACTGTCTTACGATGTCTCCTTAGCCGAGTGGTCTAGATTTTTTACTTTTGGTTCCGTTTGGTTGTGGGTTCTATTCCCGAAATCTTTTTATTGAATGCTACAGGCACTAATTAATAATAATGTTTATGCAAAATTAAAAAATATTTTGATTATATTGTAAAATATTGATACTAATATTGTTTTATTTTACTTTTTAAATCAAGATTGTAAAACTCTTATTTTAAAGAAATCTAAACCCAAAATAAAGCAAATTAATACGGAGGTAAATTACCAGGACTTGAACCCGGGACCTCTAGCTTAGTAGGCGGTGTCACTCCCGCTAAGCCAACCGTGTCGTCAATCGATAGGCATTCATAGATATCTGACAAACGTGACATGCGACGTTGCCATCTGTCACCACAGATGGCAACGTCGCATGTGCAGCGCAATTTTTTGATTCATGCAAACTAAAATCGACGGTCTGGTAGTCAGCGACGTTCAAATACTTTTCGAGAAAATTTACATTGTACCATCACCTCATATGACTTTACCCATCTTATTGTTACCTAATAAATACAAGTGATGTAAAAACACAAATCTACTATACGAGTACAGAATTTAATATTTGTCATTCCATCTTTAGAATTCCACAAAATAAATAAGGTTTCGGAACATTACGCTGTCATCAAAATACTGTCATCAGTTTTGTTTCTCATCTAAATTTTCCCATTGAAGAAGATGCATTGATTTTATCATAAAGAGGATACCAGAATTTATTTGTTCTTTAAAAATTATGTTTTACCGGAAGTCCAACAGAAATCGTGACGAAATACTAAGATCTTAGACCTGAACTGCACACTTAAATAACTGGCCAAGAGCATGTCGAACCATGCTCAGTGTAGGGTTCCATAGCCGTAACTATAAGGTAAAAAATACGATGTAAAAAAGTTCTAATCTCCAAAAAGAGGTTTTTGTTCAAAAAAAGTTTATAATTTTTGTAGATAAATAAGCTAGTTTCAGTCAAAATATGATAAAAGATTATATATTATATATTCATCAAAGTATCTACAAAATTACAATATATTTACTTAATAATGGTTGTTCTAGACGGGACCCGGGTGTCTCCGACTAGAATTTACCCCGTTTCAGGGTGCAAAAAACTTATACTAATTTCGGTTCTCTGACTGTACGTACCTCTGCGACTGTTGATGTGGGCTTAATTTTGTCAAGTCAAAGTCGGGCAGTCAAGTCTATATCAGTCAGGAGTCAAGTCAAGGTTCTTCAATGGGTCTTCAGCAGACCAGGTCGCCGCCGAGGCGAATCCAATCTCCGGTCCAGATTCCAAAATATGTGCCGTTCGCGTCGCGAAAACAAGGCTAGCACTTAATTGTTCACACAAATCGTTCGTGCACACAAAACAATCACGAAATCCACTAATTCGACATATAATAGGGAAACCGATCGCACGCAACGCGTTCCCTTCAGAGTAATTGCAGACGTCATGAAAACCGCGTTTTCGAGCTGTCAAAGTATATTGAGGTTATAATTCTTTTGACATTGACAAGTGTCCTGTCAAATAGTGAGGTGACATCACACGATTGCGGTCCGATTTATATAGGGACGTAACAATGGTAGACATATTATCTGTAACGTAAGTGATATTAGGCTTCATAAATAAACTCATCATCATATTTCACGAAAAAAAATTCACCGTTTTAGACATGCATCCTCTAAGGTGGCTAAATAAAGGTTGACTGAAGGTATCGGGGTCATATGATTTTTGAAGTAGGATCTGAAACACTCTTCATAAAAAGTGAAAAAAAAAACAACGAATTTACTGTTTTTAGAAATTCATTATCGTAATGAAGTTAAACAGAGGTTGAAAGTTTCTATTCAAGGGTGTATTTTTCAAAAACGTCATTTCGCTGTCATGACATATTGGCGAATATTGAGAAGATTCTGCCTCACCAGAATTGGACTTTTGGTTACAATGTAGAATCAGTCAAGTTCTAACAAGTAACCAACGAATGCCAGTCTAGTGAGGAGGATTTTTTTAAATATTGGTGGTCAGATAAATTACGCCAGCGAAAATACACCCTCAAACGAAGCGAATACTACTACTACAGGTACGATGTTAAAATTTCTTCCATGTAAAAAGATACAAGTATCGCAACGCAGTTCTTCTACAACAAACAATTTTTTTTAACGTTAAACCAAGTCAGTTCCGGGGGGTGTCCACAGAACTCGATTTCCACCGACTTGCCTATTATTTGGAGGATTAATTTTTTGAGAACTATAAAATGTGTTCCTCCACGGTTAAATAATAGGCAAGTCGGTAGAAATCACGAAAAATAAAAAAATCCAATGGGGGGGGGGGGGGAGTACCGTGACCCAGATCTAGATCTATGCTAGACCGTTCGCACGAGGAAGGATTTTTGGAAATTGATAAAATCAAGGGTTGATAAAATATGTTATGTTTAGGTGGTTTCTAAGGGATACAAAGATTTCACTGTTTCAAATGACGCTGATAGATGGCCCTGACCTGAAAGTCTCAATGGCACGTTAAATCTGATTTTCACACCTCCTATTCAGAAAAAAGTATTTTGCTCCCTCATAAGAGGGATCAAAGTGGTACTTTTCTGTTCAAGGACTACAGGGTATTTTTAGTTTGAACCCACTTAGAACATGCCATACCATAGACAGCTTTATTAGTATATTACACACAGAGGGCGGTATAATAAGGAATGGCCCAGATCACAGGTGTTTGCGATCCGAGCCGCAGGTGAGGGCCGTAAATATAATATGGAAGTGGCATTTTCATCCCGTCCTTAAAAAATAAAAATCGTTTTATAAAATAATAATAGACTATAAATTTAATATTTCATTTTTAATAATTATTAACTATATACATATTTCGTTATTTTGGTAGGTAGCGTTTGTATGTGAATTTTCCTCATAGTCGGTGTGAAAAGCAGTATGTGTCACAAGGTAGCAAAATTATTTTCACCTCGGGCGTTAACACTTGAATCCCTCACTACGCTCCGGATTATACTTTAGAATCCCTCGCTACGCTCGGGATTCTATTGTACAATCCTTCGCTTCGTTCAGGATTCAATATACGCCCTCGCCGTAAATACATCATTTTGCTCCCTTGTGACACAATCTACTATTGTTGCAACGAAGTATAATGTATAGAACGATATGCCGAACAAAACTGACGTGGAAATTTGCCCCATAACGCCCAGTTTGTAAAATCAATACGTCCTATAGATGTATCAAGTGGTGTTGATAACCAACTTTGGACAGGTGCAAGCGTGTGCGGAACCGATCTCGCGCTGCGAAATGGCGTCCTGTGTGAGAGTAAAGTGCGCGACGTGTAATATACAGGGTGTTAGGTAATGAATAGATAACCTGTGTATTGGTGATAGAGGGCACTTAGGTCTATCAAATAAAGCTAATATAGAATTAGTAAAAATTACACCATTTTTGAAATATTTTGACTGATGTAATCTTCCTCAAAATTCTCGCTTAGTTTTTTTTGTAATAGTACATTTATTCAAGATTATTTTGACGTAAAATAATAAATGAAAAATAAAAAAATGTGGTCATTACCCGAAGCGCCAAAAGAAAAGAAGAGATGAGACATGTAAAAGGGGCCTTGAAGGCCTACTTGCAGAAATAAATAATTATTTTTTCTTTTTTATGAAGCGCTGTTTCTGTTTTACTCTTATTTGGACGTAGTTATGCAATAACGTTCCAATCCACAAAACAAAGTATCAACCTTCTGTCTTTAAAAACAAAGTCCATAATCCAATAAATTTTGCATGTGGAATGGAACGCTATTGCATAACTACGTGCATTTGGCATGTTCAAAGGAAACGCCAACTTGCTTTTTTAACTTTTATCACTGAAATATTTATTTGAAGAGAACTGTTATTGCAAATACATGTAAACACATACTTCGGTAACATTAATTAAATGTTTAAGTAGTGTATTTCAGTATTTTGCAAATATAAAATGGAATAACTTACACCAAACTATCATGCTAACTTACTTACACAAAGAAAAGGCCAAGTTTTACTATTATTGATTATTTGCTTGTATCAATATTTTGTTGAGAATGTTTGTCCCACAGTCCCGCAAATCCCGCGCGTGCAATGAGCGGGACTGAATAAAGGCGCGGGATACCGGAATACCGAGATCTCGGAATACTCGGATTGGAAGCCCTACCACTGCCTCTTTGGATGTTTTACTGTGCAACATTCCAATGATTACAATAACGGGAAAAAAATGAATTTGATTTTTGCTAATAGAATAATAATGTAAGTAAAATAGAAATTAGTTCTTTTTGATTTGTTAATTATGTAAATTGTTTACCTACCTAAATGGGCTTTTTTATTTAAAGTGCGTTCTTAACTGACAGTTAATAGGTCGTTACAGAACTGACGATTAGTGTAGGGTTGCCATACGTCCCGGTACGCCGGGACATGTCCCGGTTTGAAGCATGGTGCCCCGTCGTCCCGGCCGACAAGCAAATTGTCCCGGTTTAAAAATCATAGTTATTTAGTCGGGGGCTGGACTTGGTAAATAATAATATACCTACAATGAACACGACTAGCTGGCTAGCTAGGCTAATCGTAAGTGGATAGAACGACGTAAGTGCTGACACTTGTCCGCTCACTTCTTACGAATTTACCTCAACAGTGTCAACACATTTCGGGATCGCGGACTCTCGGCGTTGACAGAGCGAGAGCGCACTGGCACACTATTAAGTTAGTTTTTTCTATGTTTACTACTTTTTAGGGTTCCGTACTTCAAAAGGAAAAAACGGAACCTTTATAGGATCACTTGTGTGTCTGTCTGTCTGTCACAGCCAATTTGCTCCGAAAGTACTGAACCAATTGCGTCGAAATTTGGTACAAATATTAAGGAATGACCCAAACACGGACATGTCACTGAAATATATGAATTTTAATCATGGGGGCCACTTTTGGGGGTCAACGCGAAAATTAAAAAAAAAGTTAGCAAACTTTAGCGTGTGACATATTAAATGAAAGAGCTCATTGTGAAAGTTTTGAAGTTATTTGACCATTCCCCCCCTTATCTCCGAAACTATTGAACCTAGAATTTGAAAATAAATATGGAAAATAGTCCTGCACCTTTAGATTACAGGAAAGCCTATAAGAAGTCGGTGCAGTAAAGTACAATTGTGCTATATTGTTTTGAACGTACGGAACCCTCTCCACGTGAGTCTAACTCGCACTTTCGTCTAACACACACTCGGTTTTTTTGTAAATGTCCCAGCCTGAGTCCCCACACTTATGGCAACCGTAGATTAGTGTCAAACTCCAAACATTTCGTTACGGACTGACAGGCTAGACGGTATTTGAATATAGCTTAAGTTTCGCCTAACCGCATTTTAAAATAAAAATGCCCAAAAATCAAGTATTCATTATCAAATGAAATTAGGGGAGACCGGGTATGGTTGTCTCACGGGTTGGTTGTCACAGCAGCCATTAAATAATACGAAACGGAGGAATAAGTGCATCGATTGGTGAAGTAGGGAAGGGGGTGAAGCTTTTGCGATCTTTTAACACCGAGCGATGCAGTTATTCCTTCGTTTCGTATTATTTAATGGCAGTCAACACAAAGTTTTATGCGGCAAAGTAAAGAGTAGCTTTTGTTTTGATTTTTAGCTGTAATGTGGAGCGTTTTAATTTGTCAAGGTTGTTTGTTTTGTTTATACTTGTTTTTTTGCGGCGCACGCATTGAATAGTGGCTCGAGGCAATATTACTCGTCAATTTCATGTAAAGGATTACGAAAATTTTTGCTGATAGGCTGGTTGCATCCAAACAGAGAGATTATTTTGTTTTCTGTGCATTTTATTCGGGAATTCATCAAATGTTTGGAATGGAATGACACAGGTTATATCGATTTAGCACTTTCGCGCGAGCACCAATCAATTAAGCGTTGTTAAGCCTACAATCTACATATTGGACGTCTATAGACGTTGCTCGCGCGAAATTGTTAAAAAACTTTCACATTTTAGCTAGAAAGCATTTGGAATAGAAGCAAAGCCTATTAAACTTCCTACCTTCGGTTGAGATCGAATTGGGACAAGCTCAAACAGCATTTTTGTTCCATTCGTTGACGCGCACTTCTAAACATAACTTCTCCTTCTCCACACAGGTCTCCTCAAACAAAATGTGCCTTCCCTAACTAAAAACCATATGCACGCCACTGATGGGGACCCCCTTTTATTATTCATTTTATTTTGTTTTTATTATTTGTTGTTATAGATTAGATTAGATTAGATTCATTTATTTCTTATTGGAAATTACATAGTGTTTTAGATATTAAAACTAAAATGAATTCACAAAAAGATCGTCAAAGTAAAATGAAATAATTACAAAATAAATTACAATAAAAAAATTAAATCAAAATGTCAATTGGAAAATAACTAATATCTAATCTAAGTATATGTTGTATATTATGATCTAGGTCATCCTAGGTAATACAATGTCAAAGCAATAAATTCAGTAGGTATGTCGAATATTTTTACAATGCAATGTCAAGAGCAAATAAAATACCAATAAAAATTACGTCAGGTTTAAAACAATAAAAAATAAATAAATAAAACATTAAATAAGCAATAAGAGGACACCAAAAAATTTTAAATATCAATCATAGTGAAATTTGTCACAATTATATAATTATCTACTTTCGCTGTACTCTTTTACAGAGTACAACGATTTGGATAAAAAAAGTTCTTTGAGTCGGCGACCAAATAATTCATCCGAAGTCTCGTTTTTGAGGCTGGCGGGTAGTCGTTCGTAAAACTTCGGGCCTATTACGCGCGGGTTCTTGTCGAGGAGCGCCAGTCTCCGCGGCACGAGCAGTAGTTGCCCCGTCTGACGGGTTATTCTGCCCGGAATATTGGCACGTTTAAACATATGCATATTTCGCCGCGTGAACATTATAATTTCATATATGTAAAGTGAATAGTGCGTCATTATATTAAATTGCTTGAAGAGCTCTCTGCACGACTACCTCGGATTTACACCTGCAATTGTACGTAAGGCTCTTTTTTGAAGTTTAAATACCCTATCCGAGTCGGTCGAGTTCCCCCACAGAATTATACCATACGACATGATGGAAAAAAAATATGCATAGAATATTTGGAGCAATGCGTCGCTGGAGACAATTGGCTTCAGTTTGCGCAGCGCAAATATCGCACTGCCCAACCTGTCGCACATATTGTCGACATGTACTTTCCAGTTAAGCTTGGTGTCAATGGTAAATCCGAGGAACTTACATGTGTCACAACGCGGAATCGGACTCTGTATCAGTGGGATGTTTGTGTTATTTCCTGCTGAGAACAACATTACGTTAGATTTCGTGGTGTTTAAGATGAGGCCGTTCGCTAAGAACCACGCATGGAGTTGGTTGTACGTGTGTGTTATTTTTTGCTCCAGTTGAGCGTACGAGGGTGCATTTACTACCACGGTGGTATCATCAGCAAACAACACAATCAGGCCTTCAGCAACAGAGGTAGGGAGGTCATTGATAAACATTAAGAACAGGGTATTTCCTAGTGCCGAGCCCTGAGGGATTCCAAGCTCTATAAGGCCACCTGTGGATTTCATGTTTTTACCATCAATTTTGACCTCAACCGTCTGCTTCCTATCTTTTAGAAATGATGTAAATAGTCTATGAACGTTATTATTGACTCCATAGTGCCCTATTTTTTCAAGTAACAAGTCATGACTAATCACATCAAACGCTTTTGATAAGTCGCAGAATACCCCTGCTACCTTGTCCCTTTCATCCAATGCTGTTGTTATATAATCATATATTTTGTATGCCGCTGTTGTGGTGGATCTATTCTGTCGGTAAGCAAATTGTCTGTCTGTCAGATAAAATCGATTCAATAATTTTTGAGATATTCGGTACAATGGTAATCGGCCTATAATTGTCTACAGCAGTTTTTTCACCCTTTCCCTTGTACACTGGACACACCCGTGTGCTCTTCAGTACATCAGGGTACACTCCTTGTGAGAACATGATGTTAATAAGCTCAACAAGTAATCCCGCGATCACCGGCCAGATGCACACGAGTATGTTGAGGGATATATCATAAATGTCTAATGTCCTGCGTGTTTTCAAAGTGGCCTTGAGTGTACGGTTTAGGTCCGAAAGTGTGACAGTGGGCAGGACAAGCTCAGGTATGTTTGCATTTTGTAAACAATTTACTAAGTACTGTACAGAGTCCGATTTGTTTATGCTTACATCATATTTAGAAGCTACAGTGAGAAAGTGTTGATTGAGATGTTCCGGAACTTTACGGGGAGGCACGACTTTTCCACTGGCATCTTTTATCGAGATAGCGTGCGACACGGGTTTCGTGGACGCTTCCTCGTTGACTACGCGCCACATTTCTTTCGAGGGATTTTTGCTGTTTGTTATCCGCTTTTCATAATATTCGCGGCGGGCAGTCAAAGATTCAGACTTAATGCGGTCAGCGTGATAACGAATAATATGTTCTGCAAGTGTCTCTAGTTCTGGGTATTGTCGTTTCATTTCAGTCAGGTCATTATAATTTATAATAAGATTCGAAAGGGTGTCGGTAAGCCATGGAATTTGTTTGTCTTTTTTTACCAACATCTTTTTTATGGGGAAATGAATGTCTATATAATATCGCAACACATTAAATAATTTTGTAAATTTGTCATGAATAGAAATTATGTCATTAAATATAAAATTTCAATTATAATTTTCTATGTCAATATAAAATGCAGATAACGATTCATCCTTAAGGCGCGGTAGGACCTGGCTCGCATTTCACATACAAACTAGGGTCGGGCGGAATGCAGATTATTGCAGATTATCTTCGATTTCTAACATAAAAGTATACGTTATCAACCCAAACATGAGAGGATGCCCTGCATGACTGTGAAATCATGATTGTCAGGTATTAATTTTGTCAGAAAAGGTAACTGGTGATGAACAAAATGAAAAAAAATGAAAAAAATACTTTATTTTATAGTGTTTTCGCGCTACTTTTCTATCGAGCGAAGTGTTCGCTATCGTGTTCTAAGTGAGAGGAAGCCCTAGATGCAGTTCTGAATATTATTATATATGTTTTACAGTGACCTAAGAGTCAAATAAGTGCTCTAAAAATGATTTGGAAACTAGGCTTCCGTGCCCGATTCTGGTCTCACCTCGCCTTAAATAGTCTTTTCTCGATAAAAGATTTTTTTGTGTGCGCAGGAGGGGAAATTGTGGGCAAAATGAACACCTGTGCGTTGTGGTCGCTCACAGCAGTGTCGAGCGGCGTCGCGACCACGCGGGCACCGCGCGGCACCAGTCCGCAGTCGATGCTGCTCGAGCTGTGTGCGGACACACGGGTCGGAAACTCAACACAATTTCTGCACATGTAGCTTCTTAAGACTTCGTCCAGCCGCCGCCTCAAAACATTATCAGACGAGTAATCAATATTCTGGTCACCGACTAAAATGAACGTTTTGTCTTCGTCTGTAATTCTGCTTAATAATAATTCCAAGTTATTTAAATAAATTTCAAAATCACCATTCCCGGTTCGGTATAAAACTATTACAATTAAATTTCAACTACAGTGAACTCAAAGTGAAACTCAACGGCGAGGCTTTGCAAGTGTATAGTATAGTGGCAATAGAAATACACATTCTGTGAAAATTTCAAGTCTCTACATTACGGTTCAAAACCTAGAGCCTTGTGACGGACGGACAGACAGACAGCGGACGCTTATTAATAGAGTTCCGTTGGCATTAGCACCCTTTGTGTACGGAACCCTAAAAACTAGGCGAGGGTATACATTTTGAAAAAATGGTGACACTTTTACTAAACCTATATTAGCTTTATTTGATAGATCTAAGTGTTCTCTATGACCAGTTCAAAGATTATCCATTCATTACTTAACACCTTGTAGTCACTATCGAGGTTTTAGCATTGATGCAAAACAAGTTAGAGGTGATGGACTATGCGAGTCTAATCAGAGTGTGTTCAGTGGCTTTTCGGCTGATGCCATTGAAGAGGCGAAGAAATTACTGTTCGAATCGATTTCAGACAGTGCAAAAATGGTGGCAAGAAGAGTTGATAAAACACAACGGGATCTTGAAGACATGCTTTTACTATTTTCGAACCTAGAGTGCGCGTCGAACGGGATTACTTGCAATAACCAAGACTTAGACCATAGAGCATTAGTTATTAACGATTGTAAAACCAACACGTCGTAAGCAGACGCGTTGAAAAGGGATGCTATATCAACGGCTGGACTGGTAAATCGGCGGTAGATTCATCGGGGGGGCTAGTCAGGGGGAGGCCGTATCCTGTGTGTGTGGGCATCCTGCGGCGGAAAGTACTTTTCTCAAACATGCAATGAAATGTTGACATTACGTTCCTAATAATAGGCCGCAAAATGGGTCTATATTGTCTTCCATAAAATTATTGTTCCGATTTTTGTTGCCCATAACGTTTTTCGTCATAATTTTTATTAGTCATATTATCGGAAGTCATACAATTTTGAATTATAACTTGGTATTACTATTTTCGGAAGTCATAATTATTATTACTCCGAAAATTTTAAGTCATAACATTCATTATTGCCATAGTATAACACTCCCGATTTTTAATGGTAATAAAATCACTTGGAATAATTATTGGAAGGCTTTTTTTCTCAGATCATAATTATTGTTAGTCATACCATTCACGGTCATACTGGTATAAAACTTAATACTATTCAAAATCATAATATACTATTTAAAAAAAATTGCAAACACGTTTTGTCCTTATTCATAAAATTATAGAACGAACTGATAAATACAAATCACAGATAATAATATCACACTAATATTATGATTCAATACGACGCGTTCTTTATTTACGTGTGGCGCTAAATAATGTGGGTACCTGAGACCTGAGCACAAATAAAGTGGGTAAGTAGTAATATTACTACTTACCTTTCAATTCTAAATATTGAAAATCTATTGAAATGTTGAAAATCTCAATAACAAACAAAACCTACAAGTGAAGTATCGAAATAATATTACTTTGGCTGTTAAAATATCGAAAGTATTTCGAATGGATTTAAATTAAGACACATTGCCAAACATTTGATTTTGAATCCGTAATTTGGCCATGCAACGGCTCCGGCGCTGCGGGCAGTGCAGCCCCACCGCCCTCGCGGAACGAAGCGCATGCACCCACGCTCACCTCCGCAGCTTCGGCTTGTTGCAGCCTCGGCCGCTGCGGCTCGCCCGGGTGCTGCGCTTCGTTCCAGTGGGCGAGGGCTGCCCTCCCTCCGCGCCTCCGGGTTTGCAAAAACACTCTAGGGGTAGGGCAGACAAGACCACGTGGGAGAGGGGTGCTCTGATTCGGTTTTCCATAGTTATGACTAACAATACAGTATGACTTATAACAAGGGGATCCCAATGAAACGATATGACGAACAACAATTATTACTTATAAATGTATGCCTTAAACTATTTCTGAACAATTACCGGTATGCCTTTCTAGGTTATGGATATTAATTTTATTACTTTTGTAATGTATGACGTTGTAATATCTCCCTAAGCTACCTACCTAAGATACTACTACTCTAGTCTAGCTACTCTACATCTTCTTTCCCGCCCTAGAAATCCGCCCTACTGAAATTACATGACGATGAATTTTGTAGCTGAACCTATACTACTGAAATTTAGTACTGAATGAAAATCTAAAGAATCTGAAACTACTGGTAATTTTCTCTGAATCTAGTGTAGGTACTGAAGGCTGTTAATACTGAACTATTCCTATAATACTTATTACTGAATGGTTGATATGCTATACCTAAAATATTAATCAAAGCTTGTCTTTGGCCATGGCGTGATCGTTCTAGTATTGGTAGGACCCTTCGTTGTGATGTAGTTAACCCAGAACTCTTTTCGATAAGACAGGGACTCCGCAGAAACATTTGACTTGATTGAAGGAAATGTAAGTATGGTAGATATAAAATAAATGAGCTAACTTTTTATTATCTTATGTAAGAAAGGCGTAATGTTATTAAGAGATGATATCTTGTTAGAGTTCTATATTCTAGACTATACAGAAAGTTCTAGAGAGGCGGGAAGGTAACAGTCATGAGTCATTCTATACAAAATTGTCTGTCAATTGAAGTAGTCCTTTTGTATGATTATAGTCGTTGATATTATAGTATAAAAAAGGTATTAGAGATGTGGCAAGGGTGGCGCTCCTACCTCCGCAACCACCAGTAGCTCCGGCCATAGACGATAAGCCCCCTCCACAAAAAAGCCAGGAGGCATATAACATTTATGGGAAATTCTTGTATCGGCTCAGATGCCAATATTACTGAGAGGACAGCAAATAGGGAGGTTATAACGTAGTATTATAACTAAGGTGCTGTATCTATAGCATATGTCAGTCCCAGCTCCCCACATGCAGGACAACATAAGCTAAGATACAGGCTTATCTATAGACTGATTCTGCTCTAATACCTGGCAAGAAGAATTGTGAAAGATGGATTATTTTATGGAATTTGCTCAATCTTCACAATTCATGAAACTACCAACGTTTTGTAAGGTAGGGCTTTGCGAATGGTAAAAAACGTCGCAAATAACCATCCACCGGTCAGTTAACCTACCAGTACAGTCACTGTATGTAGAGGGTCTAGTCATAGTATTCAGTCTAGTAGTCTTGTCAAAGGCAGGATGTCAGTAACCCTATAACGGTCAAGTGTCTTGGCCTAGCTATACTAAGATGTCAGTCAGTCAAACCTATTTCATAATATGATAAAGAACAAATCAAAAGTAAGCAGTCAATAAAGCCTAAATCATAATGTGATATGTATTAAGTGTGACTTTAATGTCTTAGAAGTCGGTATGTGGGAACCTAGGATTAAAACAGTGTATCTAATTCACTAATCGAATAGCTATCAAGGGACCTTCCAGAGCTGGTTCTTATTGACGAATAAGAGTGGTGTATCAAGTGTTCAAACTTGTTATGTAATTGAGAATAAACTCTCCCTAAGCCAATTATAATACAGCTCCCAAAGCACTCACGCTAAAGAGTTCAAAATCACATACTCAACAGACACCGGCCGTAACCTGCATGTCTCCCACTAACATTTGCGGGGATATGGACCCTGACCTCCCCGGGATTGCATAATAATGTGGCGTGACGATATAAGAAATGGTAATACTACAACTCAACTCTGGTCGGTATTCCTTGAACTAAGCTCCCCCTACAAGATACCCATGGGTCACTAATAGCAAAGGGTCAAACAAATCGCGAACTAAGCTCGAGTATACAACAGGGGTATGACTGCATTTCGGATTTCCCGCTAGGCAGGGCTCAACTCTCCGAAGAGAGGCCAACAATCCTCCATCAGCCAAATGCTCGGCAAAGCCGGACAAGCAAGCTTGTTTGTATGGCATGCGTCGGTGAAGAACACATAACCACACTAGGGTTTCCCACAGTCACACGGTCATTAGGGGGAAGTACAGTAGACACTCACGTCAGCCTGAGTTACCCATGGGTCCACAAACGGCGTGACTATGCTTGGATGAGCTATATAAACTACGGTTCAATATTATTGACAAAAACCTCTACTATCAGTAACCCCTAAGGAACTGCAACCTTGCCGGCATGACTCATGTCAGCATGAGTACAATTCTGAAACCTATCCCCAGAACTACTAGCCTATCTCGTAAGTACAGTCAGCCCGGAGGCAGAGACCGCCCCCCTGTCACATTACGGCAATATGGCAGACAAACCGTCTCCCCCCGATTACCACGGCACCTACCTAATATCATATAGTAATGATATATCTATTGCTAACTATACACCCCCTATCCACCTATTAAATTGACCTCATTTTCCCCCCTTTAAGACCAATTTACTACCTACTCGGTTCCCAAAAGAATGCTTGAAGTTGTCTATAAGTAATATATAAATTTATGACTATCAGCTGCTAACTTACCCTATACTAAATTAATGTGCAAGTATGTGTGACTGAGTGTGTAAAATTTATGTAAACATGAATAAACATCGGGTAATAATTGCCTGAACACGGGTTTATCATCATAAAATATAAAAGCATCCACTCATAGAAATGCAATAAGTAACAAAACCAACCCAATATATTACATGCAAGTATCCGACAATAGATTCGTCTCATCACATTCACAACACATAAATGCATAATAATTAAAATAAATAAATCCCGGTGAAACCAACAAAAGGTCTCGGTGTTTTGAATATGTTCCAATTCGTACTCTTAAAGATTCGTAAATAAAACTTCCTAGGAAGTAAGTTGCATACATAACTCAGTATAGTAAAGATTGAGGGTATGATTGCACACGCAAATACGCAGCAGAAAATATGTATGTTCAGATAAATGAACACTTATAAAATTCATGAGAAACCGCACACTCACATCACGATACGATAACGTACCACCTGACTTAAATCTAACCGTACCTGTACGAAACTCATAACTAATGGTAGTTTACGCATCAATTAAACGCAAGCTTACAACTATGTAAAACCGTGAGGTAAAACGTAAAACCCGACTTAATTCTATTCATACGTGTACGAAACTCATATCCGCCCTGTTCATAAGACATATGATCGCTAGCGAGTAACTATGTGAAACCGCATAGTAAAATGTAGAAGCCGACCTAAGTCTATTCATACATATATAGACACGCACTATCCCCATAAACCGAGTGGAAATTATCGCATTAATTAGCTGTAATTTAAATAATATGACGCGCACTAATTTGTTGTGCACAAATACCTTCATACACAACGATCGTAAGGAAAAATTCGTAAAATGGTATAAACACATTCATATTCGGTACACATTACACAAACAATAGTTCAATGTCATAAAAGGTTTCAGTAGGAAAATAGTAACATAATGATGAAATACACAAAGATTCACATGCACAAAGGACCTTTAGGTAGCCTCGCCTATGCTCGATCAAAAAAAAAAAAAAAATATGCTAACAATTGTTGTTTATATTATATGTAGGTCATAAACCCTCGACTAAGATGTGACTAAAATGTGCCTAAAATCTGACTAAAAATGGGCATGGCTCCCGCGTCGGCAAGCCGCAAATGAGAATAATTGAAGAAGTCCCTAACTCTGGCTAAAAATGGCGATAACCCCCCCGTCGGCAAGCCGCTGAAGAGAATAATTGAAGAAGTCCCAAATTCTAGCTAAAAATGGCGATAACCCCCCCGTCGGCAAGCCGCTGAAGAGAATAATTGAAGAGATCCCTAATCTGACTAATAACTGAACATAATCTCGAAAGATTTTCGCAAAGATTCAGTTATTTCCTAACACTAGACATAGCCTGTACCGGCCTGTACAGCTTTCGCAGAGATCTAGTATCGGCGACTAAATGTTGGCAGCCTCCAGGGCTGGTTTGAAGACGAAGCCTATTGATGGCAGCTCGAGAGCTGAGGTTGGTATCAGTGTCGCCGAGGCGAGACTGAACGCCGAAGTCTTGGTTACATCGGGTTTTATAGACGTTTCTCCCGCTTTTTCGTATGTACATGACTTTCAACCTTATGTCAATACTTCTTTATCCCAGTCTCATTCTGCACAATTCTCCATCAGGGTAATTTTCACACATTCATAGTTCCGGGACATCCTCTGATTGGAAGAAGCAAGATCACGCCACTTTCTCATTTGACTGAATATCGCCATTATGACTAAAGACATACAGCCTATTTCTTTGTTCGATTTGAGGAATTTTATTTCGAGGGTAGTCCATATATCCGCCCGTTTCGTAAGTGGTGTTCCCAAGTATTCAAACATAGATTCCCGATTATCTCCCATTTATGCTAAAATACTGTTGTCCTGGCGTATAATAACACATAAATAAATTATCCTTTTAATGTCCTTTTCTAATTACTAGAAAGCTTAATTATAGTCTACCTATTTTATTATCTAATCATACAATTATTCTCCAATCCAATTTGTTCCTTCAGTAATTGGCAACATTTTTCGATAATCCAACAGTCCAAGAGTACTGCACACATATGCATATCATTGGGACGCTTTGTGATTGGTCCATAAAAAGGCGCCAATATTTTACGGTTTGCCCAAAATCAACCTTATGTCTAAGAGCAAAAGGTCTATTCCTTAGGAATCTTATCTGCGGGTACTTTCGATTATTTATCTTTGCCATAGACAATCAGTTCTGTATTAACTAAGTTTTCCCATTCGAACCCGCAAATAATATTATTAATTTAGCTATCACAAATCACTTTCATAAACTCACCAATAATTTTCTCTTAATTTTCTAATCTATATAATATAATTAAACTAAATTAAAACATTATCTTAATTCCGATAACTTTCCCTTAACCATAACTTACGCGATTGTATTTTGTGACATCACTTCAAATACATTCGGTCAGTTTCGATATCATTCCTTGTTTACGTTCACGTGGCGAAGAAAATTAATTAAGTATTGGAATAATCTGCAACTGTCCTATGTTATGTTTATAAGTGCCATGGTTGTAAATATACCCTACCTTGGGTGCTTTCGTCACCAACGTCCATGGATAATTATACTAGGTAAGATTGCAAATCTTTCATATCTTTTCCTAATATAATGTTTATCCAAACGCCTAACGTGATTGTTTGAGCAATGTTAGAATTTTATCCATTACTCTGCATTTCTTAGGAGCTTCAGTTCGGTCGGTTGAACTGGTAAACCTTACAATTTTTTCAGCTCTGAAACCCGTAACTGAAGATTGCAACTGAAGTTTCAAATTCTGAATGAACTGTAAATTATTTCAATCCGTGGGCGATACTAAGGTTCGTCACAACGTATAACATTATGGATTATTAAAGTTCGAATTATTAATCATTATACGTAAAAAAAAATATGACTAATGATATTTATGGACATAAATTATATGGAAATCAATTTCTGACTTTCAAAATTCGGAACAATAAGTTTATGGGAAACAAAGGGATCCCCCGCAAAATACCTCATTTGCGGTGCAGCTTGACGCTTGGCACGTAATGGAATTTCATACTTACGTTGCCGGCCTAGGCGCGCTTTTTTTTAAATTTCCATTCCACATTTATTTGGGCCACAGCATCACGGCATTCAGCCATTAAAAAAACAATAAATGATGTTTGCTATATTTTGCAGTTTTATTTATTTAAAATTGACATGGACATAACAAATAACACATTATAAGCAATTTTAAATTGCAATTTTAACTACATGAATACTCATTTAAAATATTTCATCTAAATATTCGCGGTCAAAATGTGGACTGAAACAGCTTTTAGAAATAAAAATCAATTCTTTACCGCTATGGTTTCCCAACGTGACTTGACATTCGCATTGTCTATGGATATAAGTCACTAATGTCATTTTCTGTTATAAAATTGTGTTTAGGTTAAATAAGGTTATTAGTAAGTTTCGCTTTTGGAAAGGAAATTTCATTGTGATTTTGATAGTCAGAATCGATAAAAATAGATATCAATACTAACGTTTCGTTCAGAACCGTGCGTGTGTATTTAAAAGTCCATCCTGTTACGTATCATTTATTTTCTGCCCTCCGGCCGGCAAGCGTCAACTTGCCAATTTCAAGATGCCGCTTTCTGGCTCCGTCGAACAGAAAAATAGTATACAAACCTTGGCCAGTAAATAAGAAAGCCTCAGATCACATGTTTGTCGTCCTCGGCTTCGCCTCGGCCGACAATTCCAAGAGATCTGAGGCATTTCTTACTCTACTGGCCTCGGTATGTAATGTACTATTTAGTTTCTCTTGAAATTGAAGTTTTGATTTTTTTGAGTTTTTTTTATTTATTTCATTACATATTTGAGAAAAGCACTATACATACCTCGGCGGGAAATGGGGTTGCCAGCCTCGTAACTATCTGGCCTCGCTTCGCTCGGCCATCTATATGGACTCGGCCGGCAACCCCTTACTTCCCGGCTTCTGCATTAATGTGCTATTCTAGGCGGTAACGCACAGATAGAAAAGATATTTTAGTTTAAGACGGAAAACCCTCTCAAACACTGTTTTTCACATAATAATAATAATAATAACCCCCCCAAGGAATCGCCTTGCCGTGGTGGGGGGGCTTAGGGGTTGGAGATACTACAAAAAACATGGTCGATACACCGAGACCGCACCCCGCTACGGGAGACACTAAATAAATGCCAATGTCAACTAGGCTACCCTTCCCAAACTAAGATTCCATCTGTCCTATCTTTCTTCTTCTTCCTTTTTAGCGTCAGTATGAAGTTACGATCTAGAAGCTTACGTCCTGGGCCGCTGCCCGAGGGTAATCGTCGGGGCGCATCTGGAGCCGTTGCTGGGTGCCACAGCATGCGAACCAACGGCGATGAGGAGTTGAGCAGGCGGGCTCCCATCGAACAATCTGTTACAGCCGCAGCCGGGCCGCTGCCCGAGGGAGATCGTCGGGGCGCATCTGGAGCCGTTGCTGGGTGCTACAGCATGCGAACTAACGGCGACGTGGAGCTGAGCAGGCGGGCTCCCGTCGAACAATATACTACAGCCGAAAACTCCCAAGGTCGTGAATCCTCCCCTACATCGTTGTCCTCTTTAATTTCTCCGTCGCCAGTATCTTTATTCTCTTCTATTCCGTCGTCGCCAGCCTCTTACTTGACGTCTTCAGAATCCAACAGCGGGTCAACGTGTGCATCACCTACAAATACTTTTAGTGAGGCCGAGGACGTTGTACAGGAGGCAAGTACCGCCAACAAGCCTGTACCCGCCACGGCTGATAAAAATGTGTGAAAGAAATGGTCTCGTGAAATGAACATCTTTATCTTACGCACATACCTTAGAATCACTGCTTTGGAAACCCAAACAAACAGATACTTATCACAACTTCATGATGAATTCAAAAATAGGTTTGCTACTTTTGAAGTTAGCAAACAACGTCTAGGAGACCAACGTAGAGCAATAGTGAGGAATAAACTACTATCAGATACAGACATTTCAGAAATTAGAAAACTGGCTGAAAATGACTTGAAAGACTCACCCCCAATAGCCAGCCAGTTACAAATAACCACAGAAAACAGTTATCAAAGAATGAGCTGGACGAATGAGGTAAATGAGTCTATAATCAGAGAGTATTACAGAATAACGCAATTAGAAACAAACATAACTGCATACAGAAAACCATTATACCAAATAGTTACCACAAAGCACCCTCAGTTGTCCCACGTATCTGAACAAAGAATAGCAGACCAACGTCGTGCTATCGTTAACAATAAATATTTGAGTGAACAAAGATTGCAAGAGATAAGACATGAAATTGCGTGTGAACTAACTATGGACAATGACATAACCCAGAATACAGAACCTCTAACCCCTGAAAATAGCTCACCAGTAACCCCAATGACTGACTTGCCTAACGACTTACCTGATGCAGACATCAACCCTGTAATTCACGCTGTGACCCCATCAGGTGATTTAACCCACAGTGAAAACGAGCCAGGCTTAGGGTACCCTGAAATAGCAATACAAGAACAAATTGAACATGCTTACATAGATGCTAAAGAACGTTTTCTTGGTACTGACCCTACTAGCAGACCCACCATACCTAAACAAAAATCGTCTAAAAAACTTGCCGCTATTGTTCATTTTATTAACAGTGTCATACTTCCCAAATATCTAGAATTACATTCAAATTTTGAAGATACTCAAACTGCCCTTTATTGTGCCGCTTTTGTGGCTGCTACTCAAAATGGTTCAAAGATAAGAGATTCTCAACACACTCAAAATTATAACGAGAAACTCCCAAATTGGCAAAAAAGATTACAAGATAGAATCACAGATCTTAGAGCTAAGATAGGTAGACTAACAGAATTTATTAATGGTAACACTAGCCCAAGACTCACACGACATATCAATGCAATCAAAAGGCAACATAAAATACATTCCCAGCACGAAAATAAAAACACACATCTAGTACATTTCATGGATACCCTGAAACAAACTTAGCGCACTCACAAACAGACTCCGTAGATATAAACTTACTACATTACGAAAAACACAAAATAGGCAATTTCTTAATAACGAAAAAGTATTTTTCATCACACTTGCTCGAAAATGGTGTCATTACACGTAGGTTCTGCGGGCCGTAAATGGCCTATTACGCCCTAGGGCGTAATGGTTTTCTTTTTAAATTTGAAACGCTGGTTTTGTTTTACTCTTATTTGTCATGTTCAAAGGAAACGCCAACTTACTTTTTTAACTTTTATCACTGAAATATTTATTTAAAGATAACTGTTATTGCAAATACATGTTAACACATATTTCGGTAACATTAATTAAATGTTTCAATATTATATTTCAGTATTTTGCAAATATAAAATCAACTAAAATGGCCGTTACCGCTATGGTTTCCGAACGTGAATTGACATTCACATTGTCTATGACATATGTCACTAACGTCACTGTCTGTTTTAATATTTTCTTGTCATACTGGGTGGATTAGTAAGGTTATTTTAATCAGATTTCCTCACAAGTGTGATGAAAAACATTGTGTGTGCCACGGGCGGTAAAGGAATTACAAACTCGTGTTGTTAAAGCCCTCGGCTTCGCCTCGGCCTTGCAACAAACACTCGTTTGTAATTCCTTACTTACCGCCCTTGATACACAATGTACTATTACAGAACATTACACCAACACAACTCTAATAAACCGGAATCACAATCGAACAGTGACTTAGATACCCCCACTGCAGATGATCTGCACCAGTTCTGGTCCGATATATGGGCCAGACCTGTGGCACACAAGAATGCTTAATGGATTGAGTCTGACAAAGAATCACTCACAGCCGTTCCTGATATGGCGTTCGAAGAAATCAGTATCGATTTATTGCAGTCGGTCATAGCCAAGACTCATAATTGGAAAGCCACAGGGTCGGATAACATTCACAACTATTGGTTAAAAAAGCTCACCTATTTACACCAAATCCTTCTTAGACATATCAACAACTTCATCAATGCACCTGAAACATTACCGCAATACATCACTCAAGGAATCACATACATGTTGCCTAAAGACAATACTGATAGGAAAAATCCTGCCAAATATAGACCCATAACTTGCCTACAAAATGTCTACAAAGTCATAACGTCATGCATCAGCAAAATTATATACAGACACATAGATACACACAATATACTAGCTGAACAGCAAAAAGGTTGCCGTCCAAATAGTCAAGGATGCAAAGAGCCACTAACTATAGATGCCGTTATTTCAAAACAAGCTCTAAATAACAGAAGAAACATATACACCATGTACATTGATTATAAAAAAGCATTTGACTCTGTACCGCATACCTGGTTGATCTACATTCTGAAACATTACAAAATTCATCACACTATAATACATTTTCTGCAAAATACAATGTTACACTGGACTACTACTCTAAGGATCTTGGGCAAGGACACAAATATAGAAACTGAACCAATCAATATTAGTAGAGGTATTTTCCAAGGAGACTCCTTAAGTCCATTATGGTTTTGTCTTGCACTCAATCCACTGTCCAACCTACTTAACAATGCTAAGGCCGGTTTTAAATTAAACTTCGATGACTCATCTTGTACAATATCACATTTAATGTACATGGATGACATTAAACTGTATAGTAGCAACTTAACTCAGATTCACAAACTCGCAGACATCACGCAATCATTTTCATCAGACATAAACATGGAATTTGGCATCGACAAATGTAAAATACAATCTATTCGAAAAGGTAAAATAGAACACAATACATATCTACTTGAGAATGGAGAACAAATAGAACCTGTCGATGAGGAAACCGGATACAAATACCTTGGCTATCAACAAACACAACAAATTCATCAAAAAGCAACCAAAACTACACTTAAAAAGAAATTTACAACTGCCTAGTTGTAAAAAGCAGTAATTTTAAACACTTGTAGAATAGTTCGCAAATTCTTAGCCCTAGATCAATAAACCCTATCCTGACAATGCCATATTCGTTTGGTCAAAAGCCCGCGAGTATGGTATAATAAAGATACCTCCATTTGGAGAGAGAAAAAAATAACAAATACATAAATAATAATAATAAAGCCTTTTTTATTTCCATGAACTTAAATAAAATAGGTACATACAATTTAATATACAAATAAAAACAAACAACATATTTTTTTTAATTAAGACATGGCCCCGTTCTGGGTAAAGGCCTCCTCCAACTGTTTCCATGCTTTTCTGCTTTGTGCTTTCAGTATCCAGTCATTTCCGGCTATTTTTAGGGTTCCGTAGCCAAAATGGCAAAAACGGAACCCTTATAGTTTCGTCATGTCCGTCCGTCCGTCTGTCCGTCTGTCCGTATGTCACAGGCATTTTACTCAAAAACTACATGATGGATATTGATGAAATTTGGAATATAGGTGTCTTGTATGAGCCGCTACTTAGTTTGGCAGTTAAATAACTAAAATAAATATTTTAAGGGGGGGCACCCCATACAAGTTACAGAAGCTAAAAAAATTTTTTTTCAGCAAATATCAACATGTGGTATATAGTTCGACAGCTCTTTTAAAAACACTATAAGGTTCCTAAGTAATGTTTTTGATTAAGTGAATATGTTTGGAAATATTCGCTCCGAAAATTGTAAAAATTGTGTCCCCCCCCCTCTATCTTCTAAACAGTGAGTCCGAAAAATATGAAAAAAATTACAAATGTAACGCTTAATTAATACTTTCAATGAAAATTATTTTCAACAAGATCGGATTAACCGTTTTTGAGTTATTGTCGACAAACTGCGCTTCTCAACAAAAGGACGTAATTGCTATGAAGATACGCTCTTTTGTTGTTGTACTTTTTTACATCGTATTTTTTACCCATTTACGGCAAAGCAAAAAGAAGGATTATAATTTTAGTGCCGTATGTATACATAAATGTATGTATGTTCGTCTGTTCCCTCATAACTCAAAAATGACTGAACCGATACAAACGTGTCGGGTATCATTAGATTTGTCTCGAATGGACGCAGGTTGTAGGCTAGTCAGTTGGAACCAAAATTAAGTTACGGTCCGTGATCCCCAACAAAGTAAAGGACTAAAAATCATCAAATAAAAGTCATCAGGTCGTATTGAATTAAATGGCAATTTAAATATATTACTTATAAATACATAATGTTTAATTATCAATAGCAACAAACCACACGTTCAAAAGGCTGCTCTTCACCGATACGTGTACAATAGCTCTATTATAACTGTCTGTATGTAATATGTAAACACTTTATTGCACAAAATAAGACAAAGTACAGGGTTACAAAATAAAGGTATATAGGTGAACTTATCACTTTAAGGGATATCTTCCAGTTAACCTATGTACAATCATCAGATATATCGTAACGGGTGAGGTAGTTAAATAGTTCTGAGCGATGATTTATTTCAATAAAATCCTTATCCTACCTACACAAAGTACTTAATCTGTTCTAAAAATTGATACCAGAATATGTCCTCTGCACGTGCCCTGTAGTAATTTCAAGTGAGGCTGAAGGCCCGACGCGTCCTACCTAGGTCGTCTTTCGCAAAAATATATATCAGTGTCATTTCGCGAGCCCGAAGGGCGAGCTTCAGGCTGCTAAGCCGAAGACCGAACTCCTATAGTAAGAACCTGCTTTCTCACGCAAGCAGAAATCTTGTCATGGTCTTTTTCGTAGTCAGGTGTTAATTTTTTTAGCTTTATTTTTATCTGTAGCACATTTCCTTATAGTTACGGTTATGGAACCCTACACTGAGCATGGTCCGACATGCTCTTGGCCAGTTATTTTTTTGGATTTAATCCGTCCATCTATCTTTAGGTCGCCCTTTTTTCCTTTTTCCTCGGGGTCCCATCCATTCCGTGACGCGTTTTGTCCATCTTTTGTCTGTTATTCGGGCAACGTGTCCAGCCCATCTCCATTTCAGCTGTTGTGCGTGTTGTCCTGCGTCTATTATTTGGGTTTTTCTTCTGATGTCTACGCTCCTACGTTTATCAGAAAGTTTAATGCCTAAAATGCTTCGTTCTATGGCGCGCTGGCATGAGCGCGTTTTAATTTTTGTTTTATTTTGGAAAATCCAGGTTTGCGCTCCGTATGATAAACACGGTAGCAAGCACGAGTCAATTACTTTCTTTTTAAGCTTAAGTGGAAGTTTCGCTTTCATAATCTCTTTAAAGCTCCAGTATTTCTTCCATGTCATGTTGATGCGGCGGTCTAGTTCGTCGTCGTGTCTCGATTTCCGGAATGACATCTGTTTCCCGAGATATATAGCTGTCTACATACTCTATCTGTGTATCATTTATTTTTATAGGGTTTTGTGTACTGTTAGTAGCAACTTTCGTTTTTAACGTATTCATTTGTAGACCTATATTTTTGCTGGCGTTACTTAGCTCTCCAATCATTGTTTCTAGCTCATTTGACGTTTTTGCAAATATAATGAAGTCGTCTGCAAATCTTAGGTTGCTTAAGTACTCTGTATCTATTTTGATTCCTTTTTTGCTCCATTCTAAGTCTTTCATGACGTCTTGTAGAACAGCTATAAATATCTTGGGGGACAAAGGATCCTGTCGCGACGCCTCGCGAAATATCAATTTTGTACATAGCAACATTACCCGCATCTTTATCATAGTCTATGGTAAGACAATTGAATTTGACGTTTTACTAACTGATTTTATAGTTTAAATACTGTTTGGGAATAGTTGGTAAAGTAAGTGATTTGTGCCGTCTGGACTCCACGTCGACACTTGCAGCTGATATAAAGCTAAATGTGCCATGCTTTGTTGACTCTATTTATTTTCCATGTGTTGACGCTAAGTTCTGTTCAATTCTAATTCTAGCTATCATGAGTGTGACTTATTGACCGACATTTCAGGCGACGGTCTTGGGCTGTCGTCGGGGTCACATGTTCCTTCTCTTAAGGAGAAAACTAATGGCATGTTGTGGTTCTGTCCACTTCGATGACTAGGGAATTCAGGTCAGGACTTACGTCCGACTTAGCTGACTTGCATGGGCCTGCATCAGGGCTCATGGGTAAGTTAGCAGGCACTATGATGTGCATTCAGGTCAGGACTTACGTCCGACTTAGCTGACTTGCATGGGCCTGCATCAGGGCTCATGGGTAAGTCAGCAGGCACTATGATGTGCATTCAGGTCAGGACTCACGTCCGACTTAGCTGACTTGCATGGGCCTGCATCAGGGCTCATGGGTAAGACAGCAGGCACTATGATGTGCAGTACGTTGGGACTGTGTCCGTTTTAGCTGTCTTGCATGGGCCAGCAAGAGGGCCCATGGGTAAGACAGTGCGTACTATGATGTGACTTAACGCGACTATACGCTATGTACTATATTTCACACTCTTTGCAATGTCTGATGTCTATATATGTATACCAGTTTAAGTTGGTTGAGCCAACCCGTAAGACTTAGCCTTAGCACTCCTTCATAGTCATACAAAGCATTTTCTTGGGGACTTCTTTGAAGTCACAGATATATTTTAACCACATATGGTGCACGGTCTACCGCGACAGCTCACGCAAGAGCTGCAGGCTATTAAGTTGATGATGATCTTGGGGCGTGGAGTTCACAGGAATTAAGGTATGAGTACACACAATTATTCTAGCAATTGCCATCGATAACATGCGGCGTAATTATAATGAACTCATGGCATGTAATGTCCTTTGTCTCTGCGCCATTAAGCCGCAGTAACTGATATTCATAATAAGCGAAGCAGATCATACTATAACCATTTTAACGCGTGGAGACAGATCCCCTTGCTTAACTCCTCTTCTTATGCTGAATTTTTGTCCGAGTCTATCTAACTTGACTCTGCCTGTGCTTTTCTTATATATGTCCTTGATTATATTTATATTCGTCGCTGGAAAGCAATAATGCTGTAACCCTCAAAAAGTAAACTTTTCACTAGAGCCAAAAAATAACTGGCCAAGAGCATGTCGGACCATGCTCAGTGTAGGGTTCCATAGCCGTAACTATAAGGAAATGTGCTACAGATAAAAATAAAGCTAAAAAAATTAACACCTGACTACGAAAAAGACCATGACAAGATTTCTGCTTGCGTGAGAAAGCAGGTTCTTACTATAGGAGTTCGGTCTTCGGCTTAGCAGCCTGAAGCTCGCCCTTCGGGCTCGCGAAATGACACTGATATATATTTTTGCGAAAGACGACCTAGGTAGGACGCGTCGGGCCTTCAGCCTCACTTGAAATTACTACAGGGCACGTGCAGAGGACATATTCTGGTATCAATTTTTAGAACAGATTAAGTACTTTGTGTAGGTAGGATAAGGATTTTATTGAAATAAATCATCGCTCAGAACTATTTAACTACCTCACCCGTTACGATATATCTGATGATTGTACATAGGTTAACTGGAAGATATCCCTTAAAGTGATAAGTTCACCTATATACCTTTATTTTGTAACCCTGTACTTTGTCTTATTTTGTGCAATAAAGTGTTTACATATTACATACAGACAGTTATAATAGAGCTATTGTACACGTATCGGTGAAGAGCAGCCTTTTGAACGTGTGGTTTGTTGCTATTGATAATTAAACATTATGTATTTATAAGTAATATATTTAAATTGCCATTTAATTCAATACGACCTGATGACTTTTATTTGATGATTTTTAGTCCTTTACTTTGTTGGGGATCACGGACCGTAACTTAATTTTGGTTCCAACTGACTAGCCTACAACCTGCGTCCATTCGAGACAAATCTAATGATACCCGACACGTTTGTATCGGTTCAGTCATTTTTGAGTTATGAGGGAACAGACGAACATACATACATTTATGTATACATACGGCACTAAAATTATAATCCTTCTTTTTGCTTTGCCGTAAATGGGTAAAAAATACGATGTAAAAAAGTACAACAACAAAAGAGCGTATCTTCATAGCAATTACGTCCTTTTGTTGAGAAGCGCAGTTTGTCGACAATAACTCAAAAACGGTTAATCCGATCTTGTTGAAAATAATTTTCATTGAAAGTATTAATTAAGCGTTACATTTGTAATTTTTTTCATATTTTTCGGACTCACTGTTTAGAAGATAGAGGGGGGGGGACACAATTTTTACAATTTTCGGAGCGAATATTTCCAAACATATTCACTTAATCAAAAACATTACTTAGGAACCTTATAGTGTTTTTAAAAGAGCTGTCGAACTATATACCACATGTTGATATTTGCTGAAAAAAAATTTTTTTAGCTTCTGTAACTTGTATGGGGTGCCCCCCCTTAAAATATTTATTTTAGTTATTTAACTGCCAAACTAAGTAGCGGCTCAAACAAGACACCTATATTCCAAATTTCATCAATATCCATCATGTAGTTTTTGAGTAAAATGCCTGTGACATACGGACAGACGGACAGACGGACGGACGGACATGACGAAACTATAAGGGTTCCGTTTTTGCCATTTTGGCTACGGAACCCTAAAAATCGTTGTTTTAAGGTTGACGTGTCATTTTATAAAAAAAAATGTTATTATTTATCTAATCGATAAATATATTCAATTCAATTCAAAAAATAGTATAGATTGTTTTACAGAACAATTATGATAGACGTATACAGGGTGACTTCTTTTTCGTGATACAGGATAATTAAACCTGAATCTATCCATGATTTTGAACAACTTTTACTATGGGGTCAACTTTGTAAATGCAAAAAAATTAACTGTTTCATAGAAAAGGTCATCAATAGGTAGACCAAAATGTATGAGAGAGTTGTATTTTTTTTTGCAATTTACAAAGATAACCCCATAGTAAAAGTTGTTCAAAATCATGGATAGATTAAGGTTTAATTATCCTGTATCACGAAAAAGAAGTCACCCGGTAGTTTACATGCATTAAAGTTTGAACGGAAAAATAATTAACGTGTTTTTCTTTAAAAGTAGGTTATGTTTATATATATTACCTCTATAATCTAAAGGGAGCTTTGCAAACATGTATATTTAATTTGAATCATGATTAAATCTTTTAAAAAACGAAAACTAGCAAACTACAAATAAAAACGACCCTCAATACTATATACATTCAAACTTACTATATATTTTAAAATGTATTTACTGTCATTATTAATTTATTACTGTATCTTTAAAATGCTGTACACCATAGTTTATTCACAACATCTCTCGGCAAAAAGCTGTAAATGACAAAAATTGGTCAAAAGTTGAAATTTACGGAAAGCAAAAATGCTGTACGTGATGACGGAGAACTAATTGTGGAAACCATTTTGCTGTAAACCACAACGCAGTTGAAAACACGGGATTTTATGCGGGTTACAGCGATTCTTCATTCCGTGATTACAAATTTGGGTGACAAAATATATGCTGTATACATTTTATTTATCATCACAGACAAATAATAACTATACCAGCCGACGCAGAAAAAAAAACTGAATAAGAATATGCAAAAAAAGCATTTTCGATGGTGGTGCGGGTTACAGCATTATTAAAAGCTGGCTAGACCATTGCTTAGTAACGGATTCAGCGTGGAGAACAGTACAGGATGTTAAAGTGCACTGCGACGTATATTGGTCCGATCACCACCCCTTAGAAATAAAATGTAATTTAGAATTAATAATAACTAAAAATAAATTGCGTTGTACAAAGCATAATTCAGTTATATGGGGGGATAGAAACACAGAACAGTTGACATTATTTAAGCAGTATTGTAATGATAAATTAAGAGATATAGACTTTCCGGAGGAATTTAGAAATTGTAGTGACAGTGACACATATTGTACGAATGTAAATCATAGGATAATTATTGACAAATTATATGCTAATGTTATAAATATATTAAGTGATGCCGCCACGGCGAGTTGTTCTATAAAAGAGTACAAACGGAAAAAACAGGTTGTAGGGTGGAACAAACATGTCAGGGAAGCCCACATGGAGGCTCGACTGGCGTATCAGAATTGGGTCGCGTGTGGCAAGCCGGAGGGCGGATCTGTGTACAAGGATATGGTTGAAACTAGGAAAGTCTTTAAGCGAAAGCTCAAATGGTGCCAAGATAATGCTGAGCAAATTAAAATGGATATTTTAGCAACGCAGCATTATGATAAGGATTTTCCTAGTTTCTGGAAACAAACCAAGAAACTGAACCCGAGGTCGGGTCTCCCTGTGAGTGTGGGGGGTGTGACTGAGCCTTACCAAGTTGCTGAACTTTTCAAAAACCATTTTGTGGTCGAGCCTCCAAAGGTACCTCGGAGCGATGTGTCACAAAGGGAGCGGCTGCCTGAAGGGCCTCGTGTGAAGTTCACAGCAAAGCAGGTGGCAACAGTGGTGAAGAAAATGAGACGCGGAAAATCTCCAGGGCATGACTCTCTTGGCATTGAACATCTACAGAATGCGGGAGTTCATCTGCCAAGAGTACTTGCCATGTTTTTCACCTTCTGTGTAAGTCATGCCTACCTGCCAGATGAAATGATGAAAACCTTGGTAGTGCCCATAATAAAGAATCGCACAGGAGACGCCGCTGATATAAATAACTATAGACCCATCTCGTTGGCTACGGTTGTGGCTAAAGTGCTGGACAGTGTGCTTGACAAAGAACTGGAGAAAAGCTTAACTCTTCATGACGCGCAATTTGGTTTCAGGCCCGGACTCTCCACGGAGTCAGCAGTTCTTTGTCTCAAGCATACTGTGCGGTACTATACAGACAGGGAAACACCGGTATATGCGTGCTTCCTTGATCTGTCCAAAGCCTTCGATTTGGTGTGCTATGACAAACTTTGGCAAAAACTGTATGAGGAAACGAGCCTACCCAGTGAGTTGATAGAAATGTTCAGATTTTGGTATGGTCATCAGAGAAATGTGGTTAGGTGGGCCGACTCGTTGTCCAGTCCTTACAGGTTGGAGTGCGGCGTGAGACAGGGCGGGCTGTCGTCGCCCAGACTCTTCAGCCTGTATGTCGACCGGCTGATTCATGGTCTCAGCAACACCATGGTCGGGTGCTCTGTGGGAGGCACATTTGTAAACAACATTAGTTATGCTGATGACATGGTGTTGCTGGCACCATCAGCCAATGCCCTAAATAAATTGCTCAGTGTGTGTGAGAAATATGCAGAAGCTCATGGGTTGAAATACAACACTTCCAAGAGTGTATTGTTAATTTTTAAAGCAGGTACCAAATACTACCCACATGTACCTCCCATCAAATTGTATGGCACACCTCTAAATATTGTGAGTGAGTTTAAATACCTAGGCCACTGGGTCACGGAGAGGCTCAATGACGATAAGGATTTGGAGAGAGAGCGTAGGGCGCTGTCAGTCAGAAGTAATATGTTGATCCGTAGGTTTGCAAAATGTACTGACAATGTAAAGATTACCCTTTTTAAAGCATTTTGTCAGTCTTTCTACACCTGCAGCCTATGGATCAACTTTACTCAAAGAGCTTACAGCGCCCTACGTGTTCAATATAATAATGGATTTAGGATGTTGTTGGGGCTGCCACGCCATTGCAGCGCGTCGGGGATGTTTTGTGAGAAGCATACGGATGGCTTCCATGCCATAATGCGCAAGCGTGTAGCATCCCTGGCGAGCCGCCTGCGTGGCAGCCCGAACAGCCTCCTGCAGACCGTGGCGGCGCGCCTAGATGGACCCTTCCACTGCTACTGGGACAGCTTGCACAGAGCTGGGCCGTCTAGTGGACGCAGATAGGGAATTAGGGACTAGTGTGTGTGTATTACTAACATATTTATTAAGTATCATTGTTACTAACAAATTATGGAAATGCTTCCGAAATAAATAATTTGAATTTGAATTTGAATTTGAATTATTGCTTTCCAGCGACGAATGTATTCGAAACATTTTGGTGTGAAAGCGCTTTCCATATGCTCTGGTGTGAGATAGAGTCGAACGCCTTGGCGTAATCGACATAAGCTAGGTAGAGCGGCTCGTTGAATTCTAAATGCTTCAGTTTTTCACATAGAATAATATAATGCTTCGTCTAATAATTAGGTCTTTAGCTAAAGGGATCACACTTTTTCAAGGAAGAATCAAAATTGTTCAGTTCCATATTTATTTATCATTGCAGCAAATAGGACATATTTGAGTTAAAAAAATATTTATTCGCAACAATATATTACACAATTTTAGTACGAATATGGTAGTTCTTAAAACACGTATTTGTTTCAAGTAAACTTTATACAGCCTAAGATGTACAGTCAGCAATGAAAGTTGCCGAACAAAATAACGTTACAATAGTAACTAAACGCACATATTTACATAAGTTGTTGAACAGAGTTACATACAAAATTACATTCACATCATAAATTTCTAAAAGTAGCTAAACACCACATTTTCAAAAGTGGCTGAACATTATAATTCCAAAAGTTGCTGGACAGCATACGTCAGCAAGTAGCCGGACATTATATTTTCTAAACTAAAAGTGGCTGAACAGTAAACATCCAGAAGTTGCTGGACACTATACGTCCAAAAGTGAGCGGAGCAATTTTCGAAATTTGAATGATGACAATCATCGAAAACAGGACCGCACTGTCAACTGATACGTTTGTCGCTTTCAATCTGGTCGTGACGTCCTTAACCTGTCAATCTCATTTGTTTATTATGCCCACCTCTCATTTCTTACAGTTTTTAAACTATTTTAGATTTTCACCCGACTTCAAAAATAATTTAAATGTATTTTACGTTATAACTTCATAATTTATGAGTCAAATTTTAAATTTCTTTTTTTATGAAGAAGCTACATAGTATTAGTAGTTTATGCCGTAAGTAAATTGGGTCAGGATTGATGATGCCAGAGTTATAAATTTTCAATTTAGTAGTTTTATTTAATATCATCTTCTTATTGAACAGAACTTAGCGTCAACACATGGAAAATAAATAGAGTCAACAGTTTCTTCGTGGCTTCACTTGGGATATCGTAAATCGTCCCAATATCACCGATTTATATCTACTGGAATGTTTGATACTCTAACCTCTATTTGTTTATATAAAAGAAGAAGTCCTGACTGCCTATTGACTGGATCATCAACGCACAGCCGAAACTGCTGAAGCTAGGAACTTGAAATTTTCACAGTAGGGTGGTTGTAAAACATAAGTAAGGGATAAGAAGGGATTTTTCAAAATTCATCCCCAAAATGTTAAATGGGGGTTGAAATTGTATAAAGGTAGGGACCACACGACTTTTGAAGCAAGAGATCTGAGACTTCGAACATAAATTCTTCAATAAAAGTAGAGAAAAGTAATTTCACCGTTTTTAAGGTTCCGTACCAAAATGGTAAACAAGGAACCCTTATGGTGCGACTCTGTCTGTCTGTCCGTCTGTTACAGCCAGATATCTCAGACACTAATGCTGCTATCGATTTGAAATTTGGAATAGTACGTCAAACCCTCCAACTTTGGCCACCGTCCAATCTTTTGCCCAGGAAGAAAATATTTTATTTTCTTCCTGGGCAAAGATTGGGCGGTGGGCAAAGTTGGAGGGTTTGACTGTATTAAAAGTAGCTAACCCGAGCTTATTAGCCGGTATAGCCGGATGTAAAAAAAATCTTGTAACTTTTTTACTTTTTTTTAAAGGATTCCGTAATAGGACTTTGAAAATTGAAAGTACGTTTATTATATCAGCCATTCTCCAGAAATATGTCTGCGTCTAATTCACGCGTCTCCATACATTTAGTATGAAAATAGCGACGCGGTAATTAGGTGACCGCAGACATATTTCTGGAGTATGGCCGATATCGAGTGGGGTATTAAATAAAAGGGCTTGATTTGTAAATTAAAACACCGTTATATGTTTTTTTCTTAAATAAGTATTTTTCGGTTTATGACGAAAAACGTTAAAAAAAATACCATCGAAGTACTGAACAGAAAAATCTGTAATAATTACCAATTATTAATGTCATCCTTAATATTACAGGAAAGATATAACGGTTTTCCTAACTTGCACCGTTATTAAGAAATTTGCAAAAATCGTAACACATACTTACTTATTTGCTCCTAAAGTAATCGCCATACAGTTTTTCTTGAACTATTAATGTATCTACTTATGAGTTTATACGGAACCCTTGGTGCGCGAGTCCAACTCGCACTTGACCTTTTATTTGGGTTAAATGGGGGTTATAACTTTGTATAGGGACCAAGCGATTTTTGAAGTAGCGGATCTGAGACTTCGAACATACGTAGATTCCTAAATAAAATATACCTAACTAGCTTATGCCCGCGACTTCGTCTGTGGTGTAAATTATAATTAGGCAATTTACTTAACAAACTTTCAATCTCTACTCAACTCGTTTTGGACATAAACTTTAATAAATGTTGAAATCATTTCAGTTCTATTCAGTTCAATCAGTTTTAGATTTCCTACTTCAAAAATCAATTATGGTCCGTATACAAACTTTCAACCCCCGTTATACCTCTTTTGGAAATGAATTTCGAGAAACGATGAAATTAGCTTTCTTTACTCTTATTAAAAAGTCTATGTACGAAGTCATATTGTAATTCACGATACTGTCTAAATAATCATTTGATACCTCATTTATCTATATCGTTATTTAGATAGTATCGTGAAGTATAACGCATGTGATTAAATTCAGTTGTGTGGAATTCATATTGTGCAGAATCACTACTAGGAAGAAACAAGATTGCGTAGAAATAACGACTGAGAAGCATTAGGGGCAAGTGCTGTACGTGTGGACGGTTTTACCTGTGGACACTACTCATACAGAGAAAACGAATAACCATAGTCAAATACCAATCACTTATTTGAAAAGTATTTTTTTCATATGGCAACACTAGCTAATCGCCATCTTTACTGATTACAGAAACTGTGTGTTTTGAGGCTGCCGAAAGTTTTTGTGACAAAAAGTAATTTTTTACCTTCTTTTAAAGCATGTTTTATGTAAAATCTCTAAATGTTGCGGGTGTCTTTGCAATGGCATATTAATTTATATGATGTAAACGTTATTTCTACAAGATTTCGTTAATCGTAGGTAGCATTTATAGTGACCGGTATGAATTCAAAATAAAAACCGCCGAAATTGTACCTGTGGATACCTCCGTGAATGTACCTGTGGACTGTCCATAGGTACAGTTATACTGAATGTTCCTGTGGACAGTAAAATTAATATACAATATTTTTGTTTGTTTTAGTGCCTCGTAGTAAAGCTGGGAAAAATAGAGACAAGATATGCCTAGACACTCTGACTGCAGCTGTTTGGGAAGTAGAAAATGGAAGTTCAGTAAGGAAAGCCGCAGAGAAGTTTAAAATCCCAAAATCGACAATCTTTAAAAACATAAAATTAAATCACTGTCAAAATATTGGTGAAGAAGGCTTAGAACTCCTAAAAAATGATGTCAGGAGGATATTTAGCGATACTGAGGAGCAACAGATATATGATTACTTAAAAAAGCAGCATTACTACACACAGCATATTCTTCTGCTGACAATGGAGGCATTTTAAAATCCCATAATTATACTTGAGATTTTGCTAAGAATATTAGATTTCAAGAAGAAAAAAAGTAACTGTGATATGCAGAGCAACATATAATTACATGTTGTTTAATTGTATGTTGTTAATTACGTTATTCTAGAAGTTTATTCTGTTTAAAAGTATGTTGTTGATTAATGTCCGTAGGTACGTTACCGTCCATAGGTACGTTTTTGGAGTCCATAGGTACAGACAGTAGATGTACCTATGGACAAAATGAGTGTTTTTTTTAAAATGCTTCTATCCGCCATCTGCGGATAGCTAGCGTAGAAAACATATGTGGACTTTGAAGATTGTTTAATTGTGATTAAAACAAAATAAAGAATTCATTTATAATACGCGTAGTTTTTGTCTAACAACTGATTAAAAGTCAAATTCTGGAAAGTGTCCACAGGTTGAGCACTTGCCCCTACGCATGTGGTTAAATTCAGTTGTGTGCAATTTATTTTGTGCAGAATCGCGAATAGGAAGAAACAATAATGGCATAAACCTAATATAATCCCATTTGAGTTTTTAGAAATCATTGTAGGGTGGTAAAATACGTTATACAACTTTTTTTCCGTTCACTTGGTACAGTTCACCGGAGAAAATTCACCCTCCCTGCGTACGTACATACTTTGTACGCAGGGGGAGGGAGGGGTTCACACAAGTGAACAGAAAAAAAGTTGTATAACATATTTTACCACTCTACAATGATTTCTTACCTAGTTTGTACGCAGGGGGGGGGGGGGGGGGGGGCTTTTCTCTGCAGCTGACCATTCACATGAACTTACAGGCACATAGCGTTCTTTGTTAACTAATAGGACAATTATCTTTATTTTCAAATAGAAAATGAATATTTACAAGAAGTATAAAAAGAACGGACAGTTGTATTGTAACGATCCTAGGCCTATCCTAAAGTAAAATCTAAAACCCTGACTTAAAACTAAAACTCTAACTACTTAAAATCAAACAAAGTTGTAACTTGTTCAGACGTTTATTATATTTATTATTTGGCCAAAGGTGATCGTTCTAGTGGTAGACCCTTATATTGTGAAGATGTAATAACCCGAAGTCTTTTTCGACAAGTGAAAGGCAGACTAAATTTAGTTTTGAATATTTTACTGGTTTTTAGATTAGTTTGGCTTGAAGTAAGTTTAAGTAACGATGAAAATGCAAATTTAGTGTAGCCAGACGGGCCTAATGTGCAAAGATATTCACACACATGCCAGAAGGGCTTACCATCCTAACCTTAGAAACTAGCAGCGCTTCCAAAAGGCTTACTGGATAAGAAAGAAGACGCCAAGAAAACTTATCAGCCACGCCTTATGCAAAAAGAACATATTTTAAGCAAAAGACTGTAGGTATGTTATTTTTAGATGATCAGACACCGTTCCACGTTCTATGGGATTTTGGAGTGTAAGCTATATTTGGATTTAAATGTGTATACAGCCTAACTCTCTATATTTTAACCCCATTACCTTGACTACCCCTAATCCCGCCTTACATGGGTATAGACACGGCCTAACTCGGCTCACGCTCTTTGTCTATTGCTCGGGCAATGTGGGTTGCTCCCAGCAACGGTTCCCTACCAAACTTGTTTAGTCAGACTCAAACCGTCTAACAGAAAACACGTAACGTCCCCGCGACCCTTAACACTCGCAAATGGATAGATTTCAACTAAGTGGATATCCCAAAAGCCCCGCGCCTCCTGTGAGTAACTAGGTCTGCCCCCAGACTGCTAAAGCCCGCGAACTAACGTTACGGCTATAAATCTCCATTATAAATACCTAAACGCGACTCCGCGACGCCCCTATATGAAAGTGTAAGATTAAAGTTACGACTAACACATAGTGAGGTGGGCTTCGGCATAGCGTCACCTAGCAACGTTAACTTTCAAACGTTACAATATCAACAATCTCAATAAATTATCTTTACGGTTGGGAAAAGTAACTATTCTAAACCGTATCTATTCGCGTTATTTTCCTATTCGTCGCGAAATAATGCCCGCGCGCCCGACTAGAATCTACACTATAACTATTCTACTATTAACTACTATTATTTTAAAGAAAGTTGAAACCGCTCTCCAGTTCTAGGATCTAGACGGAGGGAAATAAGATACCAACCCTTGCTATCTAGAGAATTACCCGACTCACTTCGTTCCCTGGTTTACTTATACCCTTCCCTGTTCCGGATTGGTGCTAGACGTCGTGTCTCCAATATTTACTGAAATCCAAAGCTACGCGTAGCCCACTCGGGCAGCGTTTCTTCCTTCGGTTCTTTTCCTTGGGCCGAACCAAGTCCTCGTGGTGTACTATCTTCTTCCGCGACTGACGACTGAATGCATACTAGACCCCTGAAAGCCTGCTTTTATACCACCCAATCCGCTCGTGTTCTGTTTATAGCAGTCATATTTTCGGCGTCTGCTGTTTAGCCTCTTCTGTCTCAGGTTCCCTATTCAATCACCTAAATAATTCAAAATCTAGAATGTTTTCCAGCCTGCCCTGCTGTCCAACCTTCCTCGACTCCTATACTTTACCACTAAATTCAAAAATCGAATACCTTTTGCCTGCCTAGTAACCATGGTATTAACAACTCACAATTTTGACAGTCACATCGAGGCAACATGTCTACTATTTCCTTACAAATCCTAATATCCGTCTAATTTTCCAGATACCTTTTCCCTGTCCTGTTGCAACAGTGAAAACAACTCATATTTATGATGGACGTCTCCAGTCAACATTGAATACCTTAAATTAAGCAAGCCTCTCCGGGAATAATATAATTGGAAGAGGTGATTTGCAACTGCTCGAGTATCAAGAATCTCAGAAGCAAACCCCCAACCAATCAAGACGCCTACCTTGGCTCGGTTAGTGCAGTACAATAGAATTATATTTTATATTTATAACAGTGAAATGTTCGACCAGACCTAAGCGGATATGTCAATAGATTTATACAACTATGACTAAGTAATGGTAAGGCTAGGCCGGTCTATTACAGTATGTAGAGGGGTTAGTTAGGGGGGCGATGTTGGGTAGATTTGCCCCGTCGTTGAAGTCGAAGAAATGCTTTACGGATCTGAATCTTCTTTGTTAAACAACAATTTCTCTTAAAATAAACATATCTTAACTAGAATCCCGATTCGAAATTCTAATACAAACCCTAAATTTGGGTTAGTCTCATCTCGTCTAAAAAAGCAGCTGGTCTAAGCAGTAACTGGTCTAAAAAGCAAATGGTCTAATTAGCAACTCGTTTAAAAAACAACTGGTCTAAATAGCAACTGGTCTAACGCACAGATGGTCTAATTAGCAAGTGGTCTAAAACGCGGTTGGTCTAAGTAGCTAGTGGTCTAAAAATCAGCTAGTCTAATTAGCAAGTGGTCTAAAAAGCAACTGGTCTAAAGGTCTTACCAGAAAAAAGTAGAACAATGACTCGTACTTACTCGTGAAAATGCATATCTGTATTGTTTCAGCTTTCTGTTAAAGTCACTGCAATCTTTAATATCGTTGCTCAATTTGTTATACACTTTTATAGCATTATTTGCTATATTTTTGTTAAAATTTTGTCTTAAGTTGTGATTAAGCCTTTGTCTCGCTTTTGGAAATTTCTCGATATTTTTATTTACATACCGGGAAATGCGATATAAGTAAAGAGAAACAACTGCGAGAATCTTATTGTCAATAAACATGTGTCTGTGAATAACAGGTAGTTGTACCTTTACACCCTTCAATTTTTTTGCATGAGAAGTATTGATTTGATATTGCATGCGTTACCCCATACTTCAATATAATATCGAATAATACTTTCAAAGTATGAAAAGTAAATTGTTAACAAAGTCTTTTTGTCAGCTATTTTGGAAAGAGTTTTCATAGTGTAGCATGCACTCACCAGCCGTTTATTAATTTTATCTATCTGGCTATTCCACCTAAGATATGGATCAAGATCAACACCTAGGAATCGTATACAGTTAGATTTCCGTATAGGTAGGTCACATACAAAATCAATGCTATTAGTGCTACGTCGAAACGTCAAATAAAAACTATTCTCACAATTGATTTTTTTTTTTTATTCATGATAGGTAAGCATTTGACTTTGATCTCACCTGTTGGTAAGTGAAGATACAGTCGATGATGGAGCATGCTTACCTAGATAGTGCCTATTCACTCTCGACTTGAAGAGATCCAAGTTATATTTGCAATTTATTATTACAGAACCAGTAAGTAATATCTGTCCAGCACTGTTTAGCTTTAATTACAAATTCATCGAAACTGTCCGCCATCAGAACTATGCTTCTGTCGTCAGCGTAGAGGTATGGGGTGCCACAAGAGAGGTAGTCCGGCAAGTCATTTATGAATATTATTGGAAGATTGTAAACATAATTGCATATCATTTCTGAACTGATTCAATATGTCACAACTACCTAGTTCTCGATTAAGCCACTCGCGGCGCCACTCACTATACGCGTTAACTCTATTGTTGCATCGTCACCTTTGTTATTTATTTCGCTGCATTAAAACCGTTTTAACTTTTATATTTGAAGTATAATTTCCTCAGGTTATGGGCCGTCCCATATACTTGAAATACGACTGAAGTTAAATATTTTAGTTGCAGTAAAGTCGTTATAATTAGTAATTCGCGGCAGAACATAGTCCCGACCCGAGAACAATGGCTACGTCGAACCTTCAAATTGAGAAATTAGCCGGCCGGGAGAACTATGCGACGTGGAAATTCGCTGTTAAATCATACTTGGAACATGAAGAACTTTGGGAATGTGTGGATCCAGGAACTACGGTGGATAGTAAGAAAGATATTAAGGCCAAGTCGAAGATCATTTTGTTGGTAGAACCGATAAACTACATACATATCGAAAATGCTAAGTCAGCTAAAGAAGTATGGACAAATCTTCAAAATGCATTCGAGGACTCCGGGCTATCAAGAAAAGTCGGCTTACTAAAGGATTTAATCAACACTTCGCTAGACAACTGTTCCAGTATCGAGGATTATGTGAATAAAATTATGAGTTCTGCATATAAATTACGAAATATCGGCTTCGATGTTGGTGACGAATGGCTGGGAACACTCATGCTGGCGGGTTTACCGGATAATTATAAACCTATGATCATGGGTCTGGAGAGTTCCGGCATAACAATTTCAGCAGATTTTATTAAGACAAAACTTTTACAAGAAGTGAAAGTTTCTGAGTCTTCCGTATTTTTAACCAGGCACAAGAATACCGCAAACCATCATTCTAAGCCAAAAGGAAAAGGCCCACGGTGTTTCAACTGTAATAAATATGGACACTTTAAAAATCAGTGTAACGTGAAGAAACCTAATCATAGTGGTTTTTCAGCGGTGTTTTCAGCTTACAGCTCAGTGAATCAGGATTGCTGGTATATTGATTCCGGCGCAACAATGCACATGACAAGATCTTCAGACTGGATGTATGATTTACAACCACCTCCGATCCAAAAGATAATGGTGGCAAACAGTGACTCCGTCTCCGTGCAAAGTATGGGTAGAGTAAACATTCAAACAAGTTTATGTGAAGATAACTGCCCCATCCAGGTGAGAAATGTTTTATTTATTCCTGATCTGAGTGCCAACCTGTTATCGGTCAGTCAATTAACTAAAAATGGCTGTAAGGTGGAATTCACTGATATGGGCTGTAACATATACAACGCCAATAAGTCACTTGTACCAACTGCAGCACTTACCAATAACATGTATAAACTCAATACAGCTACTGGTAATGCATATGCTGTTTCATCAGATAGTAAAGCAGATATTGTTACATGGCATAAGAGAATGGCACACTTAAATATGGCTGATGTTAAGAGGTTGGAGCAATGTGCAGAGGGTATTACAATAACCAATAAAGAAGTAGTTTCTGTTTGTAAACCCTGTTGTGAAGCAAAGCAAACACGATTACCGTTTCCCATTTCCGGTTCAAGAGCAAACGCATTACTAGAAATAGTCCATAGCGATTTATGTGGTCCGATGGAGGTACCGTCTGCTGGAGGCGCGAAGTACTTCATAACATTCATATACGATTATTCCCGAAAAGTAAATGTGTATTTCCTAAAGAACAAAATGGATATTAAGTCAGTGTTTGAAAAGTATAAAGAAGAGGTAGAAAATGAATTAGGAGGTAAAATAAAAGTATTCAGAAGCGATAATGGTAAAGAATATTGTAATAAACAATTTTCTGGTTTTCTAGCAGCTTCCGGCATCAAACATCAAACCAGCACTCCGTACACTCCAGAGCAAAATGGATTAGCGGAGAGGATGAACAGGAGTCTGGTTGAGCGTGCAAAATGCATGCTATTTGAAGCAAAACTGAAGAAAACTCTGTGGGCAGAGGCCGTAGCCTCCGCAGCTTATATTATCAACAGATCACCATCACGGGTTCTGGCTGAGGTAACGCCTTACGAAAAATGGACTGGTAAGAGACCAAATATTTCACATTTAAGGATCTTCGGCACCAAGGCCATGGTACACGTTCCTAAGCAGAATCGTTTGAAATGGGATCGTAAATCTCAAGAATTAATTTTTGTTGGTTACTGTGATAACACAAAGGGATATAGATTGATCAATCCAGGTAACGGCAAGGCAGTTGTTAGCAGGGATGTAATATTTATTGAAAATTGTATGAATAATATTGCACAGGAACCTTTGCCAGAGCCACAGCTTGTCACCATCCCTCTTAGCTCGGACTTAGAAAGTCAAGACACAGTAAGGAGGCAAAGTGAAGAGATAATATCTATTAATAATGACCTTGAGACTCATGATGAAACACTATTACCCTCGAGTTCCGATACATCCTTTGACAGCTGTGTGACAAATACAAATGATGATGAAACATATTATCCTAGCGGAAGTGATAGCAATGACAGCATTGAACGAAATATTACGTTGAGACGTCATCAAAAGCATAGTTCAATAGGTAATAATTTCATGTGTGTTCAGATTTCAGATCCACTCACTGTCAAAGAAGCTTTGTCGAGCACTAATGCTGAGCACTGGAAAGAAGCAATGGATGAGGAGTATCGGTCCTTGTTGGAAAACAACACTTGGGAGATTACTACTCTACCGGATAACAAACGTCCAATACCTTGCAAGTGGGTTTTCAAAACAAAGACAAATGAAAATGGGGAAATAGTGAAATACAAGGCCCGGCTTGTAATCAAAGGATGTTCACAAAAACCTGGCATCGACTACAAGGAAGTATTTTCACCAGTTGTGAGGTATGCTTCTTTGAGATATTTGTTTGCATTGGCAGCTAAATACAATTTAGACATGTGTCAAATGGACGCTGTTTCTGCATTTCTTCAAGGTGACATTGAAGAAGAGATTTATATGATGCAACCACCTCTGTACAATATTGGTAACACTGATGAAGTATGTAGATTAAAAAAGTCATTGTACGGATTAAAACAGGCTAGCCGGCAATGGAATAAAAAACTTGATTTTACGCTTAAAAATATGGGTCTATTGCAGTCAAAGTTAGATCCCTGCATTTATTATAAAATTGTGGATAAAAGTAACATAGTGCTTCTAGCGGTCTATGTCGATGACTTGATACTTTTCGCAAATAATAATGAATCAAAAAGCTATATTAAGGAGGAGCTACATAATAATTTTAAAATTAAGGATTTAGGAGATGTAAGTTACTGCATTGGAATACATGTGGAGAGAGACAGGACCAACGGCATTGTATATTTGGATCAGAAAAAATATATACTAGAGGTGTTAAATAAATATGGAATGTCTGATTGCAAAACTGTAAAAACTCCAATAGATATGAATAGTAAGGTACAAGGAAGTACAGAGGATACTAAAATCTTACACGATATTCCTTATCAAGAGATTATTGGGTGCTTATTATATGTTTCACAAATTACTAGACCGGATATAAGTTTTGTGATAAATATGTTAAGTAAATATAATACTAAACCAGAAACGCAACACTGGATTGCTCTAAAGCGCGTCATGCGTTATTTGAAAGGCACTCAAGATTATAGACTGAGTTACAAACAGAACCCAGACGAGTCAATGGTTCATGGTTACTGTGACTCAGATTGGGCTAGTGCAGAAGACGACCGGCGTTCCTGTACAGGCTACACATTCTTGTTTCAGGGAGGAACAATTAGCTCGAACTCTAGACGCCAGCCTACCGTCGCACTCTCTACAACGGAGGCGGAGTACATGTCTTTATCATCGTGTGTACAAGAAGCTCTATGGCTTAAACAATTTCAAGAAAGTTTATGGCCAGAACTGAAGAGTGAAGCCTTGGTAATTTATAGCGATAATCAAAGCTCTATAAAACTTTCAGGATCTGATGGATACCATACCCGGACAAAGCATATAGACATCAGGCACCATTTTGTCCGCGATAAGGTACTTGGAGGGATCATTGATGTACGCTAATACAGACGGATGAGATGATTGCAGATGCACTAACCAAGGCAACGTCACACTCAAAACTGTCTTTCTGCTCTACCAAGATGGGATTATGTTTAAGGGAGGATATTGGAAGATTGTAAACATAATTGCATATCATTTCTGAACTGATTCAATATGTCACAACTACCTAGTTCTCGATTAAGCCACTCGCGGCGCCACTCACTATACGCGTTAACTCTATTGTTGCATCGTCACCTTTGTTATTTATTTCGCTGCATTAAAACCGTTTTAACTTTTATATGTGAAGTATAATTTCCTCAAATATTATGAACAATACATCATTTTATGTCTACACTTGGCCAGAAAACAACTTTATGGCCAGGTGTGGCATAAAAATATTATTATCCAAAAATGGTGATTTTTGCAATATTTCACTCCGTTAACGTCATTATTTTTCATGGGTTTTTACGAGTTCGATCTAAACCTGAAATTGCTATTATTTTCAGTGTTATTTTTGCAGATAATATCTAAAATTAATTAAAAATCAAAACGGTATTCAATAATTTCACAACCCTTGAGTAAAACATACATACATACGATTATAATTTTATAGAAGATCAACTTTTTTTATCAGTGGTTGTAACGTTGCACGTACATTTATTACTATTATTATTAAAAAACAATGTCTTATTCTCAAAAAACCTAATTTACATCCTTAAGAATAAAACTAATCTAAAAAGAATAAAAATTAAAAACTAGTAAACACTAACTTTAACTAAACACGAATAAAATAGCTATTACTAATAACAAATAATTATAAATAACAAATATAGTAACATCAGACTGGAAATAAGAAAAAATACACAATACGTTTAACACTTGCGTGCGCGACGATAAACAACTTTAGTTCGAGATAAGCGCATAGCGCGCCGATTGGCCGTCGACTATTCCTTTTGTTCTGCATCGAGTGTTCTGGATGATTTGCTAACCGTGATTGCGACTCGTTACTTCCCGCAGTACACCTGTGCCGGTCGTTCACTAGAACTTCATTCTGTGTCCTCGTACGAGCCGGTACAATTCATATTAATTAGTAATTTTCGCATCCTTCCGACATATTCGGATATAGTAATATCAACTAATTAAATTCAGTGTTGTGTCCGCACCCCAATCGGGTAAGTTAAATGTTGAACAAGTATTATTTCTAAGTAGTGCTTAGCCTTAAGTTAGTGTTTGTGTTAAAGCCTAGTGCGCACAGTGTCCTAATACACTATCTTGCCTCGATAGACTTGCACCTTGCGAAAAAGGACGTAACCGCCGTACGTTTCATATGAACTTACGACCTTTTGTACCGATAAGGCGGAATTTCGAAATTACATTTTATATTTGCAAGTATCTTAATACTGTGCTTCATCTGGTCTAAATTATTATTAAAAACGTAACTTTAAAACCATCATTGTGACAAAAGTTGACCGTTAAAATATTTATCGGCATACCCTTTTTTTAAATTGTTAAATATTAACCGTAATCCTTTGTGCTTCCTGGAAGTTCTTTAGAATATGCAACACCTAATAGGAGGGGGGGAAAGGTGGGGAGAGGGGGGGAGGGGGTGGGTACTCCCTACCCCCACTCCTCCCCCCGCGGAGATGCTTGGTTCCCAAGATATTAACGATTGAAGATTGAGGTTATAAAATTCTAAAAGTCCCATTCTAGCAACATATTACAGTTAAAAGGAGGACGGAGGGGGGCGGGGGGGTCTCAGAGTCAGCTGCGGCGCTCCGGAAGGGCAGCCCTTTCGCCCTTCGTGTCACAAATCACGGTCGCGCGTACTGCGCTGCGCACGGCTCCCGTGCTTTGTCACTACGGGTGAGGGCTGCCCTCCCTGCGCGCCTCCGCGTCGGGCTCCGCCTTAGCTCCGGCGCTGCGGGTAGAGCAGCCCTTTCGCCCTGGCGTGCCAAAGCACGGTCGCACGTGCTGCTCACCCTACGCGCCTCCGAGTTTTTATATACACTCTAGGGGTAGGGCAGACAAGACCACGTGGATAGTAGAGTGCTCTGATTCGCTTTTATATGCAGTTGATATTAATAGATTGATGGGAAAAATAAAACAATATATTATGTCATATATTTATTAATAGACGAAAATTAATGTCTATATACATATTTAATGGCCTTAATTAATTCTTTAAAAGTATCCTTGTGCGTGCGTCTGAGTCGCAGCCTCCATAGATACTCCACCAGCCAATCTTCAAAATTACCTTTGTAATTAATTTTATTAAATCTCTTCAAATTTCGCCACTGGCTCTCTATGTGCTGGGTGTGTGTCCCGTCTTCAGCAATGAAAGGGTTTTCCGGGTCACTGAGGTTGACCCGCTTGTGAATATAGCCATGATCCGGCAGAGTATTGTAGGCACGCCAGTAATCGGTGTGGATTGTTGTGCCTTCAGCAACATGTTTTTTTATTAAGGGTATCAATATCACACCACTCCCTGAAGTAACCGGCGGCTCATCAGAGTCCAACACCGGCATCACTTCACCACACACCAAAGGAGCCGGCGGCTCACGAGAGTCCAACACCGGCATCACTTCACCACACACCAAAGGAGCCGGCGGCTCACGAGAGTCCAACACCGGCATCACTTCACCACACACCGAAGGAGCCGGCGGCTCACTGTCACTAAAATCAGTCAAAGACATGATGAAAGTACAGCAAAATTCACAGGGATTCAAACGAAAAGGCAGAGAACTGACAAGACGCAAATCCAAACCGTGGTCCGTGAATGAGCGTCTAAAATAGCCGCGTTCCATTTCACGAAACTTACCGATTCTTACCTAAGCTTATTTAACCTCACATAATCAAACCTTACCTTTTTTAACCTCACATAGTCAAACCCAACCTTTTTTAACCTCGCCTTTTTAAACCTTACCTAAGTTAACCTAACATTTTTAAACCTAACATTTTTAAACCTAACCTTTTCAAACCTAACTTTTTCCAACCTAACCTGACACGTACAACGGAATGATCCTCCATGTCGTCTGACATTTGACAGCAGGTGTCATGGCACTTACTAACGTGTTAATTAACCATTTTATATGAAAACTTTACGAATTTTTTCCCCCTAAACCGTAAGTCTCCGCAACTTGAAATTTTGTGAGAAGCTTTCTATTAATGAGTACTATCTATAAAAAAAATAAGAACCTCTTACGCGGTGTTGCAGATTCTAAAGCTTGCTTTATTTTGTGACTCCGTTCTGATAGTGAACACCCACACCAACTGCTTTCGGCTTCTCCATCTTATTAGGCAAATAAAAAAAAAGGGGCTTTCACTATCAGAGGAGGAAATCGAGCTGTTTATAACCCGGACGTTTTAATATTCCAGGGTGCGTAGAAACGACTTAAATCCGACCTTACAGCCCAAGGGATAGAGTCGAGGGATTCCGGCAGCGCCTTATTTGCCGCCTTGTCACGTCGCTGCCGCGAAATACACATCACCAAGCTACCTCGGTGCGCCCGGTCTACCACCAGCTCCACGACCGGTCAACTCCTCGCAGCCGCCTTTGCTGACTCCGATCGCCTTTTAAGGAGAGTACCGAACTACGGAATAAAACCAGACGGGCTTCACCCACGACCTATTTTTTTAAAATAAATTATTTTATTGTTGATGACGTTGCTGTTTATTTTTATTAATTTAAGAACCACATCCTGGGGAACAGAGCGTATCACGGTTTAGTATTAATTAACAAGCGTTTTCATGCAACCAATTAAGAGTTATTTATCTCCATAAACTGGGTACTTAACGACGGCTATTTAAACATTTTTGTTGTAATATTAGTCGCAATAACGCTTATATGATATTATTATTGAATCATAATAACAACACTTAATATATTTACATATCATATTTTTATTATTTTTTACCGTGATCATTTGATCTAATAACATTTCATATATCATTTTTTAGCATAATTAATATTTCCTATAATGAACTTATGATAACGTTAATTTCATCTAAAGTACAATTGGCGTACCTAACCATTGATGATAATGTAAAATATTTTAGACATAATACCAGATTTACTAAAAAAGTTCATCATTCAAGTGCCCTGCCATCACAAAAAACACTTCATCACATAAATTTCAATACTAATTTGTTGAAATTACCTACCTACCTATATATATTAAAACTAAACAATGTCAGCCAACCTATGCATACATACACCAGAGTCTCAATTTCGGGCGCCCGAAGGACGAGCTTCAGGCTGCAAAGCCGAAGACAAGCAAGAATGTACTTGATAGAATAAAATAAAAATAAAAACAGGACTGCCTTGTAAGACATTATTCAATTATGTAAACTAATTTATAAAAATATCTGGACGTTCTATCTTACTTTGTATATTATATTATATCGTCGACCGTAGGCTCAATTGGGGTAAGGGGCAGGCTAATCAATGCCCCTTACTACGCCTATTGACCGCCTATGGTTGACGATATTATTTTGCCGAAAAGTTCCACTACTATATTTACTCTCCGACTACTTAAGGATAAGAATCGAGAGCAGGACACGCCCTTGATAACCGCGATCGTCGATCTGAACAAGGCATAAGGCATGATTAGCAGGGGGATATTATGTTGTGCTTGAAAAATTTGGACGTCCTCCGAAGCAACTAATAAAATCTTTCCATGATGGGATTGATGGCATGCTTCAATGGCAGGCCTAAAGGTTATTGATAAGTGCTGTTACTTAAAGTCGACTATATCGAGCCACTTTTCCCTCGAGGGGAAGTCAATATTCGCATCGGGAAGCCGGCTACCACGCGCAAGAGTGTGGAGCCACAAATACATTAATAAGAACCAAAATGAGCTTGCGTTATGACTTTTATGCCACACCTGGCCATAAAGTGACTTTCCGCACACTGCGCGTACGGAAAAAGCCGCTTTCTGGCCAAGTGTACACATAAAATTATGTACACAACAAGGGAGGTAATAAAGAAAGCCCTCGATCGCATATTTACGTCCCTCGCTTGCAGCTCGGGCCGCAAACTTCTGCGATCTCGGCCTTTCTTTGTATTATCACCCTAGTTGTGTAATGTACTATAACATTTTCGTTCGGGTTTCTGTGTCGTACAAAAGTGTGCTCAAAAAGACATAATGCTAGTTCATTTTGGTTCTTATTAATGTATCTGTGGCTCCACACTACGTAATACGTAAAAAGTAAACAATTCGAATGGCGTAACTCTTCGCGTAATATTACTTTATTTTTCTCAAACTTGCAATGAAATGTTGACATTACTTGCTTGACACATGGCATTTAATGGAATTTCATACAACATTGCCGGCCTAGCCCTCACGACACAGCATCACGGCGTTCAGGCATTAAAAAAACAATAAACGATGTTTGCTATATTTTGTAGTTTTATTTGTATAAAATCGACATGAACATAACAAATAACACATTACAACCAATTTCCAATAATTTTAAATTGTAAACTTAATTGCAAGTTAGTTAGTAAATGTGTATTCACATTTACTAAATATTCATTCGTGGTAAAAATATATACTGAAAGGGTTTTTAGTTTTTGTCTACTTTACTTTTAATGTCTGTAGAAAATAAAGTTTGATTTTTTTGTGTTTTTAATTGATTTTTGAACGTTAATAACAACGAAAGAGTGCTAGAGTAAGTGAGCGAGCAGTTCCCGTTTGCCTCGGCGGACCATGCTGAGCCAAGTCACATTCAAAAAGCGCAATGCACAGGATGATTATGTTTGGGCAGATTTTTAATTTAATTATTTTGTTCATAAAATGAAAACAAATTTCATAAAAAAAGTTTTCTTAATTCCTATTTAAAGTGTATTTTGGTGTAAGTTAACGTCTCCTAAAATATTGGCATCTAATTTGCAAGCACCTTATTTCTAAAAAGGGAAAGTTGATTGCGGTTTTAACAATTATCGTGGTATTATTTCCAACTAAACATCATCGAAAAACTATTTGCAAGAGTAAATAGTGACTAAAATGGCCACTGTCCATATCACCTTTTCCGCACTGATCCATTTAGAAGGTAAACATGAAAAAATCTCTATTGAGCTTCGTTCGACCCTAATGGACAGTCGTGCCAAAGCATGCATTTTTAAGCCCAATGTAGGTTACGGTTTCAGCGGTCTACGGTGAATACGATATTCAAATCACCTGTTGACTCGATTTTCGTAAATCGATTCTACTATTTGTGAGGAACAAATATCTATATGACCCCTAATAGATTTGTATAAGTATAACAGCCACAAATTGTAATCAAAAGTAGCAGATCGCACTGAGCATTGAAAACGCTCTATACAAAACTGGTCCTCCCGTTCCTACTTATGACGTCATTCGCTCCATCGCTGTACTAAGTCTGTATGAAAAAAATAGCATTTTGCCATTTTGAGCACGAAAAAGTGCGTTTAAGCACATAGCTGTCATACATTTATTTTTTCAGTGTTATTTAAGCATTCCGAAATTGACATTTTAATTTTTCTTTAAGACTATAAAAAAAGTGTAAACTTAGCTTAATTTTGATCTTTTTGTTAACTGTTGTCCAACCTGTCAAGCGCCGCCACAGCATTTATCATATTTTTTTCTTTAGCCGATGCCATATTTTCTCGTTATTTTATAATTTCCTCAATCACGTCACGATTTATTTCAATATATTGCAAATGTATCACTTTATTCACGATAAGATAATAAATATAAATAAATATCGATCAGCTGATTCAAATTAGTAGTTCGCCCGGTGCTGCCACCTAGCAGTTTCCCTTAAAGTTTAAGAAAAACGGGTTTAAACCTTTGCCGTGTATCCAATTGCATCAAGCGCCTTCTTTAAACCTTAATCAGATAGTTTACTTTTGTTTTGGTTTTACCTTTTTCTGGAGGTGGCATCTAAATAGATAGATAGATTTAATTATTTCTTATTGAAAATTAAATAGTGTTTTATTATCTAAAACTAAAATGAATTCACAAAAAGATCGTCAAAAAATGAAAAAATAAAAACAGAATAATTCATTAAATAATAAATAACAACAACATTAAATTAAACATTTTATGCCACACCTGGCCATAAAATGACGATGATGCCTTTTTCCGCACGCTGTGCGTACGGCAAAAGCCGCTTTCTGGCCAAGTGTAGACATAAAATGACGTACACAACACGGGAAGTAACAAAGAAAGCCCTCGATCGCATATTTACGTCTCTCGCTTGCAGTTCGGGCCGCAAACTTCTGCGATCTCGGCCTTTCTTTGTATTACCACCCTAGTTGTGTAATGTACTATAAAAAACCTCCGACTTAAAATCTTCGACATTTTCATTTCAAATTAGGATGTCTCATGAACGGCTGAAGCTATTTTGATACAACATGTTTATGAACCATCACTAGAAAACCTGCTTTGAAATAAAAATACCGCATCCTAATCTGTTCACCCGTTAAAGAGCTACGGTGGAACAGACAAACATACAGACAGACAAACACAGCGTTCTAACTTATAATACCCCTCTTTTTGTGTTTGGGGTTAAGCATATTCAATAATCACGGCACGGCTGTCCGCATACTGAAATCATATTGACGTTGTTTTGGTTCTCCGGACACCAGTTTTTTAACAATTGTTTATGTTAATTGTACCAAATATCGACACATGCCACCTAATTAAAAAGTTTTTGCCTATAGAGCGTTTTTTTTAATCAATTTAATATATTTTGTGCCCTATTAATCACATGTGTCCGCATGCTGAAAGCATATTTTCCTTCATATGAGAAAACCGACACAAAGACCGGCACATATACAACCGAGTGTTGCACAATTAACCATTTTAATTTCGAACTGAGACTCCGAGAGTAAATCGCAGTTAGTTAGGGCACGCAAGGTCGGCCGAGTCGCGTCGTCTGTTTCAATGTAGGTTTGTGAGTCACTGGCACAGGGGTGAAGGCCGCGCCGGGTCAACGCCCGCGCCTCAACACCCGCGCCCTTGAAATTCGGTCGGGCGCTCAAGTAACACAAAACAGCTGTATAAGAGCTGTATAATAGAATATATCAACGTTAAAAGCTGAATAATGTTGCTGCATAAGAGCTGAAACAGCGCTGTTTCAGCCGTTATACATCTAATTTGGGCACAAATTATTCAGCCTTAAGTTCACAAGGCTGTTTAATAGCTTAATAGTAACTGTATAACGGCTGTATTAAGGTTCACAGAGTTAAAAGGGCTGAATATCGACTGTTTAAAAGAGCACGAGTGACTGCTTTTTCAGACTAAGTTTCACATGTGAACCCTTATTACTATCTTAAACCTCCACAGGTTCACTCTTTAGATGTACAAACAAGAACGTACGCTAAATTTGACGTTAGAGGAACACAAATATTTTTTTCATCACACTTGCTCGAAAATGGTGCATTACACGTAGGTTTTGCGGGCCGTAAATGAGCTATTACGCCCTAGGGCGTAATGGTTTTCTTTTTAAATTTGAAACGCTGGTTCTGTTTTACTCTTATTTGTCATGTTCAAAGGAAACGCCAACTTACTTTTTTAACTTTTATCACTGAAATATTTATTTAAAGAGAACTGGTATTGCAAATACATGTAAACACATATATCTGTAACATTAATTAAATGTTTCAATAGTGTATTTCAGTATTTTGCAATTATAAAATCAACCGTTTTAGGTCTGTACCGCTATGGTTTCCGAACGTTGCGCATTGTCTATGGATATGTCACTAATGTCACTGTCAGTTTTACAATTTTATTTAGGTTAAGTAAGGTTAATTTTAATTAGATTTCCTCACAAGTGTGATGAAAAACATTGTGTGTGCCACGGGCGGTAAAGGAATTACAAACTCGTGTTATTAAAGCCCTCGGCTTCGCCTCGGCCTTGTAACAAACACTCGTTTGTAATTCCTTACCTACCGCCCTTGATACACAATGTACTATTCATCACACTTGCTCGAAAATGGTGTCATTACACGTAGGTTCTGGGCGTAATGGTTTTCTTTTTAAATTTGCAGCGCTGGTTCTGTTTTACTCTTATTTGTCATGTTCAAAGGAAACGCCAACTTACTTTTTTAACTTTTATCACTGAAATGTTTATTTAAAGATAACTGTAATTGCAAATACATATAAACACATATTTCGGTAACATTAATTAAATGTTTAAATAATGTATTTGTTTATTTTGCAAATATAAAATCAACTAAAATGGCCGTTACCGCTATGGTTTCCGAACGTGACTTGACGTTCGCATTGTCTATGGACAAATGTGACAAATGTCAATGTCTGTTTTAATATTTTCTTGTCGTACTGGGTCGAAAAGTAAGGTTATTTTATTAAGATTTCCTCACAAGTGTGATGGAAAACATTGCGTGTGCCACGGGCGGTAAAGGAATTACAAACTCGTGTTGTTTAAACACGCGTTTGTAATTCCTTACTTACCGCCCTAGATACACAATGTACTAATTATGACTGTTGATCTTTCATCAATAGTGACACAGTGAGAGTGTGAAGTTTCTGATTTACTTAATGGCGGAATATATTATTTTGTTAATCGGTATGCACTTGATGTTTCGTTATCTCGGCGAAAAATGATTGCGATTACGATTTTACTGTTATTATATACATATATTATCTAAGAAATTTTTCATGCGCTCCTCGAATAATACGTTTTTTTACAAAAATAAACTCTAAATATGCACCATAGAAAGTATATACTAATCAGTTTTAATTTTTTTTTCTTCACGTATACACCTAAAATTGTTGTTACTGATCTAATAAGAGTAAATAATTGCGATGTAATTATATTTTATGGTTTAAACATGCTCAAAACTAAAAATAAAGTACGATAATCTATAGGTTATACAAAAAAAATGGTGGTTGAGTTTTCAACACCGATGTGAACCACTTTTATTCTATATTTCAGCTATAGGCTGCAGAATGACTCACTTGAGTTCTGTTATTCAGCCAAAAGCTGTTTTTTGTGTCTTTGGTGGTTCTTCTGGATGTGTAATCAGCCAAAAGCAGTCTTAGATATCGCAGGTGAACACTTACACCGCTATAAGCGTTCTAGTGAACTTCTAAACAGCCGCTATACAGCTTGTATCAGTAGGCTGAATTAAAGCTGAATAACGGGGAAAAAATCAGCCCTAAGCAAGATTAACGTCTACATTTACTTCACTATAACTCTACAGACGTTATAATGGTTCACACGTGGTATCTTAAAAAGCATAACGTAATTGATATTCACTTGTGCTATCATCTTATACAGCAATTAGCATAAGGGTATCATTTAATCGATCAGCAAAATATTCATATTTTGGTCAGCAGAAATTTGTATTTGGTCAGCCAAAATAACTAGTTGGTAAGCAACTTATGGTTAGCAAACATTTATAAATCAGGCTGCAATTAATGATATACTGAACTGCTCTAAATTATTTTGGTCAGCAAATTAAATATTTGAGCTGCATTAAGCGATCTACGGTTAATCAAATTTTGGTAAGCAATCAGTAGGTAAGCAAAATATTTCATTTTGTTCATCAAAAAAAAGGGGGCAATAAAACCTAACTGGTCATTCACAAAATGGGCGCAACTATTCTGTCGCCAATCGTATGCGTATTTTGTCATAAGGTAATTGTCACCTGTCAAGTAGCAGGTGTCACTGTAATATATACAGGGTGTCACTGTGATATATACTGGGTGTCACTGTGATAGATACAGGGTGTCACTGTGTTATATACAGGGTGTCACTGTGATAGATACAGGATGTCACTGTGATATATACAGGGTGTCACTGTGATATATAATCAAAAAATATAACCGTAACCTACCTATTTTTGGGAGCCGTTTCGTTTTTAGGGTCATAAAAAAAAATAACTCTAACCTACCTATTTTTGAGAGCCGTTTCGTTTTTAGGGTCATCAAAAAAAAAATAACCCTAACCTACCTATTTTTGGGAACCGTTTCGTTTTTAGGGTCATCAAAAAAAAAAAAACCCTAACCTACCTATTTTTAGGAGCCGTTTCGTTTTTAGGGCTATTAAAAAAATAACCCTAACCTACCTATTTTTGGGAGCCGTTTCGTTTTTAGGGTCATCAAAAAAAATAACCCTAACCTACCTATTTTTGGGTGCCGTTTCATTTGGACACCCTGTACAACACAGTGACACTCTGTATATATCACAGTGACATCTTGAATCTATCACAGTGACACCCTGTATATAACACAGTGACACCCTGTATAGTGATATCATAGTGACACCCAGTATATATCACAGTGACACCCTGTATATCTCAATTAAATTGCTTACAGACATGTTTTCTCTGCTGACAGTGACATCCTGTATCTATCACAGTGACACCCTGTATATAACACAATGGCACCCTTTATATATCACAATGACATTCTGTATATATCACTGTTCGGGATGAACAAAATAAATACAGGTTCTTGAATATGCAATTATAATTTTCGGAAATGGTTACATTTTTGAATTGTATGAACGGTAGGTATATTTGATAGGTGCGCGCGCGCTTTTGTCTCGCTGGTCGGTTAGGTTCTGCCGGTATGGACCACCGCGCCGCTCGCCTCGCCTCGCCTTCCCCTCTGTCGCCTTGTGCGGGCGTTAACATCCTCCCCGCCCTTGGAAGGACCTGCTGCTTCTTCCAAGACATCAGAATCCTTTTCCGTGATGGGCAACAGACAGACTTTGTTGATAGCTCGCCGCTCGACGCCGCGATGTGTGACAAAATCAGCGACTCTGGATACTCCGTCGCTCCCAGTGTAAAGTCGTTGAACACTGCCGAGTTTCCATTTTAATGGTTGTAGATTCGGTTCCTTGAAGATGACCAAATCTCCTTCTTGTAGATTGGACTGTTTTGTCCGCCATTTGGTTCGCTGTTGTATTTCAGCCAGATACTCTTTTCTCCATCTTTCCCAAAAGTGACACCGGAGCTGCTCGACCACCTGGTACCTCGTACGTATCTTTATGTTTTCAGGTTTTTGTGAGCTTGGCAGTGACGTCAGTGGCCGCCCGATCAGGAAGTGCCCTGGGGTTAAAGGAGAAAGATCGTTTGGGTCGGGTGATAAAGGAGTTAGGGGACGGGAGTTGAGGATCGCTTCAATTTGAGTGAAGAGAGTACTCAACTCCTCGTATGTGAGACTAATGTTTCCCGCGATACGTTTGAGGTGAAATTTGGCACTCTTTACCCCGGCCTCCCAGAGCCCAGCGAAGGTGGGGGAATAAGGAGGGGTGAAAACAAACTTTATGCCCCTATGAGCCGCGAAATCAGTAATGTTATTTAAGTCTGACCGCAATACCCTGCCTAACTCATTGTTCGCCCCGACGAAGTTCTTGTCGTTATCACAGCAAATATAATCGGGTTTGCCTCGTCTAGCAATAAACCTTTTGAGGCAAGAAATGAAGGCTTGTGTTGTGAGATCACTGACCGTTTCAAGGTGTACAGCTTTAGTTGAGAAGCAAATAAAGATGCATAAGTAGCATTTTGTTGTTCTACTGCCACGACCTTTTTTGCTGGCAATCATGAAAGGGCCAGCGAAATCAGTTCCCGTAATTTGGAAGCTATAAGATTCAGACACCCTATTTTTAGGCAGATCTCCCATCAACGGCTCTAAAGTTTTGGCTTTCAGTCTAACACAAATGACACATTTCCTAACAATACTTCTTGCTAGCGTTCTGCCACCAATGGGCCAGAACTGCTCTCTGAAGGAGCTGAGAAGCAATTGAGGACCTGCATGACATAAACGAAGATGCTCGTTGATCATCATGATTTTTGTAAGGTGATGATTAGATCGCAATAAAATAGGATGTCTCGTGTCGTAATTAAGAGACGCATGTTTTAAACGACCACCCACTCGCAATAATCCTTTGTCATCGATGAAGGGAGATAATTGCAGAATATTTTGATTTAAGCGATTTCTTTTGACGAAGTGTATTTATCTCTACTTCAAAGGACTCTTGCTGTGCAGTTTTAAGAAGATATGTGAGAGATTTATGAAGTTCAGTTTCATTAAGTGAACCAGAGCTTTTGCGAGTAGGATTTCTACAGTTATGGACAAATCTAAACACATAAGCAAATATTCGTTTCAATCTTAAGGCATTCGAATATTTTTCAAAATTCACAAATTTGAGGTCATCGCTTTGAGCGTGATGAACCTTAATCTCAGGTAATGTATGTTCAGTACTAGTACGTGGTTGTTGTGGCCATTCGAACTCAGGCTGTGACAGAAACGCCGGACCGTTCCACCACAGTACAGAATCGACAAGCAAGCAAGGGTCGATTCCCCTGGACGCCATGTCCGCGGGATTGACTTCCGTAGGTACATGCCTCCAGGATTCGCGTTCAGTCAATTCATGGATTTCATTCACCCGATTGCAAACGAAGGATTTTAAGAGTTTTGGCTGAGTTTTAATCCATCCTAATGTTATTGTCGAGTCAGACCAAAACGTTTTCCTATGAATTTTACAACGCAGGGATTCACTAACCTTGGTTGTAAGGCGTGCCCCCAAAAGAGCAGCACAAAGTTCGAGCCTTGGGATCGTAACGGGTTTTAAAGGCGCTACACGCGTCTTAGCGCATAACAAATTCGTAGTTACGTTACCATCACTGTCTATTGAGCGCAAGTACACACATGCAGCGTAAGCGTCTTGCGAAGCGTCAACAAAGCAATGAAGCTCAGTGATGACAGGAGAGGAGCACAAAACAAACCTGGGTATTGACAAAGAAAGCAAGACGTTTAAGCTCTTAACGTTTTTCTCCCAAGCCTTTTTTATGTCGTTTGGAACACTGTCATCCCAGTCTAATTTGATTTGCTATAGCTTTTGCAGTAAGATTTTAAGCGTAATGGTACATGCACTCAACAGACCTAAAGGGTCAAATATTTTACATGTATTTGACAAAATAACCCGCTTAGTTATTTTTTGCTCATGTTCGTTGATATTTATTTCAAATCTAAGTGTGTCAGAGCTAGGTGCCCATAACACTCCTAATACGCTGGACTCTTTAGATATATTAAGAGAGTCAGATTCTGTGGCTTCCTGAAATACCTGTGGGCAATTCGTTCTAAACTTGTGGATAGGAAAACCAGCAGACTTAAGGACCTGGGTAACTACTGTTAGCATATGAGCTAAATCGTTTTCTGTTGGGGCACCCGTCAAGAGGTCGTCGACATAAAAGTCATTTTTTATTACTTGAGACACGACTGGATCTGAACATTCCATTGCTAATTGCACAAGACATCTAGTGCTCAAATACGGTGCGCATGCTGTCCCGTAGGTGACCGTATTGAGCTGCAAAGTTTTAAGTGGCATGTGATCCTCGTTTCTCCACAGAATGAGCTGAAGGTGCCTTTGTGACTCATCAACCATGATTTGCCTATACATTTTCTGAATATCTCCAGACAAGACATATTTATGCTGGCGGAATCGAACTAGGATGTTAAACAGCTCATCTTGAACGACTGGACCGACGTGCTGAATACTATTAAGCGACTTTTCAGAAGAACTCTTCGCGGATCCGTCGAAAACCACACGGAGCTTTGTAGTTTCGCTACTCTGACGAATCACAGCGTGATGAGGCATAAAGTACCCGAATGAGGGTTTACTGATCTCAGTTAAGTGACCTAGTTCCCTATATTCATCAATGAACTTAGAGTACTCTTTTTTCAAGATTCAGATTCAGATTCAGATTCTTTATTTATAATTGTACACATCAATTACATGTCAAATAGATAGGTATTATTGGGATTACATTATATTATATTACATTACATTATATTACGTTACAAGCTGGGATCTTTATTAAGTTTTCTCTCAAGGCTCAAGAAACGCTTTTCTGCAATATGGTAGGAGTCTCCGAGAGCTGACTCCGGAGATTCTTTAAAGGGCATGCAAACCGAAAATCTACCATCATCAAGACGCTTAGTTGTTTCAGTAAAGTAGCGTTCGCAGAATTCGTCATCAGCTGACAAAGTTGGTTTTGAGGTAGGAACTTCTTCAAGTGTCCAAAACTTTGTCAGTTGATCACTGATCTCTCTAGTGAAGTTACAATGTACTTGTTTGTGTTCTTTTAGGTCACTAGTGTAAAGAGGACCTGCTACAATCCAGCCTAACTTGGATTCTTGGAGTACCGGTTTGTTGGATCCTAATTTAATCTGATCAGGTGACATAAGTTCAAAAAATATCTCAGCACCCAGCAATAAATCAACATCTGAGGGACGGAAGAAGTTAGGATCCGCTAGTTGAATATTCTGAGGTAAGTTAAGTTTTTGTACATAAATTAAGGCATTTGGTAACAAACCCGTTATTTTTGGCACTACTAAGCATTTAAGACGTGCACTAAGATCATTGACACGTGACTGTATAGTCATTACACAGCTATCAGATATAGGCATTTGGCAGTTATTTATGCCAGATATGCACAATGTGTCCGTACCCTTACTAATAAACTGCATTTTTTCTTTCAGATGAGCGGTTATGAAGGACGATTGGCTGCCGGCATCGAGTAAGGCACGAGCAAGGTAAGTTGTTTTATTTTCAGGATTTATCACTTCAACCAAAGCGGTACCAAGAAGAATTTGACCAGTGGATTGAGCCGGCAGGGATACAGGTACGTAGCTACAATGATTTAATGTGGTGCTTGTTTCAGGTGTGTAACTATCTACGTGCAATAATGTGTTATGTTTATTTTTACAGGTTTTACAGGTACCTAGAAGACGACATTCATTCGAGGTGTGACCTCTTCGCAGGCAGTTCGAGCAAAGTTTTAATTTAGAAACCTCAGCGCATCGATTTTTAGGAGATAATTGCCTAAATGAAGAGCAATCAACGATTCGATGTTGCTGGCTGCAAAAAGGACACGATATAGACGTTTTGGCATTGGTAGAAGTCACAAAGCTCTTTGATGTTTTATTGTGATAGTATTCTTTGACTTTATTTTCAGGTTTTTTATGATTGTCCCTGTTGAAATAAGGTTTGGCGTCGCGTTTGTCACTTCTGCTGAAGGCCATTTTCTCCAGGATGTCAGCACGATTACGCAAAAATTGCATGAAATCAGATAATGTGAAAAAGTCTTTGAAGGTATTTTTATATTCTTCCCATTTACTGAAAGAAATAACATCCAATTTATTTGACATCAAGTATATTATGAAAAAATCCCATTTATCAGTGGGCTGCTCTAACGTGTTGAGAGCCCTTAAGTTTTTCGAGACATGATCAATTAAGAATCGTAATGCTCGGTGGGATTCGTGTGAGATACATTCTATTTCAAATAACGCTTTTAAGTGGTTATTGATAAGAACTTTTTTATTATCATAACGTTCACGGATTAAATCCCAAGCAATAGCATAATTTTTTGAACTAAACTCAAGTGATTTTATGATTAAGGCGGCACCACCTTCCAACGATGACCGCAGATAATGGAATTTATTTATGTCTGATACGGATTCATTTGAATGAATTAAAGAATCAAACGTGTCCCTAAACTCCAACCACTTTAAGTAATTTCCATCAAATGTGGGTAGTTTTATGGTTGGGAGTTTGATGTTGCTCAAATTATGATGCCCACAACTGTTTGAGCACGATGAGCGAGCTGAGAGAAGACTTTCTTCTTTTTCGCCTTGCGCTTTTAAGCGCGTATCAAGAATGTGCTGAGCTAATGACAGTGTACTATAAAATATGTTCTCAAAACTATCCACTTCACTGTCATCCTCATCTGACGATAACATTTCAATTTGAGACTGAACTTCATTAAACTCAAACAATAAATTCTCGATTTTTGCTAAACGAAACAATACAATACAATACAATACAATCATACTTTATTGCACACCAAAAGATAAATTACAATGCAAACTTATACAAAAACATTGGTAAACAATAGGCGGTCTTATCGCTAAAGAGCGATCTCTTCCAGACAACCTTTGGGTAGCGGAGTTGATATAAAATTAACAAAACTAAATGACGAAACGAAATTATTAACGAAACTTCAATTCTTTTATTTTTAAATCATTAATTTCTTCCAATTTACTCGTATTAAATGACGAAACATACTCTTTAAATCTTGTTAAGCGACCCTTAATAGTCCCCCGTTGTTTAATGAATTCTTTCATTTTCTTTATCTCGGAGTTACTACTAGACGATCCACCCTGATTTAATTCTTGTTCAAGAGGCATTTTATTAAGGCGTAACACTAAGTTAGTCAAGGTAAATGTGCATCAAACCAGATTCACTCGAAGCGGTAGTCCCGATCGCGCGCACACGGTGATATAGTCTGAACGCTGGCTTAAGGGCAAAGAGTCATAAAAATGAGCTAATTGGTTATCTATTATAGAAAGAGCGTAAGTGATTTCTTACGTATACAAAAAGCTAACGTAATGGTTAGTACTAAGGTAGAATATCAAATGACAGCGCAAAAATTGCAAATGCAATAAAAAACATTGGAGGGTAGGGTTGCAACTACTTATCGGGAATTACTACGAGAATTATTCCAACTAGTATTCCGTTGAATCTGGTTTAGTGGTTACGCGGAGGTTACGTGTATACGCCATTTACTTGTTTTGTTAAAAAAATATGTTTCGTCCGTGGCTAGATAAACAGGAACCCGACTATACTCGTGTTCGGACTCGTTTAAATAGCGAGAGTAAGCAAATTGTTAAAAATGTGTACAATGGACTTTTTAGAGAAATAGGGCCCATAGCATTTAAAAAAACTGCTGAACTTACTCAGGTGCCATATTTAAATATATCTTTGAATTATTTATGTTGTATTATTTTACTAACTTATTACAGTTTTGACAACCCTATGCAGGTGTGAAGATATCTTTTGTATTTGAAACATAAAAAGCATTTTAAACTTTAATAGAACAGTGTTTAGGTCGAAATTCACTTGTTCGTATTACGACTTGTCACCTTTCGAACTAAACATGCTATTGTAATCAAGTTTTATGGCTTTTCACTCTTACGCAGGCGGATAGACTATACACGGTGTCGCGTTGTGCCCCACGATAGCGTGAGCGCAATGAAGCAGCCAGTTGACACGCTGAGACACAGTGTCGCGCCGTGCGCAATGACTATTCACAATTTGCAATACGGGAGTGCAGCGGCCGCTTGCCGTTACGTAATGGATTGCCTGGAATGTTCGGCGATAACAATTAAGAATTTGCTATTTACTTATGTTTAAAGTTACGTTTGAATTTAAAATTAAGCGAAGGGATAAATAACTTAGCAACTTATAGGGACATAACGATAATTTGATTTTAAGATACGTTAAATCTATGCAAATAATTAGCTTGTTATAATTAAAGTAAACAAAAGCTAGTGATTAATGTTACGAGAACACTGCGCTGAAATTAAATTTAAGTATTTACGTATTATTAAGCGTTTAGCTATATATTAAGAGGTAAGCATTTCACACTCGTAGCATTAAGCAGTGCTTGAATTTAAGTAAACACTTTTTACTATTAAGGCGAAAGTGAAACGTACGCAATGAGGATAACTAAACACGTAAATATTTCGCACCTTGTTCGTGCAACAAAATAATGATTTTAATGTTTTAACACGAAACTAATTATGATCAAATATACCAATATCACACACTTGCAGTTAAAACTCACTACAACACAAATTAAAGAGGTATTTACTTGGGAAAATAAGGATAAAGGACAGAGCTACCCCCCTGGATATCCAGATCTCGCCGCGAAAGTGCCACTGATCCCGTTATGTCTGCTTCGTTTCTAGATGTTTCCAGCCAGTGCTTAATTAAAGTGTCCGTTGCGGTCGCCAATTTTGTTCGGGATGAACAAAATAAATACAGGTTCTTGAATATGCAATTATAATTTTCGGAAACGGTTACATTTTTGAATTGTATGAACGGTAGGTATATTTGATAGGTGCGCGCGCGCTTTTGTCTCGCTGGTCGGTTAGGTCACGGTAGGTAATCTGCATAGAACGTATATTGGGCATTAGTGGCTGTCAGTGTCAATGTCAAAGTGACGCCGACTTAAGATACTGACACTACCTTCCCCTTTTCACCCCGTCCCGTCCATGCCCCCTCCAAACCTAACTCTAGCGGCCATATTTGTTTTGACAGATATTTGAAAAGTTTCATTCATTTCATTGCTGTTTTATTGTTGATCGAGTGAAGTTGCGTTGATTTTTATCCGTACTTATCCTCTCAGCTAAAACGGTAATGCTACTTGTGTCGTGGTATTTATCACAATGTACAACAAGTGCTGTGTAGAAAACTGTGCGAGTAAACGACAGGACGTTAAAATGCACCGGTTTCCCACATCAGAGATAGGACTCAAAAAGTGGTTAAAGTGTATTAAAAGTGTCCAACTTTATAAACTCAGTGCGAATCATATTCGGAAGAAAATGTTTGTGTGTCACAAACATTTTGAAAGAAGGTTCGTCACAAACACAGATCGCCTGCATATCGGGTCTTACCCGACGTTATTTAGCGATAACGAGATTGCAAGTGGTTCACCAGCGGTGAATTTAGAGAATAAAGGTAAGACATTTATATCTTTCTAAATGCTGTTTCTCAGGTTTCGCTTAAGATAACATAAATAGAACACAGATGGTATAAAAGGTATAAATTATAGCATTGGTACATACTTGTCCGTGTAACTCACGCATGACTCACAAAATAATGTGTCTTACTCTATATCATTAGACTGATGTCTTTCATTCATTAAATACCACATGCTTCCTCAAATCTGCCATCCTAGTGTAGAAGGCGACCTTTTACTATGGAAGTTCATAGTAATAAGTCTCCTGTTAGACTAGGACGGCAGAAATATGTTTCACTGCCTGGAACAGGCCTACTCTCATAGATGAGAATGAAGCACATAGACATGTTATTTTTGAGAAATACACATATTTTACACTTTTTTTAGTATAACAGTAAAGTATAATACTTAGTAGTATAATTGTACCTGTATGGTATATAGTTTTTATTGTATTTTATCATAATGAATCCAGTTCAGCATTTTTAAAACTTGGTAACTAAAATATTCAATGTTTCTTATTTAATAAGCTGTGTATGCACATAGACATGTAGTCTCATCGCTCAATGATACAATCATTGAGATAATGAAAATACTGTGAGTGACAGATATATTAAATGTTACGAACAACATTGATATTCAACTTTAAACATTTGAGTTAGTAATTTTAATTTTTTTATGCATTTTGGTTAATTTTCAGTGGACACAAGGATTGATCACTGCTATGCTCAGAAGGAAAAGCATGAAGATCATACATACAGTGCAAAAGATGCTGGTGAGTTTTGAAATTAATGATATATTTTTTAATATGATCATGTAATCAACTCTTTTATTGAGATAATTAAAATACTGTGAGTTACATATATCTTATATATATGGGTCATTATTTGAGCGTTACACCCGCCTATCTTTCGTGGACACATTATTGTAGAGTCTCCGGATTTTAATGTAATTTTAAGGTATTTTTTAGTAGTCCCAGATATGTGCCAAATAACTCGTTATGAGACATAAAATCTGTGGGAACTTCGACAATAATGTGTCCACGAAAGTGAGGCGAGTGAAACGCTCAAATAATGACCCATATATTACAAAGTTAGTTTAGTTACAGAATTTATAACTCGAGAATGGGTCGACCTATTTTTATGAGCTTTGATTTTTTGGGTTTGTCTTTGCTCCGAACAACAGAATAAGTATTAAAACATTTAAAAGTTAAAACTTCTGAAGTCAAAACATAGTTCGCCGGGACAACTAGTATTTAATATTACGAACAATGTTGATTGAACTTTAAAATGTGAAAGAGTGATTTTCATTCATTTATATGCATTTTTGGTTAATTTTCAGTGGACATATAGCGCAAAAGATGCAGGTGAGTTTTGAAATTAAAGATATGATTTACTTTGACATGATCATGTAATCAACTCTTTTAAAATTTGTTAAAAGAGTTTCAACCCTGATGCATTTTTACCAGCATACAATTTCTAATTATGCTATTTTTTTAATTCCAGCTCATGCACATCCTGGAGCAATTTTACCACGTGTCCTTAGGGAAATTGGAAATCTCCCTCAACTTCAAGCCTCAGGTACTAATTGTCGTTAAATCATACTTTAATTATAATTATCTAGGACACCAAGCAGCAATGTTTGTAAGTCACTAAGTTGTAAATTGCATCAAAAAATGTATCGAACTGTTTGGAACATCTACTTACAAATAATAGTACATTACACAACTAGGGTGGTAAAATAAAGAAAAGCCGAGATCGCAGATGTTTGCAGCCCGAGCTGCAAGCGAGGGAGGTAAATATGCGTTCGAGGGCTTTCTTTATTACCTCCCGTGTTGTTTACATCATTTTATGTCTACACTTGGCCAGAAAGCGCCACTTTATGGCCAGGTGTGGCATAAAGAAACATGTATAACGAACTACTAACATAACATTTTAAAAAGTCTCTACATATTGTTTTTATAACTGTACTGTGTTCCATTACAGATATAATGAAGAATTGAGGAGCCACCATTTGGTCCGGCAAAAGGTAAGTTACAGACAGTATTTTGGGCTTATATGAAGAGTCCACCGCTGGGGCCTCTCTAGGCTGGCCTGTGCCTTGTAGGTCTAGGCGGAAATCCGGCGCTGATTACAGATTGTCTAGTTAATTGAAATTTTGCAATTGCCTAAAAATATAAGTCATGTTATCGGAATGTGCTCACGATGAATTTAATCTATTTATAGATAAGTTTAGAGTTATGTAGATAGTTTTGTTTGACGACACATTTAGCTTAGTGGGAGTGAAGCTAGAGGTCCCAGGTTCGAATCCTGATAAGCGTAATCATTTGCGTTATGAGCATGAGTATTCGTTCTGAATCTTGGATGTTTTCTACCTATTTAAGCATGTATTTATCTATATAACTACTATGTACGTACGTACATATATCGTCGTTTAGTAACCATAGTAGAAAATGTGCGGAAAGAGAATAGGATTTAGATTTGGGGGCGCTGTAATGCTTTTCTACCGTATTTGCCATACTGGTTAGGTTAGTTCCAGCGGTTCGCCACGCCTATTGTCTTTCCGCACAGACTTTACAAGCGTTGCTTAATTTAGGACCAGGACCTCGTTTCACGAAGCTACAAGTTACAATTTTACAAGTCACTTGAAACATTGTCAAATACAGCAACGCCATTGGTTGATTTGGCCAATGTTACTAGTTTAGACTTGTACCATTGTAACTTTTAGCTTCGTGAAACGAGGCCCAGGTCGTTTTGTGAAAAATTTGCCGTCCGATATATTTGTCTAATTGTTTAGTTAAATTAATCATTATTTTATTATTTTTATATAGGAAATTACAATGTTGATGTTTAACAAAAACAGATAAATCTAAAATAATATCCATTCCCAAAGTCCCGAAGAATATCCATGTTTCTCTACATCTACAATCTACATGTAGATTTTATAAAACACGAACCTTTACGATTAAAACATAGACATTCTGAGTGTCAAAGTGGATATAATCGTACTGTAAAAGACAGACTGACATAACATAATTCCGGACACATTCGATATTAGAAGATACACATAAACTCAAATCTGCAAAAATATCCCAGAGCGAATCAAAAGTACTTTTTTTGCTAACTAGTGAAATAAGTAGCGTACGGACCTGCGGTGGCAAAAGTAGAACGAAATCGAGAATGGAGTCGTTATTATAATGTACAAACTTTTTATGATTGAATGAATAAATTCAATTTTTGTATGACACTTATATTATAATATCAAATTCTATGTCAGAAATGTTATGTTACATATGCTCTTCTATTTCTTTTACAATCCTCAAAATTAATTGATATACTTCCTAATGACTAAATAACCGCACCTCCGTACGCTAGTAATATGTGTAGTTTTTTAAACCACTTTGGTGCCAAATAAGCAATTGTTCACCTGATGGTAAATTGCTACCGTAGCCTATTGACGCTTATACTCAATGGTAATGGTAACACATGCGTGTAGCCGACACCTTATAAACATGTACGTACAGTCCTGTTTTGAAGAACCTCATAATCATAACAGAAGGCAACGGCATTTTAGACATTGTGACTAAATTAATTCATAAGTTTAATAAAATGTTTTATTTCAGAAACAAATGTTGAAAAACAGGCCAGTGTGCCTAAAGTTTCAACTCCTGAAAGGAAGAAGAAGACTCGTAAGCGTGTAGTGCCAAAAGTGAAGGATTTATCGCCTACTTGTAAATTTTTATACAAGGAATATCTACGGTCAAAGAAGCAAGCTAGTTTTTACAAGAGGGCGAAAAGGGCGATGAAGTTTGCTAAAAGCGAATCATTTAATAAATTAACGACAAATATGAATGGATTGGCCAAAACATTTTTTTGGATGCAAATTAAGCAGGCTGCGAAAAAACACAAGGGGCGAAGATTTTCATTAGATGAAAAACTTATTGCACTATCTATAATGAAATAGAGCCCGAAATGCTACAGATTTTTGAAGAGGCTGTTCATACTTCCCTCTAAAAATACCTTAAACAAAATGATTTCCGACATAAAGATAAGTCCTGGAATTAACCAGCAAGTTTTTGATACCATAAAACACGAGGTAGGTAAAAACTTTGCTGGTAAAATTACTTTATAAAGATATTATTTATGTATTTGGACTTAACATTTTTTTTTTTACTTTACACTAATTTGCACTAATTTGTGACCAGGGAACGTCTTTTCAGTCAGCCTTGAAGTCACTCACCGAGGACACGAGGCGTGAACAAATCGAAGCTAATAAGAATACAGGTGAGCTTTACAACATTTCTTTTGACATAACAAAACACATTTGAAGTATTTTACGATTTCCAAAAATATTGCTTTTGCAAGATTTAAAAGCTTGGTCACACAGCAGCGCGTTGGCGCCTTTTCAGTCTTCTCACTGTCCTAAGAGCGTACTCCCACCTGAAAGGCCGGCAACGCACCTGTGACTCTTTTGGTGTTGCAAGTGTCTATGGGCGACGGTGATTGCTTACCATCAGACGACCCGTCTGCTCGTTTGCCCCGTATTTCATAAAAATAAAACTGAACTATTATATAAATGTGGGACAGGGGCGAAACAAAACCACAACAATTTATAACTGTAAACTGTATTAAAACTATTAAAAGATAAAATAAAATATTTGGGCAGATTAACACGACACGTCTTATTCGTTCCAGATCAAACCGAACTCCTGTTAGGACGTGACGTTTTCTATAACGTTCATCTCTTTCGCACTCGTTCATACTGACATCTTGCTATCTCATTCTCTCATTCGTCATCATGCAGCGTTCCAATTCACTCATCCTACAAATCGGCCGTCCTGGACAACAGTCTGGCCTCAGACTTAAAATAAGAACTTAACTAACAAAACATCTTAGCTTAAAGTTGGTCTCTCAACACAAAACAATATGGCACAAGGGGGAAAAAAAAACTTATTCTAAACATTAGGCAATCGCATAGTCGTTATCATTGCGCAGGTGTAGATGGAAAACAGACAACATAGAAAAATAGACAACGTTTGTACCAGCAATCTGGGCACGACACAACATGAGTGGAAACCTCTATCATAGAGTAACTGAGCAAAGGTAAGGAGAGTCATACCTTGTTATTCCTCACCAGGCCAGTGCTTCATGTAGTCGCAGCAAGTGGTAGTGTTCCGGGGACCTTCGGTAGAGTCATATAATCGTCGTACTCGATATCGATCTCGTCCCATCTCGCTCGTGACTTCGTATGGACCGAGGTACTTCGGCTTGAGCTTCATGCCGACTCCGAACTGGGTCCTTTTGATGGCGACTCTATCACCCTCTTTGTACTGGATACTCTCTTTTCTGTGTTTGTTGTAGTTCCGCCTATTTTCTTCTTGAATGTGCAGGATTTGTTCCTTGGCCTTCTTTCTATTTTCTTCTCTGATGAGCATGAAACTATCTCTGTTTTCTTGCTCTATCAATTCATAAATTTCATAGTCTTCTTTTTGTTTCATCTTTGTACCAATTAATAGCTCAAATGGAGAGGTGCTAATACTCCTTTGATAAGTACTGTTAAGTGCCCTCTGCACTCTACTTACATGCCGGTACCAGTGTGTAGGTTCTTCAATGCACAACTTGGCTAGCACACTTGTGAGGACTCTATGTACTCGCTCCACCTGTCCATTTCCGCGTGGTACGCCTGTGGTTATTTTAATGTGCTCTATGCTTTCGTCTTTGCAGAAATCTTCAAACAAAGCACTCGTAAAGGCTGTGCCTCTGTCAGTGACTATTCTCAGGGGATTTCCAAAACATTGCTGATAGATGAGGAGCTTGTCCAGCGTTTCCTGAGCCGTCGTGCTTTTCACTGGAAATAACCAGACAAATTTGGTGAAAGCGTCGATCACTGTTAATATATGATTGTATAGCTTCTTCGTCTCCGTCATCGGGCCAATGTGGTCGATATGCAGTGTATGCAGAGGAAGCTCTTCTTTTGGGATGGGATATAAGAAACCTTCTTGTTTCCCACTCTTTCTTTCTGCTAGCAAGCATGGTATGCAAGTTAGAATATATTCTTCAATTTTTCTTTCTGCATTCTTGATATAATAATCTTTACTGATCAGCTCCAGCATTTTCTTTTTTGAAAAGTGACCATTACTATGGGCTTTCTTTATTATGTCATGTTCCATAGTACTTGGTATAACCAAATGCCTTTGTTCTCCTTTGTATAGTAGATTGTTATCTAAATAATAGTCTTTGTATTGTGAATTACTTCTTAACAGTTCAGCTATGGCCTTAAGGGCTTCGTCTTGTTCTTGAGCCCTTCTTACTTTTTCGCGAAGTGAAATGTCAACATTGTTTATCACAGCCACATAGGGGTTCCTGCTGAGAGCATCCACATGTCTCATTCTACTTCCTTCCCTGTGTTGTATTTCAAAATCGTATTCCTGAAGGAGTAAGATCCATCTTGCAACTCTTGTTGACATGGCCAGTTCTTTCTTGTTCAACGTCATCTGAAATGCCTTGCAATCCGTTATGATTCGAAAATGTCTTCCATAAAGATAACATCTAAACTTTTTGACTCCTTCAATAATGGCGAGACCTTCTAGCTCGTAACTTGAATATTTACTTTCAGCCGGGGTAGTTTTTCTACTCATATAGTACACAGGATGAAGCTGTCCATCATCGGTACTTCTCTGTAACAATATGGCTGACAATGCCACCCTAGAAGCATCAGTGTGCATTTCTGTGGGCAGGCTTGGATCAAATATCTTGAGCACTGGCTGGCAGGCTAGTCTCTTCTTCAGTTCTTGAAATGCTTCTCTGTGTTCATTTTCAAATTCGAACGCATTTTCTTTCTTAAGTAAATCTGTTAACGGCTTCGCTATCACAGCATAATGTTCTATATATTTTCTAAAAAAGGATGTCAGTCCTATAAAGCTATGCAACTGCTTTATGTTAGTCGGCTCCGGGAACCTCACTACAGCATCCGTCTTTTCCTGCGAGGGCCGGACCTCTCCGTCTTCTATCACATGTCCCAAATACTCAACTTGGTGTTGGACAAGCTGTGACTTCTTCCAATTTATTTGTAGGCCATATTCAGATGCAACTTTTAGCACTTCTTCCAGTCGGCACACTGCCTCTTCTTCGTTGGCTGCTGGAATGATTAAGTCATCAATGAATATAAGAACAATTCCTTTTGCAATCAACTGCCGGTATATTATGCTGATAAATCTGGTAAATACCTTCGCACATACAGACAGACCGAATGGGGCTTTGAGGAACTCGAACTGTTCAGTAGGAGTCACAAATGCAGTATACTTAACGGACTCTTCATCAACTGGTAAATGGAAGTATCCATTTTTCAAATCTAGAGTACTAAATACTCTGGCACCTGACAACCTATCTATATGATTTTCAATTATTGGCAGGGGATATTCATCCTTGACAATCTTCTGGTTTAACTTTCGGTAATCTACACATACCCTAATGGACCCGTCTTTCTTTTTAACTAACACAAGGGGACTAGCATAATCTGAGTAACTCACCCGTATAACACCACTGTCGAGCCACTCAGACAACTGTCTGTTTACCTCTTCTTGTTCTTTTGGGGCTAGCCGCCTTGGTCTCTGCGCCACTGGGATGTCGTCCTTCAAAACAATCTTCAGCTTGATCGGTGCCTCCTTTATCTTGGCAGGAACATAGGACTCCACTAGGTTGTTTACCTTTTCCCGAATGCCCGTACTCACCTCGTTACCTATAACAAAAGAATCAACCACATTTATGTCGTACACCCAGCTCCCGGCCGGTTTTAACCTAACGTTGTTGTTTTCCATCAACACAATACATTGTTGCAAAAACTCCTGACCAATAATCATGTTGTAAGGCATAGCGTCTTTAGGAACAACGTAAAATACTACGTCGTAGTACCACTGTCCGTCAATTACTAAATTTAAAGTTATACGACCGAAACACTTCACTTTGTTTGAACCTAAACCGCATAGATAAAGTTCACTTTTTTCGAACTCCGGTGCATTTAAGTTCGTGTAGCAATCGATTGACAGCAGGTTTACGTCACTACCTGAGTCAATTAGCGAAGAAACTTTCCGATTTAACACCTCAACTTCTTTCATCGGCTTTTTAAAAACGTTGTGTTCTTTGTTGACATCTCCGGTCATTGCTCTGACAGCTGTTAGACATTCCTCCGCGTCCGCCATGTTCGAGTCAGTGCTGCCATCATACAAACTGTCACTCGTACACGTAGTGATGCGACTCTCGCCGACGAAGTTCGGTTTCGCTTTCTGACCACTGGCGCCACTTGCACTGCCAAAGTATTTCCGGCTCGTGCTGCCAACCTCGCCGCTAGCTCCGTCGCTCTTTCCGCCTCGTGAAGTCGACGCCTGCGATTGGTCCATCTTGTGTTTGCAGTGTGATGCAATATGGCCGAAGTCGTTACACTGGAAGCACTTTAAACCCTTGTCTTTATGCGGGCACTCTGCCGATGAATGATTCATCTCTCCACAGCTGTAACACCGTGTCACCGGCCGTCTATGAATTTTCTCAGCGTGCCTCGACGGTCTTTGTTCTCGGCTTGCACTCGACATGTTTTCTTTGAGTTGTTCGTAGATTTTAAGCTTCTCTTTCAGCTCGTGGTAACTCGTAACGCCGTATAACATTATTTTGTTCACCTCATGATCCTTGATGCCTTCTACTATGTACTTGATGGCTACATAGTCGGGAATTTTACCTCTCCTTCCCAATTCCTTCATGACAAACATGTACTCAAGACACGATTCGTCATGCTTCTTGTGTCTTGCGCTCATCATCTCGTGGATGGTTTTAGCGTCCACGGTGTCGGGAAACTCTTTAGCGATCTGCGTCTTCAAATCTTCCCACGTCTTAAATGTACGCTCCGCGCGTAACCATAGTTCTGCGGTGCCGGTCAACGAACGTCTTGCCATCAAAAGTTGTTGAACAGCTGTCCACCCAAATATCTCCGCGTTATCTTCGACATCCTGGATCCATCTAGCAGCGGGATACGTCTTATCCCGGCCGCTAAATTTCGGGATCAGTCCCTCCGTCAAATGCAACATTCCGCTTCCGCCATTGCTGTGACGAGGTGACCTTGCAACTTCGAAGTCGTCGTCGTGGCTTGATCTTCGGCTATTTTTCCCCATTTTGTTCTTGATAAACGCGCCGGTGTCGTCGTAGTCGTCGTTCGTTACCAGCCGTTTACTCAAGACCTTCACGATGCACGTCGTAGCCTCGTAGGGATAACCTCAACCGCCGTCTCGTCGTGTCGTAGGTTATAATTGTCTCGGATCTTGATTTCGTCCTATCCCGGACGAGCCCCCAAAATTGTGGGACAGGGGCGAAACAAAACCACAACAATTTATAACTGTAAACTGTATTAAAACTATTAAAAGATAAAATAAAATATTTGGGCAGATTAACACGACACGTCTTATTCGTTCCAGATCAAACCGAACTCCTGTTAGGACGTGACGTTTTCTATAACGTTCATCTCTTTCGCACTCGTTCATACTGACATCTTGCTATCTCATTCTCTCATTCGTCATCATGCAGCGTTCCAATTCACTCATCCTACATAAATATAGACTTAGCTAACACTAACAAACGGTTAAATTCTTGTGTGAATATTTCAGATGGAGTAATAATGCTGTGTGGTCATAGTTTGTCTATAATATATGATCCGCCACACCTCATAAAGGGAATCCGCAATAATTTTTTAACTAAAAATATTGCATATAATGGAAAAATATCAAGTTGGAGTGACATCGTCGACGTGTACAAAACGGACTGTAATCACGCCGAACCACGCTTCATGCACAAACTCAACGACAGCCATGTGATGCCTAACAATATTGATAAAATGAAGGTCAGTATTTTTTTCGCGTGTTGTAAATGTAATACTTCGTATAATTAATAATATCTTACAAAAGCATAAGGTAATAATATCTGTACCTTATATTTTCAGGTGAAGAATTGTACGCGAGTACTGAGCAAGACCGTGGCAGCTGCTCTGTTGTTCTCTTCCGAACATTGTAAGTTTTTTCAGTTAGATCTAGTGTGGCTGGATTCGGAGTGTGACCTCCTAGGGCAATAAAGGAATTTGCGGTTCTGGCCTAATTATGTTCCGAATAAAAGAAACAAATGTTGTCCTCTCGTGGAGACCCCGGGACAGTAGCCCGCCTGCCCTCCCCCGGACCCGGCCCGGTGTAAATCAATAATTTAACACTCGCATTAAATATAAGGTCTTCTCTAACTATTTAAATTAAACTGATTTAGTAAAGTTAGTTTAGCCTAGTCGTTAGTGACTGCCTGCGAAGTTGACTGTGCTGAGTTCGAATCCCAGTAAGAGCAAATATTATTTGTGTGATGATATTTGTTTCTGAGTCTTGGATGTTTTCTATGTATTTAAGTATTTGTATTTATTAAATATATCGTCATGTAGTATCCATAACACACGCCTTATTGAGCTTACTATGGGACTAGTTCGATTTGTGTAAGATTGTCCCCTAATATTTATTTGATTTATTTATTTAAACAATGTTATTTCAGCTCATTATACGGACGGGAGAGAAGTAAGTTCAACACTGAAAAATACTGCAGAAATTGTGTCGTTTTTCGACGATTTGTTCGATTCATGCAACGGAGCTGCCCTCGAAAACAAGAGGAAAAAATCTCCTGCGAGCCGTAACGAAAAATTCACCACACCACGCCTTTTGGCAAGATGCCATAAACAAAGTGCAAAATATGAAGTTCGTTGACACTGAAAGTGGTCGTCCCACACGTTCATCTGTGCCCTCATTAAAGAATTGGGTTGTAACTATCAAAAGTTTGCAAAGGTTGTGGCAATTCTTTGAGTCAAAAAATATAAAGATCATGCGCACTAGGTACTTTAATTCAGACCCAATAGAAAACTTCTTTGGGCAAGTGCGCGCATACAATTTTAGAAATAATGACCCCGATTGCCACACCTTCACACAGACTTTCAGATCACTCCTCATAACTAGATTTATAAGATTTCATTCAGAAAATTACAATTGTGAGGAGGATTCTGGAAGTCCAATAATTAAAATAAAAGAATTATTCCAGAAATCGGAGACTCCTGCATCTAGAGCAGTTACAACCAGCGATTTGGTAAATGAATATGTGGGTAGCGAAAATCTTCAGCTGCAAGCTCAACGTGAGCGTTTACATGTGCACTCACGCGCATACACCGCGGGGTGGTTAGTAGGCAAAATATTAAAAAAAAATAATTGCGAAACCTGCCGCAACAATTTGACGACAGAGAAAGGTGACATCCATCGTTGGATTAGTCACAGAGAGTATAACACAGCCAAAAAAAATAAATTACACTACCCCTCGGAGCATGCTGTGAGGTATTTTGGGATCATTGTAAAGAAATCGAACGAGCATCTCGAAAAATCACCACATGAAAACAATATCACCGAAAAAATTAAAGAACTGGTTCTTGAGAGATGTTCGTTCGATTTTCTCGAATGTTATCAACATAAGCAGGTTGTAGCTGAATTTTTCATGTGCCTCACCGTAAGATTCAGTATATTTAATTGGTGCAAAACTATAAATAAAATTTTGAGGGGCACAGATGTTATGCGTTTAAGTGCTAATGTAAACAAACTGCCAAATATGCAGCAAAAGGCACTGAATAAGTATAAAAAGAAATTAAGAAATAAAAAAACATTGTAAGTAATAAATTTTTTGTTTTTTTTTTTTTATTTCCTTTCATTCAATATTAAATAAACCCAGAAACCTGTGCAAGAAGCTGTATTTATTTAAGCCTTTGCCTCGATATTCATCCATCATTTAAAAAAAAGTAACTGTCATGGTCTTAAGTCGAGTTTCCTTATTGGCTAATTTTATAGTATAGAAGTTGTTCGTCTGATACGTAGTATCTATATATAGTTTGTGGTTAGGTTCTGCCGGTATGGACCACCGCGCCGCTCGCCTCGCCTCGCCTTCCCCTCTGTCGCCTTGTGCGGGCGTTAACAATCACAGTGACATCCTGTATACATTACAGTGACACCCTGTATATAAATAACACAGTGACACCCTGTATATCTCAATTAAACTCTCTGCTGACCAATTGTAAAATCTTGCTGCCCAAGTTATTATTTTGCAGCTCGACTGGTTATTAGGCAGCCAAATGATAAAAAAAGCAGATTAATATTGGTTAAAATGTTAACCGTTTTTAAATTGTTTGCTGAACAAGAGTTGCCGCCCGATTTTTATTTATTGCCAGCCAAAGCTTTGTATGCTGCCTTATTTAACTGCTTTTTTTTTTGCGGATCAATTTTAATAACGGCTGACCAAAAAATTACTTTTCTTAGCATAATGTTCTCTGTTAAATTGCTCTTAAACAGCTAATAGTGTTTAAAGATGCTTAAAGCTGAATAAGGATGGAAATGTGTACCTTTTCTACACCGTTATACAGGTTTTATTCAGACTGAGCTGTTAAATTGACACTAAATGCACGTATGCAGCTATAAGTTCACGGATGAACTGTTATAAGAGTCTATATCAGCGAAGAGCTGTTTAAAGACCCACGAGTGAATAGTTATACTGCTTCTGTGTTACTTGGGCGGGGTCACAGGCGCAACAGGGACAAAGCTTATCTTTCCTATCCTGTTCTCTGTAAGTCTGCTCTGGGCCGAACAACAAACGCCGATATCCGAATTACCCTCTTTATATTTGTGTGGAGAACCGACCGACTAAAACCTTAAAAGGAAAACCTGAGAGACATTTGTTAATAAGGCCGCTACCCGCTGTTATATCAAAAGCTTCTTCGATACATTAATGTTTTCATTACGTAGGTACCTATTATCGATATGCATGGCCCGACAGTCTGGTTTTACTGTCGATGTAGATGTCATAGTTCCTTCTATGCCACATGTTTAACACTAAAACCGCCGAAAGTTAAGACCCCCCTACAACCGCTGCCGTGACATAATTGTCCCATTGTAATTTATGGCAACTTTCATAAGTCTAAGGCAAGAAAGTAATGATTAAAACACTTGTAAATATACTTGAAACATATTTATTTATTTTTTAATATAATATAATTCTTAAATCAAATCTATATTCTTTAAAAAAATAAATACGTAACCAATATGAAGTGATAGTCTGATATTTTTGGATTATAACTACTATTGACAACGGGATATTTACCATGTAACAAAATACAGTAGGCAGTGTAGTTTACAGTGCCGAAATATCGAGAACTCAATAAAACAAACATACATGGTAAATATCCCGTTGTCAATAGTCGTTATTATGTGAATGACCATGTTGGCTTAAAATCGTATTTTTGGATTCATAACAAAATCATCACTATTTATAGTAATCCTAACTTTGCTGCATAATGTGCATAATATTGTTATTTACAATGTATCTTGTGTAGTAGAAATTTGTCATCTTTTTTATTATTATGTCTTTCCCGTACACGGGACAACGGTGTCCCGGCCCTTTGGGAGGCGCGCGAGTTAAGGATGGTCCGACCCCTAATATTCGCTTTATCAGCAAGAACGTACTGCCACCTCAACACTAACAGATTGAGGGCATTACGTCAATGCCGAATTGCATTATTTTATTATAAATAGGTACTTGTAATTAATTATTTTAAGTTAGAATTATCTTGATTGTAAGCCAGGCCGTTACTCTGTTCATTTATAAATAAAGTTTTTTTTTAAACTAAAGTCCGTGTATCTCAATTGGCGCTGAGGACAGGATTCTTGTCGTTATCCTGACACGTTCAGACCGTTATAATCACGCGATCGCACCGTGTCGGACAACGTAAGTTTCTACGTTTCAACGGGAAGCCGAACAAATAAATTTATTAAGAAGACGAGTTTACCACCATTGACAGATTTGTTCAAATTTTTAGAGGAGCGAGCGGCCGCCCTTGAAACTCTCGGGCAAACCCAGTCTGCTGGCCGGAGGAGCAGCTTAATAGCTACTACTTCTAGTGCTATAAACAAAACGCCTTCTAAAATTATAAAATGTAAGTATTGTAATTCTCAACTGCACAAGCTGCACCAATGCCCAGGTTTTAAGTTACTTGACTCCGCACAGCGTCGGGACTTTATTGATATTAATAAATTATGCAGCATTTGCTTGAATGAACATTCTGGTAAAAAATGCATGTTTGGCTTTAGATGTTCGGTTTGTAAAGAAAAGCATAATTCTTTATTGCATGAGGACAGTGTTCCCAGCAAAAGTTCAAACCACGTAAGTTTATTATCAAAGGTTAGTGACAATGTATTATTGCCCACGGTTAGGGTAAAATTAATTAACAAGCAAGGCAATTCTATTTATGCCAGGGCGATTTTAGATTCTGCCAGCCAGCTTTCTTTTGTACGGACTGATTTAGCAAAAGAAATTGGTTGTACTTTGCACCAGTGTGATACTATTATAAGCGGAGTGTGTGATGGGGCAACAAAAACAACACATCAGGCCACTTTTGTAGTACATTCAACGGCAAATGATTACTGCACGTCAATAACGTGCCATGTGGTTAATAATATCACTAGCAAGATGCCACAATTTGCAATTAATAGGAAGGAGATTAATTTGCGTTCATATATCAGATTAGCTGACAAAGATTTTCATGTCAGTGACAAGATCAGCATACTCTTAGGCTGTGACATATTCTTTCAGGTGTTGCTTCGGGATCAGCTTCCGGTGCATCCTGGCACCGGACTGTATCTCCACAGCACACGGTTTGGACACATTGTAGCCGGAAGGGTGACGAGTAACAGCGGGCATGCCGCTTCTCATCTTACCTCGGCCTTTTGTTGCAAATCTGTCGGTAACAATTTAGATCAATCAATTGCACAATTCTGGCAAACGGAAAAGGTGCCTGAAGTTTACACTGAAGCCAATTCTGAACGTGAATTAGCAGAACAAATATTTAAGGAATCAGTTGTGCTTACAAACAATAAATTTCAGGTAGCTTTACCGTTAAAACAGGATATCAAAGAATTAGATTTAGGTGATTCGTTTACATGTGCGTTGAAAAGGTTTAAAAATTTGGAAACTAGATTAGCAAGGCATCCCGGTTTACTTGAAAAATATAAAAGGTTTATTGATGAATATAAAGACTTAGGTCACGCGGTTCGCATTCCTATCTCTCAATATGAGTTAAATAGGCAGGCAACGTTTTTCTTGCCACATCACCCTGTTATTAATGAAAACAGCTCTACCACGCGTTTTCGTGTGGTTTTTGATGCAGGAATGAATAGTTTAAGTAAGGTTTCCTTCAATGATGTCCTGCTCAATGGGCCTGTTGTGCAAAACGATTTGTTCAACATACTAATTCACTTTAGATTATTTAAGTACATTTTAAATTGTGACATTCAAAAAATGTTTAGACAAATTTTGCTGCAGCCATCACACCGCCCATTGCAGAATATACTATGGAGAGATTCTCCTGATAAGGAAATTGAGTGTTTGCAATTACAAACTGTGACATATGGTCTCAAAAGCTCCTCGTATCTCGCAGCCCGGTGTTTGAGGGAGTTAGTTGATAGGTATAGAGAAGATTTTCCCTTGGCTGCAGACGTATTGCTTCATAACACCTATGTTGATGACGCAAACATAGCTTGTAATGATAAGGAAAGTGTAATTAAAACTCGCGACGAGTTAATTAACTTGTTAAAGTTAGGGGGTTTTAGCCTGCACAAATGGTGTGCCAATGATGAATCGCTTTTATGCGACATACCATCTGAATTTAAGATGGAGGGCCAAGAAGTTAATTTCTCCGAAAACAAAGATACAGACTTTGTGAGAACGCTAGGCCTCAAATGTAACCTAACTAATGATACTTTAATAATAAGTTCTCCCCAGCAGGAGGTACTTGAAAATTATACGAAGCGAAAGGCTTTAAGCTTTATAAGTAAAATGTTTGATCCGCTGGGCTTGGCAGGTCCGATTGTGGTAAAGGCAAAGGTTTTAATGCAGCAAATATGGCTAGCGAATGTAGATTGGGATTCAAACTTGCCTGCCGAGCTCAACGAACAGTTTAAAGCTTTTGCAAAGAGCTTGGTTAACATGTCGGATATTGTAGCGCCGCGAAATATAGATACACGGAATGCAAAGTCTATTGACATTTACGGATTTGCCGACGCGTCAAATCTCGCTTATGGGTGCTGCCTATATTTGAGAATTGAAGATGGTGAAGGCAGAGTAACCGTGAATTTGCTTTGTTCAAAGTCACGTGTCAACCCAGTTAAAAGGCTATCTACACCACGCGCAGTACTCAATAGCGCTTTGTTATTAGCAATGCTGGCGCACAAGGTGTACGATATAATAAAGTTAAAATTTAACGCAAACGTGTATCTGTATCTCGACTCGCAAGTAGTACTTGCCTGGTTAAAAATTAATCCTGTAAAGCTTGCTGTTTACGTAGCAAATAGGGTTAAGGCGATACATGACTTGACGGAGAGTTTCTCCTGGCATTATATAAACACCACTGTAAACCCGGCGGATTGCCTCTCACGTGGGGTGGAGCCGCACCTATTGCAGCAGAATTTGTTGTGGTTCGAAGGGCCCGCCACCTTGCAGAGCCAAGACTTTAGGCCGCAACCAAATGACAACATAATGCCAGAAGAAATTCCCGAAATTAAAACTGCTCTTGTCATCTCTGCTACTCCGAATGAGGACATAGCATTGTTGAATAATTTTTCTAATATAACAAAAATAAAGCGAAGCATAGCATGGTGTTATAGGTTCATAGATAATTGTAAAAAAAGTGTTGCAAAAAGTAATGATGATAAAAAGGTGGGATATTTAACACCCATTGAATTGAAACATGCCTTACATGTAATTATTAGACATGAGCAAAACAAATATTTTTGTGAAGAAATTAGAGCCTCAAGGGCAAACAAACATATTAAATCTAAACTCAGTGAATTAAATCCTTTTTTGTGTTCAATGAACCTGCTCCGTGTAGGTGGTAGGCTCCAGCATGCAGATCTTCCGTACTCGCAACAGCATCCGATTATTTTGCCTAAAGGGGCTAAAATTACTCGTCATATTATTGAGAATGAGCACAGAGCATTACTGCATTCTGGAGCGAAACTTGTCTTAAACAGTTTAAGTCAAACATATCGTATAATAAACGGCATAAGGGAAGTAAACCATGTCTTGTATAAATGTATAACTTGTTTGGAAAAGTGAGAGCACTTTCCATCAGAACCGCTGAAGGTTCTGTTGTAAGAACTAGTATTCATAAGATATCTGTTCTCCCAATTGAGACTGATTAGGTTAATTACATAAAATAAGTATGGGTTATGGGTTAATAAAACACAAAAATATTGTAAGTTACAGCTAAGAACATCAGCTGGTTAGCAAATCTTCTTAGCACATATGTAGAATAATTTATAAATTTAGTTTTCCTTTGCCTTGCTGCGGAATATGTACGATACCGTACAAGCAAGTAGACATTTACAATACATGTATGTATGTAGGTGGGTAGATTACTCATATAGAATAGCGTAAGTGCCATTAATTAGTCGTAAGCTAACCGTCACTCGCATCACATTAAAATAAGTAACCAGATTGAGGAAAGTGGAAATATAGTCTATATAAACATTTATGTTTGGTGTTTTCCTTCAGACCTGCGCAAAACACAATGGAAGGAATTAAAGACATTCCACAGTCGGTTATTAACCTTATTCCGCTTTTCGACGGCAGCACAAGGCAACTGCCAGTTTACATAAAGAAATGTGAATATGTTATAAGTAGATTTAGTGGGGGTCCCGAACAGAACAAATTCCTGTACGAGGTGCTCACTAGTAGGTTGACTGGCAAAGCTGCAATTTTAGTCGCAGAACAGGAGGATATAGAAACGTGGGATGAGCTTAAGGGGCAGTTAAGTAAGCATTTCGGGGACCATAGGAACGAAAACGGCCTCAAATTGGCTTTAGAAGGACTTGTAATAAAAAAGGACGAAAGTTATTTGGAATTTTGCCAACGCATTCAGCACCACAGGGGCATTTTGCTGGCAAAAGTAACTGAGACCGTGGTCAATCCCGAAACACGAAGATCAAAAAATGAGCTTTACCATCAATTAGCTTTTGATGTTTATACGTACAATTTGCCGCAAAAGTTAGTAGAACTAATTGACATTAAGGGGGTCACTAATTTAGAGGATGCTTTGCGAGTGGTGATGGAACGTCAGAACCTGCATAGCGTCTACAATATAAAATGTCCTTTCAGGCATTTCGGGAATAATAGGCAAAGCCCGAACCCGAGTAACTTTGAGCCCCATGGTAGGCAGGATAGTATCCCGAGTAATCATTTCAACCCTGCTAGGCAGAACCCTAATCATAGGGCACCTAACAATTTTAACGTTCCAAGTGGTTCGTTCCAAAATAGGAACAATAGGCCACATAATAACTTTTCTTCTTTTAACTTTCGCAATCAACGGCAACAAGTTGCTGGGTCAGCGCAAGTGCATAATCAGCAGTCCGCCGGTTATTCACCGTTTAACACGCCGCAAAACCAGCACGTGCCGCCTCGTCACAATGGGGCGTCGGGTTCTAATACTGACGTCACCATGAGGACCGCTAGTGCGAGACGCGTAAACTATACAGAAAATTACGACGCGGACCCAGCATACTTCGAGCCAAGCCCGGAACCAACCCCGGGACCATCTCATAATTTTTTTCATAATGGCCTCAACACTAGAAAACGAATAGAATTAAATTATAATAGAATGTTAAGATTGCCGCACATTCTAGTACCGGAGTTACAGGCAGTTTTTATGATTGATACGGGTAGTACAAGGTCATTTATTAGCCCTCAACAGGTAGAAACATATTTTAGTAACTATAAACAACGAGAAAACTTCGAAGTAGTAAGCACCCACGCATGTAGCAAGCACGACACGGTTGTTTACATTCCATTACCTAAGATTTTTAAAAGTTCGGAACGTCATAAGTTTTACGTATACAGTGTCGATAGTAAATATGACGGGTTGATAGGTAGTGATTTGCTAAAACAATTAGGTGCTAACATCGACATGAAGAGCCAGATGTTGTATATAAATACAACACGTATACCTATTGTTTACACGCCGCCTATGAGAGAGACATTCGAGCTGCCTTCTCGTAGCGAGCTTAGAGTCAAGTTACCGGTAAATATATTAAATGGCGATGCGATATTAGACTTTAAACAATTTAAAGAAGGTTTAAGAATGCCGGCCGCGTTAGTTAAGTGTATTAATGGTTACGCAACCACTGTGATTCAGAATTATAACTTAGAGCCGATGACTTTAGTTGTGACGTCACCTTTTAAGGTAGAGCCGTATTCGGGTGAAAAAATAGACGTGAATTTTTCCCAGGACGCAACCTCAACAGATAGGTTACTTTCAGAAAATCTCTCCAAATTGAGATAAGACGAGTTGAATGATGAGGAAAAAAGCGTCATTAGTAAATTGTGTGAAGAATACAAGGACATATTTTATTGCGAAAATATTCCTTTATCCTTCACTAACCAAGTGAAACATAAAATTCGTACAGTCAACGAAGACCCAATTTTTATAAGGGCACATAGGATGCCCCCAGTTCAAACGCAGGAAATTAAGAACCAAGTAGAAAAAATGTTAAAGGACAATGTTATTCAGGAATCACATTCTCCTTGGAGTGCCCCGGTCCATTTAGTTCCGAAAAAGATGGATATGTCAGGACAACAAAAGTGGCGTATGGTGATTGACTACAGGCGTCTTAATGACATCACAGTCGATGACAAGTACCCGCTACCAAACATAAATGATCTGTTTGATATGCTGGGAAAAAGCACATATTTCACCACGTTGGACCTGGCTAGTGGGTACCATCAAATAGAAGTAGATAGGCAAGATAAGTCCAAAACGGGATTAAGTACACCTTTTGGACATTACGAGTTTAATAGAATGCCCTTCGGGCTCAAGACGGCTCCCGCGACATTTCAGAGAGCTATGGACAACGTCCTGAGAGGTCTGCAAGGAATACATTGCCTTGTATACCTTGACGACGTCATAATCTTCTCTAAAAGTCTACAGGACCACGTACAAAAACTGAGGGCCGTATTCGATAGATTTAGAGAAACGAATTTGAAAGTACAATTAGATAAGTCCCATTTCTTCAGAAAGGAAGTCCTCTATCTCGGACATACCATAACGAGCGAAGGATTGAAGCCAAACGACGATAAAATTAATGCGGTACTTAACTATCCCATACCAAAAACTACAACGGAGATTAAAAGCTTCCTAGGACTTATAGGATATTATAGAAAGGATTTTGCAAAAATAACTAGACCAATGACAGTGTGTCTGAAGAAAGGAAGAAAGATAATACTAGATGATGAATACAAAGAAAGCTTTAAACTTTGCAAGAAGATTTTTACCAACGCACCGTTATAGTATGGGAGGCAAGGGTGAAATTTCCAACTTATTTCCTCATGAAAATGCTCTGTTTCTCCCTTATTTCGGTAAACTTGCAAAAAAATCTGGAAAAATATATTATTGCCTCACGGATAGTTTTGGCTTTAATCTATAGTTTTTTATGCTGGTAATCTCGAGGTAACATTGCCAGACCAGTAGGGCGTTGCTAAATACCTGCCAGACGGTCCTGAAGTTGCAAGATTAGGGTCAAAATTTATCTTATAGCCTCAAAGCTGATTCTTGCATATGTTGTTGTATACTCCCAAAAACATACCCTATCCAAAATGACAGACCATTAGGACGTTGCGTTCAGCCCCCAGACGAGGTGAAAATTGTAGGTTTCAGTTACTAAGCGTGTAAGAAAGTAGATAGGATTAGTGCGTTCTGGCTCAACCCGGGAGGTAAGCTGGAGCGCATTTTTCAGAAACAAAGCGACGCCTTCATTAAGAGGTCACGCCCCCCCTAATTAGGCACAAACCCCTCCCACACCCTCTTCATGGGCTGTTATTGGTCAAGTCAGAATCAAGATGGTGGCTTATTTACCTAAGCCCCACATATAGGTATATACATTAAGTAAATTACAGTTCATTAACTATGTAATCGCTAAACGAGGTTTGCTATTGATCTACGGATCATCGACGTTGCCATTAAGACCGACGCTCGTTATAACGGCGCCTTTGTTGCTATGCTACATTTATATAAATATAGATGTAGTAATATACGCGATTTAATCCGTTTAAGTTGTTTTATTACTATGAGTGTTAATCCCGGAAACCGAAGACAATATAACATCAAAATAAGTTAAAAGTTCTGTAATATTAGCTTTCCCGTTAAACTCAATGATATTAAAAAAGTGGTATTCTTAAACAACATTAACGTTTTTGGATTAGAGTATAATAACACTACTAAAACCAATAGTGTAATAGGTCCTTTATACTTTACTAAATCACGAAAAGAACAGCATATTAACCTTTTGTATTTAAACAACGGTTATACGGGGCATTACTGTTTTATTAAAAACTTACCGCGTCTAGTAAACAAACAAATAACTGGACGACATGATACAATTTACATTTGTGATGGTTGTCTTTTGTATTTTGCGACTGAATAAAAATTAAAAGACCTTAAAAGTATGACCGCGCTCACGTGGTGACAGAACTTCCAAGCAGTGACAAAAAAAAACAAAAAATTGGTACAATGAGCTTCAAGCAAACGATATAATAACTATTTAATCAATTCCAACGTAAATTAAAACTACCATTGGTCATTGGTCGTCGTCTAGTATCCATAACACAAGCCTTATTGAGCTTACTATGGATTTGTTAGATGAGGTTCCCAAACGCTTGTTTTCCTTACGGCAAATTTTCTTTTCGCGGTTATTCCTAGTCTCATAATTTCCCACTTCTCTAATTTCCCTGTCTTACTATTTCTTAGTAGCGAGCTTTTTTTAATCGCATTTGTTCACAAACGCATTTTTTCACATTCGGTTTATTACTTAGTAGCATATTTTTTGCTCGCTATAATTCCCCAGAGCAAATATTAATTATTCGGGGTGTAAAATTATTTAGTAATTTTGGCTCCGGAACCCTAAGTCTGTGGCTCCACTGAGGCGGAGACGAGCGGAGCGGAGAGGAAACAAGTAGGAATCGACCAATCACATCAGTTGAAATCCACATATCGTCTCCACTTCGCTTCAATGGAAACAGCGAAAACTAATGTAATGTTGGTCGATCGCTATACGACACTTCTCCGCTCCATCTCTGCCATAGTGAAGCCGCAGCCTAATAGAATAGATCAGGTCCCCTGACTGCAAATAGCATAATATGTAGACCTGACAGTTGTTTTCATCTTATTACATTTGCATTTACATATCAGTAATCATACCTGGCCTGAAACTGGCCTGGAACTGGCTGCGGGAAAAAAGGAGACACAGAAAAAACACAACAAGGAAAAAAAACGAACGTAGAAAGTAACTGCAGGTTAAAATTGAGGCGAAAAAATATGAGAAACCGAAACAACGCGACTGTGAAAATAAGCAGCAGAGAAAAAAAGTGACTGGTGATAATCGCTTTCGGGAAAAAATGCGAAAAGAAAAATTTCAGCAAGGAAAACAAGCGTTTGGGAACCTCATCTAACAAATCTTACTATGGGGCTAGTTCGATTTGTGTAAGATTGACCCCTAATATTTATTTATTTATTGGTCATTTGCGTGCATTTGCGGATTTTGAATCGTTTCTTAAATCCGGTCAAACTTGTGAGAAAAACCCCACAAAATCATCTTCTAATAATTTGCGTTCTGTAATATCCTATACTGTGCTCCACCAGACATCAACGTGGCAGTAAGTATAATGTTGGAGTAACAGAATTTTTAGCATTTAGACTTGTAATCGGTTGTTTTTTTGATAAAACAAATTGCATTAATTGCATTTCAACAATGTATAGGTTTAGATCAATAAAACATATAATTTAACTTATTTTGATGTTGTAAATTCGCTGCTGTCCTGTTGACGGTTTTAACTATCGGATACAAAGCAGATAGCAAAGCCCATTTCAAGCATAGGTAAAAATAGGCGCCGTTATAAAGAGCGTCGGTCTTAATAGCAACGTCGCTGATCCGTACATCAAAAGCAAACCACGTATACTTACATTGAAAAACCATTACACAATTACAAATATTACCAACTATTAGCAACTGGATAAACTACATGATTTACTAGAAAAATCTCTGATACTTTAAAAGAACATTTATAGCATTACAAAATTCGAAATATTACAAAACTTGCCTTCAAAACTATTATTCTAAACATGAAACAAGTGAAATTATTTCATATCTTACCTATGTATAGAGAATTCACGCTTTGTACCTGAGACCTACAACTTTGACCTCGTCTGGGGGCTGAACGCAACGTCCTCATGGTCTGTCATTTTGGATAGGGTATGTTTTTGGGAGTATACAACAACATATGCAAGAATCAGCCTTGAGGCTATAAGATAAATTTTGACCGTAATCTTGCAACTTCAGGACCGTCTGGCAGGTATTCAGCAACGCCCTACTGGTCTGGCAATGTTACCTCGAGATTACCAGCATAAAAAAACTATAGATTAAAGCCAAAACTATCCGTGAGGCGATAAGATATTTTTCCAGATTTTTTTGCAAGTTTACGGGTCTCTCCTGGGCAAACGCAACCGCTCCAAGGTGCCAGACTTTGAGATTTGTGACCGGAAGTAGACCGAAATAAGAGAGAAACAGAGCATTTTCATGAGGAAATAAGTTGGAAATTTCACCCTTGCCTCTTAGACCATTACTGCAGTTCCCAGACTTTAAAAAACCATTTATCCTAATTACAGATGCGCCAAATTACGCAATAGGCGCGGTATTGTCACAAGGATCAATAGGGTCGGATAAGCCGATAGCATATTTTAGTAAAACATTAAGCGATACGCAAGGTAAATACAGCACTATAGAAAAGGAGCTTTATGCAGTCTTAGAAGGAGTAAAGCATTTCAAACCTTACCTATACGGAAGTTTATTATTTACACAGATCATCGTCCACTGGCCTGGTTGTACTCCCTAAAGGAGCCCAATAGCAAGCTTACACGATGGCTTTTAAGATTACAGGAGTATGATTTTGAAATTTATTACAAAAAAGGTAATCAGAACACAAACGCCGATGCTATGTCCCGTATAAAACTTAATATAACGAACGAGGACAATGAATCCATGGCAGTTAACGTAGATGAAAAAGAGGCAAAATTGCAAAAGTATGTAGAATCTCTTACTGAACAAATAGCTAAGTTAAGTAGACAGGAATCTGAATCTGAAATGGAAATCATAGAGATTTCAGATTCTGATGATGGAGCAACTGCTCACTCCATCTCTAACAGAGAGCATGAAGGCATTCTAATTTTGAATGAAGCTGTAGATACAAAATCGAAACAGATATTGATTTACACATGGTTCAAAAATGACATTAGCGTCAAGGATATTTCTAACAAGAAACAGAAAATCCTCGAAGTCCACATGCCAGTAGGTAATGAAGAATTAGCAAATAAATTCTTAAAAGAATATGTAGACTTGAAAAATAGGTACTATATTTATTTTGAGACTCCGGAATTTAGAAAAACTTTCAGCAACGTAGTAACGAAACTGTATAAAAAAGGGACCCAAATTTTAGTTTAATGCACTGAACGAATCGTGTGTATTGATGATGAATATGATATAAAAGAGTTAGTAAAAAAATATCATGAAGGAAAGACATGCCACAGAGGCATTAACGAGACCCTAGCCAAACTTAAAAGAGATTATTGGTGGAGTAATATGAAAGAGACTATTTCAGCAATAATAAATGCGTGTGAACAATGTCGTAAGATGAAGTATGAAAGAAAGCCTATAAAACCCTTTATTCAACTCACCCAGAGTCAAGAATCACCGTTCCAGGAAATATTCATAGATCTTCTATTCATAGAAGGCAAATATTATCTGACGGCAGTAGATGCATTTAGCAAGTTAGGACAGGCAATAGGCATACCAAATCGAAGCACTCCGGAAGTAGTAAGAGCTTTGATTAAGTACTTCAGTATTTACGGAATCCCCAGAAAAATCAGCTGTGATTCTGAAGCAGAATTCAATAACGAACTTATGAAAGAACTTTTGAGCTTATATAAAATAGAGTTACATATAGGAACTCCGAATAACCCTAATTCAATGGCAATCGTAGAACGATTCCATTCTACCATTATAGAAATTTATCGTCTGGCTAAGTACGATAAAAGCGAGCAGGATGCGGCATCAGTAATGACGTATGCTATAATGGCCTATTACAACTCGATTCATAGCGCAACAACGTTCACCCCATTTGAGATTGTTTTTGGTCATACAGACACCGGAAACATGTTTGACATTGATAGGGAACGAAATCTTATGCAGAAATTACTTATAGACCATAGGAAACGACTTAAGGTGCTGTACAAATATGTTAGCGAAAAATTAGTCAACGACAAAATTAAGGTCCGGGACAAGAAAGGTGGTGAAGTCCCGCGGGAAATTAAAGAAGGGGACACAATCTTTATGAAGGACACTAGAATTCGTAAAGCAAAAGAACTACCCAGGTATGAAAAAGCCAAGGTAATAGGAAAACCAGACAGGAATATAATACCTGTACAAGTTAAAAAAAGAAATACCCGAGTAGCACTTAAAAATATCAAACGACCTCCACAGGTGGCGTGTGATATTTCTGATGGCCCTGGCACATCAGGGATGCAGCCTCAACATCCAAAACCTCGAGCGGAGTCCAGGGATAGCTCCAGTCAGGATGGGTACAGCTCTGATGAGGACTAGCTCCTGGAGTATAATTAAGATTATAGATTTAGAATCAATTAGTTCATTATTAGAAATTAACTTAGACCAATATAGTAAATTAAAACAAATAATTGATAGCAACATATATACAAGAAGAGAACTAATGGGTTTAGAAGCTCAAGTAAATTCCTTTACAGAACTTTCTAGAGATAAACTTTCGCAGGTTCTACCAACTGTAAGAACAAAAAGAGGTATTCTCAACCCATTAGGATAGAATATTATATATATTCTATAGTTAAGATAATAACGGGCAATTTAGATAATAATGATGCAATTAGATTTAATAATGTAATTGAAAAGATGAAGCATAAGGAGATTTCAGTAAAAAATAAGGTAATTTTACTTCAAAAAGCTCTCGACAAATTAACTAATATTTCAAGTGACATTAACTTTAACGTTAAACACCTAGGTTATAAAACTAAACAATTAGAGTCTATTCAAAACGAAGAGCTTAAACTTTTCAATTTAGTTTCCATGATGAACAGCGTTTACCAGATTCTAAATAATTTTCGGACCATTTATAGTATTGTGACGTAGCGGGACAGCTACTGGTCCATTTCCCTCGATCCTGACGGGATCTGGAAGGTTTCCTAGCCTAGCTCAGTTTCGGGGAATCAGGGAAGGCGATAAGTTAAACAACTGATTGTGATACAATATAAAAGTGAGGGTTTTTATACCTCTTTATTTATAAATAAGTAATACGTTCGTGAATCTAGGTACCCTAGAAGAGGGTGGTTTAATCAGGTTCCTATCGGGACGTATGCGCGGGCCCAGAAGGTAAGTACATCTAAGGACTGGGTGAACGATCGCGTTAGGGATATACGTTCACGTTTACGTAACACCAAAACTCAACTATGCGAAAACCCGGACAATATTCAATTAAATAACACCTTAACTAAAATCGAAATCGCATACTTTCATGAACTCTGCATGGCTCGGAGGGATTATATTAATAAATCAATAGCTGACAGTAACGATATCAGCCGTACTTCATGGCGTATTATTGCAAGCGAAACTGGTAGGCATGTAAACAGGGGTGACGCGCTCGAGATACTGATAAGCATGACAGCCGGTCAGTGCGAGGAGCAGCGCATCTCCACCGCTGCTTCCGACTTGAACCGGTTCTACGTCGACGCTAACATAAACTCTAACGCACACACGGATATCGCATTAGCACTCGCTTATCTACAAAAGTATACCGTAAGACATGCATACATATTTGAATTCGACGCGTTCTCACTTGATCAAGTTATCAAAGTTATTAAAAACATTAAACGTAAATGTTCAACCGACATAAATGACATGTCTACAAAGCTATTTGACCTACTTTCACCATTTATCACCGGTATACTTTGTCAATTGTTTAATAAATGCGTTGAAAACGGTGTATACCCTGCTCGCTTGAAACAGGTCAAAATTCAACCCATTTACAAAGGTAAAGGCGAGAAGGACGCATTAAAAAATTTTAGACCCATCTCGCTCATCCCGATCTTCTCGAAGGTTTTTGAGAGGCTTTTAAGCGATGTGCTCATGTCGTACTTTAATAAGAATGGCATGTTGAATGATAAACAATACGCGTACCAACCGGGCCGCTCAACGATTGATGCCGCTCGAGACGTTGTTGCCAGAGTAATGGAACACCTGGAGGGGCGGCTACAGGTGGCGGCCATATTTTGCGACTTGTCGCGCGCCTTCGAGATGGTGAGTCATCCCCTCCTGTTAGCCAAGCTCGAACACTACGGCGTCTCGGGCAATTTCTACAAAGTGATCGAATCGTTTTTGAAAGAACGCGAACAACTGACGTCGGTGCACGGAGCGAGGTCTCAGTTATTACAACTGGGTCCCTGCGCCGTCCCACAAGGTTCCATTATGGGCAACAACCTGTTCATTTTGCTAATTAACGACCTCACCACAGCCGCTGAGGAGGCAGAATTCGTTTTGTTCGCTGACGATGGGTGCGTCATCGTCGCGGGTTAGTCTCATCTCGTCTAAAAAAGCAGCTGGTCTAAGCAGTAACTGGTCTAAAAAGCAAATGGTCTAATTAGCAACTCGTCTAAAAAACAACTGGTCTAAGTAGCAGCTGGTCTAACGCACAGATGGTCTAATTAGCAAGTGGTCTAAAACGCGGTTGGTCTAAGTAGCTAGTGGTTTAAAAATCAGCTGGTCTAATTAGCAAGTGGTCTAAAAAGCAACTGGTCTAAAGGTCTTACCAGAATAAAGTAGAACAATGACTCGTACTTACTCGTGAAATGTATATGTCATGTACTTAAGACATTAATGTCATGTAATATGAAAAATATTTTTGTGTACCTACTATTTCGTTGATCGGGTCGCAACCTTCCCTAAAATATGGTTGAGGGAGGCGATGGCTGAGATACGCGTCATGCTCGTGAACGGGTGCCGTTTGTGGGGTCCGGTCTGTTCACGCTTGCATGGGCTATGTTGAATGTGTTATATAATGATATACTAGTGTTTAATAGAACTGACGTGAGAGACTACATCTTGTTCTCAAGTGAAGTTAACGTTTTTTTCTTATAGCTTGAACGCATAGAGTCCGTTTTTATACATAATTTAACTTTGAATCTTAGAGACCATATACATCTCTGAGGAATGTAGATTATGCTATATTAAAATTCTTCGTACTTGCCAATGTTTAGATGCTTAGAGACCACATACATCTCTAAGAAAAAATGTTTTAATTTTAGTTTTTAAGTTATATTATGCGAGTCACAGATTTTTTTTTAATTTCTGTAAGTTTGTTTTTTTGTAAAGCATGTAAATTTAATGATAGTTTAGTAGTTTATTTCTCGTTTCCCATTTTGTATTTTGACGTTTGGAGATCCTTTACACCCCCTAAACATGTTTTGACAACGGAGACCCCTTACATCTCCATTAATTTTAGTGTATGTCTCTCTATTTTCCATATTTCTTTTTAATTTATCTTGTTTTGACCCCTAGAGACCCTTTACATCTCTAAAAAAAATAGTTTTATGTTTATTGAAATGTATAGCTATTAGTTAAGCACTTATTTGATTAATTGTATTACTTATTGAAATTGCATTTTCACAATTATTGTAATGCTCAATGTTTATTTTAAAAGAGAAACTGGTGAGTTTCTTCCGGCGCTTCTTCTCACCAGAATGTCATTTGCCGAAGCGCCAAAAGAAAGAATCAGACATGTGAAAGAGCCCTCAAGGGTAGGCCTCAAGGCCTACTTACAGAAATAAATTATTTCTTTTCATTTCATTTCATTTCATTTCATTTTTTATCTTCTTACCAAATTTCATAAAATCGGTTGTACAGTTTAAGCGTGAAGAGGTTTCATAACCTTCGCATTTATAAAACCCAGGATTGTCAAGGAATAAGAGTGTGGGTAGATCCTTTTGAGCTATTCGTGTGTATAGCTACTTCCGCTGCTGACTGTACATAGAAGTGGGCTGCGGGTAAATACTTTAACGCAAGCGCAAGTAGGTAGGCTACCTACCTATGGAGACTACGAAAATAAGTATCCAATTTTGAATTTATCTCAATGCAATAACAATAAGGTGAAAAAGTGGACACATGTCTTTATAGTAAAGGAGTGGACTGTACATAGAGATATTTAAAATTTAAATAATAATAAAAATATTTAAATTTTAAATATTTTTTTTGAGTTTATTTAATTTGAGTTTAGAAGACATTAATTTTTGACGGTATGCTGAGATTTAGACAAAGAACGTTATAGACCAGTTGCATTATTGGCGGGTAGCGTTTTAGACCAGTTGCGTTTTAGACGAGAAGCGTTTTAGACCAGCTGCTAGGTGCGTTTTAGACAAGTTGCTACTTAAACCAGTTGCTTTTTAGACGAGTTGCTAATTAGACCATTTGCTTTTTAGACCAGTTAACTGCTTAGACCAGCTGCTTTTTTAGACGAGATGAGACTAACCCCCTTTGATTTCTTGTATGTAAAATCATGACTTACTATTTGAACATTGAGGGAATGGTATTGCTTCCGACAAAAATATCGCTCTTCGTGCTCCGAAGGTCGCACAATAGCCACACGAGTGCAGTCAATTGCGCCCAGTACCCCAGGTATACCAAACTCAGCGTAAAATCTGGAAATATACAATATATTTATAATTAACAGACTTCCAAAAGAAGGACGGTTCTCAATTCGTTTGTATGTTTTTTTGTGTGTTTGTTCACCGATTACTCGAAGACGGCTGAACCGATTTGGAAAATTCTTTTATGGTTTTAAAGGGTATAACCTCCGAGGTGGTCCTATTGCAACCAAATAAGGATCTGATGATGGGATCTTGGATAAATCGAGGGAACTCTTCAAATATCATAGGCACACATATAGCGATTTGTGCGTGCATTTCTTATTAGAAATAAGTTTCCAGTCTTAACCGACCTCAAAACAAAGAGCAATTTTTATGTAGGTTTATTCCCCGACTACTTGAAGACGGCTAGACCGATTTGGATTTTTTTTCTTTTAACTAAATAGACATAAGTCTATAAGTATATTGTTTTAACTAAATAGACATAAGTCTATTTAGTTAAAACAAAATTTTTCCAGCGCCACTAAAAATTTAAAAATAAAGTAAATTTTTAAACCAAAAAATAAAAACTGACTTCCAAAAACCAAGTTCACAAAAATTTGGCATGGTGGCGACGATATGTACATACTACGAATGTATGACAGGGGGGCTACTTATCTCTGGAGCTGACTGCACATATATTAAAGTACCCTATAAATTTTAATTTCTTTAGTAAAGTTAAACATGTATTGGTTTTCAGATTTTTCCCTTAACTTGTATAATAAGACGGTATTACTTGCCAAATTTCATAGTTCTAGGTCAGCTGTCGGCAACCTTTTGGCAGCCAAGGGCCACATAGTAGCAAACGATATTGACGCGGGCCGCACTGTGTTAATAATTTGTGATTTTATACGATTCTGAATATAACGACCTATACATACAAAATGGCCAGGGAGGCTCGCGGGCCGCAGGTTTGCCGACCGCAGTTCTACGTCAACGGAACGTATCCTTTGAATTTCGGTTTCCTTGCGAGTAAAGAAGTGAGTTATTTACATTTTTTGCGGCATAAACAATATTATTTTTTTACGTTAACATAGAAGATTGATTTGTTAACAGCTTCAAGGGACCGTAGACCTGAGTTTATTATAAACTCGATATCTCTACGCGTTCCCGAGATAAAGTCTTGCTCTTGACAAACGGACAGACAGACGGACGGACGGACAACAAAGTGACAATATAAGGGTTCCGTTTTTTCCTATTGAGGTAAGGAACCCTAAAAATGAGGCAGGACGAAGTTCGTGGGGACAGCTATTATAACATACATAATTATACTCACATCTTTTTAAAGTAAATAACCGACTGTCAATGAAACTATTTTGATAATAAATGCACAAGTGACTGTGAACAATACCCAAAACGAATTTGAAGATTCCCTCGATTTCTCCAAGATTCCATCATCAGATCTTGATTTGGTTGCAATGATACCGCCTCAGAAAAGAACATTCCAAATCGGTTCAGCCGTCTTCTAGTAATCGGTGAACAAACACAAAAAAAACATACAGACGAATTGAGAACCGTCCTTCTTTTGAATATTAATAATTAAAATAATCGTCTTTCAATGAACGTACTTCCATAACAAATGTACGAGTGACTATGGATAATACCCAAATCGCTATATGTGTGCCTATAATATCTGAAGAATCCCCTCGATTTCTCCACGATCCCCCATCATCAGATTTTGTTTTAGTTATAATGATACCGCCTCAGAAGTGTACCCCTTCAAACAATAAAAAAAGAACATTCCAAATCGGCTCTGCCTAGAGATGTGCCATTCTCGGAAACGTTCTCCGTTTAGTATGGAGAGAGAACGTTCTCGAGAACATTTCCCATACAAAACTGAGAACGTTTCCGAGAATTCTCGAGAACGGCACAACTCTAGCTCTGCCGTCTTTTAGTAATCGGTGAACAAACACACAAAAAAAAACATACAGACGAATTGACAACCGTCCTTCTTTTGAATATTAAAAATTAAAATAATCGTCTTTCAATGATCGTACTTCCATAAGAAACGTACCAGTGACTATGGATAATACCCAAATCGCTACATGTGTGCCCATAATATTTGAAGAGTTCCCTCGATTTCTCCGAGATCCCATCATCAGATTTTGATATGGTTGCAATAAGACCACCTCGGAGGTTACCCTTCAAACAAATAATAAATCGGAATAGGTTCAGCCGTTTTCGAGTAATCGCGTAACAAACAAACAAAAAAACATACCGACGAGTGGAGAACCACTTTTGATAGTCAGTCAAAAGGAATTCTTGAAATCCGACTTATAGTTTTTGAGATATGCGCGGACATACATACAAATATAAATCCAAAATCCATCGTTTATTTCAAATACCTTATGAAATTAGGCACACATATTTAGAAGCAACAAGACGGACGACGCAGCAGGGCAAGCCTAGACGGAGAAGGCGCGACGACTTGGACGAATTCCTTAAGAACTGGCCGGAGGAGGCATCAAATAGAGAGTTGTGGAAAACACAGGGAGAGGCCTTTGGCCAGCAAGGGGACACCGCGCAAGTCATTTAAAAAAATGTTTAAAAGCTGGTATAGCCTAACATACATAAAAACTGTGCAATTCTGACAATATTACATACATATGGGTCGAATTGAGAACCTCTTTTAATGAGAAACGCACGAGTGACTATGGACAATACCCAAATCGCTATATGTGTGCCAATCCCTCGATTTCTCTAAGATCCGATCATCAGATCCTGATTTGGTTGCATTGGTACCACCTCGGATATAGACCCTTTTAAACAAAAATCCATTTTCCACATCGATTCAGCCGTTTTCGAGCAATCGCTTAACAAACAAACAAACAAAAAAAACATATACAGGAATTGAGAACCGTCCTTCTTTTGAAAGTAGGTTAAACCTACTTAAACAACTTAATAACTGGCCACATAAATCAATGTCTAGTTACAGGTTTAATGACTTAAATTGTCTAGATGTCTTGAATAAAAAAGTAAACACTGGCTACTTTCAAAATGAAATTGAAGTTACATCTTCATCAGGAACAAAAATCTACCTCTACATAGTCGACTGTGTCTATTTGTCTCAAATTTTATTACACATAAAATTACTACTTAGACTTATGTTTATTCTGTTTCTATTATTTTACTTAAAAATCGATATTCTGGTTGAGTTACCGCCAGCCAGCAAATATATTTGCGTGACGTTATATAACTGTTTTGATACACGTCATACATACTTCATACCGGTCAAACACATAACCCTCCTTTGGGTTTCGCCGCAGTCGGGTAACATACATACATACATACCGGTCAAACACATAACCCTCCTTTGGGCTTCGCCGCAATCGGGTTATTTACACACTTACGTACATACATAAATACGTACATACCGGTCAAACACATAACCCTCCTTTGGGCTTCATAGGTTTCGCACACAGGCGCAGTGTCGTAAATAGCCTTTTCTGCGCCCTGTGCGAGCTTCTATAACTGCGCCCTTGGTTTTTTTAGATATTATAGGTACCCTAGGGTCCTGCCTTGTTTGGCTATTCTTGCGCCCCCCAGAGTTTACGCCTTATGCCTGCCTGGGCACCGGTGGCATTTACGGCACTGCTCAGGCGCTGCCGGGTGTCGGCGCAGCCGAGCTTGCCTAATACATTAGGCATAGGCAAGAAAGAATAATAATTACGTCGAAACAAAATCGCGGAGTGTGACATGCCTGTACCGCATAGGTACTACTACCAAAGGACTACGTTTATTCCAAATACAATCGGTCGGTTAAGCCGGTTTAATTATTTATAATTACTTTTTTATTTCAATATTTTCTTAATTTCAGTTGTAAATTGGATTACTCCGTTAAGCCGACGACACGTTTTCCTAGTGACTGATACTGTGCAGCCAGTCTCTACAATACACACTTAACTCGCTCTCTCAAAAACTACCGAACCAATTTTGATGAAGCTTGCACAGTTCCCTAAGTTGGACTATAACTAGTCCAACAAAAAAATATTTTTTTGCAATCCGTCTTAAAGTTTTTGAGATAGGCGCGGACAAACATGCAAATTTATATGCATTTACGTAATACATATGGCACACATGCTTAGAAGCTGGCATAGACTAACATTACCGGAAAAGTGCGAGATAGACTCGCGTGGAGAGGGTTCCGTACGTTCAAAACAATTATACTTTATTGCACAGACTTCTTATAGGTTTTCCTGTAATATAAAAAAATAATTTTCTAGTTGACCCCCCATATGTGGCCCACATGATTAAAATTCATATATATTTACGTAACATGTCCGTGTTTGGGTCATTAACCTTAATATATGTACCAAATTTCAACTCAATCGGACAAGTACTTTCGGAGCAAATTGGCTGTGACAGACAGACAGACACACGAGTGATCGGTACCTTTTGAGGTACGGAACCCTACAAACTGTGCGATTCTGATAATATTACATACATACGGATCGAATTGATATTAACCTCCTTTTTTGAAGTCGCTTAGTTACGAAATTTGCATTTAATGTAAAAGAAATGAATTCTGTGAGCACATGGAGCTTATTTTGATTTTAAATTGATGATCATATCATAGGAAAAAGTTTTATATTTCTGTGCAAACACTTTCTGGTTGTTTACGAACAATATCAGTATTACAAGGTAGCATCACATTATCTAACAGAAATGAGATTGTAAAGAATATAACCACAGAATTAAAAAAATTAAAACAACCGGCTCTTTCAATAAACTAATTTCTATAAGAAATGCTGAGACTATCTAAAATAACCAAATCGTTGTATGTGTGCCTATAATATTTGAAAAGATCCCTCAATAACTCTAAGATCCCACCATCAGATCGTGATTTGGTTGCAATGGGACAACCTTAGAGGTGGCCCTTCCAAACAAAAAAGAATACCAATACCAATTTAAATAAAAAAAATAATTTTGCAATTCGGTCTAGCCGTCTTCAAGTGATTGGGGAACAAACTTACATAATTTTTTCTCTTTGTTTTGAAGTCGGTTAACACTAGAAACTCATTTCTAATAAGAAATGCTCGAAAAACTATGAAAAATACCAAAATTGCTATATGTGTGCCTATAATACTTGAAGAGTTCCATCCCATCATCAGATCCTGATTTGGTTGCAATGGGACCACCTCTGAAATATAACCTTTCAAAGAAAAAAAGAATTTTCAAAATCAGTTCAACCGTCTTTGACTAATCGGTGAACAAACACACACAAAAAATTCAGACGAATAGTGAACTGTCCTTCTTTTAAAAGCTGGTTAAAAATAACATACATGTAAAATAAGTTGAATGCCTCCTTTTGCTTTGGCTTAGTCAGGTAAAAAGTATCCTATGTGTTAACTGCGGTCATAACATATACATAATCTACCTGTGCACCAACTGTCAGTTAAATCGGAAGTTGTTTTTGCGCTATGCGCGCACAAACAAACCGATAAACAGACAAAAATTCTAAAAGTCATTTATTTACGTCTTATTTCTTAATTTCAACTTGGCTGGATGCGAGCAGCACAATGCCGACAGTAGTGGCGATCCTTGGGGAAGGCCTATGTCCACCTAAGGCTTATGGCCTATGTCATTCGGCTGATATGATGATGACTTATTTTTTTTACACTGCTTTAACTAAGTATACACATAAACCTTTGTCATGAAATTCATTGGTGCATCCTATATAAAAATCAGTTCAGTCGATTTTGAGTTTAACGCGAATTTAACTGTGGAGGAAGACATTTTATAGATTTAATAACCTTTGAGCAACTTTTGAGGCCGACCGTACACCTTTGTTTTGCTCGACTTAGCGGGGGCACAGCCACACCCCCAGATTTTGAATTGTCCTCTGATTAACATATGCTTGCAAAATTTCAGCTCAATCAGTTTAAGCTATCTGCTTCAAAATTGAGTTGCAAGATTCCATCCAAACAAACCTACATATACATACATTGCCAGTTAAAACAAAAGCTTGTAAAATAAGGCCATGTTCAAAACCAGTATCATACAAAGATCATTTTTTCTCCCACTGTACTACTTACTACTGAAAAGTCAGTTATGTATAGGGTTAAGCTTTTAATACTAACTTGCGTACTATTATTCCACGTTCCTGTGCATTTTGTGGGAATCTTATGTATTTTCCAGTATGTGTGGCAAATTCAGGCAAGCTGTAACTTCCTTAATTACATTAGACACAGTAGGCTGAGCAATTGAGTGTGCAGCTATATCACCAGTTGGTCGTTGATATGATCCAGTAGCATAAAATGATAAAGCTGTTAGAATCTGTAACAAAATAATTCTTTCATAAATTGATGAGCAAGAAAAAACATATATTTACTAGGTATGTGTCGATGGTACCAACAACTGATATAATGATATAACACATGAGAAATAAGTTAACACACACACAAGTAATAAATGGGCCAAGTCAAACCTTAGACCGAAGATAGCTAGGGACAGAGAAGAGAGACGAGTGGGAGGCCTTTGTCCAGCAGTGGGACACAATACCAATGTAACAAAAAAAGGACATTAGAACATTTTAAATGCAGACTATAACAAAACTATTGAAAATTTCTGCTAACTGATTGAAGTATGTACAAGAGCAATAAATGCAATTTTAGCTTGATGTTTGATTGTAAGTGTTGAAAGCTTTTAAAGCCTCTCAAGGGACTGAGTTACACAAATAATGGTTTTTAGAGGTTAATAAGACTGATAATTCATTGAAATTTTGAACTAAGTAACAAAATTAGAGTCTCACTTGATATGCAAAATTTCATGTATGTCGGTCAAATAGATTTTAATAATTGGAAAAGGTTGAAAGAGGCTCAAAAATGATACTTTATATACTTTATATGGAAAACAACAATTCTGAATAGCTATTACGCATTAAACTATTTTTTATATGGATGGCACTCCATTCAATCACCACACTCTCTGCAAGTTATCTACGTACCTTAGTTTCAACCGTTAAATCCGTCGCCTTGGTAGGTTGAGTCATGTGCGGACGAAGCTCGTCGCAGAGATTCCTCGCCAGCTCCTTGGACAGTCGATACCTTTGCATAAATTGGACATCTTCTAGACCAAAGGGATCGCTTTGGATCCGCAACAATCTCCGACGTTCCTTAGCTTCAGCAGCTATGGCATTGTCTAACTCGAAGAATTCGAACAATTCATATTCATCTGCCATCTACAAAATAAAAATTAAACGTTAGGTGCTTTAAGTAGCAAGCAACACATTTTAACTCAGAAAAAAATAGCTTACCTTAATTGCGGGTCAATTATACTAGTCTTAAATTTCTTAAAACAGCCAGAGTATATAATCACAACCAAATCCAGTCAGATAAAGTTACTCTAGAGGAGCTTTTTTTGAATTGCTAAATTGACGTTTATTTTCCAGTCAACTCACTAAAACCATAGACAACGAAATGTCAAATGGCAACTCGTAATACGGTTATTTCCAGCCACTTAAAGCTGATCGTCTCAAGTGACGTCATAGCCAGCGAGCGTAAAACCATGATGGATTTAAGCGTTCGTAATACGATTAAAGCCAGGCAATTCATAAGCAGCCTGGATTTAAGAGTTCGTAATAGGTTCCCTGGTCGAATTCCGAAAAAAAGTAATCGACATGACAGCCCAAACGTCATGAAGACCGCGCTTTTCGTTAGCTGTCAAGTTTGACATTGACAAAGGGCGCGTTCCGATTCAATGTCGGAACGTAACAGACATTGTGTCTTTCTTTCGTGGTGGCTGAGACTGGAATGAATTGGCATGTCATTCAAAGAACGACATCACCATTCTTATATTCAAATATGAATATGAATCATTCGATTCCAACCGGCCAGGCAGTATTGATTGTCATTAAACCTCAATCAATAACACACCCCCTCAATCAACACTGCCTGGTAGTCCAACTCCTCACTTCAACATTAATCCACTTGAATTTCTACCAACTATCAACATCCAAAACAATACCTAAACAAAATTTCGAAACATTCTTATCACAAAATTTTAATCACCCTGTATATATCTAATCTTGCCAAAATATCCAAACACCCTTACCTCAACCCTCACACCTTTACTCAACATACACCTTGTATACTTCACCTCCTGACTCACAGAACACCCTATGTTCTAACCCCTTTAAAACTACTATACTCCTTCTCAACACATCAACAAATACTCTCAATAACTATAATCAATCACAATATATATCTAAGTTTCTTCTAATACTCCCACTCGACTCCTCAATTAACTATTAACTAATCCTACTTCATCTCATCTCATATTTAATAACTGCTACTCGACACAACAATAAATTATAACTCATCTCTCATTACATCACATATTTATGTTTCTATCTCCTTCTCGACACATCACCACATTACATCTAATTCTTCACTTCAACATATTTATTTTTCTCCTGCTCGAAACATCAACATCATCACATCTTCTATAGACTCTTCTTTCAACACTTCATAAAATATTCTACTATTTTCAATTTATTCTTACGCTCTCTCATACATCTCACACATTTTAAATCAAAACTACCATAACAAATATACCAAAACAATATACACTAGCAATTAAACAATTCGAAATAGAGAAATAGCTTAAGGAAAACCGTATATCAAAATTAATGTAAACGTTTCTTTATTAAGTAATGTTAATTCCAGCCAGTACTTTTATGAGACAATGATTCAGTTACTATTTTACTTATCAGTCATATTCACCCCCTTAAGTGGATCATTGTCTAGCACCCCCTTAATTCTGACCGTTTTTTATTTGATCCGAATTTCCTTAAGCGTTTTTCTATTACAAAACTCCCTGCAAATCTTACATACTAATAACATCATATAAAAAACCCCAAATCAACCGAAACAAACATTAAGTTCACTTTAGCCCACACTTATTCACTACCTAACCACACGATCACTAAGACACAAATCTTCGTTGACATTTCTCAAACTTCACAGGCGGTAAACTTTTCGTTAGTATATCTGCTAATTGCGATCCCGTTGGACAATATTTTACTGTTATCTGGTTTTCATCAATCTTTTCCTTCAGATAATAGTATTTGACATCTATGTGTTTAGTTCTCTTGCTCATGTTTTTTTTCTTCATTAGCCAAATTGCTGATTGATTATCCACTCTCATTTTCGACTTGAAGTTTCTCTTTGGTTATTTCATAGACCAGATCTCTTACGAAAAGTAATTCTTTACAGCATTATGCCGCTGCTATGAACTCCGCTTCTGTACTGCTCAACGCGACAACTGATTGCTTTCTTGAGCTCCATGCCACTGGTCCACCGTTCAGCCAAATCACATAGCCAGAAGTACTACGCCTAGTATCTGGGTCTCCGGCAAAATCCGAGTCACAGTAACCCCTGAGAACTTTATCACCTTCAGAAAAGTGAATACCTTTATCCATAGAACCTTTTAAGAAACGTAATATATTCTTTGCGTTGTTCAAATCATTTAAATTAGGAGAGTTTTGATGCCTCGAACAATAACCCACATGAAAACTGATGTCTGGTCTCGTTTTATTCGAAAGATATAACAATGAACCTATCATCTCGCGGTACAGCTCATGAGACTTTGTATCGACCTTAACAGCTGGATGTTGTTCTATCAGAATCGTAGGACATTTACATTCTTTGGCCGTGTGCAGATTAAACTTTTTTATAATTTTCTCGCTATACGTCTTCTGATAAATTTTGATTCCCTGTTCTTCTTGCTCGATGTCCAAACCAATATAATTACTGACTTTGTCACAAATTCTGAGTTCAAATGCTTTTCCAATTGTTTCAACTATATGTATTAGATCTTCTTCTGTTTCCCCAAAAATCAATCCGTCATCTACATACACTGCTAGAATAATATTTCTTTCGCCTTCCATGATAAATATACATTGATCAAGTTTCAGCTGCTTAAATCCCATTTTCTTTAGAAATTCTGTAAATTTAATGTTCCACATGAGTGGAGCTTGTTTAAGTCCATACAGGCTCTTATTTAGCTTGCATACTTTTCCTTCTTTGTCGGCATAACCCTTTGGGACTTTCATGTATATGCTTTCCTTCAAATCTCCATGTAGAAAGGCCGTCTTCACATCGAACTGCTTCATTTTTAACCGTTTACTTGCTGCGATCGACAGTAGTATTCTGAGTGAGGTACTATTAACTACCGGACTGTATGTTTCATCATAATCGATCTTGTATTTCTGTTGAAAACCCCTCGCAACCAATCTCGCTTTGTATCTGCCATCTGTTTTTATTGTAAAGATCCACTTGCTTGTTACTAATTTCCTTCCTTTAGCCTCCTTTTCGTCCACAAACGACCATGTTTTATTTTCTTCCAAGGATTTAATTTCTTCGTTTATTGCCTTGCTCCATTTATCTTTTTCCCTGGATTCTACAGCCTCTTCAAACGTTAGCAACGATGCTTCTGTATCATAATTCATCAAATAGTCTTTGTATCTTTCCGGCGGTCGTCGTGCACTCGCTGGTTGAATCCTTCTATTTTGATTCACTGCCTCATTATTGCCTTCAACTTCGATTCTTTCTTCTCGATTCTCAATATCTTCACTCTCAAAAAATTCATCATTTCCATCAGAATTAATTTCATTATCAAAATCTAAATCGTTTCTAAAATTCACAGCCCCTCCTTGTTCACCGGATTCATTTGAACATTCTCTTGTCTCTCCTGCATTTATTTCGTTTTCATTTGTTTCACTGTCATTTGTTCCACTGTCATTTGTTTCTCTGTCATTTGTTTCTTCTTCATTTGTTTCTTCTTCATTTGTTTCTTCTTCAGTTGTTTCTTCTTCAATTGTTTCTTCTTCAATTGTTTCTTCATCAATTGTTTTACGCCTTCTCGAACCTCCTCGAACTTATTTGTTTCCGTTTTCCACACCATCACCTTCTCGAACTTCTCCAATTCTACTTGTTTCACAACTTATATTATCGCCTGCTCGATTGCTTCTATTATCATCTCTTCTTCCTCGATTTACTTCCTCTCTACAGATCTCATCATTTTGTATTGTGTTATATCTAATGGTTTGATTTGATTTAGTTTTATTTCGTTCTGTAGTCTATTTACTAGTGTACGTACGGTTTGATCTGATTTCGGTGTAATCTCCCATACTGTTCTAAAATAATTTAAACTTGCTGGTAGTATGGTAAGAATTTTCTGTATAAGCATGTCGTCATCAATTTTGTATTTTGTGGAATTAAAATCAAAGCATATGTTCTGGAGCTTGCTAATATCTTGTAGAATGTCGCCGGAAAAATTGTAGTTATAAAATTCAATTACTTTCACATGATTATCTTTCTCTAGGTTGAAGTTGAAAATCATATCCAATTTTTCAAAAATTTCCGTTGTGGTTGAACAATTTATGACGTAATGTATTAAGTTTTCATGTAATGATTTGTTAGACAGCTTTCGCGAAATCGTTTTTCCGTGCAGTGAGTTTCAGCAGTCGCGTTTTTCCGCGATTTCTTTTTTTCAACTAGTAAAATTTCTTGGTCTTACTTTTATGTAGTAGCGTAAATTTTTAATCGTTCTTGTCCTCGATAGGAGGGTTTTTAATAGCAAATTTTCTCAAAATCATTTTTTTATAGTCAGACATATTCGAATTCATATATTTTCACAGGCGTATTTATTTCTAAATGCATAATTCCTTAGTAACATTTTTATACCGGAATATTTCTCCTTACTTTTGCTAGATATTTAATTTTTTTACTGAAAGCAAATTTTAAATACCTATAATACGTGAATCGGATTTCTTTGCTGAACGTAACAATTAATCACTTAATTTTTATGGTTCCGTACTAAAAATGGTGAAAAAGGAACCCTTATGGTGCGACTCTGTCTGTCTGTCCGTCTGTCACAGCCAGATATCTCAGGAACTACTATGCAATTTGGAATAGTTTTAAAAGTCGCTAACCCGACCCTGTCTGTCTGTCTGTGATATAAAAAAATCTTGTACCTTTTTTACTTTTTTTTAAAGGGGGCCGAAATAGTAGGTCGAAAATTTAATGTTGTGCTATTGTATCAAATGGGGTATCAAATAAAAGGGCTTAATTTGTAAATTCCAAAACCTTTTTTATTTTTTTGTTTATCATGTACCTACTTTTTGGTTTAGTTATGACCAAAAACGTTAAAAAAATATAATCCCCCCCCCCCCCCCTATTAACTTCGAAGTTACTGAACAGAAAAATCTGTAATAATTACCAATAATTAATATCATCCTAAATATTACAGGAAAAATATAACGGTTTTCCTAAATTGCACCGTTTTTTAGAAATTTGCAAAAATCGAAACACATACTTATTTGCTCCTACTAAGCCAACCGCCATACACTTTTTCTTGAACTATTCACGTATCTACTTACGAGTTTTTACGGAACCTTTGGTGCGCGAGTCCAACTCGCACTTGACCGGTTTTTTATTTTTTATTTTATTAAAACAATCGTATTTGAAGAAATGTGTAGTTTTCGTGAAGCGTCAAATCGTTCTTTCATACATAAACCCTATCTGGCAGATAATCTGGGGGGCACTTGCTTAAGTAGGTAGGAAGATACAAGATAAATAATATGACTATGAGATATAAATCATATCAAGACAAATTATTTACATGAACGTTTTCAAAAGAAAAACTATTCTATTAAGAAACATAGCGAGTTCTAAAAACTTCTTGTGTGAAATTTAACGATTTGAAATAACACGATTGTGAAAACCTCCTATAGAGGACAAAAACGATTAAAAATTTACGCTACTACATAAAAGTAAGACCAAGAAATTTTACTAGTTGAAAAAAAGAAATCGCGGAAAAACGCGACTGCTGAAACTCACTGCACGGAAAAACGATTTCGCGAAAGCTGTCTAACAAATCCGAAATGATTATAGATGCCGTAATGAATTGGAGTCTAACTAATAGATTGTTTTTTAATGGGAATAAATGCAAAATCATTACGTTTAGTAGAAGTAAATGTCCACTGAACTTTATACCTATCACCTCGGTGACGACGCTATTGTTCGCGTCCAGACTATCCGTGACTTGGTCTCGAGCTTGATGCTAAATTAGACTTCCATAGCCACATTCGCTCAGTAGTAAAAAATGCGAACAAAACGCTAGGTTTTGTAATGCGTATGGCACCACAATTTACTAGCACGACTGTACCAATTATATTGTATAACGCATACGTGCGTAGCAAGTTGGAGTTTAACTCTGTAATATGGGACCCTTTCGAGGAGATTTACAAACTCTCGCTCGAAAGAGTCCAGCGAAAGTTTGCACCTCACATATATAAAAAGCAGTATGGATATTATCCATACTTATTTCCATCTCTTTTTGTGGCGGGCATGGTCGGGCTCGACACTCTCAATTACAGACGTAAACTCCATCTCGCCACTCATTACTGTCTTTTGTTGGGAGGACAAATTTATAATCCAACAGCCTTGGAAAGTATCCGCTTATTCGTCCCTGAGCAGTACGGGCGTGCGGGCCGCCGTCGCCGCCCGCTGTTCGCTGCGCCGGAGAGGGCGGCGATGGGGGCGCGCACGCGCCGATCTAACAACGCGCCCCAAGCACGTGCGCCCGCGCAAGCAACAAGGTGGTGCTGGAGCAAGATGCCGACCTGTTTGCTGACAGCTGGCATGTGCTACTCACTAAAATAAGTTTAATGTGCAACTGTTACTTTTAAGAATTGTTATGCAATAGTTACAGTAGATAGTTTATGTCAATCTAGCATTTTAGGCGCTTGGTGAAAAACTGTAAGCCTGTTATGTATTTTTATAAATAAATAAATAAATAGATATACACAAAATAGAGCTTTGACATCTTGTCAACAAATTTATGCATATACGAATACCGTTACCTAAATGTAAAAACTAACCCTTTCCCACAAACTCCATTTCTAATAATTTATCATCATCAGCCTATATAATTATGTTCCGCTGCTGGGCATAGGCCTACTCCCATGGATGAGAGTGAATGGGCTGTAGTCCCCAAGTTGGCCCAGTGCGGGTACTTCACATACACCTTTGAATTTCTTTATATACATTTGCAGGTTTCCTCTCGATGTTTTTCCTTCGCCGAAAAGCTAAGCGCTATATTAACCGAGTAGTTCCAACATGTGCCTTTCAAGCGGAAGTTTTGTCATTTTTATTGGGCTATCCCACTCTACTGTAATAATGAATAATATAAAACTGCCGCCCTAGTTAGTCTAAAAGGCGACTTTTTACTATGAACTTCCATAGCAAAAAGTCGCCTTTTAGACTAGGACGGTAGAAAAAGCATAAAATAATTCGAATCGTTCGGTTCACTATACAAATAATAAGAAGGTTAACAATGAAAGTTAACATCATAATCATACATTTTGACTGAACTGTGATTAATTTCATGATTTGATATATTTGGCGCGATACAGCATGAGAAGTCTCTAAAGGCAAAAAAGAAAATACTTTTAATTAATTCTAGATTCGTAGGTGCATCAACAGCCGATTGCATGCTTTTGTGGCTTTTTGGGATTTCTCATGTTGTTTTGCGCAGACAAAATGTATCAAACTACTTATTTCAACAACATTAGATGTCATAAAATGTATACCTTCTTCTTGTTTGTACAGTCAAGGAATTTAATTTCCAACCCACCTAAGGTCCAATATCGTATAGCATACTGTCATCATAAGAGCTAGCTAGAGTACGACGTTACTTTGACATATCACACGCATTGTTTTGTGTCAGTAACTAGGTAACAGATTAACAACGTTGACATGGTGAACTGAAATTTGGAACGTCAAGGCACTACCAAAAAAGGACGACAACCGCGGAATCGAAATTCGAAGAAAGTTCATCTTTCTCGCTCTTGCAATATTCGAATGAAAGGAACACAGATAACGAAATTTAGATTATCGACGTTTGCGGTAGACTTTCCGGAGTCTGGATTCGGAATTATTTTAAAATTTTCTCGATTGACACTGACACCAACTGACACGTATTCGTAATTAGATGAGCAAATGACTTCGCAAAGAGGTTATCTGTAATATGCAGTGACAAATAATACGTATTGACATTTAAATACTATTACTGAAATAAAAATTTCGATCATATTGCATCGTGAATGCTTAACAACATTTGAATGAAATGGGTAGGAAATTAAATTCCTTGACTGTATGTAGGTCATTAGTATCGGTCGGTTTTTGATATAAATAAAAACCGGCCAAGTCCGCACTTGGTCGGATTCGCACACGAAGATTTTCGTACCGCCTTCGAGCAAAAACAAAAAACATGTTTCTTGTATGTAGACCCTTTTTTATTTAATTTGTTGTTATAGTGGCAAAAGAAATACACATTCTGTGAAAATTTTATAGTCCATGTTCATTTATGTCGTAAAATTGAAAATAAACGAGATGATGAAACTATTTTTCAAATTTAATTTCCAAAATATCGATCCTAATAAATCAAATAAATAAATCAAAAATGGCCCAATTATTCAAGAAAAACCGTATTTCGAATATACGCAGGAGCCTGATTCAGTCTACTTTTTGAATTTACACTCCCAGTGACACCCCCCCCCCCCCCCGAGGGACCTAAGAAAAAAAAATCCAAGCACTAATTATGCTCGGGTCAAAATCTATAATGACTGAACTATTATGTCTACCTACTACAGTTCAAAAGATAACCCTGTGACAGGCGGACAGCGCAGTCTTAGTAATAGGATTCCATTGGAACCCTTTGGGTACGGAACCTTAAAAATGGGGCATCATGCGTTTCCACAGCATTAATTATGTTTGAAATGTTTTATTTTATAGATAGAATACATTTTGTCTCCACGGAACGAAATGAAATATTTATGAGTTTAGTTACAAATGATGTTAATAGGTGGCACTGACTGTCACATGATGTATCGCGCAGACAAACTGTATCAAGTAACAAGTGATAAAATGAAATACGTTTCAACCATGATTATTGTCGTGAAAGCAAAATGATGACACTTTTTCGTTTGTGTGGAGAACCGACCGACTTGAATGACCTTCCTTAGGTGTTGTAATTTTGTAATGTTCTGTGTCTGGCAGTTTCCGACATACAGTTTAATTGTAAAATCTTGTGAAAAAAAAATAATCACGACTTTTTGACAAATGTCACTGTCTTTGTGACAAATGTCATTGTTTCGTGACTATTGTCGCACCTGTCGGGGTGGTGAAATATCGCTTCTAAAATGTCGAAACTTGTGAAACAACAATAATCACGAATTCTTGACAATTGTCACTTTTTTGTGACAATTGTCGCACCTGTCGGCGTGGTGAAATAGGGGCCAGGAATCCTTTTGCGTCAAGGAATAATTTCGTCATTTTTCGCCATGTCGAATAGTTGCTTTCTTGGTTTAATTTTGTAGGGAATTCCATTGTTATTTATTTTGAGTACGTACCGAAATGTCACTTAGTCAACTTTTGGTTGCTATGCTTATGGTTGACGATTGCTAGGCTTATGCTTTCGGCTTGTTATCGACGGTTTTATTATGGGTTTTCTTTTGAAACCTTAGAGTCCTCCTTTAGTGGTTTTATGCTGGCCCATAACCTGTTATTAATACGCGGAGGGCTTTGGACACTTCTTTATTTCACTATTACACTTCTTATCTTCACAATACGTTTTATAAACAACTCTCTATACAAATGACATTGTGTCTTTCTTTCGTGGTGGCTGAGACTGGAATGAATTGACATGTCATTCAAAGAACGACATCACCATTCTTACATTCAAATATGAATATGAATCATTCGATTCCAACCGGCCAGGCAGTATTGATTGTCATTAAACCTCAATCAATAACAGTTATTAAAAAAAGGAGAACAAAAACAACATACAAAGAATGTCTCAGATCACAGTATTTGCCGCCCGATACGAAGGAAAGGGTGATAAATATGCGATATGAGGCTTTCTTTTTTACTTTCCGTGGTAAGCACAAAATTTGACGTCTCTCCCAGGCCAGGAAGTGGGTTTCTCCGGGAGTAATTGCCACTTTATGGCCAGGTGTGACGTAGTACATTACACAACTAGGGTGGTAATACAAAGAAAGGCCGAGATCGCAGGTGTTTGCGGCCTGAGCTGCAAGCGAGGGACGTAAATATGCGATCGGGGGCTTTCTTTATTACCTCCCGTGTTGTGTACATAATTTTATGTCTACACTTGGCCAGAAAGCGGCTTTTTTCGTACGCGCAGCGTGCGGAAAAAGCCACGTTATGGCCATGTGTGGCATAATAACTATTTAATTCATTAAATAGTTTGATTTCGCTTAGCAATGCTTCATTATAAAATTGTTTCTATAAAAAACTGTAGGTATTTTTCTTTTCTGGGGAAAGTCAAGGTCACGCCGCCAACACCGCCGCCGCCGACCGATTTTGATCGGCGCGCCGTCACCGACCAATTGCCCATCGGCGCTCATATCTAGTATGGGTTAAGGAAATCATTCTTGTTAAGGAAAGACGTGAGTTGCCGGAAAACTAAGCGTTCGTGGACTTTGGATAGGAAAGGAAAAATGGAAATATGACTATAATCTAAGAAACCAGAGGGAGTGGATTTTTTAGGTAAGGGGATTATGTCAGCATCCTTCCAAATGGCAGGTAAAAACAGAAGAGGAAATAGAAGTATCCAGGATAATGGTAACAAAAGTAACAATGATATCAAGGAGAGGAAGGATCATATTACGGCTGACAGTATCTACACCGACGGCACTGGAGGTAATGGATAGTACGCTCTTCTTAACATCACTGTCAGAAAATTGAGTCTCTATTACTATTACGGTTCAAAAGATACAGTCCTGTGACTGCCCGACACAAACACGTTATTTGTATCGAGTCCATCTTTTGTTTTGAACCATATATTGTTTTTATTATTTGTTGTTATAGCGGCAATAGAAATACATATTCCGTGCAAATTCCAAGTCTCTACCAATTACGGTTCAAAAGCTAGAGTCCTGTGATGTGACTCACGGACAGACGGACAGCAGAGGCTTAGTAATAGGGTTCCGTTGGCACCCTTGGGGTACGGAACCCTAAAAAGCGCGGAGTAACTCCTTGCAACCTCTTACTGCCCGGCCTCTGCAGAAAGGGTATCATTTAATCGATCAGCAAAATATTCATATTTTGGTCAGCAGAAATATATATTTGGTCAGCCAAAATAGCTAGTTGGTAAGCAACTTATGGTTAGCAAACATTTATAAATCAGGCTGAAATTAATGATATACTGAACTGCTCTAAATTATTTTGGTCAGAAAATTAAATATTTGAGCTGCATTAAGCGATCTACGGTTAATCAAATTTTGGTAAGCAATCAGTAGGTAAGGAAAATATTTCATTTGGTTCGTCAAAATGCAAGGTGCAATAAAACCTAATTGGTATGCACAAAATGGGCGCAACTATTCTGCCGCAATAACGCAATAGGGCACATCTAAATAAAATTTTCGAGTTTACAATAAAATAAGCATATTTTATTAGAAAAACTTCTAAATCTAAAATAAAAAATGTCCGAGATATTCGACTTCAAAGTTGACAAATTTTTAAGACGTAAAAATTTCGATGGATTTTGGTGTCATTATAACACCTATTTATTATTATTTTATCGTATAGAATTCGCTAAAATAAGCATGTTTTATGGAAAGAACTTTTCTCTGAAATCAAAAATAACCGAGATATTCGACTTCAAAGTTGAAAAAGTTGACTTTCCGTATCTCCGGCGCTGCGGGAACAGCAGCCCTTCCGCCCTTGCATGACGACGCACGGTCACTTCGCTCGGCTCCGCAGCTTCGGCTTGTTGGTCGCCTTCGGCGACCAGCCTCAGCCGCTCGCCTCACTCGTTCCCGCGCTTCGTCATGGTGGACGAGGGCTGCTCTCCCTCCGCGCCTCCGGCTCTATAAAAACACTCTAGGGCAGGCAGTGTCGGCACGCGTCCTAACCAGCGAGAGCCCTAGATTCGGACTTTCGCAGGCTTTTTATATTTTATAGTAAGTAGTATCTTCAAAAATAGCAACACGGTAAAAATCACTGATAATTAATAAACACTACTACTTGACACTGACAGCTGACAATCACCGAATGACAAAACAAACACGACCACGATTGGCTGCTCGCGTCACGTGGTCTGTTTCGCTCTGCCCACAGTACTGCTGATTTTTCAAACTAAACGCAATCCACGCATGTTTTCTCTGCTAACCAATTGTAAAATCTTGCCGGCCAAGTAATTATTATGCAGCTAGACTGTTTATTAGGCAGACAAATGATAAATAAAGCAGATTAATATTGGTTAAAATGTTAACCATTTTTAAATTATTTGCTGAACAAGAGTTGCCGCCCGATTTTTATTTATTGCCAGCCAAATCTTTGTATGCTGCCCAAATGATTTAACTGCTAATTTTTTTTTGCGGATCAATTTTAATAACAGCTGACCAAAGAATTACTTTCCCTGCAGAAATATACTATCCACCATTACTAACTGACTCTTCGAAATCGGACCAATCGAATAGATACTGAATTTAGTCGGATTCAAGTCCGTCTCATTGTCAGTCACGCTAAGTGGGCCGTGTTGCGTCGCCTACTTCAATGTATAATAAGTAGGAAGTGATGTAGGAGCAGGTCACCGGCACAGCGGGTCAGCGGGTGAAGGCCGCGCCGGGTCAACGCCCGCGCCCTTGAACTTGGGGCGGGCGGGGTCCCCGGCGCAACAAGTAGATTCTGTGAGGATTGCTGCTTGGTATGCGACCTCACACTATCTCCGAGACGGACTGGCGACTTTTGGAGAGCAGTTCATAATTTGAATTTAAAGGAATACAGTCTGTCTCGCTCTATTTTATAAGAAATTGTTTTAGTCTTAAGTTGGATCTGGTACCGTAAACATGGAATAAAAGTCAATATATAATAAAAGTATGTATTATTGTAAACCACCTTACAGTACTAACTTTCCCATCATGACTCTGCACAGAAAGGAAATAAAAGAAAACAGGAGTCAAAGTGATCAACCTTAATAGATGATGTAACAAAAGTATTAATAAAATATCTGCCAACTACAATCTGGCAAGAAAGAGTAGAAATTAATTTAAGGCGGCCTCTGCGCTTCAGCTGGCAACATTACTTATTCTACGTAAACGACTTCGATACTTGGTAGTTTATAATATTTATGCCACACCTGGCCATAAAGTGGCTTTTACCGCACGCTACGCGTACGGAAAATGTCACTTTCTGGCCAAGTGTAGACATAAAATGATGTACACAACAGGGGAGGTAATAAAGAAAGCCCTCGATCGGATATTTACGTCCCTCGCTTACAGCTCGGGCCGCAAACATCTGCGATCTCGGCCTTTCTTTGTATTATCACCCTAGTTGTGTAATGTAGTATTATTGTAAGTAATGTAAGTCACAATGGTTAAGCCGTTATTTAGTTTTGGTCAAAGTTAGAAGCCCTCTTTTAAATCCGCCTATTGTGAAGGACGGAACCCTACACTGAGCATGGCCTGACACGCTCTTGGCCGGTTTAAATCAATAAACTAGCTGCATTCCCTAACAAGACATATATTTTATATTAGCGACCCGGAATATTCGCTATCGATTGTAACATGATGTACATCACGGCTTCACCGGCACCGCCCTCGAGACGTTGTGATGGATCGCGATGTGGCGGCCCGCCACCCCGCCTCCCCTTTAAATAATGATTTGTTATAACAGCGCCATCTGTTAGTATGCAACGTTCTATGGTAAGCGAGAGGCGAAGCCAAATTTTCTTCACGCTACGCAACAAACTCGCTGCCGAGTGCACTATACGTCACGTACGCATTAGTAAGTACTCACTACCATTGGTTTGCCAGTAGATGACAGGCTTATCTAACGGCCGAAGAGCCACGTAAGTAGTATGTACATAGGTTACGACATTTTTTATTTATTATCTCTCAATGTCATAGACGCCACCTATTGAAGGTCTTTGTAACTATACTAGCTGTCAAACTTGTTAAATATTTGCACACAGATGACGCTTCTTCTTGAATCTAATAAGAGTGGATTAATTTTTATTGCTTTACTTTGAAAATAAGCTGCGCGTACGGAAAAGTCACTTTATGGCCAAGTGTAGACATAAAATGATGTACCCAACACGGTAGGTAATAAAGAAAGCCCTCGATCGCTTATTTACGGGGTCACCTATTTTTGGTATAATTTTATTTGTCCGAGTGTCTCGCTTGCAGCTCGGGCCGCAAACTTCTGCGATCTCGGCCTTTCTTTGTATTACCACCCTAGTTATGTAATGTACTTACTAGTCATCACCCTTTTTCGAGAATGGTGTTGTACCTGTAGGTAGGTTCTGCGGGCCATAAAATTACCTGTTACGCCCTAGGCCAGTGGTGGGCAAAGTTTTTTCATGGCGGGCCAGAAAATATAAGAAATTTCAGAGGAGGGTCAGAACTATAGCAAAAATTAATTTTGTCTTATCAGGGGCCATAATTATGTACTACATATTTCGACGGACCGCCGGCGGGCCGGATGAAACCCTCCCGCGGGCCGGAGATGGCCCGCGGGCCGTACTTTGCCCACCACTGCCCTAGGCCGTAATGTTTTTTTTTTTATTTGAATACGCTGCACTTGGTCTGTTTTACTCGTTTGTCATGTGCAAAGGAAACGCCAACTTACTTTTTTAACTTTTATCACTGAAATATTTATTTAAACAGAACTGTTATTGCAAATACATGTAAACACATATTTCGGTAACATTAATTAAATGTTTAAATAGTGTAGATATTTCAGTATTTAGCAAATATAAAATCAACTAAAATGGCGCCTGAAAGGCATGGTAAGGTATCCGTATTGCCAGACAAAGAGCGGGAGAATCTTTGAGCGAGTACTTGCATGCAAATAACGTCCTTTTTTTGCGTTTATTGCTCGTTTTTAATAATGGTAATAAACGGGGTCCCTATACAATGAACGTGTTTTTGGCATTGTTTTGCTCGACGGTGGTACGGAACCCTTAGTGTGCGAATTCGACTCGCACTTGGCCGATTTTAATAAATACCTATACCGAGTGTTGAACCAAGTCCTTTGCTTAGCTGTTACATACGAGTCAGGTCCCAGCGTAAACGGCACCGTTTTGTAAAAAAGCTACGCGGTAAATACAAATACAAATAAATACGTGTAGTCGAATGATGTTAATTGGTAACGACTAAAACTTGAGCTTATCATCCTAAAATGTGTTTAAAATAATTGTGGTGTTAAGCATAAACCCTACTTGTTCAGCTGTTCATAATTATTATTCATTGATTAGAATACAGCATCTTAATAAAACAAATTAATTAACCTAATTCTGCTTTTACTCTGCCCTCTAAGGATCGGTTTTTGAACTAAGTATAAATAGAGTTGGTTTAATTGTGAGTGACGCCAAACTGCTTACCTGTTACGTAAACCTTCCCACAGCAAATTAAAGATGGCGTTGACATGTCAATGGGTTAGCTAAAGAATTTTTTTTTCTTTAATTTTCCAAAACGGAGATATCTCTAATTGCATCTTTAAGCCAAAAAAAAAACCCAAAAATTTGTATAAAAAAGCGCAATTTGCACTTTGGAAGTAAAAATACTGTCATGTTTATTTTTAATCTGCATCGGCTATATATTTGTTAAAAGCGCGTTCAATATTTTTCGTAGCAATGCCTTTAATTAATTAATTAATAGGATCCTTTAGTGATAGCGCCATCTTTTGTCAGAGTTTTGAACTACCGACTAGTAAAGACTCGCTTAGGTTTGTTCCGACATCAGTGTTAGTTCTGTAACATTCCTCAAGATGGAGCGATACTGAAAATTAAATAAAGGAGGAACGTTTCAGAGAATTTTCATACAAAAGGTTTCAGCCGCGATTGTCTCCGGCTGTGATCACTTTCTATATTCGAAACATTATTAGTTCGACGTTTTTTTTACAACTTTGTAACCGTCCCACGTCTTTTTGTCACTCAAAAATTGTCAGATTAGTGGAATATACACTTTTTAGCATGTAATTAACTCACCCTACCTTAATCTGACGCGCTCGAGAAATTTGGATGATCAATTTTTTTTACTAATCGGAAATCGGACATTGACGGTCGGCCATATACAGCGTGGGAGGGACTATACCGACAAACTTTAACTAAAGATTCTAAACATACGCTTAGTAACATAATCTTAAATATATAAAGATTTACTCTAAGCTGTGCATGAAAAAAATTGTACCTATTTCTTTAAAATAAACAGTTTAAATTTTAAATTTTTAATTTTTTTTTTTTTTTTAACTATTAGGAGTAAAAAATGTTATGTGATGTATAGTCGAAAAACGCTTACTTTCCGAGATATCCATTATTTTGAAAATGAAAAATCCCAAGTGTGTAACAAGCCCTAATAAATGTGACTAAGATACCTTTACTATTTTTTTAAAATCCTTTAACTAAACAGGAATTAACCTTCGCAGTATTTGATGGTAAGCGACTACGAGGCCAAAAAGTTGACCTTTCGTTTCCATTTTAGCTTTTTTTTTTCTTTTTGATAACTTTTCAGCCAGTAAGGACATGTTTATAACGAGGGGCTTAATTTACTGATTTATTTTGTTCCATAAGACTATTAATGTAAAATGACAATATTCGACCCATGTTGATATAACATTATTTACTCTTCACACCACCAGGAATTCATGGCTAAAGTATGTCGGTATAGTCCCTCCCACCCTGTATATGGGGCTCATATTTGGTAGAGGTACTTAATTGGGTACAAGGTATCCCCCTGTATGTTAATCTGCCGCGCTGGAGTAAATCCCGAAATCCCCTCTTGGGCTCCCTAGCTATTGAGCTCACTCAGTTTGTTTGGAATAAAAATAGGTACCTATCTAAGCGCCTGGTCCGACCGGGAGTATTTCCAGCGCTCAAGGTTTTTGAGTAAGTATAGCTTCTATATTTATTAACAGATTTTTAAGATTTTAACTATGTTATGAAGCTTAATAAATTATTTATGTTTTTGTAGTACATTTGTATAACTTCTTATCTTGGTAATAGGGGTCCTTGCGGATACACTTCGACCCAATGGGATCTTTTGTGTAATTACCCCTTACCGCATCTACGCCATGGCCTGTTCCACCATCTCCATAAATCGCATGATGGACCCCATTGGTAGTGCCTGGAATTCATCTGGCTCTGGGTAGCCAGTGCCAAATTCCTTCATTCTAGTTCTGGCGAGGGCATGACATTCGCACAGTATGTGTTTCATTGTCTCTGTTTCCTCGCCGCACATTCTGCATTCAGCATTGTCTAATAGTCCCATCTTGGTCAGGAGTCCTTTGACCCCGAAGTGACCTGTAAACACCCCCGCTATGATTCTGAGCTGTCTTCTGCTGTACTTTCTTTGTTTATTTGTCCAGCGTGTGTTGACTCTTTCCATAAAGAGCTTCGAGTGCCTCAGGCCCGCCGTGTTCTTCCACTCTAGTTGGTGTTGGTGTTTGACGTGGTCCTTTATGGCTGTTGTTATGGTCCCCTGTGAGAGACCCACATATGGTTCCGGCCCAATGAGTGTGCCCTCCGAGCCCTTTCTGGCTAGCTCATCTGCTTTTTCGTTGCCGATGAAGCCTTCGTGCCCTGGGATCCACGTTAGTTTCACTTTGTTATGCCTTCCAAGTTTGTTCAGGGCTTGGATGCCATTGTATACCAGTCTAGAGTCCACTTTCGGCGCCGTAAGTGCTTTAAGTGCCGCTTGACTGTCGCTAAGTATATAGATGTTTTTCCCCTTGGTATGCCTGTCTATATTCTCCTGGGCACAGGCGATTATTTCATATGTCTCCGCTTGGAAGACAGTAGCATAACCTCCCATCTTAATACTGACATTGTAGTCTATTGCATGTACGCCTGCTCCCGTACCGGAGTCCATTTTGGATCCGTCTGTGTACCATATATTGTCGCAGCTATCATCGGTTGGTGGTGTGCGACCTTCAGCCCATTCTGCCCTTGTCGGTATTTGAACCTTGAAGTTCCTTCGGAATATGTGCCTTGGCAGCATCTTATCGCCACCCATGGCCGTTACTCGATCTAGGAAGTCGTTTGTTTCCATGTTTGTGTGTTTCGTTTTAGGCGCGCAATAGCTCCACAGACCCATTGTTTTTAGTCTGTGAAGGGATTTGCGCGCCTCTGACTGAATCACTATATGTAGCGGGGGTAGGTTTAACATTACCTCCAGTGCCGCCGTTGGCGTGGTTCTGAACGCCCCTGTTAGAGCCATGCATGCCGTTCTCTGTACTTTCGTCAGAGCGTCTTTGCATGTGCCCTTCAGCGTCCTCGGCCACCAGACTAGGCTGCCGTACAAAATGATGGGTCTAACCATCATGCTGTAGATCCATCTTTGTATAACTTAGTATTGTTAGTTTTGTCATAAAACCTAAATATCCATAAAAAAAAATTGATTTTGAAATTATTGTATGAATAATTCCTATAGTGTAACATTTATTCAATTAAAATGTAGGAGATATTAATAGTACATTTAATTACGTTTCATTCTATATTTCTTATCTGGATTTAAGATGTGTAGTTTTGTCACAGTTAAACCATGTTAAGAACGCGGGAGCGGCTAATTGGATGACGTAATATTCGGTGACCTTGACCTTTCAGAGACTGTCTCTTGGCAGTATTGAGATCCAGAGTCCATGACTAACAACATACTGTGCTGCTGGTATCCAGTGAACTTTTTCCATAACTCGGTGGTCGGGGTACTAAAAAACGCATTCGAGAAAATGCACGAAAGTTCTTTACGAAAGTGGCACCTAGCGGGGATTAGTGAAACTTTACCGAAGTCTCGCGAAGCAGCGAGATAACACATGGGTACATGCTGCAGCTATTGGTCGGTAGATGGCGACATAAATCAGTAGCACCAAATAGTACATTGTGTATCAAGGGCGGTAAATGTTTTTCATCACACTTGTGAGGAAATCTAAATAAAATTAACCTTACTAAACCACCCAGTATCAATCAAATCTAACCTACTTTAAGATTTCACATTTTTAAATAACAGCAATTGTTATAGGTATCCAATAAAGTAAAGAAATAGAGATTAATACTTGTTCATAATGTTATTTTGTTCCTATAAATACATATTTAGATTTTGCATAGGACTTGGCACTCATTTAGATCTCCATTCTTTTTGCGTCGAAGCCCACAGCCTAGCATAATGTTTGTATTGGACTTGGCTCTCCTTTTTAACATTTATGTTTTTGGTGGGATATCATTACTTTTTGTAAAGAGAACTAGGCAGGTATTGAGATTTAATGTTTTTTTGCGTTTCCGCTGCATGGTTTTCTTTTTTAAGATACTAAGATACAATTAAAAAAAAAAAATAGTGTGGGGACCCCCCCTATTTTTAACTTTTTTTTATTTTTAGAGTTTTTCCTCCGCTTACACATAGTGTGGGACCCAATTGTAAAAAAGTCTTCAAATAACGATTTCCGTGTGACTCATCTCCGCCATACGAACTACTGGTATGTACTTATTCGGCATATTTTCCTGAACATAAAAAGTGCAGTAGTCACTTCCTAGGGGTATGGAGGGGGTAGCTATGACGTAACAAAGATGGCGGCCGGGCCTATTCTACTTACGCTATGTTTAGATAACTACTGGGCCGATTTACTCAAATAGAAGTTCAAATGAAAGATAATTAAATAAACATTATTTTATTCTAAGAAATCAATACTGTAAACCTAAAACCAAATGAAATATTTTCAAAAAACTACAATTTGTAAAATCAAACTTTTTTTAACATGTGAAAAACTCGGAAACCAATAGGATTATGGAAATTTGGAATATTATAAAAAAAATAGATACATTTATCAGCTTTCGAATAAATTTTAATTCATTAAAATCGAGCTGTAAACAACGGAACTGCAGTCGTCTAAGTGAGCGTGGGTAGCGCCGAACTGAATATGGTACTTCGATTTTGGTACGAATAATCTTGTAAATAACGTAACAAAACGGGTACAATGACAGCAAAATAAAAAAGTATTATGGGTGCTTGACTAAATGTCATAGAGGTTTGCAAGACAAAGAGAGTGGCATTTGTTTTTTTTTTCAAGATGGCGACTTCAATATGGTGGCTGATTTTCAAATTAGTCCGAGGAAGCCGAAATTCAGTATGGGGGGGGGGGGGTTTTGGGGCCTATGAGTCTGAATCTGAAATCAGAATTTTTTCGTTCATACAAAAAAATTTTTTTTTCATACAACTAAAAAAAGTCAATTTTGCGAGCCCGAAGGGCGAGCTTCAGGGTGCGAGGCCGAGTCCCCGCGGAGGGCCGCAGGCCCGACGCGTCGTCCCCTTGGCAAGTTCTCCTCATCCCCAAGTAACCTAAAGCAAGGCCGAAGGCCGAGCTCCACGTAGGGCCGAAAGCCCGGAGCATCCGAATAGTCCCAATTTTCTCTATATCCAAGTATATTTAAGCTCACCCGAGGGCCGCAGGCCCTCTGGCGAGTGTCGGCGATGCGAGGCCGAAGGCCGAGCTCCGCGTAGCACCGAAGGTGCGAAGCGTCACAGCGCCGCTCCCAATTACGCGAGCCCCAGGGCCGCAGGCCCGAAGGGCGAGCCCACCTAGATCCTTACTACCCTCACAGTATCTTATACCTCTCCCGAGGACGGCAGGCCCTCGGGGGAGCGTCAGTGACGCGAGGCCGAAGGCCGAGCTCCGCGTAGCACCGAAGGTGCGGAGCGTCACAGCGCCGCTCCCAATTACGCGAGTCCAAGGGCCGCAGGCCCGAAGGGCGAGCCCACCCAGATCCTTACCACCCTCATAGTATCTTATAGCTCTCCCGAGGGCCGCAGGCCCCCGGGGAGTGCCAGCGACGTGAGGCCGAAGGCGGAGCTCCGCATAGCACCGAAGATGCGGAGCGTCACAGTGCCGCTCCCACTTATGCGAGCCCAAGGGCCGCAGGCCCGAAGGACGAGCTCACCCAGATCCTTACTAATCCCCAAGTGTCTTTCAGCTCACCCGAGGGCCCCTTCGGTGCTAAGCGGAGTTCGGCCTTCGGCCTCGAGTCGCATACGCTCCCCCGAGGGCCTGCAGCCCTCGGGAGAGCTATAAGATACTTAGGGGGTTGTAAGGATCTAGGTGGGCTCGCCCTTCGGGCCTGCGGCCCTTGGAATCGCGTAAGTGGGAGCGGTGCTGTGACGCTCCGCACCTTCGGTGCTACGCGGAGCTCGGCCTTCGGCCTCGCGTCACTGACGCTCCCCCGAGGGCCGGCCGTCCTCGGGAGAGCTATAAGATACTATGAGGGTAGTAAGGATCTGGGTGGGCTCGCCCTTCGGGCCTGCGGCCCTTGGGCTCGCGTAATTGGGAGCGGCGCTGTGACGCTCCGCACCTTCCGTGCCACGCAAAGCTCGACCTTCGGCCTCGCATCGCTGATACTCCCCCGAGGGCCTGCGGCCCTCGGGTGAGCTTAAATATACTTGGATATAGAGAAAATTGGGACTATTCGGATGCTCCGGGCTTTCGGCCCTACGTGGAGCTCGGCCTTCGGCCTTGCTTTAGGTTACTTGGGGATGAGGAGAACTTGCCAAGGGGACGACGCGTCGGGCCTGCGGCCCTCCGCGGGGACTCGGCCTCGCACCCTGAAGCTCGCCCTTCGGGCTCGCAAAATTGACTTTTTTTAGTTGTATGAAAAAAAATTTTTTTTGTATGAACGAAAAAATTCTGATTTCAGATTCAGACTCATAGGCCCCAAAACCCCCCCCCCCATACTGAATTTCGGCTTCCTCGGACTAATTTGAAAATCAGCCACCATATTGAAGTCGCCATCTTGAAAAAAAAAACAAATGCCACTCTCTTTGTCTTGCAAACCTCTATGACATTTAGTCAAGCACCCATAATACTTTTTTATTTTGCTGTCATTGTACCCGTTTTGTTACGTTATTTACAAGATTATTCGTACCAAAATCGAAGTACCATATTCAGTTCGGCGCTACCCACGCTCACTTAGACGACTGCAGTTCCGTTGTTTACAGCTCGATTTTAATGAATTAAAATTTATTCGAAAGCTGATAAATGTATCTATTTTTTTTATAATATTCCAAATTTCCATAATCCTATTGGTTTCCGAGTTTTTCACATGTTAAAAAAAGTTTGATTTTACAAATTGTAGTTTTTTGAAAATATTTCATTTGGTTTTAGGTTTACAGTATTGATTTCTTAGAATAAAATAATGTTTATTTAATTATCTTTCATTTGACACTCTATTTGAGTAAATCGGCCCAGTAGTTACCTAAACATAGCGTAAATAGAATAGGCCCGGCCGCCATCTTTGTTACGTCATAGCTACCCCCTCCATACCCCTAGGAAGTGACTACCGCACTTTTTATGTTTAGGAAAATATGTCGAATAAGTACATACCAGTAGTCCGTATGGCGGAGGTAAGTCCCACGGAAATGAATTTTATTCTCATTGGGTCCCAGACTAACACAATTACCGAGCTGGATTCCAAATTTCATCCTTCTAGGTCGTTTGGAAGTAGGTTAGGTTTTGGTACTATATACACGGCGAATTCTATTCGGTAATCAGAAGTAGACAAATATTAATATCTAGCTAAAATCAAACTTAATAGGCGAGGTCTCACACAAATACCTCAGTGTTTAATTTATTAAAGGTTAAAACATAATTTAAACTAATATCCTCTGGATACATGGTCACCTACATTAATTATTGAAGTAAAATCACGTGATCACGATACGTCAAGTGCCATAGCTTTCGCGGAAAATTTGACAGATCTTAAGTAAATAAACTTTCCAACGAGTATGAGTAGTTAGGGCGTGATAGATAACGAATTAAAATTGATAAAATGGCCGAAAATGAAAAGGATGCAATTCCGACGATTTAAATAGCCGCCACACGAAGGACTGACTCACATGAAAACTTCTCGCTGCTTGCCTATTGCTCCTACGAGCATCCCGAGCAAAGTATCTTAAAATGCGTCGATTCAGATCGTCAGGACGACGACGTCGAGGCCGGCCGGGTGCTTGAGCGTGGTTTGGCACTGTGAACTGTCCGAAGTCACGGAGGTTTTAGTTCATGCAGTTTATCAAACTGTGCGTGAGAATGGTACGTTTGGATGAATTTCGTGGAATAATTCTTGAGTTCATCTTGAGCTGTTTGGTTCGTATTGATAAACGTACCTACAATATTGTAACGCTCGATATTTGAGCACAGATATGGTCGAGGCATGTTTTTTTAATTACTAATTTACTTTTCTCATTCAATATTTGCGACGTGTATGACTTTGTTTACATACATGACAGTGACAAGTTATTACTCATAAATTATCATTGCCATTATTTTTTTAAAGAGGTTGTAATCTCACAGATACAGATTAGTAGGGTGACAAGGAATTTAGGATAAAACTGATTTCGAAATAAAAATTATCACAGAAAAAAAATTTTTAGATGTAACTAATTACGACATCAACGTGACTGCTATCAATTACTGAGTTAGAAAAATTGGTACCTGATTAACGATTAGATGTCAGCGTGTATAAGTCAGTGCTAAAATTTACGACTTTTTGACCTTCATATCTTTATAACCGTTTGAGCTAGCTTCGTGAAATTTGGGCTTCTAGGTGTCCTTATGAATATAATTAAACACATGTAGTTTTATGTGTTAACGTTAAAGAGGTTTTGAGTTATAGAAGGGTCAAAAGTGCCACCAAATGGTTCGTGTAATATTACACTCGGCGCTGGCTAGCCAGATCCATAGACAATGCGAATGTGAAGTCACGTTAGGAAACCATAGTGGTAAAGACCTAAAACGGACATGTTAGTTAATTTTATATTTGCAAAATATTGAAATACATTCACTATTTAAACATTTTATTACTGTTACCAAAATATGAATGTGTTTACATATATTTGCAATAACAGTTCTCTTTAAATAAATATTTCAGTGATAAAAGTTAAAAAAATAAGTTGGCATTTATTCTGAACTTGACAAATAAGATTAAATCAGAACCAGCGTATAGAAATTAAAAAAAACCATTACGCCGTAGGGCGTAATGGTTACGTAGCAAAATATCTAAACACACATGTTATACGGTCGGTTTGCATACGATCAAAATACATACGGTCAAATTGCAGAACGTACGGAATTCATAACATCATTTATCATAAGTTTAAAATATATACGATCTAAATTCAAAACGTTTATAATCTATAGTGCTGAATATGCATACGGTTCATAATACATAAAGCCAAATTATATATCTACAATATTGAAACGCTGGGTCTCCTCCGAATCGTTTAAGCGGTTAACCAAAACATATATTTAATATGATTTGTAAAATATCTGGTACAAGAGACATTTCATCTTAGTCCTCAGGTAGCGACGCATAAGCAAGCTCTTATTGGTGCGGCTGTGTCTGTGGGCGATTAGGCGACGATCACGAAAATTTACTAGCAGACAGGTTTTCTACTCGTTTGTCCCTTCATGGTTTAAAAGGGAAAGTAATTTTTTGGTCAGCCGTTATATATGGGGTATCATTTAATCGATCAGCAAAATATTCATATTTTGGTCAGCAGAAATTTGTATTTGGTCAGCCAAAATAGCTAGTTGGTAAGCAACTTATGGTTAGCAAACATTTATAAATCAGGCTGCAATTAATGATATACTGAACTGCTCTAAATTATTTTGGTCAGCAAATTAAATATTTGAGCTGCATTAAGCGATCTCGGTTAATCAAATTTTGGTGAGCAATCAGTAGGTAAGCAAAATATTTCATTTTGTTCATCAAAAAAAAGGGGACAATAAAACCTAACTGGTCATTCACAAAATGGGCGCAACTATTCTGTCGCCAATCCTGTGCGTATTTTGTCCTACGGTAATTGTCAGCTGTCAAGTAGCAGGTGTCACTGTAATATATACAGGGTGTCACTGTGATATATACTGGGTGTCACTGTGATATATACAGGGTGTCACTGTGTTATATACAGGGTGTAACTGTGATAGATACAGGATGTCACTGTGATATATACAGGGTGTCACTGTGATAGATACAGGTTGTCACTGTGTTATATACAGGGTGTCACTGTGATAGATACAGGATGTCACTGTGATATATACAGGGTGTCACTGTGATATATAATTAAAAAATATAACCCTAACCTACCTATTTTTGGGAGCCGTTTCGTTTTTAGGGTCATCAAAGAAAAATAACCCTAATCTACCTATTTTTGGGAGCCGTTTCGTTTTTAGGGTCATCAAAAAAAATAACCCTAACCTACCTATTTTTGGGAACCGTTTCGTTTTTAGGGTCATCAAAAAAAATTAACCCTAACCTACTTATTTTTGGGTGCCGTTTCGTTTTTAGGGTCATCAAAAAACAATAACCCTAACCTACCTATTATTAGGAGCCATTTCGTTTTTAGGGCCATTAAAAAAATAACCCTAACCTACCTATTTTTGGGAGCCGTTTCGTTTTTAGGGTCATCAAAAAAAATATATACAGGGTGTCCCATAACTGACACGTCACAGTGACACTGGAGGTAGACCAGGTCAAGAGGTACCAAACCAACTTAACATGACCCCAGTAAAAGAGGCACGGTTTTTGAGTTATTGTCGAATTAAAGTTGTTCATGAATTTTGACCGTTTTTAACATTATTAGTGCCAGTGTGCACTCGGAAAGGTGTCAAGGTTAGTTTTTTTTATGTGTACGGTAACATGAATTGTTAATTTAGGTTACAGAAATGGTATTTTATACAATAACTAAGTAAAACTGAAAGAAATACTAGTTTGATCTTGAATTAATTCACAGCGAAATTTAATTTCGACTTTGACCACCAGTAGTAAAAAAAAAATTCGGTCGGCGGGTCATGTTAAGTTGGTTTGGTAACTCTTGACCTGGTCTACCTCCAGTGTCACTGTGACGTGTCAGTTATGGGACACCCTGTATAACACAGTGACTTCTTCTTCTTCGTGTGAAGGGATCAAAAATATTAATCTAAATTTTTCTTTGCCAGTATTTCGCCACCTCTATTCCTACACAGTGACACTCTGTATATATCACAGTGACATCCTGTATCTATCACAGTGACACCCTGTATATAACACAATGGCACCCTGTTTATTAGGGTGGGTCACTCTTGTATAGAAAAAAATAAAAGTTACTTGATCATATTTTAATAGTATTATTATGTTGTCTTAGATCTAAACCAATAATAATTAATAATAAAAAGTTAAATTAAGTCATATCTTTAGCCCGCGCATGTGACTCGAAGTTTAGGAGATTTTCAAAAAAACGACATATGTTTAAACTTTCATATCTTATTACGAAACAATCATACATTACTATAAATTCAAACAATATTACATACAATATAACAGAAATTAATATAACTCAATAATTCATTGAAAAAAGCATTAAAATTAGCCTATTAACTATTTTAATTCAGCCGCAAAATCTTGTTTACTCTCAAATCTGGGCATCAATTTTCTGGATGCATATTTCGCTCTAATTAAACCTTCTCTTGATTTTTTATCGCACGTTAACATAGACGCTTCTGTTACTGTTTTCACAGATCGTTCAACAGCCTGCGTATGACATTGTAACTTAAAAAAAGATAGGTTTTCATTGCCCTGAGAGTCAATGACCATGTTTATTTCTTCGTATGTTACATATCGAAGGATTGGCGGATCGCAAAAGTTTTGTTGCCAATTTATAAGATCAACATAGGTATTGGCTTCGAAATTGATTTGTGGCACTTCGAACACACGAGGTTGTGTTCCTAAATTAGGTAAACTTCGTGGTTTAAGTATTCTTCTGGCAGCGAGTTCCCTCAATGTTCTATCTTCATCAGATAACATCGATAAAACCAAATTTTCTGGATGAGCAAAATAGGCATTACGTTGAATTACAGGATCCACTATTTGCTTATACTTTGCAGGTAGGTATCGAGAACTTTGGATTAATTTCCATTGTCCAAAAATTCTTAGGCCCATCTTTGCAAGTCGGATTTGTTTTTATTTGGAACCATATTGGAGCGTAAACTTTAACACAATATTCAGCTAAAAGTTTTAACTCATTCGATGGATTTGATGTCGAAACGTAAAGCCGCAATATTCTATTTGCTTTTGTTAACCATCGGGCATGTGACATCTTTCCTGGGGATCGATTAGCCAAATCATCATGGCATTGACCAGTAATAACTGACATTGTTATTTCATACAAGTACTTCTGATCTGTACTTACATCTTCAAAATTAACTTCTGGAAATTCGCTTTCTATTTTTTTATAGTTCTGAATTGGCAAAGTTTCGCAATTTTCTAAGGATTTGCCAATAGGGCCAGCATGTGAGGATGGGCCAGTAGTAGCACCGTCCAATTTGTTAAATAAATGTCTTAAGGGCAATTCGTTTAAATGAAGCATGCAAATAATCCACTGTAAGGGGCGTTGAAGCCTTTTTTCGAAGAGCCTAATTACACCATTGAATTTGCCAGTGTTAGTGACCGTGCCATCACAACCAATTGCTATCAAATCATCGAGAGTAATTTTATTGGACTCGAGGAGTGCATTAATTGATGATTCAATACTTTTGGCAGTACCTCGCACTGGCGTAGCGTAACCAATGTATATTGAACCTGGCTCTTTCACAACAGATATATGTTCCTCAATCACTGTTTGTCTGTATCTCTTTGCTCCTTTTTTTACAATTTTTAACGTTTTATCCTTTCGACCATCAAAGTAAAGTGCGGGTAAGCGAATCTGCGTTTGCTGGTTATGTAATTCATTACGTTATTTTATTCTTTCTCTGCGGATTTTCGATTTATCAACCACTTCAATGCCCGAAGATATATCATGTAATACCGAAGAAACAATTGCAGCAGCTGCCCTGTCAGAAATACCATAACGATCGCAGGTTTTAGCCAGCATAGGCAATTTTTTTACTGATTTTGTTATTTTCGTTTTTTTTTGTGAAGTGGAAGGTAGGTTTAGCTTATTCGGTGAAGGTATATCGCATTCAGAGTCGCTTGAAAATGACAATAAGTCCTGTTGTTCGGTATCACACATATCTCGGTTTTCTGAAATTTGCAATCCAATTTTTTTTTTATCCTTTGATGCACGTTTTAACTTTTTTTGTAATTTAGTTGTAATAACACGGTCTATTCCACCTAATTGCATTTTTCTCTCTTTTCTTTGGTCCAACAAAAACTTCTGCTCTTCTTTTGGCACTTTCTTTTCTCTAGGACAACAGCAAAGTTCAATTTCTTTACATTTACAAGTACAAATGTCGAATAAAAGTCTGCTGTTTCGTAAGAAAACATTTTTCTTGTCATCAGACATCCTTTTTAATGATTTGATAAGGTTTTTGCACTTCGAACAATAAGCACTTATTAACTGAAGGATTCTCGCATGTGAAACCGTATTAAGAGATGATTTTCTCCAAACATCTTCAATCCTTAGACATACCAGCTCGGCAATATCTAAAAATGATGGTTCTTTGTTAGTACTCCTGCTAATTTTAAGTTGTAATCTGTACCACTCGTAACATCTCATGACATCTTCGTAGGTCGGCAACACATTGTCTTTAATGTCTTCTGCGCTCCCGAATATAGGACACTAATAACGTTGTCTTCTAGTTGACATGGTAAACTAATATCAGTTAAAGAGAAAATATTCTAACAGGTGTTAAACGCGGTGTAGAACCGTACTGTTATAATATATTAGTCGCACTAAAGCCAAACTAAATAACTGCGCTCTGCGATACGCCCGCAACGTTCAAAAGTACCCCCTTTTAAGTTATAAAAAACAAAAATGTTAGTAAACAACGGTGGTCTTTATAGCACTATGTCACCAATTATCATTACCAGCATAAAAATATGCATTTTGCTTGCAAATAATATTAATTTCGTTGGTTTAGTGCGTCCATGTCTATAGTCACTATTGCATTAATTTATACAAAACTTGCGAGTCGATGCGCGGGCTATTATACTGAAAATAAATTTATAATATTTTACACATTTCTAATTGAAATAGTAAGACAACATAATTTCACTATTAGGAAAGGATTTGAGAAAATAAAAAAAAACGACCCACCCTACTGTTTATATCACAATTACATTCTGTATATATCACAGTGACACCCTGTATACATAACAGTGACACCCTGTAGTTAACACAGTGACACTCTTTATATATCACAGTGACATCCTGTATCTATCACAGTGACACCCTGTATACATTACAGTGACACCCTGTATATAACACAGTGACACTCTGTATCTATCACAGCGACACTCTGTATATAACACAGTGACACCCTGTATACATTACAGTGAAACACGAGACCAAAAACTGAAAATTAAGAAAAGTGTGAAAATCTCGAAAACCAAGGGACTTTTACAAAACCTAAAAGTCGATTTTCTGAACCAGCCTAAGGTGCCCTCTCAGTGGTTAGAAGATTGGCTATTAATTACTGGACACCCTTTATAACACAGTGACACTCTGTATATATCACAGTGACATCTTGAATCTATCACAGTGACACCCTGTATATAACACAGTGACACCCTGTATAGTGATATCATAGTGACACCCAGTATATATCACAGTGACACCCTGTATGTCTCAATTAAATTGCTTACAGACATGTTTTCTCTGCTGACAGTGACATCCTGTATCTATCACAGTGACACCCTGTATATAACACAATGGCACCCTTTATATATCACAATGACATTCTGTATATATCACAGTGACATCCTGTATATATCACAGTGACACCCTGTATATCTCAATTAAACTCTCTGCTGACCAATTGTAAAATCTTGCTGCCCAAGTTATTATTTTGCAGCTCGACTGGTTATTAGGCAGCCAAATGATAAAAAAAGCAGATTAATATTGGTTAAAATGTTAACCGTTTTTAAATTGTTTGCTGAACAAGAGTTGCCGCCCGATTTTTATTTATTGCCAGCCAAAGCTTTGTATGCTGCCCAAATGATTTAACTGCTTATTTTTTTTTTTGCGGATCAATTTTAATAACGGCTGACCAAAAAATTACTTTTCATTAAAATTGATCCGCAAAAAAAATAAGCAGTTAAATCATTTGGGCAGCATACAAAGATTTGGCTGGCAATAAATAATAATCGGGCGGCAACTCTTGTTCAGCAAATAATTTAAAAATGGTTAACATTTTAACCAATATTAATCTGCTTTATTTATCATTTGTCTGCCTAATAAACAGTCTAGCTGCAAAATAATTACTTGGCCGGCAAGATTTTACAATTGGTTAGCAGAGAAAACATGCGTGGATTGCGTTTAGTTTGAAAAATCAGCAGTACTGTGGGCAGAGCAAAACAGACCACGTGACGCGAGCAGCCAATCGTGGGTGTGTTTCTTTTGTCATTCGGTGATTGTGAGCTGTCAGTGTCAAGAAATAGTGTTTATCAATTATCAGTGATTTTTACCGTATTGCTATTTTTGAAGATACTACTTACTATAAAATATAAAAAACCTGCGAAAGTCCGAATCTAGGGCTCTCGCTGGTTAGGACGCGTGCCGACACTGCGCGCCCTAGAGTGTTTTTATAGAGCCGGAGGCGCGGAGGGCTGCTGTTCCCGCAGCGCCGGAGATACGGAAAGTCAACATTTTCAACTTTGAAGTCGAATATCTCGATTATTTTTGATTTCACAGAAAAGTTTTTCCATAAAACATGCTTATTTTAGCGAATTCTATACGATAAAATAATAATAAATAGGTGTTATAATGACACCAACATCCATCGAAATTTTTACGTCTTAAAAATTTGTCAACTTTGAAGTCGAATATCTCGGACATTTTTTATTTTAGAAATAGAAGTTTTTCTAATGAACTATGCTTATTTTATTGTAAACTCGAAAATTTAATTTAGATGTGCCCTTTTGCGTTATTGCGGCAGAGTAGTTGCGCCCATTTTGTGCATGCCAATTAGGTTTTATTGCACCTTTCAAAATGAAATATTTTGCTTACCTACTGATTGCTTACCAAAATTTGATTAACCGTAGATCGCTTAGTGCAGCTCAAATATTTAATTTACTGACCAAAATAATTTAGAGCAGTTCAGTATATCATTAATTGCAGCCTGATTTATAAATGTTTGCTAACCATAAGTTGCTTACCAACTAGCTATTTTGGCTGACCAAAATATGAATTTTTTGCTGATCGATTAAATGATACCCGTTTAAAAGACATGATACCTAGTTTCCTAAATTTTTTGTCGGTCGATTCCATTTTCTACATTCTAGACATATTCAACTTTATATGATATAATCATATTCATTCTGTACTTCGACATTATAATCTTTCGACCAATCGTGTTGTATGTATTTCGAACGTTATAGACATCGAACATTATTCATTTAGATTTTCGACATTCTAGACATAATTATGTATGTCGAGCTTCTGACATTTGATGTTAGATATTTTACTACGGAACCGCAGCCACTAAGTTTCCGTAAAGTCCGTAGGCCAGTGACCATGCCTGTCCCGATCCGGGTTCTCTCATAGCATGAGGCCACCGGGGATGTAAATTGTAAGGGGTTTGCCCTGCTTAGGTAGGGACCATTGTCTGTTAGGTAGGAAGTAGTATTGTGTAGTTTAACACCCGTACCCTTCCCGGGGCGGCGAGATGTGTGACGTTTGTACCCTGGTATACAAACCTCATCGGTTGCGTGATAGACTGGCAGCTTTTGGAACTATCCATTATTTTGAATGTAATAGAAATTCAGTCTGTTTCGCTCTGGTTTAAGAAGACCTGTTGAGTATTAAGCTAGACGTAGCACCGTTCACAATAAAATAACTTGGCAATATCGGGTACGATGTGGGTGTTGGGATAGACAGATATAATGAATGAAAGTTCTGTGCGATAATATAACTATATTAATTTCATGTACAAACTATTAAAACTAAATAACAAATATTTAGGTGAAAAATAATCAACGCTTTAAAATAACCTAGGAGGATATAAAATCGACTTGACTAGTGCGCGGATGGGAACTGACTGACCTAGGAGCGGTATAAGATCGACTCGACTAGTGTACGTATGAACACAGACTGGCCAAGCGTCAGGCACGCTACAAGGCAAGAAGCCTGGTCGGATTCCCAAGCGGAAACGCTTCCCACGCTGGGATCTATTGCTCGACCAGATGGGCCTTGTCCAACCGTTGTACTTTACAACCAGCGTCGGAACAATTGCGCTAAAAAGGTTTATAGTACTAAACAAAGACTAAGCATTTGGACAATGCCGACAAGCTTATTTAAGCAACGGTCAATACCGTTCTAAAGAAATAAAAGTTTACAATTCTTTTGTGTGTCTGACTTACAGTTAGAATTTTTGGAATTTGTTTATTACTGTAATATTTATGAACAAATATAACTGTAAGTCAGTCGCCACAATAAAAAGTCGTTAAAGAAAAGTTATAAAAGTTTTATTAGGCTCCGCCTTACAGTAGCCTGCACGTTTTTCAACGTGCACATTTTGCAACTTGCACATTCTGAAACTTGCACATTTTGCTATGGGCATGGATAAATTAGATGCCCATAAAAAAATTTAAGCATACTTTATAATGGACATAAATTGGTTGCTCATAAAACAATTTAAACATAATGTATAAAGGCATAAACTGCAAAACGCATAAGCCTGTTTTTCTTAGTAGTTACTTAGCTTTATTCACAACATTGCATTTCGTCGTCGGTCATTAGTAGTGAGCGCCCGTGCACATCGTTTACGTAAATAACTTTTAAAAATATTCAATCCTATTATTACCGTGCTACGCAATTTGAACCCTAAGATAATCACTATATAGTTTAAAAATTGTGAAGTTCACATTACGCCGAGCGACTGACTTATCAGATACTGCAGAACAAAAGTTACGATCCCATCCCATAGTATATGCAAAAAAATCCGATAAAACTAATAGAAATGCATTCATCATTAGACAAGGATAGCAGATATGCATCTCAACCGGAGCTGTCAAGTGACACCGAAACCAACGTTAAAGTCCTCAATAAAAAACGAAAACCGAATCCTGAGTTGCAAGATCTTATAGTTTTTAAAGAGGAAATTGGGGACATGTTGAACACTTTTAACAGTACCCAAGTCTCTCAAACAAAAAAATTACAAGAGTCTATTGATGAGCTGCATGCACAAAACAAAGAGATCATAAAACAAACTCAAATATCGAAAAAATCCTTCTACACACGACAACCCTATACAACAACCTAAAAGTAAAATGTGATAACTTACTAGTCGGGCATAACGAAGCTCTTCTTAGAATCAGCGCACTCGAGGAACAAATAGAAGATATGCAAAGGAGCCAGCGAGTTGCCACTTTGGAGATAAGAAACATGCCAAAAGTAAAAAAAAAACACCGAGTCATTGATGGCCAATCAGCGATCAGTGCGGCTTTGAGTTCTGACACCATTGGTCACAGCATGCCCCGCGCTAAGTAAATTCAGATTTATGTCAACAATAGTGTGCAAGCATTTCACAGCATAACCGACCTCTATGGTTTGGCTGCCCTTCGTGGACGAGTTCCACACACCGCCATGCGCGCGAATGCTGGCTGAAGTTGGCGACACCCGATTTCGAGCGTCAATTGTTTTTCGGCGGATTTCTTTTACGGCGGCTTTGTATGAACGTTCTCGGTAATTAAATAGAAAATAAGTGTAAATATATGTGTTGTGTATATAACTTTGTTAATACAATTTGCACGATATATGTGACTATTTGTGCGGATATAAAGACAATCTGGTCCCGGCCGGTGACGGTATTTGTGTGGTGAGCAAACGGACAAACACACGGCTCGAGCAAGCGACCTGGAAGTTCACATTTTTAAAGGTAAGCCATCCATATTGTTGGGGAGCTTTTGGTAATGCTGCGCAAGGGGTCAAGCCAACCAGTCTATGGTTTACATCCAGAAGCTATCGAAGGTTAAAATACTGTACAAATAGTCTAATTATATATTTTTGTATTGTTTTGATTAGTAAATGTTTGGTGTATTTAATATGTTAGTAAGTTATTTTCCTCCAGAAAAATAAAAAAACTTTAGACAAAAATAGTTCTAAAGTTTACGTACACGAGTACGTAAACTTTAGCTTTGGCTTTGAATACAAGCGGTCTTAACATGTATGTGTATGTTCTCGTGCGAGTAGAAACGGTCTCAACGATGTCAGATTTTTTGATCTTAGATGAATGTTAAGTATGTTTTATGGGTCTATATCGATTGGCATACAATTATTAGTCCTATCGTTGTGTCGCATAACCTCTTTTGTCCTAATAACGTTTGGCCTACACTTTGTTCCGCATATTTTTGATTGTCCGAAATTGTTGCTCCTATTATCGTTTGTCCTAAATATTATTTGTCCTATCGTTTAATGTGGCTAAGATTCTAATATCGAATGATTTATGTGCATAATTGTAGTGTTCCTAATATTTTATGTGTTAAAATTGTTTTTACTACATGTCATTAAGCATAAATCTTGATGATTTTTTGCAAGCAGAGTTTTCAAACGTTAAAAGTTCATTTTTTGTTGGGGGACGCAGTTCAAACCTAACCTAACCTACTTTTCTGACAGCAGTTCGTTTTTGAACCTAACCTAACCTAACCTACTTTTCTGACAGCAGTTCGGTTTTGTTGGGGGACGCAGTTCGAACCCTAACCTAACCTAATTGAACTTGTGGTTTGAGTTTTTTTTTAATGCGGGGGGCTTCGCCCCCCGAGCCCCCCTTGTGGGGGGCTCCGCCCCCCCGTCCCCCCTTTTCGTTCTACGCCCTAATAATTTACCCAAGCAGAAAGGCTTTATGGGCTGCTGTAAAAATATTATTTATGGTTTTGTATAATATTATTAGTATTTGTGTATAGTTATGACTCGCAGTGGCGTAGCGTCGTGCCTAACCGAAATCTGACCTGCCTGAAGGTAGAACACGTAACGATTCTGACTTCACGCCTACCATAGTTTACTTTAGGAGCTATAAGTGTAGCCAATTTAATAATAGGCAAAATCATTCTTAGGACAATTCATGTTAGGAATATTAAGCTTTAGGTAATTAGATTTTAGAGTTATCAATATTAGGGCAAACTTGCTTTAGAATTTTAAATGAGTATGCGCAAAAATTATTAGGACAAACGAGTAGTATGCCATTCAACAGTATGCCAAACTTTCTCGGCCAAACATTTTTAGGACAAAAAACGTTATGCGAAACGACAGGCACCCATGTTTTATTTGCGATTTTCAGGCTAAAAGGACTGTGAAATAGAGGAGGACCTTAACTTCGACGAATCCGACCGTTTTTCCGAGACGAAGATGTTTAGTCAGAAATAATGTTGAATGTAATGGTTCCGTTATATTTGAACCGGAAAGCGACAGCGAAGATAGCGATATTTTTGAAAATATTCAAAAGATAACAGAAGGCAAAACTTCGGCCTTGGAAATAGAAAGAGAGGGGGATCAAGATTTTTATAAGATTTTATTTAACTTTGAATGTACAGTCAAGGAATTTAATTTCCAACCCACCTAAGGTCCAATATCGTATAGCATACTGTCATCATAAGAGCTAGCTAGACTACGACGTTACTTTGACATATCATACGCATTGTTTTGTGTCAGTAACTAGGTAACAGATTAACAACGTTGACATGGTGAACTGAAATTTGGAACGTCAAGGCACTATCAAAAAAGGTCGACAACCGCGGAATCGAAATTCGAAGAAAGTCCATCTTTCTCGCTCTTGCAATATTCGAATGAAAGGAACGCAGATAACGAAATTTAGATTATCGACGTTTGTGGTAGACTTTCCAGAGTCTGGATTCGGAATTATTTTAAAATGTTCTCGATTGACACTGACACCAACTGACACGTATTCGTAATTAGATGAGCAAATGACTTCGCAAAGAGGTTATCTTTAATATGCAGTGACAAATAGTACGTATTGACATTTAAATACTATTACTGAAATAGAAATTTCGACCTTAATGCATTGTGAATGCTTAACAACATTTCAATGAAAAGGGTAAGAAATTAAATTCCTTGACTGTATGTATACTGTATGTATGTACCCATGTTTGTTCGGGTGGAATCTTGCAACTCAATTTTGAAGCAGATATATTATCTTCAACCGAATGAACTAAAATTTTGCAAAAATACGTTGTCGCATGTTAGCTCGTTAGTTCGCCTGGCCGTTTTTGAATTGACGTCAACAAAGATAATGCAGGGGGTACATTTTTATTAAATTACGTCCTCTGTAGTGCAAGTTGCTGTGTTCTCGCGGTCCGCACAAAATGGGTTGGCGGTCCGGATGCGGACCGCGGTCCGCCATTTGGCGGCCCCTGGGTTATAGACAGTGCGACTTCTGTACGAAGTACTATTTACTTATTCTGTGATGACGTCATCTTGGTGATGGCCATAAATCAATGGCACCAAAACGTTATTCATATTCTTGGACAAATTGCTTTTCTTATTTCTAAATACCAACTTTATGGTTATATAGCTATTTTGTATAATTTTGATTATATTTAAGGTGGCAATACACAAAAAAAAATTTTTTTTAAGTCGTACTTTTTAAAATTTCTTCTATTCACCGCTAGATGTCCCAACAGGCCGCGGCCCTATCACGTAGTATGAATGAAGGGCAGGGGCGAAATTTCTATTTGTATTTAAATGGAGGGGTTGGAATGAAGATTTGAGTACCAACACATCTTGGCGCACGATAGTCGAAATTTTTTGAAAATTCATAATCTGGGGGCACGGTAGGGCCTCCGCCAAGTCGAGCAAAACAAAGGCACGGCCGTGCCATCTTTTTCTCGAGGCCATTCAGGCCATTTTCAGCCTCCCGTAATTTTGTACTGGCTAAAGCTAGAACCCTGAATTTTTAGGGATTTATAATTATGGTACAATAAGACTTAAATATTTATATTCTTAATATCATTCAATTTGAACATGTAGTTTAAGAACTAATTGCACGTCAAATTTCTTTCTTTGTCACTGATTCACTAACTCACTGACTGACTGACTGATGAATCACAACTGCACACATAAGTTTGTAATCCTATACAAATACATGCGATTACAAAGTTTATGGGATTAGTTTTGAAAACAAATGGATTGGAATGTAATAAATAAAGGAAAACCACTTACAAAAAGAAATGAGATCCCACTTGCCTATTATTTACCCGTGAAGGATCATTTCATTCTTCTCAAATAAAGAATCCTCCCTCCACGGGTAAATAATAGGCAAGTCGGAGGGAATCGAGTTGTGTGGACACCCCCGGTACTGATTTGGTTTAACATTTTTTTTTTTTTTTTTTTTTTTTTTTTTTATATTAGGGGACAATCTTACACAAATCGAACTAGTTCCATAGTAAGCTCAATAAGGCTTGTGTTATGGATACTAGACGACGATATATTTAATAGATACAAATACTTAAACAGATAGAAAACATCCATGACTCAGGAACAAATATTCGTGCTCATCACACAAATAAATGCCCTTACCGGGATTCGAACCCAGGACCTCCTGCTTCGTAGGCAGGGTCACTACCAACTAAGCTAAAGCGGTCGTCATTACAACTCAAAACTTTTTTGTTGTAAAAGGACTGCGTTGCGTTGCGAGACTTGCATCTTTTTACATGTAATGTTTTTGATGGGATCATTTGATCATTTATACACAGCAGTTTACATACTTACATGTCACGTGTTAAGTAAGATCAAACAAAAAGGCACGTATTTAAACAATCTTTTTAGTACCTTTTTAAATGGTATTATAAATTATGCAGAAACACTAAGCAAAAAAATCAAAATTATCATATTTTTTTAATGATTGAGCTTTTTTTTTGTGAGATATAGAATAAATCAAATCAACCTATATTTTATTCTGTTTAGAACTATGCAAGTGCAAATGTTTGAGATCTAATAATTACATCTGATAGTTACTTGGTGGGCCCCAAAAATAAGAGAAATGAGCATCAAATAAATAATATTTGGACACTTTTTATATAATTTAAATTATCTAAATAACTTTGTTCTTTACTTCAATTTTGAATGATCCATTTTTAGGCTTTCATATTTTAGATTCAACATGTTTGAGATAAAAAGCACCCAAATGTTCGCACGCCAATGACGGCCAATGCATGCACGCCAGCAAGTCGACGAAGCTTAGCGGGGCTTCTATTTCTAGTCTGAGGGACGCAAGCTACCTAACCTTTTTTTTTTTTTTTTTGACCCCGGGAAATGCATAAAACTGCATACCACTACGTAACCTAAGGCCATCGGGGGTGACAGCCAGATGTTACGTATTGGTTATGTGGGGCTCTCCGCTCCTGAAGGGATTGGCCTACTGTAATATGATGAATTAACAGTAACTCTTCGTTACTGTTTACGACATGTGACGCACGGATTTGGGTTATAGCAAGTAAGCATTAATATACAAGGTGGCCAGTGGCAGAATTCCGATTACGAAATTTTATAAAAAAAAAACTAAAGCATATTGAGCAGTATTATTTATTTCTACGAAAAAACTATGAATGCGGATTTCATTTTTTGAAAACAACGTTTTCCAAATGATGACCTTCGTTGTGTACGCACTCTTCCAACCTATTCCGCATATTTTCAAAAACTTTGCTACAAAGTGCACTGGAAATTGTGTTTATTTGTAATCGAATACTGTCTTTTAACTCCGCGATGTTGGCAGGTTGGTTTTTGTAGACGACACTTTTGAGGTATCCCCACAGAAAAAAATCACATGGGCTGAGATCGGGTGATCTTGCGGGCCAGGCTATGTCACCAAATCTGGAGATCAATTTTCCTGGGAATAATGCTCTAACTGCATTCATCGATGGCCGGGCTGTGTGGGCAGTTGCACCATCTTGTTGAAACCATGTGTTTCGATTGAAGAAAGAACCATTTTCAACGTGTGATCTAAAAAAATTGTCAATCATTTCACAGTATCTTTCAGAATTCACGGTTACCGCTGCTCCACGTTCGTTTTCAAAAAAGTAAGGCCCTATTACGCATCTTGCTGAAACCGCACACCAAACAGTCACTTTTTCACTATGCAACGGCATCTCGTGCATTTGTTTCGGATTTTCGGTAGCCCAGTAACGACAATTTTGTTTGTTCACATAACCGTCGAGATGGAAATGTGCTTCATCGCTGAAGAAGATGTTCCCCATACGATGATTTGATGGAAATCTCTCCAACATTTGTTCAGCATACAATTTTCTCGATTCATAGTCAGTATCCTGCAACTTCTGGACTATTTGGATTTTATAAGGGTGGAACCTTAATTTTTTTTTGAGGATTGTCTGCAATGTCGACCTGGGAATACCTAGCACCGTAGATCGTATGCGGGTGGAAAGTCGCGGATTTTCGAGTACAGATTGCTTGACGCGTTCCACGTTTTGTTCAGTTGTAACCGTAGGTCGCGGGCCCGGTCCTGGCTTATTTACTGCGGAACCTGTAGCTCTGAATCGTGCTACCCAACTCTCAATCAGTTTAGTTGACGGTCCATCACAAATACGCCGTATATTAAAACGAACACAAAACTTACGCCTTGCGGTAATGGGCGAAAAACCGTTGGTTAGATAGGCCTCTATGGCGTATGAACGCTGGACAGCTGGCCAGCGATCCATTTTGAATTATCAATCCGCAATGCTCGCGATACTAAAACACCGACCCGCATTTGTTTCGAACATCGCGTTCGAAAATTATTTGAATTTGAAATCGGAATTCTGCCACTGGCCACCTGTATTATAAATAGATTTAACTAGCTTTAAGACACGTCTTTGACTTTGGTCTTCGTCTTTGGTCTTTTTCTTGTACTTGATCTTACTATAGTTACACAATATAACGACTATCATCATGAAGGAGTATTACTTCAAACCCCTGTAGTGTCTACGGAATATGTGTAGTTACAGATTGGTTAAATATATATATAAATAAATGTATACGGTCGGTTGACGGGAAACGTCAGTCAGTGCCAAACTACCCGTAAGGCCAGACAGTCGTTATCAATCAACCGCTCTGTATACCTCGATACTAATTGTATTTTATTTTATAATATTCCCAGTGCTGAACACTACAACCCCCATAGACTCCACCACCAACATCTCTATTACATGGCGACCTTGCCAGTGAACCGAAAAAATGAAGAAATATTAATTTGAAGAGTCAAGATGCGCTATGAAGAAAAATATTTGAAGATTGGAAGAACGAAGCCTAAAATTATTTTCAAGAAAGAAGCACAAAATTAACCTCCAGAAAGAAAATTAAAAATTAATACCAAGAAAGAAGATCCAAAATTATATGAAGCAAGAAAAAAAATCACTATGGAACAAGCCAATAAGAAGATTCAAGTCTCAAGAAAAGAAGAGCGTTGTCCAGGGTTATCCCGGCTCGCAAATCAAGAGGTGTCCAGGGAAACCCCGGCCCATGTTCGAGGGAGTCCAGGGTTAACCCGGCCCGTAATCGAGCATCAGCAGCATCATCGAGCGTCGTGCCCGCCAACGTGACCCGCGGCCCGCCCCGAGGCTACCTAGCGCAGAGTCAGATTGATCCACTTATCTACTGATACATTGACTATAACTAATGTAAGTTTTTAAAATAATATTGCGAAGTAATATGATTAGGGTTCTCATAAGATTACATTTTTAACCGACTTCCAAAAGAAGGCCGGTTCTCTATTCGTCTGAATGTTTTTTTTTTTTTTTTTTGTATGTTTGTTACGCGATTACTCGAAGACGGCTGGACCGATTTGAAAAATTCTTTTTTTGTTTGAAAGGGTATACTTCCGAAATGGTCCCATTGCAACCAAATCAGGATCTGATGATGGGATCCTGGAGAAACCGAGGGAACTCTTCAAATATTAGAGGCACACATATAGCGATTTCGGTATTTTTCGTAGTTTCTTGTCCATTTCTTACTAGCAATAAGTTTTTAGTGTTAACCGACTTCAAAAAAGGAACAAATGTTTATGTAGGTTTCTTCCCCGATTACTTAAAAACAGCTGGACCGATTTGGAAAATTATTTTTTTGTTTGAAAGGGTATACTTCCGAGGTGATTCCATTGCAACCAAATCAGGATCTGATGATGGGATCTTGGAGAAATCGAGGGAACTCTTCAAATATTAGAGGCACACATATAGCGATTTTGGTATTTTTCTTAGTTTCTCGTGCACTTCTTATTAGATATAAGTTTCCAGTCTTAACCGACTTCAAAACAAAGATCAATTTTTATGTAGGTTTGTTCCCCGATTACTTGAGGCTAGACCGATTTGGAAAAATTTTCTTTTAACTAAATAGACTTTAGTCTATTTGGTTAAAATAGTATTTTTACAGCGCCACTAAAAATTTAAAAATAAAGTAAATTTTTAAAACAAAAAATAAAAACCGACTTCCAAAAACTTAAACTAAAAAGCAGAAAATAATATGTTAATTACCCGAAAGAAATGGATAATCAACGATTCATATATACATACAGGGTGTCCCTAAAACCAACTTTTATACGATCAGGGCTGATAGACCAGCTCATAAAAACCTAGATTAAGCAAATTTGACCTTAGTAAAAATCTCTTAGTTTTCGAGATATTGACGTTTTTGTAAAACTCGTGCTAAGTGATACCCTGACTCGGTGTTTTGAGTGTCATTGCTAAAATATCAAGTATTTTACAAATCTGTTTTTTGCTATGTGTGGCCAAATAACTATGCTATTGAACGTATTTTCTATTTTTGCTAATTTATTCATGCTGTGGACAAAGTACAATAACAAAAAAAAATTATTCGATTTTTTTCAAATTTCACCTCTGACTTCGAACTAGCGTGGTGAAAAAAAAATGTACCAACATAACCAGGCACTCAACGTAAAAAAATTTCACATTTATTGTAGTTTCATAAATGGTATAAAATTTACTAAACACTGTAATAATTTTTGAAATAATGATATTTTGTTACAAAATTAACTGTCTGCCGCCTTCATCTCATACGATCCGGTTGAACTAAGTTTGCACCTGGCGTGCTTGACATCACATACAAATTAGGTGCAAACTTTACGTAATCGTCAATATCTCGAAAACTAAGAAATTTTTATGAGGTCGATTTTACTCAGTCTCGTTTTTTATGAGCTGGTTTATCAGCCCTGTTCGCCATTTTGTAGAAGTCGCGAATTTTGATAGCCTGGATCAGTCTTTCGAATGTCATGACTTCAAATTTCAGTATTTTCTTAATCTGCTTTTTGTTAAACATTACTTAATAATTATGCTATCATACCTTTTCTGTTCGAAATTCAAATTCTGGTACGAAATTTAACCAATGGAATATTGTAGTATAACCTCCTTTTGAATTAAAATGCTATTATCTTAAAAACTACGGTGTCTAGTGTGTAAAATCTTACTATTTTAAACTACATTATTTTTTTTTATTTTAGCATGGTAAATTTGTTTTAAGTATTACGCGATTCAAATCCGAGGTCATATTTTGAATCACGTAAAATCTAATTTATTTTGATAAGGTATGATAGCATAATTATTAAGTAATGTTTAAAACAAAAAGCAGATTAAGAAAATACTGAAATTTGAAGTCATGACTTTCGAAAGACTGATCCAGGCTATCAAAATTCGCGACTTTTACAAAATGGCGAACAGGGCTGATAAACCAGCTCATAAAAAACGAGACTGAGTAAAATCGACCTCATAAAAATTTCTTAGTTTTCGAGATATTGACGATTACGTGAAGTTTGCACCTAATTTGTATGTGATGTCAAGCACGCCAGGTGCAAACTTAGTTCAACCGGATCGTATGAGATGAAGGCGGCAGACAGTTAATTTTGTAACAAAATATCATTATTTCAAAAATTATTACAGTGTTTAGTAAATTTTATACCATTTTAGAAACTACAATAAATGTGAAATTTTTTTACGTTGAGTGCCTGGTTATGTTGGTACATTTTTTTTTTCACCACGCTAGTTCGAAGTCAGAGGTGAAATTTGAAAAAAATCGAATAATTTTTTTTTGTTATTGTACTGTGTCCACAGCATGAATAAATTAGCAAAAATAGAAAATACGTTCAATAGCATAGTTATTTGGCCACACATAGCAAAAAACAGATTTGTAAAATACTTGATATTTTAGCAATGACACTCAAAACACCGAGTCAGGGTATCACTTAGCACGAGTTTTACAAAAACGTCAATATCTCGAAAACTAAGAGATTTTTACTGAGGTCAAATTTGCTTAATCTAGGTTCTTATGAGCTGGTCTATCAGCCCTGATCGTATAAAAGTTGGTTTTAGGGACACCCTGTATACAGATATTTATAGTTTTTAACCTGCTTTTTTGAAGTCGGTGCCAGCTAAGGATAAAAGGAGCTCAGCATAGCCAGCTTTGCGTGGCAGGCACCGACTTCAAAAAAACAGGTTAAAAACTATAAATATCTGTATATGTATATATGAATCGTTGATTATCCATTTCTTTCGGGTAATTAACATATTATTTTCTGCTTTTTAGTTTAAGTTTTTGGAAGTCGGTTTTTATTTTTTGTTTTAAAAATTTACTTTATATTTAAATAGTTTATTTACCTATGTGTATTAACTACTGATACAGTATGTTATTTCGTTTCGCGATAATTAAGGTACATTAAGTTAATAAATAGTAGATATTGGTTTAAATAAACTAATATTTCAGAAACTAAATATAATTAAAATCTACTTTATTATTGCATTTTATAAAAAGATGTGCTTAGCAAAATTAATCAGTTCGTTTTTTTTTACGTAAAAATTTGAATCGCTGTTTTGACCATTACGATTCTACAGGAATTTAAAGTATTTTTTTTTATTTGTATAAAGATATAGGTATTTCGCAATATGATACAGTATGTAGAGCAATATTCTGCTCGGTCAGCACGCGGCGGTTATTGCGCCCGTGCGCCGCTCATCGCGCCCGCGCATAGCTTCGGCATTATGTCAATTATAATGAGATTTTAGTATGACCTACTTACCGAAAATATGTATTTGATTTTGCATTCTAGTAATAATATTTCTCCAGATTTTTTTAATATTTCAAAGAGTTTATCACCAGATATACCCGCATTTCTAGGTCTGATCAACCTAGAGTTCGGGATAGCATCAAATTACTTAAATTGTTTAAATAAGAATATAACTTGAATAATTAATATATAATACAAAAGGTTTGATGTCCAGGTACGGTACATAATTATTTCGATTTTTGTGTTAGGGAAGTTGGAGCGCTAGTCCTTCGTGTTTGCTCATGGTGTTTTGGACTACCGTGCCCTCCGTGAAAACCGTTGGACACTTATAACGTCTTAATGTACTTGTGACTCTAAGTACAGGCAACCGGGAGTTAGGCCTGTGCCCTCCGTGAAAACCGTTGGACACTTATAACGTCTTAATGTATTTGTGACTCTAAGTACAGGCAACCGGGAGTTAGGCCTGATATGCCGGTAATTAAGGGTGACCATGCCCTTGGGTAACCATTCCCATTTGTGTTTTTGAGAGGATTGAAGGGTGACCATGCCCTTGGGAAACTATTCCCATTTTTTTTTATTAGGAGCTAAGGACTCCGACGGCATTAGATACTTTATCATTGGGTAAATGTACCGATACCTAGGAAATGTTTACTAATGTGTATGATTATAATTTATGGCTAAATAAAAGTAATTTTGAATTAAATGTTAACACCGTCTTGACCGGTATGGACAGTAATTTTGATAAACTTATGTATTAATTTCAGTTATTATAAATACCTACCATGTGTTTAATTATTTTTTTAGTTCATTTTATCAAATAAAGTGTTAGTTTTTAATGCTAATAATAAGAAACAAAAATGTAAAACTCAACTGCGTTCGTTACATTTTTTTGTTGCATGAGGGGGTGAAGAGTGAACTTTCGGGGAGATGTAATATGATGAATTAACAGTAACTCTTCGTTACTGTTTACGACATGTGACGCACGGATTTGGGTTATAGCAAGTAAGCATTAATATATTATAAATAGATTTAACTAGCTTTAAGACACGTCTTTGACTTTGGTCTTCGTCTTTGGTCTTTGTCTTGTACTTGATCTTACTATAGTTACACAATATAACGACTATCATCATGAAGGAGTATACTTCAAACCCCCATAGACTCCACCACCAACTTCTCTATTACACTACCCACTAAAACCCAGGGATGCTAGCAACCTGTGCCTTCACGGTGCCGTGGGATCGCTATCAAGCCACCACGACATCACCAGCACCTCCACCCTAGGGCGGACCCTCTCCGAAAAAGGCACACTGTAGCATGGCCAGTGTGCCTTCCCTCACCAGCTCCCCCCCCCCCCCCCCCGACCAAATGGCCGTCCCCCGGGGAAGCAGGGACCGGCACCAGACACACGGTGTCCCGGTCCCTCCCTCGCCGCCACGGGAGGACAAACGCCCCTACCCCGCAGACCCTCGCCCGTCCGTTCCTGACCGTCGCCAGCCCTCGTTGCTGGGGACAGTCAGGTTTACGGACCACGGTGGGCCAGTCCTCTACGTCCCGCTCCCAACAGTCGTGGCCCTCGTTGCCATCGAGGTCGGGTTTACGGGACGCAGACTAATCCACCGCCACCACGCAGCGGCACAGATCACCCGTCTGGTGCCTGCCCGCAGTGCCAAAAGGAGACGTCAGAGGGATGCTGCCCGTGCCCGACGCTCCGCTCTCGCGTGCCGCACCTGGAGAGTCCTCTAACAGAGGACACCCGGTGCCAGCCCGGTGCCCGGTGCCAACCCCCCCTGACAGGCTCATTCGCAGCATCGGCAAGTGATCAATTAGGGGCCCCTAAGAAATCACTTGCCGTTGCTCCCGGGGTGCACCGGCCAAGACGCTTCCCTTTCCTGCGGATCAACCGGATCAAGAGGAATGAGAAGAATCCAGACACTCTGGGAGGTTTCCTGTCTAGCACCCCAAGCTACCTAACCTAACCTAACCAACCAAACCTAAAAGAAAAAGAGGATTGATTTCTTTGCTTTTTCTATGCGGGGGGCTCCGCCCCCCAAGCCCGCTCCCCTCTTCTTCCGTTTTGCGAGAGGCCAAGTTCTGGGGGTAGAATCGACGTTTTACATCGGCTCCGCCGCTGGCAGACAAACATGGCAATCTATTATCCTGTAAATTTCATTAACCCTGTGATGGAGTGGGTTAGGTCGCCTACGCAGCCTCTCCACACATATCTGGGGGCACGGCAGTGCCCCCGCCAAGTCGAGCAAAACAAAGGCACGGCCGTACCATCCTTTTCTCGAAGCCATTCAGGCGATTTTCAGCCTCCCGTAATTTTGTACTAGCTAAAGATAGAACCCTGAAATTTCAGGGATATATCGTCGACCGTAGGCTGAATTAGGGTAGGGGGTCAAAACAATGTCCCTTACACTAATTCAACCTACGGTCGACGATATAGGGCTCAATAAGACTTATACACGGCGAATTCTAATCGGTAATCAGGAGTAGACAAATATTAATATCTAGCTAAAATCAAACTTAATAGGCGAGGTCTCACACAAATACCTCACTGTTTAATTAATTAAAGGTTAAAACATAATTTAAACTAATAACCACTGGATACATGGTCACCTACATTAATTATTGAAGTAAAATCACGTGATCAAGATACGTCATGTGCCATCGCTTTCGCGGAAAATGTGACAGATCTTAAGTAAATAAACTTTTCTACGAGTAACTATGAGTACTTAGGGCGTGATAGATAACGAATCAAAATTGATAAAACGGCCGATAATGAAAAGAATGCAATTCCGACGATTTAAGTAGCCGCCACACAAAGGGCTGACTCACATGAAACTTTTTCACTGCTTGCCTATTGCTCCTACGAGGATCCCGAGCAATGTATCTTAAAATGCGTCGATCCAGATCGTCAGGATGACGTCGAGGCCGGCCGGGTGCTTGAGCGTGGTTTGGCACTGTGAACTGTCCGAAGTCACGGAGGTTTTAGTTCATGCGGTTTATCAAACTGTGCGTGAGAATTGGTACGTTTGGATGAATTTCGTGGAATAATTCTTGAGTTCATCTTCAACTGTTTGGTTTGTATTGATAAACGTACCTACAATATTGTAACGCTCGATATTTTGGGCACAAATATGGTGGGTTAGGCTCGTAAAACACACTTTCCCGAAATGTACACTTTCTGTAAAGGTGCACTTTCCGCATAATGTGCACTCCCAAAATGTATACTTTCCCAAATTGGAAACTTTCCCGAAATGTGCACTTTTTCTAATAGTGCACTATCCCAAAATCATGTATCAAACGCCGCATTGTATTTAAAATTGCATGCAAGTTGTGGCATGGTCTAAATGGGACTATAATACCATCACCCCTAAAATTTACTTTCTAGGAAATTTCTAGGATTTTCTTTAGTATCGGGAAGTGAACTTCTAGAGAAAATGTACTTTTCGGGAAAGTAATCATTTTATGAAAATGCACCTTTACAGAAAGTGCACATTCTGTAAAAGTGTACATATTGGGAAGTTAACTTTTAAAGAAAGTGTACTTTCCGGGAAAGTGATCATTCTAAGAAAATGCACCTTTACAGAAAGTGCACATTTCGGGAAAATGTGTTTTACGAGCCTAACCCAATATGGTCGAGGCATTTTTTTAAATTACTAATTTACTTTTCTCATTCAATATTTGCGACTTTTATGACTTTGTTTACATACATGACAGTGACAAGTTATTACTCATAAATTATCATTGCCATTAATTTTTTAAAGAGGTTGTTATCTCACAGATACAGATTAGTAGAGTGACAAGGAATTTAGGATAAAACTGATTACGAAATAAAAATTATCACAGAAAAAAAATTGTTTAGATGTAACTAATTACGACATCAACGTGACCGCTATCAATTACCGACTTAGAAAAACTGGTACCTGATTAACGATTAGATGTCATCGTGTATCTGTGACACGTTATTTAGCGAGTGACATCAATCCGTTTATTTCATAAACTGCTAACTACTACATAGAGGTTTTATTCCAACACCCTCTCCTAATTTTATGTTTATAAAATACAAGTTATTAATATAAAATTATAAAAATAACATCAACAGATTGAATAAAAACATAGTCCAACTGAGCAGAGGCGTAACGCAGTTAAGTTCTTTTAACCAGGGCGAATTAAGAGTTTTATCTCGCCAAAAACGTTCATCCTAAAAGTTCTTAACAAGTTAACATTATACTATTTTTATGTTTCAAGAACTTTACTTTATCTAGAGCCTTGGTTAAAATATCTGCTGTTTGATTTTCGGTTGAACAATAATCTATTTTAAATCCATTGTTAGCATACACCTCATGGATGTAATGATAACGCACATCAATGTGCTTAGACCGTTTGTTAAAGATCCCAGTTTTTATGAGCTGAATTGCGCTCTGATTATCAATTTTGAATGTGACAGGTACTTTAATGTTGAGATCAACCAGCAAGGATTTTAGGAACATTGTCTCCTTACAACATTCGGCCGCTGCAATAAATTCAGCTTCGGTTGATGACAACGCGACGATAGGCTGTCTACGTGAACACCACGCTACTGGTCCTCCATCCAACATAATAATGTAGCCTGTAGTGCTCCGTCTTGTTTTAATATCTCCGGCGTAATCTGAATCGCAGAAGACAGAAAACTCTAAATCTTTGTTCTTCTTATAGCACACACCCTCTCCTAAGGTGCCTGCCAGGTACCTTAATATTCTCTTTACGGCAACTATATCTTTGCTATCTGGGTTTTCCATATTTCTGCTTGCCATGCCAACCGCGTAAGCGAGATCGGGGCGGGTTTTAGTGGATAAGTATAATAAACTTCCAACAGCTTCTCGGTATGGGAACTTTTGGACTTCCTTCTCTTCAGTACAACTTTTAACATCATCTTCTTGTTTACATGGTGTGTCCACGTATTTACAGTTCTCCATGTTGTATTTCTTCAGAATTTGCTTTGCATATAATGTTTGGGTTAACTTTAAACCTTTGCTGTTATCTGTTATTTCCATTCCCAAGTAAGATGTTGGTTTTTCGTAAATTTTTATTTCAAATTTCGAATTTATTTTCTTCAAAGTCTGCCGTATTTTCTCTTTATTAGGTCCTATTATTATTCCGTCATCGACGTAGATTCCGATAATCATTGACAAGTCTTTATTCTTTAGAATACACGGCTCGTTTCTTGCTTGTGTAAAGCCAATGTCTGACATAGTTTTAAGGAACTTTTCATTCCATCTTCTCGGAGACTGGCGAAGTCCATACAGAGACTTTACTAGTTGACAAATTTTGCCTTTTTCGTTGGTAACACCGAGAGGTATTTTCATATAAATGTCTTCGTCTTCTCTTAGTTCGCCATTAAGGAACGCTGTTTTAACGTCAAATGTCATGAAACTGTGATTTCTAGCTGCTGCTATAGCAAACAGAGATTTTATTGCTGATTGAGAGGCCACGGGACTAAATATTTCATCAAACTCAGTATCTTTTTGCTCATTGCCTCTCACTACTAATCTGGCTTTATAAGTTCCATTTTCTTTGACTTTGAATACCCATCTATTAGTAAGTATATTCTTTCCAGAAGCCTTTTCTTTATCTACTAATTTCCAAACTCCGTTCCTTTCCAGTGAATTTAGCTCATCTTGAATCGCTTTTTTCCATTTTTCCTTCTCTGGAGTCTTCATAACTTCATTAAACGTAAGTAGGGCATAATCATTGTACCTTACGGGCATTTTTACGGATCTACCACTTCTTGTTGCTCTCTCTAGTTGATTTTCTCCTACTTGACTATCTTCAGAGTCAGTCAATGGACTCTCGTAATTGCTTTCTTGTTCTGAATCTACTACTTCTTCACGCTGGCGTTCAGCAGCATTTTCAATTATTTGTATCTCTTCTTGTTCTTCTACTTCTATATTCTGGTTTTCAACTATTTCTTCTGTCGGTTCTACTGACAAGAACTCTTCTTCTACTTTTTCTCTTAATATCTCGTTATCACAACTTATTGTAGATACTTCTTCGTTCTTTTCTCGCTCAGCTTCTTCTATATATTGTTTTATGTGAAAAAGTACCTACTTCACTCTTATTTTTTAAGGAATTTAAGGGATAGACTTTTGTGTAACTGCTAAAGTCGTCAATTACAGTCAAAAAACATCTTTTTCTGTCCCACGTTTCCACTTCTACAGGACCGCACAAGTCCGTATCAATTATCTCTAGAGGTTTCTGTGCTCTTTTTCTTTCCGTATTAAATGGAAAACTCGTCTGCTTCGCTTTTATGCACACCTCACAACTATCTAGCATTTTTTTTTCTTCGGCCGTCACTTTATCTATTTTTATACCATCTGCTGCTTTCGGTAGGTTTCGTAACGCACCTTGACCAGGATGGCCTAGCTTTTTATGCCACGTTAAGGCAGAATCATTCTCAATCTTCTTACTGAACAGGGCTTCTTCATTACAGCTCACGGCTTTAGGTAGCTCTAGTGTAAATAATCCAGATGATTCTTGTGTTCCTATTATGGTCTTTCCTCCACTGCTGATCTCAACATTATTTCCCTGAAATAAAACTTGACCACCGCGTTTGGTAATCTCTGAAACTAAAAGTAAGTTATGGGAAAGGTCGGGAACACAGAGTACATTTTTAACGCTACAATTTTGACCTATAAAGTCACCTTCGTAAACGGCTTTAAGGTTACAGCCCTTTTGAGCTGTACCGATCTCAGTTTTATTTGTCTTAACGTTAGACAATAGGTTTTTATCGTTCACCAAGTGAACAGTACAACCGGAGTCTACAACAAAGGTGTCTAGATTGCTACTATCATTCTTATTTTTATTGGCTACTAGTGCCACATTGTCTTTCTTTTTAAAGAAACAGTTCTTTTCTTTATGGTTTGTCTTTTTGCAAATCCTACAGCAATTCCTACAGTCTCTGGCCAAGTGGCCTGATTTTTTACAAATGAAACATTCAATACCTGCTTTAGATCTGGAAGAAGATTGCGCCTTTAAGGCTACCTGGTCAAAAGAACTTCCCTGGTTACGCCTCTCTTCTTCTTTGATGAGCCTAATTTTTAAATTTTTAAGATTCCGATCTTCAGTCGACGTTGACTCCCACGCTGTAATAAAATTTTGGTATGTATCGTCAAGGCTGGTTAAAATTTTGGATTCCACCATCGCATCATCTAGATTGACTTTCAATTGTTTTAGTCGATATGTCAAATTTTCGAATTTTGCCAAATTATCTTCCATGGACAAATCGGGTTTTATTTGGGTATTATAGAAGTCTTGGAGTAAGCTCATTTTCTTTCTTTCTTCCGAGCCTTCGAATATGCTGCAAATTTTTTGATACATTTCATGTGCAGTTTTGCAATCAAACAGATGTGTAACATATTTCCGGTTAATAGTTTTTAATATGTATGTTTTCGCTTGAGCATCTTTTTCTTTGAATTTGTTTTCTTCAGTTTTTGTACATTTTCCAGTTATAATTTCTCCTAATCCCTTTGAGTCAAAAAGAATGTCTATTTGAAATTTCCATGTTTGGTAGCTGTCGGTGTCTTGTAGGATGTCAATAAACAAATTTTGGTCTGACATATTATTCTCTTTTTTTTTACGGTTCTTATTTTTATAATTGCTTCCGGCAATTCACTTTATTTAATGTTTCTACAGAAACCACTTTTTATGCTTTTAAGACATTAAAAACATTTTATTTTCTTTATTTTAAGGGACGGCTAGCCCATAACCTGACACGTTATTTAGCGAGTGACATCAATCCGTTTATTTCATAAACTGCTAACTACTACATAGAGGTTTTATTCCAACAAACTGTTCATCTAATTTATCTTTCATAGAATAATTAGTTAGTCGTAGTATTAATTTATCGAAACATGATTCACAGATGGTACGTCCGATAATATGTAATTTGTAATCTAAATTTATCATTTTTGTACCTAACTGTTTGACCGTCTGATGACCCGCCAGGGTGTCGGCGCCCCGCTGACGCGGTTTGTTTGGGGTCGCAGTTCGAACAACCCAACCTATTTTTCTGACAGCTGTTCGTTTTTGTTGGAGGACGCAGTTCAAATCTAACCTAACCTACTTTTTTGCCTAATGTAACCTTTGTTTTGAGTTTTTCTTAATGCGAGCCCTCCTTGTGGCGGGCTCCGCCCCCCCGTCACCCCTTTGTCGTTCAGCCTATGTAAGTTTTTTGTTGAAGTCATTTCCCCAAACGGCCCCATAACTCTAACCTAACCTAACTTTCTGACAGCATTTCGGTTTGTTTGAGGTCGCAGTTCAAACCTAACCTAAACCTATACTCTAACCTAACCTACCTTTCTGCCAGCATTTCGGTTTGTTTGGGGTGCAGTTTAAACCTAACCTAACCTACTTTTCTGGAAGCAGTTCGTTTCAGTGGGGGTCGCAGCCTCACCTAACCTATTTTTATAGCACAGTTTAGTTTCTGTAAGTTTCGCAGATGCGAAATAGGGTGTTAAAATGTACTGTTGTTGAAACGTATTATCAAATATAGTAACACGGTGAAATGATTTTCTATGTAATAAGAATTTTGGGTACTGAAACTTAAGTTAGACCAAAATTATAGTAAAAGCGATACGATGAACGACTATGTCGATGAACAAATAAGATAATGAAGTAATAATCGATAAATTGATTTTTCCGTAAAAGGTAATTCGAACAAATGTATGAGCGATTTAACGGACTTCGATGAATGATTCTTATGTGATAATAAAATTCTGCTAATAGTGTTATAGGAAACGATACTCGATGAAACGATTTTCGGTAAAATGATGGATTACCATCACGGGTCGATGGATCGACGGATCCAACTCGGATGGGCAGCGTTTGGGAAACGGCAAAGTGTCTTCTCGTCCGAGATACCTTAGTGCTTGAAGACGAAAGTCTTCAACCTGTGCGTATTACCGGTGATGACATACAGAGCCGAGACGTGGTCTCTATGGGCCACTTAAGGAAGCTCAGAGTTACTCAGCGAGCGATGGAAAGGGATATGCTCGGGATCCCTCTGCGAGATCCAATCAGAAATGAGGAGATTCGTAGAGACGAACCAAGGTCACTGATATAGCAAACCGGGTAAGCATAGTGAAATGGATATGGGCAGGGCACATAGATCGAAGAACCGATGGCCGTTGGGGCAGAAAGGTTCTCGAGTGGAGACCACGTACTGGTAAGCGCAGCGTGGGACGGCCACCTGCCAGGTGGTCGGATGACCTGGTTAGGGTTGCAGGGACTCGCTGGATGCCCATCATATATGCCCATATCATATCCGGTCCATATTATCCGGAAATATATTGAGGAAGTCTGTGTCCAGCAGTGGACGTCCTATGGCTGAAATGATGATAATAGAGATGCTCATGGGTATCGTAAGAAAGCTGGCTATATTGAACATTACTAGAGCAACGATCTCAGATTTGAGCCTATCGCATCTGCCATGCCACCGACGCAATGTAAACATGTATGTATGTAACTATGTTTGCTCAGGTCGAATCTTGCAACTCAATTTTGAAGCAGATATCTTGAACCGATGGAACTGAAATGTTTCATGAATATGCTGGAACCAGACGGTATGATGATCTTAATTCACATAAGATAAATTCACCGTTCATTTCATTAGTTCTGACGTACACGTAGAGTTTGCGATTGTACAAAAAAGTACACGCGGCAATATAAGCTTATTTTTCATTTATTTGTTTTCTTATTTTCTGAAAGGGAAAAGACTAGTTTATTTTTAGTTTTTTTTTGAGAAGCGTGATAATGATTTCATTGTTTTGCAAGTTTAATAATAAGATTGTATGTTTATGTGTAAGGTAAATGTTTCCTATATAATAAACATGAGTCGTGATCTCAAAATCTGTGATTACATATAATTTTTATTAATTTAATTTTTTGTGTCCTAAGAATATTTCATTAGGGTAAATGGGCAATGTCCGTTCTGTATGACAGATCTCGAGTACGCATAAATAGGCAATGTCATTTATAAGTGACATGCTGAAAACCATAAAAAAATTATAAATTATTGACAATTACGAAAAAAAAAATTTTATCCTCTCCGAATACAAAACTATAATCAGGATTTAAAAAAAAAACAGCAGGGGAAACACATGTGTCCATTTAAGGGTTAAGCAAATTATTGTTTTCTCAGTAAGTGATTTATGTAAATCTTTTGAGAAATAAATATCTTAAACCATAAACCATAATGGCCGAAACAAGATGAGATCTGTAAAAGTTAACCATTCCAAGAAACCGTCTTAATTGTTCTATGTTCCGTGGTTTAGGGTATTCTAATATGGCCTTTACCTTCTCTGGGGAAGGTCGGATCCCCTCTGCGGAAACTTGATACCTTAAAAATTCGATTATGGGCTGCCCGAAACAACACTTAGCGACATTAATAGTCAACCCATACTAATAAACAATTTTTATTTTTGACGTGATAACGTCTTATAATTCGATGGAGCCGGCTGCACGCACGAAAAAGTGTGACGTCATTTGCCGTTACCTTGCGGGGCCGTTACCTGTCAAATAGGTACTTTATATAATTCCAGCACTAAAGTTGTTAAGACGATAGTTTCTTACAAATTGTTAATAAATTAGCCCTTATTCCCTAAGATACGGCTGTCAAAATCTCTATTGAATGACAAGAGACACTGCTGAGTTGGGCAAAAATCTTTAAATTTAAATAGTGGATGCTGCTTTGGCAGTTCCGTTTTACGCCTGCTTTAATCGTAGTTTAAAAATAATTAAAACAAATCTTTGACATTATATTCGTGGAACGGCAGATATTTACACTGGCCACTTAGCCATCATTTTAGCGTGTCAATGTCATTTTAGCAGCTTATTGGGAAAAAAGTCGAAGTCGAAGTCAAAGTCAAAGTCAAAGTCAAAGTCAAAGTTAAAGTTGAAATCATTTATTCCAGGAGAAAAAAAAAAAACAGAAAGACATGAAAATCATCCGCTACATGCTTCGTCAAACTTACTTAATAACGCATGCAAACCAAATGTTTATCCGCAACAAGCATCGTCAATCTTAAAAATAGCAATTAAAAAAAAAAAAAAAACCCCACTATGCAAAAAATAAATAAAAATTAACCTAATAAACCCCCACTCTGCATCAAGCCCGATCCAAAAGTCCCCATTATGCCGGCAGCATTGCCCCGCTGAATGGCAACAGAGACTTGTTGGACCAACCAGGACCCAGAACGAGGATCATTGCCCTTCTCCCGCAGACGCCGACCAATCTCCTTAAAGAGCCTGAGCGCCTCTTCACCCCAGGGGCCAGCCGTCTCCACGGCGACCGGAACAAAATCATACGCTGTCTCCAAGGCAGAGTATTTGGCGTGTTTTAATTTAGCGGCACTCTCCGCCGCAGAGCCCGCCGTCCTCATGGTTTGCCTCATATGGGTAGCAGCAAAAGTGCTTACACACGTTGCATCCCATAAAAGGCAGCGCCCTCTCTGCCAAGGAACCAACGTGAGTCCGTCCGGCCTTTTGCCATCCGTGCGAGACAAACCTGGAGGCTCCAAAACGCATGGGACATTGACAGAGACCAAAGCCCGACGAACAATGTCATTAATAGAATGGTGCCTTGGGAAACGCCCCGCACATCTTTGACAGCTCAGTCCATGGTGCCCATTCTCCTCTACCATCACCCCACAAATGCAATGGTGCGCTTCACACACCTTGCCTCCCAATCGCAGCCCTACCGCTATTCTCAAAGAATCGTTATCAAGCAGCGTACCTAATTGAGGCGACGGCAAGGCGTGCAGCCACGCACCAGACTCGGGCCTTGTGATAGCCTTGAGACGCGCCAAATCGGCCCCCAAGGCACCGTCCAGCAAGCGAGAATGAGACATTCTACAAATGATGTCGTCCCACGCTCTCTGAACCATCAGGCTGTCTGGACGGTCGTCAGTTGGACAAATCGTCACCCACTTTTCCAAGGCCTCAGACAAAAAAGGCAAACGGATATTGCTACCATCAACTGATAAAATGCGAGCAACAAGATCCGCCGACGCATGCGCTGATGCCAAAAATGCCACAAGACTGACGTCCTAAACCCGACGAACACCCAAACCTCCATAACGAACAGGCAATGCCGCCTGACACCATTGCGTTTCATTTAAACTCACATTGATTACTGACTCCAAGGTAAGCTTAAGTGTGTGATCGAGTGACCGCAGATCGTCATCGAAAAGCCAAGCAGGGGCAGTAGGGGCAAGTGCTCAACCTGTGGACACTTTCCAGAATTTGACTTTTAATCAGTTGTTAGACAAAAACTACGCGTATTATAAATGAATTCTTTATTTTGTTTTAATCACAATTAAACAATCTTCAAAGTCCACATATGTTTTCTACGCTAGCTATCCGCAGATGGCGGATAGAAGCATTTTAAAAAAAACACTCATTTTGTCCATAGGTACATCTACTGTCTGTACCTATGGACTCCAAAAACGTACCTATGGACGGTAACGTACCTACGGACATTAATCAACAACATACTTTTAAACAGAATAAACTTCTAGAATAACGTAATTAACAACATACAATTAAACAACATGTAATTATATGTTGCTCTGCATATCACAGTTACTTTTTTTCTTCTTGAAATCTAATATTCTTAGCAAAATCTCAAGTATAATTATGGGATTTTAAAATGCCTCCATTGTCAGCAGAAGAATATGCTGTGTGTAGTAATGCTGCTTTTTTAAGTAATCATATATCTGTTGCTCCTCAGTATCGCTAAATATCCTCCTGACATCATTTTTTAGGAGTTCTAAGCCTTCTTCACCAATATTTTGACAGTGATTTAATTTTATGTTTTTAAAGATTGTCGATTTTGGGATTTTAAACTTCTCTGCGGCTTTCCTTACTGAACTTCCATTTTCTACTTCCCAAACAGCTGCAGTCAGAGTGTCTAGGCATATCTTGTCTCTATTTTTCCCAGCTTTACTACGAGGCACTAAAACAAACAAAAATATTGTATATTAATTTTACTGTCCACAGGAACATTCAGTATAACTGTACCTATGGACAGTCCACAGGTACATTCACGGAGGTATCCACAGGTACAATTTCGGCGGTTTTTATTTTGAATTCATACCGGTCACTATAAATGCTACCTACGATTAACGAAATCTTGTAGAAATAACGTTTACATCATATAAATTAATATGCCATTGCAAAGACACCCGCAACATTTAGAGATTTTACATAAAACATGCTTTAAAAGAAGGTAAAAAATTACTTTTTGTCACAAAAACTTTCGGCAGCCTCAAAACACACAGTTTCTGTAATCAGTAAAGATGGCGATTAGCTAGTGTTGCCATATGAAAAAAATACTTTTCAAATAAGTGATTGGTATTTGACTATGGTTATTCGTTTTCTCTGTATGAGTAGTGTCCACAGGTAAAACCGTCCACACGTACAGCACTTGCCCCTACGCAAAAAATAAACCATACGGGGCAGCGCAAAACAATTCCGCAGTAAAACAAGAGAAACGTGACTTGATAGATGCACCAAATGATCCCGAGCTGAGGACAGTGCCTGCCTTTTAAGTTGAAGAACAAAGCTGACACCATCAGGGAATATCGGTGCACCTAGCAAATTGAACGATGGTCTATCTATCTGCTTAATCCCTGGTAAAAGAGATTCGAAATCCGCGAGGGAATGCGGGACCAAACCACTACAACTAAAAAGTTCGCACTTTGCTGGGTTAATCTCCAAACCAACTGCCTTTAAAGCTAGTATAAGAGTTCTTAAATCATTAAGAACCACATCTGGGCTCCCACCTAAAACCCCATCATCAAGGTACCAGACGTTTAGCGGGCCCTTTAAGGCAGAAATAATATTTTGAATGGCTAGACAGAATAACAATGGCCCCAATGGATCACCCTGCTGAGCTCCGACCTGCGACTGTATCACACTATCCACGAAACAGAGATTGCTGGGAGAAGCATAATATTGATAAACGAAAGGATATAGTGATGGGGCTTGCTTTAAAACTTCACCGAGAATGGTTCCTCTCTCTACACTATTGAAGGCATTTTTAATATCAATCTTAATTATTACAAAATCTGATGCCTCTTGTCTTACAGCAAAAGAGCGCGTAGAATGTATTGCTGCCTCACACCCTAGGATAGTTCCAAAACCAACCTGCCTAGGTTGCAGATCTCTCTAGCTGACCGACAACAGAGTTTGGCTGTAAGCCGGCGAAAAATATTACCGACAGCAATGGGTCTGATACCACCATCTTTTTTGGAAAGAGCACACAGAGAAGCCCCATATAAGAAAGGTCTCACCTCCAAGTTGAGCAAACCCCTCAATAGGAAATTACAAAGTTTGGTTATTGATTCCAGTAAACGAGGACCATTGCTCCCCGCGGAAATCGAAATCAATTCTTTAAGGTGCTGCGGACGCAAACCGTCGAGACCAGAAGCCGACCCATTATAAAAAGATGCAATTGCATTAGCCACATCTGACGAAGTCACTGACAGAAATGGGCTAGCCAAACACGGCTCCGGTGGTAATGCAACTGATCCCGAAGGCGCCGGGTGTTTATCTTTCAGGGCACTTAAAGTATCCTCATTCTTAGGAGCAAGAGAAGAATCCGACATAAGTAGCCGTACCGCACCTCTCAAGTCACCATCGTGTACCTTGGCCTCAATAGCACGGTACAACGAAGCTGGTTTTGCTGAGGAACGTACCATTGAGAAGTATAAATTTGCGTCATTAATATTAGATTTAACTTTTGACGTCAACGAATCGCGTCCTCCTGCATCCGGCACTCTCAATGAGAGAAAGATAGCAACCTGAACCAATCATCGACACTGTTCGTATGCAGACAACCCTCTATGATGGAACTCAATTTCCCGGCGGCCAGATTTCTCGCTCCTTTGGGTATGTGTCGCAAAACACGGACGTTAGCCTTTAACGATGGTAAATCATCAAAACACAAACTAGTTTGTGAAGACTGGGAGGCATTGTCCGTGCTTGCAACAGGATCCGAACGAGCACCTCCAGCTCCACCATAAAGCGGGTCTGGCGTCAATCGACTCTGAGACGCCACCTCCCTGTGAACCCTACTAATATGTACATTAAGACCCCTCGACTGTACATACAGCCTCGGCAGTCCCGGGCAATAAGGACAGGTAACCCTTTGAGGACTACTCATAACGTGGGTTCAACAAAACTAAATAATAATAATAAACACCCAAAAAGTGACCCACAAAATACAAAATTTATAACAAGCACATAAAAATAACAGTCAAATAAATAAGCATGCAAAAAGGCATTTAAAATATAATCAAAACAATTCTAAATATGTCTAAAACAAATTATTACACATACGGCACTTTGAGAAAAAAAATTAAATAATAATAATAATATCCACAAAATACAAACACTATACAAAGCTTAGGTCATTAATAATTTAAAATCCAACAAAAGCACATCGCCAATAAAGCATTAGTGACAATATAGTAAAAAAAAAAAAACAAAAAGAATAATAATAAAGGAATAAAACCTAATCACTAATCACTGTAAAGCACATCGCATATAAAGCATGAGTAACAGCCATGAAGCAGTTCTCAATCACACAAATTTTCCCAAAAGCAGAGAAAAAACAGCAAAAACTTGTCACAAATAAACAAAAATAGAAAAATAAATAAAACAATCGTCCGAAATCAGGTCAATCCACTCGGAAACAGACTGAAGGGGCTCCCTGACGTCAACTTACGCGCGCCGCAAACGCCACCGTTGCTTCGCTTCGCACACCGACCAAACCGTGGATCTGCATATGCAGTGCAAGCGCTTCAATCGCCGCCGATGCGCCGCCCCGTCCAGCAACATGACAAGCGCTGCAAGCGATGACTGCGCAACGGCCGCCACCGGTACCGACACCGACTACTGACCGCAACATATACTGCTAGCGCTTCAATCGCTGCAGCTGCGTCGCGCCGTCCAGATGACCATTGAGACAGGCAGCGCTGCAACTGATGACCGCTGCTATCCGCTACCGCACTGACCGCGATAACAAACGCAAATCTTAACGAACACTTTTGTTTTTAATATCGTCGAACCTTCTAAACAGCACGTCCGTTTCAAAAACAAATTCTACTGTTGAATAGCTCAGGCTGTCAGCTCCACAGTAATACACCTCGATAGGTATAAATCACAACTTTTGCATTTAATAAATGATTGATAAGCGGAGGACACTAGCTAAGCGCTGTCATCGCGGCAGCGCCCCCCCGCGCGCTCCCAAAATGTTAAAGTCAAAGTCAAAGTCAAAGTCAAAGTCAAAGTCAAAGTCAAAGTCAAAGTCAATGTCAATGTCAATGTCAATGTCAAAGTCAAAGTCAAAGTCAAAGTCAAAGTCAAAGTCAAAGTCAAAGTCAGAGTCAAGGTCAACGTTATCACGTTCGACTATCGTCAGTAAACCGCCTTTACAGACAACCGATTTTTTTTTATTTATTTTTTATACTCATTAAGCCTGGAAAATAGCCTATCTAAGTGTTCACGATGTTGTGTAGGGTTGCCACTGGCTATAATCACATCATCGATGTAACCAAATACGAAATCTAAATCTCTCAAAACCGTGTGATTCATGAATCTTTGATAGGATTGGGCTGCCCCTGTAAGTCCGAAGGTCATCCGGGGGAACTTCCATAATCCAAATGGTGTGATTATAGCCGTCTTCTCTATGTCTTCCTCCGCCACCGGGATGAAAATGGTATGCCCTATTAACGTCAATCCTACTGAATATTTTTTTACCCGCTAAAATATACGTGAAATCCTGCAACCGCGGTATGGGGAAACGGTCCGGTTTAGTGCAGGCATTTAATCGCCTGTAATCTCCGCATGGCCGCAGACTCCCATCTTTTTTGGGTACAACATGGAGCGGACTCGCCCAGGCGCTCTTTGAAGGACGACAAATACCTAACTTAAGCATAAGGTCAAATTCCTGCTTGACTTTCTTGTAGCGATCTGGGGGTAAAGGTCTAGCACGGGCATACACCGGAGGACCCATCGTTTCAATATGGTGCACCACGCCGTGCCTAGGCGTCTCCTTGAAACTTACTGGCCGCGTTATGTCCGGATAACGTTTCAATAAATCGTGGAAAGGCTGCTTCTCACTAATGGAATTTATCGAATCTAGGTTGCAGCTAACCACCGTCGCTACAACCCTATTATTTGTCACAGAATCTATGAGCCTCTTAGCCTTGAGGTCAACAATTACTCCAAAAAATCCGCCCCCAAAATTGGTTGGTTAACCTCCGCAATCACAAATGTCCATCGAAAGGTACGTTTTAATCTAAAGTTTAATAGTAACGTTTTAACACCATAAACCTTAATTGGAGAACCATTAGCCGCGTACAAGCTATACCCAAGGTCAAAACTATCGCTAGCACTTACGATCTTTCTCGTTCGGGGTATCACCGACACATTCGCGCCAGTATCCACCAAAAATCTTAAACCAGTCTCTACATCGGTCACCGCGTCCAATCTCTGATCCGGACTCCAAAATAGGTGCCGTTCGCGTCGCGAAAACAATCAATGCACTTCACAATTAGCACCAACAGTTAGTGCATACAAATTCAGACACAAAATCCACTAATTCGACATACAATAGGAAGCCGAGCGCAGCAACGCGTTCCTTGTCGCAAAACCGTAAGAGAGTGACAGGCCAGACGTCATGAATACCGCGTTTTCGAGCTGTCAAAGTATACGAGAAGTGAAGCTACTTAAAGAGAGACGGGGTTCGTCCGATACCTGTCAAATAGTGTGTTGACATCACACGATTGCCAGTCCGATTTATATAGGGACGTAACAGACTACGAGGCCAAAAAATTGACCTTTCGTTTCCATTTTAGCTTTTTTTTTCTTTTTGATAACTTTTCCTCCAGTTAGGACATGTTTATAACGAGGGGCTGAATTTACTGATTTATTTTGTTCCATAAGACTATTAATGTAAAATGTCAATATTCGACCCATGTTGATATAACATTATTTACTCGTCACACCACCAGAAATTCATGGCTAAAGTATGTCGGTATAGTCCCTCCCACCCTGTATATGAGCTGAATTAGGTTTAAATATTATAAAGTCATTAACTGGAGTAAAATGGGGAGCAGATCCTAAAGTCCTAAAAACCATATATATTGCAACAATCCGTAGTCATTTTGACTACGGATGTATGTTTTTTGCAGACGCTAGTTTTTATCTATTAAGAAAGCTTGATATAATCCAAAACAGAGCATTACGAATAATTACTGGTGATTTAATGTCTTCACCAATTAATTCTTTGGAAATTGAAGCTGGCATTGTCCCTTTATTCATTCGTAGAAGCTATACACGATGGCATCTAATTGGTAATCAGGTACCAGTTTTTCTAACTCAGTAATTGATAGCGGTCACGTTGATGTCGTAATTAGTTACATCTAAACATTTTTTTTTCTGTGATAATTTTTATTTCGAAATCATTTTTATCCTAAATTCCTTGTCACCCTACTAATCTGTATCTGTGAGATTACAACCTCTTTAAAACATTAATGACAATGATAATTTATGAGTAATAACTTGTCACTGTCATGTATGTAAACAAAGTCATAGAAGTCGCAAATATTGAATGAGAAAAGTAAATTAGTAATTAAAAAAAACATGCCTCGACCATATTTGTGCTCAAAATATCGAGTTACAATATTGTAGGTGCGTTTATCAATACAAACCAAACAGCTGAAGATGAACTCAAGAATTATTCCACGAAATTCATCCAATCGTACCAATTCTCACGCACAGTTTGATAAACCGCATGAACTAAAACCTCTGTGACTTCGGACAGTTCACAGTGCCAAACCACGCTCAAGCACCCGGCCGGCCTCCACGTCGTCCTGACGATCTGGATCGACGCATTTTAATATACTTTGCTCGGGATCCTCGTAGGAGCAATAGGCAAGCAGCGAGAAGGTTTCATGTGAGTCAGTTTTTCGTGTGGCGGCTACTTAATAAATAATAATAAATATTACGGGACAATCTTACACAAATCGAACTAGTCCCATAGTAAGCTCAATAAGGCTTGTGTTATGGATACTAGACGACGATATATTTAATAGATACATACATACAAATACTTAAATAAATAGAAAACATCCATGACTCAGGAACAAATATTCGTGCTCATCACACAAATAAATGCCCTTACCGGGATTCGAACCTAGGACCTCTTGCTTCATAGGCAGGGTCACTACCAACTAAGCTAAAGTGGTCGTCAAACTTAAATCGTCGGAATTGCATTCTTTTTATATTTGGCCATTTTATCAATTCTAATTCGTTATCTATCACGCCCTAACTACTCATACTCGTAGAAAAGTTTATTTACTTAAGATCTGTCAAATTTTCCGCGAAAGCGATGGTACTTGCGTGTTCCTACCTGGCCGGACCACCAAGCCGAACGAGGTTGTTATTATTGTGAAAAAAATGTACTCTTTATGTACTATTATGTACCACATTAGAAATTAATTGTACCTCTACAGTTTTTAAATTATAGGTCAACAAAAGTGCCCGGCTGTAGAGTATACTTTCCAGCCGACCACTCGTAGATCTACTAATATATGCAATTTTGAGCTGTAATTCGAATTGCAAATAAATGTACCTATTATGTACCCATGAAAAAAACCTAATTCTTTTAAAAAAAAAGCTCCTATGAATGATTTTTACATATACCGAACATTCTGAGTTGTAGCGCCTGTGAAAAAGAAATAGCAACGTTTTACATTGCGACTGGGCAAGCTCACCGCGCGACAAAGCCAAAATACAGCTGATTGTGCTAAACCAGGTTGTTATTATTATTTATTTATTAAATACATATTTATTCTTAATTCCTTAATTAACATCACTGTCTCCAATAAATGTTTTTTTAACAACTTTTTAAATTTGTTTTTGTTACCTTCATATCGGATGTTCTCGGGCAAACTGTTTAGTAGGTATGGGAGTCTTTTATGTAGTGTTCTATCACCAAAGTAGTTGTATACTCTTGGTACTTCAAATTTGCCCGCGGACGCCGACCTTGTTCCGTACTTATGTTCTATTGTTATTGGGTTATGCTCTTGATTGCCATGGTTGTTAACTACTAAAAGGTATTTATGTTTTAAACTAACCGGGAGTATTTTACAGATTTTAAATAATTTTGAGTAATCGCTTTTGCAACTATTTTTTGTTTTGTTATTATGGTATTATTAAGGTATTATGGATTAGCAGTTTTTCCAGCACCATTTCCTGGCCAAGGGAAGAGAAGGACTCCGCTTAGCTCCTATAATTGAGTTTTATATACATTAAACATTTTGAGTTGCAGCGCCTGTGAAAACTGGTAAGTATCTATTTTGTTTCAAGTCTCTAAAATTTTAATAACAGTTGCTATTGATTTAGTATAAAATAGCAACTTCGATCGTAAATAGTTATACATATTATAACAGGGCTTCGGTTCACGAAGCTACAAGTTACAATTTTACAAGTCTACACTAGCAACATAGGCCAAATACAGCAACACCATTGGTTCGTAAAAAAAAAAGTTCGATAAAATATAAATCTTTACAGAAGTGCAGTTGTTTTGATTTATCGTACCCATCATAATCATTAGCGGATAGTCAAGCGCATCAGGAGATAGTGAGTGTCAGGATGGCGGGTGTACATCAACATTATGGAGTTGTGGTATACCTCAGGAGTTAGTGCTAGCAATGTGCCAAATGTGCGCCAAAATTGGAGCAATGTGCTCTTTAAACTCCAGAGATATTTAAGAAATAAATGGTGCCCGCCATTCTGACGTCAGGTTGGCGGGGGCATTTCCAGTTATAGCTAAATGGCTGTCACTCAAAGGTGAAAGTAAGTGCCTAAGGTAAGTACTCGAAATGTGCTTCCACATGTATGAAACACAATCAAATTCAGAGAGCGGTTAAAGAGTAATATGGAATTGAATAAATATATGGGTCAAATCCTATAGTACATTACACAACTAGGGTGGTAAAACAAAGAAAGGCCGAGATCGCAGCCCGAGCTGCAAGCGAGGGACCTAAATATGCGATCGAGGGCTTTATTTATTACCTCCCATGTTGTATACATCATTTTATGTCTACACTTGGCCAGAAAGCGGCTTTTTCCGTACGCGCAGCGCTTGGTTTTATTAATTGTCTGCGACTTACTGGAGGAGTTCAGGATTCCTCTTATGCATTGGCCAGCAAGAAATCCAGTCTTGAACCCCATAGAGCACCTCTAGGATGAACTGAAACGATGAGTAAGGTTACGGGATCCCGTTCGCAGTCAACGTTTAAGTTGCCGTAATGTACGAGTGAGGGAACATTCCTCAGGAATGTATCACCAAAGAATAATTCCTTGCGTATTCACTTCAGGTGTAATCTAACAAGACACGATTGGCCTATAAAAAATTGTTTAAGCGTGTGGCAAGGGGCAGTTCGCCGCGAGCGACATTTGTATGGAACTTGGCTTCTAACTCGCCCGTAGCTCGCCTGCAAGTGATAAAGCCTTTAATATTGAAAGCGATACCTATTTACAAAGTTGAAAAATCTCGCGCCGCCGCCGTGGATTTTTTCGCAGCGCGCCGCCGCCGATTTTTTTTCGATCGGCGTGCATGTCTATTACGGATTATTTAAAAAACTGATTGTCTGTGACTGCGGGAGATTTAAAATAACTGGCCAAGAGCATGTCGGACCATGCTCAGTGTAGGGTTCCATAGCCGTAACTATAAGGAAATGTGCTACAGATAAAAATAAAGCTAAAAAAATTAACACCTGACTACGAAAAAGACCATGACAAGATTTCTGCTTGCGTGAGAAAGCAGGTTCTTACTATAGGAGTTCGGTCTTCGGCTTAGCAGCCTGAAGCTCGCCCTTCGGGCTCGCGAAATGACACTGATATATATTTTTGCGAAAGACGACCTAGGTAGGACGCGTCGGGCCTTCAGCCTCACTTGAAATTACTACAGGGCACGTGCAGAGGACATATTCTGGTATCAATTTTTAGAACAGATTAAGTACTTTGTGTAGGTAGGATAAGGATTTTATTGAAATAAATCATCGCTCAGAACTATTTAACTACCTCACCCGTTACGATATATCTGATGATTGTACATAGGTTAACTGGAAGATATCCCTTAAAGTGATAAGTTCACCTATATACCTTTATTTTGTAACCCTGTACTTTGTCTTATTTTGTGCAATAAAGTGTTTACATATTACATACAGACAGTTATAATAGAGCTATTGTACACGTATCGGTGAAGAGCAGCCTTTTGAACGTGTGGTTTGTTGCTATTGATAATTAAACATTATGTATTTATAAGTAATATATTTAAATTGCCATTTAATTCAATACGACCTGATGACTTTTATTTGATGATTTTTAGTCCTTTACTTTGTTGGGGATCACGGACCGTAACTTAATTTTGGTTCCAACTGACTAGCCTACAACCTGCGTCCATTCGAGACAAATCTAATGATACCCGACACGTTTGTATCGGTTCAGTCATTTTTGAGTTATGAGGGAACAGACGAACATACATACATTTATGTATACATACGGCACTAAAATTATAATCCTTCTTTTTGCTTTGCCGTAAATGGGTAAAAAATACGATGTAAAAAAGTACAACAACAAAAGAGCGTATCTTCATAGCAATTACGTCCTTTTGTTGAGAAGCGCAGTTTGTCGACAATAACTCAAAAACGGTTAATCCGATCTTGTTGAAAATAATTTTCATTGAAAGTATTAATTAAGCGTTACATTTGTAATTTTTTTCATATTTTTCGGACTCACTGTTTAGAAGATAGAGGGGGGGGGACACAATTTTTACAATTTTCGGAGCGAATATTTCCAAACATATTCACTTAATCAAAAACATTACTTAGGAACCTTATAGTGTTTTTAAAAGAGCTGTCGAACTATATACCACATGTTGATATTTGCTGAAAAAAAATTTTTTTAGCTTCTGTAACTTGTATGGGGTGCCCCCCCTTAAAATATTTATTTTAGTTATTTAACTGCCAAACTAAGTAGCGGCTCATACAAGACACCTATATTCCAAATTTCATCAATATCCATCATGTAGTTTTTGAGTAAAATGCCTGTGACATACGGACAGACGGACAGACGGACGGACGGACATGACGAAACTATAAGGGTTCCGTTTTTGCCATTTTGGCTACGGAACCCTAAAAAGTAACTTAACGCGGCAAAATGAACCGCGGTTAAAGAGTAATATGGAATTGAATAAATATATGGGTCAAATGCTAAATAATAATAATAAATGTGTCTTACGCCTAAGGAGAAAAACAAATCTTTCGTTACTAACACCTAATGGTTTAGCACAATCAGCTGTGTTTTGGCTTTGTCGCGCGGTGAGCTTGCCCAGTCGCAATGTAAAACGTTGCTATTTCTTTTTCACAGGCGCTACAACTCAGAATGTTCGGTATATGTAAAAATCATTCATAGGAGCTTTTTTTTTAAAAGTATTAGGTTTTTTTCATGGGTACATAATAGGTACATTTATTTGCAATTCGAATTACAGCTCAAAATTGCATATATTAGTAGATCTACGAGTGGTCGGCTGGAAAGTATACTCTACAGCCGGGCACTTTTGTTGACCTATAATTTAAAAACTATAGAGGTACAATTAATTTCTAATGTGGTACATAATAGTACATAAAGAGTACATTTTTTTCACAATAACAACAATCTCGTTCGGCTTGGTGGTCCGGCCAGGTAGGAACACGCATGGTACTTGACGTATCGTGATCACGTGATTTTACTTCAATAATTAATGTAGGTGACCATGTATCCAGTGGTTATTAGTTTAAATTATGTTTTAACCTTTAATTAATTAAACAGTGAGGTATTTGTGTGAGACGTCGCCTATTAATTATTAGTGGTTCCAGTCCCGAAAAACAAAACAGGGGATCTCTCTAGTCTTAAAAACTACCGACCGATTTCTCTGGGGACAATTATTGGGAAAATACTGGAGAGGTTACTACACCCGTCTTTAAAACAAAATTTGGTATTGAATGATGCTCAGTTTGGTTTTCGTACCGGTCTCTCAACAGATTCCGCTATATACAACCTAAAAGCTACCGTAAATCACTATTTACATAAGGATACATCGATATATGCATGCTTCTTGGACCTCAGTCGCGCTTTCGACCTAGTAAATTATAATTTACTATGGGAGAAACTCGCTAAGTCAAACGTCCCAAAGCAAACCGTGAATCTGTTGAGATATTGGTACGGCAACCAATCCAACGTAGTGAGATGGGGCGACTCCACTTCTAGCGAATATAGGTTAGAGTGTGGAGTTCATCAAGGGGGATTAACTTCACCGGACCTTTTTAGTTTATATGTTAATGACCTGATTGAGGAGCTCAGAGGCGCCAAAGTCGGCTGCCATATTGGCTCAACATGTATAAATAATATTAGCTATGCAGACGATATAGTGCTTCTCAGCCCCTCAATTAGGGGTCTGAGGAAACTTTAAGGCATTTGTGAGAGATATGTAGCAGATCATGGTCTACTATACAATCTCAAAAAGACGCAACTTTTAATTTTCAAGGATACATCGATATATGCATGCTTCTTGGACCTCAGTCGCGCTTTCGACCTAGTAAATTATAATTTACTATGGGAGAAACTCGCTAAGTCAAACGTCCCAAAGCAAACCGTGAATCTGTTGAGATATTGGTACGGCAACCAATCCAACGTAGTGAGATGGGGCGACTCCACTTCTAGCGAATATAGGTTAGAGTGTGGAGTTCATCAAGGGGGATTAACTTCACCGGACCTTTTTAGTTTATATGTTAATGACCTGATTGAGGAGCTCAGAGGCGCCAAAGTCGGCTGCCATATTGGCTCAACATGTATAAATAATATTAGCTATGCAGACGATATAGTGCTTCTCAGCCCCTCAATTAGGGGTCTGAGGAAACTTTAAGGCATTTGTGAGAGATATGTAGCAGATCATGGTCTACTATACAATCTCAAAAAGACGCAACTTTTAATTTTCAAGGCAGGTAAGGGTCCGGATAGGGTTCCTCCCGTGTATTTAGATGGAATTGAAGTTGAGCGGGTGAAGCAGTTCAGATATTTGGGACATATGGTGACGGAGAGTCTCCGTGATGACAATGACATCGAGCGCGAACGAAGGGCCACGGCAGTTAGGTGCAACATGCTCGCGCGGCGGTTCGCCCGGTGTAGTGACCCAGTTAAGTTGACATTGTTTAAGGCATTTTGTCAATGTTTCTACACATGCCAGCTCTGGGTTAACTACACCAGGCGTGCAATTAACACAATTAGAGTAAAATACAATAACGCGTTTCGTATTCTTATGAAGCTGCCGCGTTATTGTAGCACTTCGAGCATGTTTGCCGAAGCCTGGATTCCAGACTTCTTCGCTGTGATGAGGTCGCGGGTAGCAACGTTTCGGGAGCGCATTAGCTCGTCAGACAATGAGATTCTCCGTACGCTGTCTGAACGTCTGGATTGCCGAATCTTAATGCACTGGGTGTATGTGCACCGCGTACAAAATAGGAAATAAGCCGATATATTGTGATATGACTGTATTATTGATGTCCATACTTGTTATTTTGACGATTTTATTTAGTTATTTTGACGATATTTTGTTTTTTTGTGAATTTCTGTGATTTTTTTATGTAAATTTTTATATATTTTGTGAAATTTGATATATGGGTACACTGCCTGAAATAAAGACTATATTATTATTATTATTTATTGTATATCTTTATTTTCTTAGGCTAGGAATTTTATAATACATATATAAAAAGTAAAATACAAAATGAAATTACTAAGTATAAACACATTATAAAAAACCTAACCTAGGGTGCCGCCGGCAGCGGGGTGGGGCCCAAGCTACCGGTGGTTAGGGCTGCAGAGAGAGGAACCTCCTGACAATGCGCGCCGTGTCCAGAAGTACCGCCTTCTGTATCCGACCCTTGATCCAGCCATCTAGCGAGAGCCTCTTGAGATGGTGGTCGAGACTCTTCGCTATAAGCCCGTTCGCCGAAACGACTATCGGAACAATGATCGTCGAATCAACATCCCACATGGCGGTAACCTCATGAGCCAAGTCAAGGTCCTTGCTGAGCTTGTCCTTCTCGGCCTTCACGAGGTTCTCGTCATGGGGGATGGTGATGTCGACGAGCACTGCACGGCGCTTGGATCGATCTATTAGCACGATATCAGGCTTATTGGCTACAATAGTCCTGTCCGTGATGATAGATCGATCCCAATAGAGCGTGGCACGGCCAGTTTCCGCTCTGTTTCGACGTCTTGTTATCATATTTTTTTGCTCGTTTTAGTGTTTATTTAAAGCGTTGCGCTGTCATGACCGGCTGTCACTGTTCACATGAACATGTTAATCGTAATTAGTCCATTTCCGTTTTCCGTAGGGAGCGGTGCGGTTTTTCCAAGGCATTTTTGATTTTCATGAAGTGATAAACAGCGATTTAAACTACTAAAAACATATAAAAAGATTTTTCGGAAAAAAATTGTAAAAAAGACGTCTGTCGTTGTCAGCGGTGATTTTTTTTTTTTATTATTATTGTCTGTATGTCTTTCCCGTACACGAGACAATAGTGTCCCGGCCCTTTGGGAGGCGTACGCGGAGCCGAAGCCAACGCGTAGAGGCCCTTTCGACAATTTAATGAAAGGCAACGTGTACACCCAGCGGATGCTGTCCCTGCCCGTGTCACGGGACGCACGCAGAGACAGCCCCCGCCAGATGCAAGGACTATTGTTGATTGATGGAATCTAAATTTACTGGGTTATGGTGGTGGAATTATGGACTAGATACTGGGCTATGGATTGAGACATGACGGCGCATGTCAGGAAAAGTGTCTCATGGCTTTCGCGGCACTGACAGACCGTGACTTGCCCTCCGCTGATGGGCCCCTGTTAAATAGCTACATTATGAGCAATGGCCCAGGGGCAACACCGCTGCCGAGGGCTGCAGGGTGTCGAGAGGTGTGCTGCGCTTTCTCCGAGGGTACTCGCGGCGTTATGCCTTTTATCACTTCCACGCCTGGAGCATATAGCTCTCGCGACTCCACTCTGGACGGCCGGTTAAGGCAAGCCAGAGGCGGAGGTCCTTTCACTAAATCCCATGACCCTCCCTAAGGACCCCCCGGAGCACTCGGGTACGTGGGGTCGCTACTCCCCAACAGCTCGCCACAAGCTTATTAAGTTTGATTTTAGCTAGATATTAATATTTGTCTACTCCTGATTACCGATTAGAATCCACCGTGCATAACAGACAAGTATTGTCTCAAATTAATTAGTCGAAATAATGGAGTAACGACTAGATATCTTGATAACTTTGATATACCAAATTACAATTTAGTCCCGTTACCTAAATCCTCTTCCATTAGTGGAGCTATGAACTTTGAATTTCAAGATACGTTATCTTGGTCTGCATTATTACCATGTTTTGAGCATAATTATCATGACCTGATGCATGACGTTGCTGTTTACTTGATCAAATTTAAATCTAGATTTGACTTTCTGGAGTTCCTTGATGATAAGACTGATTTTGTTAAATTCTATACAGATGGCAGTAAAACTAAAGATAGGACTAGTTTTGCATTTTATGATTCATCTTGTAATATAGGAAAAGTTTATGAATGTAGCAGTTATTTTTCTGTATTCTCGGCTGAGGTTTTAGGCATAATTTATGCCCTAGAATATATTAATGTCAATTATTCCAGCGAGAATACATTTTTAATATTGACTGATTCCGTGAGCGCTTTGCAAGCTCTTAAAAATAAACTTATACATGTATCTGTAAATTACTTATTTTATAAGTTGAGAAGTTATCTAAGTTTTTTGCATAAAAGAAATATAATTGTCGAATTTTGCTGGGACACTCAGGAATTGTTGGGAATGAACTTTTTGACACGCTTGCAAAGAGTAAAGTAAAGTAAAGTAAAGTTTATTCAAAAGTACATGTAAGAGTTTTTACAAGGAGTAATAAAGATAACATACCATAAAACAGTTTGTTTCGTATGACTAACTTAAATTCTAATACTTAAACAGGTACTTAGTAGCTATATCCACTTAGTGTTGCATTGGTTCCTACACTAGGCACAGCCTGTCTCGTAGGTAACCATTTCTATTATATGCTTACGGAAGGGAAGAGCGAAATCGTTAATTAGGCAAATATGAGTTTGTTTTAAACCTAGTTTTAAATGTTTTAATAGTTATTATTATAATTATACATCAAACAGAAAGTGTGTATGTGTGTGTGTGTGTGTGTGTGTGTTAGGTGTAGGCTGTCAATTTAATCCAGAGTGCAAGTGATGTCCAGTTTGCAAGTTAAAAGTCCCACATTCCGATTTAGCGCCCTTTGTTAAACAACTTATGATAAGACGTTGGACTGATTCCTGGGTTAAATCTGTAGAAGTCAAAGGCAAATGGTTAGCAGAAATAGTCTCGGCTCCCAGTACTAAGGCGTCGTTTGAGTATCGCAATAAATATTAAGGAAGATCTTTTATTTCAACATTGTATAGATTGCGCATTGGTCATGCTCACTTTCCTGCACATCTTTTTAGATTAAAACTAAGTGAATCTCCAGCCTGTAAATTTTGTAATCGTAATTTCTGTGATCTCGACCATATTTTCTTTCACTGTTCTAAATTTAGGCTTCAAAGATTATTGTTTGTTGCGATGTGTATGGACGCCGGCTTGCAAGTCATTCCGAACTCTGTACAAGATCTTTTAAAGTATTCACAACTTTACTATATTCTGTAATTTATTATTTTGTTTCTCACACCATTGGTGATTTGTAAATAACTTACTTCGACAACTGTAGCACAGTTTATTATTTTCTTATGGTTTGATATTTCTAGAACAATATGTAATTTTCTTTTTCTTATCTGTAAATAGTTAAAAAAATTATATTTGTAGTGTAGCACAATGTGTAATATGTACTCTCTTATGTTACTTGTTTGTCTTGTTTTCTGGTTTGAGCTGATGGCCTTGTTGCCAATGCTCCTAATAAAATAAAAAAAATAAAAAATATTTTGACGGTTTGTCAATTGATTTTTACTCAACCACCAGTTGCATCCTTCGAAGTCATTGTGAAAGCGTGATTTTTTTGTGTAACACGTGCACGCTTGTATCCAGACCGCGGCCTAACAAATGGAAATGCCTATGTTTTTTTTTATTGAGACATCCTGAATACATTCCCTATTCGCCAATCTAAATATGTGTACTTAAATAGTAACAACGAGTTTGGAGTGTCACATAATTATAAGCACTTTAGCCAAATTATTTCTATAATAATTGTAATTATTCTCGAAATACATTACTATAGATTAATAATAAAAGAAAAACACAAGTTGTCAAAAGCAGATCGTTCTTTAGCGATAAGACCACTTGTTATTTTTGCCACTGCTTACATTCCATTGAGATATGCAATTTAAACTACGTGGACTGGGGTTACTCTGATTCACGGGGTAACATTGATCATCGATTTTTAAACCCAAATAAATACCTTTGATTTTGAACACGTTTATTAATTATTTTTAATGAGGGCTGCCCCAATAAAAATACTTAATAAACGTGTTTTGCATACCTCAATAATAAATTGTTCTGAATGCAATCAAAAACTTCTTATAGTTGAAAAATCGATGATCAATGTTACCCCGTGAATCAGAGATCCCAGTCTACCGAATACGTGAGTTGCTTTGCTCAAAATGAAATATCTGTTGAAATACGAGGGTGGTATGATAAGTAATGAGCCTTGAATCAATGCGGTATGGCTGAATATTAAAAATGTCATTACCTACAGCCGCCATCGTGGACGCGGGAAAATTGACAGTTTCAAATGATTCCATCAATTAATTCATGAATTATAGCTTTTTAAACAGTATAAGTGGCATTTTTTGTGTAAAATGGAAAAAGAACAATATCGATCATTGATTCGCTTTCTTTTTTTGAAGGGTAAAACGCGTGATGAAATAAAAAATGAGTTAGATAGCGTGTATGGCGATGTTTCACCTACGATTGCCACATTTAAGCGGTGGTATAACGAGTTCAGAAATGGAAGAACATCTGTGTGTGATGAGGCCCGCCCAGGACGTCCAATTGAAGTTACCACGGAGGAAACCATCAATAAAGTCCGTGATATGTTGATGAACGATCGAATACTGAAGTTGAGGGAGGTAGCTGAGGTATGTGGCTTATCACTGGAGCGTGTACAAAATATCGTTCATAAACATTTGGGCATGAGGAAGTTATCGGCCCGATGGGTACCGCGTTTGCTAACTAAAGAAAACAAGCAGAATCGTGTGGCTACTTCCAAAGATTGTTTGGCACTATTAAAACGTAATCCGAAGGACTTCTTTATGCGTTACGTTACCGTGGACGAAACGTGGATCCACCACTATACTTCCGAAACAAAATAACAATCGAAGCAATGGACTTGTCCCGGCGAAAGTGCTCCAAAGAAAGCAAAAACGGTTCCGTCGGCCGGGAAGGTGATGGCGACCGTTTTTTTGGATTCCCAAGGAATTATCCACATAGACTATTTAGCGAAGGGAAAAACGATCACGGGGCAATATTACTCTGATTTATTGTCTCGATTTGATGAAGAATTAAAGAAAAAACGGCCCCGTTTAGCCCGCAATAAAGTGCTGTTTCACCAGGATAATGCTCCGGCCCATTCATCTCACATCGTCAAGGCCAAACTGGATCAATTGGGTTACAAAATACTGCCGCACGCTCCTTATTACCCGGATTTGGCTCTGTGTGAACTCTTCCTGTTCCCAAACATGAAATCTTGGCTCGGAGGCAAACGCTTCATGTCAAATGAAGAGGTCATAGAGGCCACGGATGAGTATTTTGCAGAGTTTCCGAAGACATATTTTTTGGAGGGCTTAAAGAAGTTGGAGACGCGTTGGGAAAAGTGCAAAAACTTGAAAGGGGACTACGTTGAAAAATAAAAATTAAAAAAATAATAAAAAATAAATGTTCATGGGTATGCTCACTACTTATCATACCACCCTCGTAGAATCGAAGTTTGAAACAAAAGCAAGGTCTCGGGGTCCTTTTTTGTGACATTTTTTTGTCGTTTTCTTTGTTATAGAACCCTCGGTGTCTTAACATTTGCTTTAAGAAAAAAATTGGGTTCTTGAACCATCATTGGTCAGTAGAGACTCAGTAGCCGCACGCAAAAGTGACCCTTAAGGTGGTCATGCGAAAACTTCCCTGACTGTACATGCCGGTAAAGACGGTGACACATATGCGCAGAGGCCTTTTTTTTTGTCTCTGTGGGAAATGCTTTACGCATACCCCCCGGGCTGGGTGGGGGGTTATGTGGGACTCCCTCCTCTCGCGCCCCTCTGCTAGTCAGAGGGGGGGAGGAGTATACCCACTAAAACCCACAGCGGCGTTTCTCCTCGTTGCCGTTTGTGGGGTGCTTAGGGATCGAAGCATTCACCAGAGCCGACCCGGCTACCCCGGCCTGTATCGCCGGGGCCTCGCGCCAGTGGAGGGGAGAGTCAGAAACGCTTGACTCTCCCCCCAGACGTGTAGGGCGTGCAATGCGGGTTCCCCAACCGGCTGCCCTACTGAGGGGGGTCAGACTGCGGCCTGCATATACTGCAGTCGCCGAAGACAATATCGATTGAAATATGCTTCATTTTATAGCCTGATCTATAAGTAGATTTCATTTAAGGTCAATCTGGGTAATTACGCCTATAGGGGCAAATGCGTCTTTTAAAGGTTCCATTAAATCCGAACTCTTTAAAACTACCTCTAGTACGCTGTACTTTACAGGCAGGGTAAGGGTAATTTTAAAGAGTTCGGATTTAATAGAATCTCTAAAAGACGCATTTTATTATAGACGTAATAGACGATACTATCCCGGTTGACCTTAATACGAATCTTCAAATTCTCCGGACACATCACCCGTAACGGACTCCATGGAACGATTGGCGGTGCAAGACTGCAAGGGAGAGTCGAGGGCAAAAGATCAAGTGGGCGCTGTTCAACACGGTGGACAGACCTCGTCAAATCCGTGACACACTCTATCATAAATATCAACCCCCACTCCGCCAAATGTAGGGATGCATGGCGTCGCCATGAGAAGTCGCAAATAGCCAAAAAAACCTACATAATATTTTTAGTAATTAAATCTCTAGATTCAATTCAAAATATTGTAATTCATTGCGCTGACTGTAAACGACCAGTTGCATGTTTTTTTCTGATTTTTAGGTACTTCTCATGTTCTTTCATGAAATAACATGGACTTTTCGGAACATTTGAAGCTTAAAAAATACGGAAGGATGTTTAATACCACTCGCTAATGGCTCCGCTACTGAGTTGCGAATGATGAATTTGCGATGAACGTTAGTGCGACAGAATTTTTATGCGACAAATTTTACTTCGAAAATACTTCACTGCGACAATTTTTTTACCGACAAATTAAAGTCCGACGCACGTTAGTGCGACAGTCGAAATATCGCATCATATAATATCGCCTTTAAATTCTGTCGTACTTATTGATGTAACGCACATTATACTTATACTAAAATATTGACACTTAAAACTGTATAGCGTGACGAATTATTTACTAACCAAACTATTCAAAATTCTCTTTCAATGGATGTTAATAAAATGGGTACATATCAGAATACCGAAGTTCAAAATACCTAATTCATAATGCCTAAGGACGGAAGGCCTAAAATTAAAATGTCGAATGTTTATTTGACCGAAAGCTTTAAATCTCGAAATAACGTTTGACCGAAAGGATGAAATCCCGAATACTGTAATCCCGAAAACTGTAATCCCGGAGACTATAAGCCCGAAAATTGTAATGCCGAAGTTATTTTGAGCGTGTATTTAAAAAAAAAGGTACCTAATTAAAGTACCGCGCGTTTCGTCTTAGTTAATTGGCCAAACTGCTCCGGCGCTGCGGGATGCGCAGCCCCTCCGCCCTGGCGTAAGAAAGTGCGGGCACCAAGTGAGCCGCAGCGGCTGAGGCTGGTCGCCGAAGGCGACCAAAAAGCCGAAGCAGCGGGCGGGGGCTGCCCTCCCTCCGCGCCTCCGGACTTTTATATACACTCTAGGGGTAGAGCAGACAAGACCACGTGGAGTCGGGCTTGGCAGCTTCGGTTAAGTCACAGTTTTCGGCATGACAATTTTATAATCTTCGGCATTATAGTTTTCGGGATTACAGTCTTCGGCATTACAATTTTCGGGATTATAGTCTCCGGGATTACAGTTTTCGGGATTACAGTATTCGGGATTTCATCCTTTCGGTCAAACGTTATTTCGAGATTTAAAGCTTTCGGTCAAATAAACATTCGACATTTCAATTTTCGGCCTTCCGTCCTTAGGCATTATGAATTAGGCATTTTGAACTTCGGTATTCTGATATGTACCCGTTTTATTGACATCCATTGAAAGAGAATTTTGAATAGTTTGGTTAGTAAATAATTCGTCACGCTATACAGTTTTAAGTGTCAATATTTTAGTATAAGTATAATGTGCGTTACATTAATAAGTACGACAGAATTTAAAGGCGATATTATATGATGCGATACTTCGACTGTCGCACTAACGTGCGTCGGACTTTAATTTGTCGGTAAAAAAATTGTCGCAGTAAAGTACTTTCGAAGTAAAATTTGTCGCATAAAAATTCTGTCGCACTAACGTTCATCGCAAATTCATCATTCGCAACTCAGTAGCGGAGCCCATCTAACAACGCTACCCATCCCACAGGTTATTCCTCTGTAACGCGCAGCGCCTTCTATCGTCGCGCCCTCTATCGTCATTACGCCGAACTGTTAGGTCTGCGCAGCTCTCCTATCCAGGCGTCGTGTGACACACGACACAACTCGTGTCTGACAGTTTACCCGGAATTCACTAGATGTCGGTCTGAGTAAAATGAGTCGCTGCGGTACAGGCAGAGGCTGAGGTATTAGGGAACGTGCACGAACTATAGGTGGTAGCACTAAACGACAAAAGACACGGGCGGAAAATAAAGGAAACTATAATCCCTGTCAAAGCAAGCTGCCAATGTCAATGACAATATATAAGGGTCAATGTCAAATATAGTAAGTCGCAGCTACACTGACGTTAATCGTCCTTCATTGCGATAAAATAGCGGCGTTTTCGTCAATGTGGCCCCAGCATGAGAGGGTACATGATTTAGTTTCGCGGCACCAGTTGGCGGCACCGTCGTCGTGCTCGTTCCCTATAGTCACAGGTAAGATAACCCGCGAGGTCTACTATATAACTTTTGTTGTAGGGGAACTTGCGAGACTTTCATCTTTTTACATGTAATGTTTTTGATGGGATATCGTTTTCTTTATTCCAGTCATTTAAGTGTTATGGGGATTATTACTGAAGTGCGACCCCGAATGTGCGATGTACGATTGTGCGACATTTCTATTCAACGACAGGTCAATCCTACGAAATGTTAATATGCGACGTATGACAGATCGACATTACAAATGTACGACAGTATTTATATGCGAAGTTATAGTTTGCGACGTATTACTGTTCGATATTACTTGTGTACGTCAGTATGTATCTGCGAATTGAAATTGTGCAGCGTATATACATTACGACAATACTAATGTTCGACAGTTCCTTTGTGCGAAATTAAATTGTGCGATGTATTAGGTACTGTACGGTAATACTAGAGTCCGACCGTTTAATTTTGCGATTTTGACGGTGTTTGACTAAGCAATTGAATATTTCGAATTGAAAACTTGTAAATAGGTGGGAACGTATTTTAACCTCTTGTTGTTACGTACATCATCAGTTATTCTCAATTTTTTTGTACATTTAGATGACGCCTTGGATTTAGGTAAAAATTAGTAGTAATTTTTACCAAAATCGAAGACGTGATCCAAATGTACAAAAAAAATTGAGAATAGCTCTCATTGCGACATGTCGCATAGTCATGCATCGCCTATGACAACATTTCATATTTTCAAAAGATCTTAATTCGAAAACCATTTCGGTAAAAATGTATTTTATGTAATATTGTCTTCGGTTTCCGCGATTATCACTCATAGTAATAAAACAACTTAAACGGATTAAATCGCGTATATTACTACATTTTAAGTCCCGACGTTTCGTAACCCTTTTCAGCGTTCGTGGTCGCGGGTAGACTGAGAAAATCATAAATTTCCTCTGTCAAAATTACTGTTGTGCAAACCTACCCACTTTAAAAAATACAAATTCAATATTAGTGTTGCCAGATGGGCCTAATGTGTAAAGATGTTCACACACATGCCAGAAGGGCTTAAAAACCTAACCTTAGAAAAAACTAGCGGCACTTCCAAAAGGCATACTTGATAAGAAAGAAGGCCAAGGAAACTTATCAGCCACGCCTTATGCAAAATAAGAAAATAATTTAAGCAAAAGACTCTAGGTATGCTATTTTTGGTAAAACAAATCAGAAAAAAATTTTTTAGTGTTGCCAGACGGGCCTAATGTGTAAAGACGTTCACACACATGCCAGAAGGGCTTACTATCCTAACCTTAGAAACTAGCGGCGCTTCCAAAAGGCATACTGGATAAGAAAGAAGACGCCAAGAAAACTTATCAGCCTCGCCTTATGCAAAAAAGAACATATTTTAAACAAAAAGACTCTAGGTATGCTATTTTTAGAAGAAACAAACACCGTTCAGTGTTAAGGTTTTACAGTGCCGTGTCTCGCCCGTCCCTTGATGAGATGTAATACAGGATCCCAGGCAGGTGGTAGAGACAAACCATCTTCTCTATTGAAATTAGGATACTTCTTGATTTCAATAGCCTCGCGAAGCATCCTTGGAAAATAGCGCTTCTCCTTAGCGAGGATCGAAGCATCATCAAACTTGATTGAGTGGCTAGGTTTGTCCATGACATGCTCGCAGACTGCAGACCACCTCTACCACCTGCCTGGGATCCTGTATTACATCTCATCAAGGGACGGGCGAGACACGGCACTGTAAAACCTTAACACTGAACGGTGTTTGTTTCTTCTAAAAATAGCATACCTAGAGTCTTTTTGTTTAAAATATGTTCTTTTTTGCATAAGGCGAGGCTGATAAGTTTTCTTGGCGTCTTCTTTCTTATCCAGTATGCCTTTTGGAAGCGCCGCTAGTTTCTAAGGTTAGGATAGTAAGCCCTTCTGGCATGTGTGTGAACGTCTTTACACATTAGGCCCGTCTGGCAACACTAAATTTTTTTCTGATTTGTTTTACCAAAAATAGCATACCTAGAGTCTTTTGCTTAAATTATTTTCTTATTTTGCATAAGGCGTGGCTGATAAGTTTCCTTGGCCTTCTTTCTTATCAAGTATGCCTTTTGGAAGTGCCGCTAGTTTTTTCTAAGGTTAGGTTTTTAAGCCCTTCTGGCATGTGTGTGAACATCTTTACACATTAGGCCCATCTGGCAACACTAATATTGAATTTGTATTTTTTAAAGTGGGTAGGTTTGCACAACAGTAATTTTGACAGAGGAAATTTATGATTTTCTCAGTCTACCCGCGACCACGAACGCTGAAAAGGGTTACGAAACGTCGGGACTTAAAATGTAGTAATATACGCGATTTAATCCGTTTAAGTTGTTTTATTACTATGTATTTTATGCTCAAAAAAAATATTTTTGGATTTTTTTTTCCCATTCATTTTGGAAAAAATCGTCAATTAGTGTGAACCGGAAGTGTGACGTCACTTTCCCTGCATTATCGAGAGAGACCTTAGTGCTGAAACAATTAAAAAGTGTATTGTATCCGGTTGTCATTTTCTGACATATCTGCCGTTTGACGTTTATTTGTTTTGAAAATTGTTACGACTGCTTAGCGGTTTTAGAGGTTTAATTTTCTTACCGTGGGTTCATTTGCACATTTTCAAAGACCTTAAAAAACTTGGCACTTCCCAACTGGACTCCGATAACGCATCCAAACATTATTCACTTGAAATTCTATAACCGGATCGGACACCGATTTTATTCTGATATAAAGAATCTGCCGCCTGTTGAAATTATGATAATGTTGTAGTACACATCGGCAAGTGATAAATATAACCCAGCCCAAATAAGAGGAGCAAAAGCAGCACCTGACAGCTCAAGTTCTGAAAATAGTTCTTCCTGTGATTCTCCTAGTGACTCGGAAATGATTACAACAAGCGACGCAATAGAAGAACTACAATAAAATAATAGGATAGAATTGAATAAGAGATAAAATGTTAAGTTTTATTTTATTTCCAAAATAATTGTATATGTTATGTTTCATTTACTTTTATTATAAAAAATTGTCTTTAAAACATATTTCATTTAATTACACCACCTCTACATTCGAAAGATCTACCAAGATATTGACATAAAAATAATCTGACTTACTCAGAATATAGCCTAATTAGCAACAAATCAACCTGTAATCTGTTGTATTCCTAAACATGCACACTGCGAATATGGAGATATACGTAAAGGACCTCCTCATAATCTAACATTATCAGAATCTAATGTGTTTATTTATATCGTCGACCATGGGCTGAATTAGCGTAAGGGACATAGTTTTGCCTGTCCCTTACCGTAATTCAGCCTACGGTCGACGATATCATGACCTAAAAATAAACAAACTTCTTTGGAATCTTGACTATCTAAGAAAAAAACCAATATAGAAATATACCTTTTCAGAATATGATTACAAAAGGAACTGGCGATAATAGAATAAATCTTACTCAGCTTTTGACTTAAACCTCAACTGACTGAAACCACATCTGTCTGGCTCCGCCTAAATGGTTAAATCATAAGAATAATAATAAAAACAATTTAGTATCACCATACTATTTATTATAAATACATACTTTTATAATTACCAGTGTTCAGGTATTTCTATGCCATGCCGCGGGATGTCAAGTAGAAATGGTAATATGGATATGCAGCTTGTTGGCCCGCGATACTAATAAAACTATTCGAAAAATAAACACTATTTCGGTGTTGGTAATATGTTTATAGACTAAATGACATTATTATAATGATTGTGGTTTATTCACGAATAATTTTATATAAGAGTTACACAAATAGGAAATGTAAAAAATATAGAAAGTAAAAATGTAATCAAAACCTAAAACTAAATAAACATGATTGTGGTCATTCACCTCTAGTGGCATAGAAATCCCCGAACACTGATTATTACAATACGAGCACCCCAAGGTGAAAGCACCAGCGTCAGGAGAACCCATCACACCTTGAGATACATATAAGTCAGTTTTTGCTTCCAGGGAAGTATCAGGTTCAGAAGGAAGTATGAGAAGTTGGATGTTTCAAGTAAGGGTGGCCTGAATATTGGTAGACGAGGCTTGAGTTTAGCATTTACTTTTGTTGTCCTTTTCATTGTCTTCCAGTATATATAATTTTCCATGTCTTCTTCCAACTGAAATAATAAGTAAAAAGTTATTTTTAGCTTGTGTTTCGAGGTAAGGTTCTATGCGGAGTTCCGAGATCGATTTTTAAAGGAAATTATAACAGGGAGTACTTACATTTGAATGATCTTCTCATATGAATAAGTTTTTGGACACTGAAGTGTCTTTTAGTCCTGCTGCACGGCACCATTCTGCTCTATTCGTAGTAGGAACGAATAGGAATTGCTTTTCAAGACATGTTATGGAATTGACAACATTTCATATTTTCAAAAGATCTTAATTCGAAAACCATTTGGGTAAAACTGTATTTTATGCTCAAAAAAAATATTTTTGGATTTTTTTTCCCATTCATTTTGGAAAAAATCGTCAATTAGTGTGAACCGGAAGTGTGACGTCATTTTCCCTGCATTATCGAGAGAGACCTTAGTGCTGAAACGATTAAAAAGTGTATGGTATCCGGTTGTCATTTTCTGACATACTTGCCGTCTGACGTTTATTTGTTTTGAAAATTGTTACAACTGCTTAGCGGCTTTAGAAGTTTAATTTTCTTACCGTTGGTTCATTTGCACGTTTTCGAAGACCTTAAAAGACTTGGCACTTTCCCACTGGACCCCGATAACGCATTCAAACATTATTAACTTGGCATTCTTTTACCGGACACCGATTTTTTCATATAATGAAGACGTCAGAAGGTTTTTCTCAGGCTGATAGCACGAATCTGCCGCGTGTTGAAATTATGATGATGGAGTACACATCGGCAAGTGATAAATATAATCCAGCCCAAATAAGAGGAGCAAAAGCATCGTTGTCTTCCCGAACTTCCTATGTTGACAACGCTGTAACGCCTGACAGTTATTTTTTTAATCGTAATTGTCGCTCTGGATTCTAGTTTTTTTAAATCGTAATTGTCGCTCTGGATTCTAGTTGGGAAAGTGACGTCATTTTCTACATACGCCCTTTTAGAATGAGCTACTTTTCAAACTGCTATTTTTAATTGAAAAATTGAGTTAAAACGAAAAAGAAAAAATACGGGTAGCTTAAAATTCCACCTATTTTCTATCCAGCTCATAAAATGAAGGAGTAGATAATTTGAAATATTGTCAATTGTTTTTGCAACCAGACATGAAGCAATATTTTCATCACACTTGCTCGAAAATGGTGTCATTACACGTAGGTTCTGCGGGCCGTAAATGGCCTATTACGCCCTAGGGCGTAATGGTTTTCTTTTTAAATTTGAAACGCTGGTTCTGTTTTACTCTTATTTGTCATGTTCAAAGGAAACGCCAACTTACTTTTTTAACTTTTATCACTGAAATATTCATTTAAAGAAAACTGTAATTGCAAATACATATAAACAAATATTTCGGTAACATTAATGAAATGTTTAAATAATGTATTTGTTTAGTTTGCTAATATAAAATCAACTAAAATGGCCGTTACCGCTATGGTTTCCGAACGTGACTTGACGTTCGCATTGTCTATGGGCATATGTGACAAATGTCACTGTCTGTTTTAATATTTTCTTGTAATACTGGGTCGAAAAGTAAGGTTATTTTACTAAGATTTCCTCACAAGTGTGATGAAAAACATTGTGTGTGCCACGGGCGGTAAAGGAATTACAAACTCGTGTTATTAAAGCCCTCGGTTTCACCTCGGGCTTATAACAAACACTCGTTTGTAATTCCTTACTTACCGCCCTAGATACACAATGTACTATTAATTAATGGCGTACGTTCATAGGTTTTACTAGTTGCCATTATTTTCAACATTTAAATCGCGAAACGTTATAAAAATTTGCAAACAACTATCAAAAGTAACAATAAAATTCCAACCAACAATCATTATCGTAAGTGTCAATGTAAAATGTCCTTTTTTTTTTTTAGTCGTAATTGTCGCTCTGGATTCTAGTTGTTTTTAATCGTAATTGTCGCTTTGGATTCTAGTTGGGAAAGTGACGTCATTTTCCTCATACGCCCTTTTAGAATGAGCTACTTCTCAAACTGCTATTTTTAATTGAAAAATTTAGTTGTAACGAAAAAGAAAAAATACGGGTAGCTTAAAATTTTACTAATTTTCTACCCAGCTCATAAAATGAAGGAGTTGAAAATTTGAAATATTGTCAATTATATTTCACACAAACAATGGTTCGCACAATTTTGCATGTCGCATAATCGTGCATCGCCTAAATTTAATTCGTATAAAGAGCAGTTCGCACAAATGTAGTGTCGCACAATCGTCCTTCGCCCGATTACACTTCGCACGAACAGTACTTCGCACGAGCGTGTGTCGCACATCCGTAGTAAACCCTTATTGGAGCAGTAACACTACAGTCTTCACTATTCAACGTTTAACCCAGCACTGGATTGGCCGTCTGCACTACTCTAGTGGTGCTGGATCGGGTGAGCTAGAATTAAAACTAGACCGTCATTCTAGTAACTGGACTAAATTGCTTACCTGGGATGGATATATTCCGGCAGGTTCACATTATTCCAGTGGTATTCCAGTACTAATAACGGTAGACAGGCAGGATATACAGTATGTTGACAAGTATATTTATCTGGGCTAGATAGTATTCTTCGAAAACAGGCAGCTCAAGGAAATCGATCGACGAATCGAAAATGCCTGGAAGAGCTTCTGGTCCATGAAAGCGTTAATGAAGGGCAACCTTCCGCTTTCACTAAAGCGCAAACTTGTTGACATGTACATCCTGCCTATTCTAACCTACGGCGCACAGTGTTTTAAGATCGCTTGGGACCAGACATTTGTAACGAATATCGAATATCAATGTAGTAAGTTGTAATAACACAAATTGCAAAAGAAACCCCATGTCAATTACTGTGCGTTTTGGAGAAAAACAATGTCAAAGTTGCTACTTCGGAGACTGTTTGAAATCAAAAAATACGTTTTTTTCTTTGTATATTAAAATTAAAGGCAACAAGTTGTAACCAAATTTTGACACCTACAATGATGTATTGTTTAAGCTTTACGACAGATGTGAATTATGAGTAGGAACACAAATCTTCGCGAAAAATTTAATTTCAGTTTTAATTTTTTATTTTTTTATTTTCCGCTTTCAATTTTTTCTACAAATGGTAGCTGACCTTATAATCTATCTGTAATAAAAAAAATCGGCCATCTAGTGTATGGATCCGCGAAATTATTTATGATTGAAAAAAATATTCTGAGCGCCTACACAATTACAATGGCAAAAGTACTATTAATAATAAAATAAATAAAATAAAATAAAAATAAAAATTATTTATTTTCAGATAACTCAGATCCATAGATTGTTAGTTACAAAACACTTATAAAACTATATTAGTGAACTAAATACTAAAGAGATTACATACACACACATAAAACCTAAACTACTTATTTATTTATTTTTTTAGATCGTACGACATGAAGGTCGGTGTATCGGCGGAGAATATCCGAGTCCCACCTCTCGATGTCTGTGAAG